>CM024558.2:23644054-24844054 GCA_014182405.2 Eucalyptus sideroxylon | reverse complement strand
TGGGGGGAGGAACTGGGACTGGTGGTGCACCTATTATTGCAGGAGTTGCAAAATCGATGGGTATACTGACTGTTGGTATAGTCACTACGCCATTTTCTTTTGAGGGAAGAAGGAGGACCGTTCAAGCCCAGGAAGGAGTAGCATCTTTGAGAGACAACGTTGACACGCTAATTGTCATCCCGAATGACAAATTGTTAACTGCAGTTTCACCATCTACCCCAGTGACTGAAGCATTTAATCTGGCAGATGATATCCTACGGCAAGGAGTTCGAGGCATCTCTGACATAATCACGGTATAGAGATATCAGTTTGCCTCATTGGACCTGCATTACTTTTGTTGTTTGTTGTTGAAATAGAACTTCTGAATATAGAATGAAAGAGGAAAAGTGTTTTCCAAATCTTTTTTATGGATGGCAGGGTGGTTTCAGTAATCTAATTATTTCTGCCACCAAACGATCTCAAAGTGTGCAGTCCATAAGCAGCAAATATGGATTATGTAGGAAAGATTTTTTTCTGTTCAATGGAACCCTTTTCAGTAAATAATAGTATCTTAATGCATATATGATCATGGAACATTATTGCTGTTGTTACTGAAGAAAGAAATTGGGAAAATGAGTTTTTTTATTGCTGCTGGAGTTGCTTCTATGGCGGTATGCTGATTGATTGTTGACTATTTTAGGTAGAGCCACCTTGCAGTAACTTTTGTCTGACTGTTTGTTCATGGTTTATATGGGTGGTAAGTTAGATAGGTTGAGTATTTGTTGTTAATGAGCAGTTTCTCTATAAAAATAATGTTTGATCAGCTAGATTATGCTAGTTGAAGTTTTATACTACTTCGAGTATCCTACTTCCTTGAATTTATCTGTTGGTGTTAGTTGATATTGTATCATCTTGTTTGCAGATACCGGGGCTGGTCAATGTGGATTTTGCTGATGTTCGAGCTATAATGGCAAATGCCGGCTCTTCATTGATGGGGATAGGAACCGCAACAGGTATTTTTGGGTTAAAGCAGAATAAATTTTGTATGATGTTGTGATACAACTTCCTGCATGCTATCGTAGCATCCATCTCCTTATATCAGAGATGACTTCAAGAGGGTATTCTGCTTATATTGTTTAAAAGTATTGTAGGTATTCACTAATTGCCAAGTAAAATTTTAATGTCAAATGTAGTTATGATATGTAAGGTACTGTATAAATATAGTGTTGATAGCTTTGTATGTGATTGTCGGAATCTCTTTAATGGTTGACTGCAGCTGAAACAAAACTGGTTTAGTTTTCACTAATTGACATTCTGGTTAGTTAATCATTGCAACTTTTGATAACTTCATATGAAAAGTAACTGGTGTCTTCAATACATTCCATAAAGTTCATGCAATAATTGTTGGGGGTAATTGTAGATCATGAAGTTTCCGATCTGCATTCTTGAAGCTTTGCTTAGAAAGTGGTATTTGTGAATTGTAGAATCCTACGAATGTAACAATGAAAATGAGCTTACTCGTCCTCAAGGCTTGATTAACCATATATAGAGAGGAAGAGACTGAGCCCATCTTAATAATTCATGAATGCAATCTGTAATTTGTAGGAAAGGCATAAAAGGTTCAGTTTAATGTTATTCCTAATCCATCTATTAGATCTAACCATCACCTTATTCAAAAAGGGATCTGTTACATTCTTCTGTGCATATTCGCTATTGATAAACTCTGAACTGTAACTTAATCAAGCAGTCCCTCAGGAAGTCCTACTGGTCTAATTTAGAAAATTACACTCTCCTCATGAGTTTGCATGTGCATCAGTATTTGTGATAAAGTTATCCTGGGGATTGCTAATATCTTAGATTGATTATGGGTTGAGGTGGCAAACTTGTCTGTTTGAAATTGTGTTCATATACCACTTATGATTACTGTCGAAATTTTTCAGTCTGTAAATGATGATATCTTGTCGTTATTAGGTAAGAGCAGGGCCAAAGATGCTGCATTGAATGCCATTCAGTCACCATTACTGGACATCGGCATAGAAAGGGCTACTGGTATTGTTTGGAACATAACTGGAGGCAGCGATCTCACATTATATGAGGTATAAGCATATTAAAATACTTTCTGTCCATTTTTTTTGGTGGTTGTCCTTAGTTTAACCTTTACATGCTTCCTCTTTGCCTAGCTCATTTTCTATTTAAGCTCATCCACGAAAAGACAATGTAAATCACAATTCACAACATAGGATGATCTCAGGTAGGTATCGGCACATCATGGATGTTGCAGCACATATTCATGCTCCCTCAGTCGTGGACTCATTACAGTCTGAAGTGATAGTTAAAACTAGAAGTAAAATTCCCTGTCTTCCCACTAAGTGCTACGTAGTGCATCTTATATCAAGAAGAAATAAAAAACTAATTGTTTTTCCTTTTTCATATGTGCTGTAAAGTTGGTCATAGATTGCTGCACTAGGGCTTGTCTGTTGCTTCACACAGCTTCAATATTGTGATGGAACTTGGTCCCACTGAAAGTGAGGCTTAGTGCTGTGAGACTGGTTCATCTTTTTGTATGTCCACGTATTTTGACTTGGGTCTCTGCTTGGATTGTGACAATGTTTGACATGGCAAATCTTCCATGTTCCAAGACTTGAGGACAAACAAACAAATTATGAGGCTTCCCTCTTTCCTACCTGAAGTTTTTAACATCAGGCATTGGAATTCCTGGACAGGCCTCCCAACCACCAGTTGGCTGTATGAGAAAAGCCTGTACTATACCTCTAATGGCTTATGCAAGTCAGGATCTTCACTGCTACTTTAGGAGAATAATTTAAAGCTTCTATGTATTCATGTCCTTTTTTATGCAGAGTCTAAATCTTGGAAGGGATTCTGTGGTAGGTAAATGCTGCTGCGGAGGTGATATATGACCTTGTGGATCCAAATGCCAATTTAATATTTGGTGCAGTAATTGATCCATCACTCAGTGGACAAGTAAGTTGCAGATAGTAGCTGATCAATAAGCAAAAACTGTATTGCACTTACGCTATTCAATTTTAAGCAAAATCTAGTCTTTAATCCTTCATGCTCTCTGAATGAGTCCCTTTTTCTTTCTTAGTTTCTTAATTTGCTATTTTTGGAACACATGCACAGTCCCAAGTCTTTTTGGTTAAAAACTGTCCTCTAATGTCAGCACAGATGGTGAAAGTATACCCAATAAGACAGGAATAAGATGTTTGATTGGGCCAAAAATAATGGACGGTATTTTTTACAATTGTCCTGTTACAACAATAACTCTTGCACTGAAGGTGATTGCAATTGGTTTTGCTCTTAATCAGGTTAGCATAACATTGATTGCAACGGGTTTCAAACGCCAAGAAGAAAGCGACAGCAGGCTCCTCCAGGTCTCTCTCTCTCTCTCTCTCTCTCTCTCTCTCTCTCTCTGCATACACCACTGACACAGGAGTATGAACAAACGAATTGTTATCATTGTAAGAGTTGACCATGTTTAACTTGATTTTACTTCTGCTGTTCGGAAATGCAGGCAGGTCAGCTTGCCCAAGGTGAGGTCACCATAGGAATCAACCGGCCAACGTCCTCTTTTAGTGAGGGTGGTTCAGTAGAGATTCCAGAATTCCTCAAGAAGAAGGAACGGTCACGTTATCCAAGAGCTTAAATTGTAAAGTGAGGAATTTCTTGTTGAATTTTGGCATGCCTTCTAAGAGAATGAAAAGGATTCTCTGACAATACTGGCCTGCTAAATTTGCCTATGGATCTTAACTAAGGGTTCTACATCTTGAGATATCAGTGTGCATGTTGGCTAGTGTTTTTTGTGATTAGATTTTTAGGTTTGGTTTATTATGTTATTACTTAGCCTATAAGAAAATAATACTCGCTACAGTTTTGCAGACTCAAGTATCATCCAAGTTCTCCACAAAGGTCAGTTGTTTTGTGATATACGTTGGAAATAATTCCCCCTGTACAGATGGTACCTAATTGGAAGTGGCTCTGCTTCCTGATTTAGCTGTAATTTACTAGATGTAGTTTATTTTTGTTCTCCCTTTTTATATCATCTAATAGGAGAAAAAGAGGTTCATAATGTACGTTGTGAGACTTCCATCATGTGCAAGCCCCTGAGCTGGTTCGTGGTGATAATATTAGATCTAGAGAGAAATCTTATTCATCTTGTGGCATTGTTCTGAAGGAGTGACCTCATTGCTTGGCAGAGATGATGTCGACTGGCATAAATTAGCATGGCTAAAGCCTAATGGTCCTAAATATGGCTTTATAGTCTTCTAAATAAGATCAAATGTTGAAATGGAAGCTATCGAGATCTTCTATACGCACTTCATGTAATCCTGCTGGCAAGAGCAAGCATTGTTTGTCTGTGCAATGCTCTTCCTGAAGAGCATTGGAATCATATGTTGCAGCTTGTGGATTGCATGGGAGGCAGATGCCTTGGCAGGATGACTCAATTGGGTAAGGCGATACTTGTGTTTTTAGCTTCTTGGAGGGCTCTAATTTGGGTTCTGAATAATCATGAAATGTCTGCTGTTGCTTGTGGGATTTGGTAAATTCGGTTTCCTGATAAGCATAGAATTGAGAGCTGAGAGTTTTGGGCTTTACCTAGAGGGAAACCTTTGCGGTAATTCTACTGGAAGTTGGGACATTAGTAGCTCACCTAGTTGGGTAGATCAAATTCCATGAAGACGGTCCAGTTATGTGGAATATGCCTTTGAATCTTGTGACCCTTATACACCCAACTGTTAAGATTTCGGTCCACATCGATGTGCAAAGGTAAGATTTTGCCCTAATTTGCGCCTCCGGCATGTCTCTTTTTGGGCTATATATGGCTTCACTTTCCGGTAGATACCACTCTGTAATATTTTGAGTCGCAAGGCGAACTCTCTTACAGTGAGGCTTCTCTCAGAACAGGTCAATTGGTTCCCTAAGATCTCCAATGGTAACTGTGCTTAAGTAGGAGCATAAATGGGGTAAAGGATCTTCATCCGTGAAAATGGGAATTAAGGCTTCATCTTTTTTACGAAAAATCAACTTTGTTAGAAAATATTTTCAAAGAAAAATTCATTTTTGTATATTTAGTAGCATATTGGAAATAAGAACAGAACTCATATTCTAGTTATTTTCTGATGTTTGTCATGAGAAATTTATGAAAACGCACGTTGAGAAAAAGTCTGAAGTACAACTCAAGTCTTCGGCTCAAGCGCCACGGTCTAGGTCCTGGTGGCCACAGGGATACCTAGACCTGATTGTTAAGGTCCGAAGCTTGAGCATTGGGGTCCCAAGTACGGATGTTGGAATTAATCTATTTTGAAAAGTGATTTTTGATATTTAAAAGAGGGAGTGAATTTCTTGAATAAGATTTTCAGACAATTCATATTCTTAAAATGATCCAAATGTTAGAAAATTAGGAATATGTTTCGAAGGTAAAATTTCCACAGAAGGTCCACTTCCCTTGGGGAGATGGACTTGTTTCGGATATTCATGTGCAAAAAATAATAGATAGAAATTACTTAAAATGGACCAATTCATAGTTGAAGAGAAAGATTATTGTGGACTATGCTCATCATCTTCACCTTCATCATTGGATGTTACTTATCAACCGTTGATGGTTGTTGGTGGTTGTTGGTAGTAGTCACTGGCTTTTACCGGAGAAATATAAGGAAGCTGAATTTAAAGATTAAGAAAAACATTTCAATCTAATTAGTGAATTCAACTAGATTAAGCCAGATATTTTAGTCTAATTAGCTTCCATACAAGAATATAATGAAAGAGAAAGAAAGAAGAAAAAGAAAGGAAAGCTGGTCGGAGCTTCAAGCAAATGAGGACGAAATGAACGCTGGTGGCCGGAGGTGTCCATGAACATCTAAGAAATATCTCTCCTTGAAACTCCTCCCCCACCAAGTCTCCATTTATATATCATAAAATTTATTAAATAATATAAAAAATACTATACAATTTTCTCTTATAAAAGTAATTAAAATGAAAAAAGGGCCCCTCCTCCAGTCCCCCCCCCCCCCTCTAAATCCAATGCTACAACCTCATTGGCCTGTCCCCAAGAATCGCATTCATCGAAATCAACATCGACCTCACATATAATCACTCGGAAAAAGCTAAAGCTCGTATCAACCTCACAATATTCCCAAAACCCCCTTCCGACGGAACAGCTCCACCTGACCCCCTCTCGCTCTCTCTCTCTCTCTCTCTCTCTGGTGAATCATGGGACTTGAAAGAAAGCCACACAAATTGGAAGTCAGTCCGGAAAAGGACACGTACACTTGTCACATACCATTCAAAAAAGGGTACCCTTCGGATGACGTGTCGGCTACCGTCCCACCCATTTCTCGTCCCTCTTATTCCCACATACTCTCGAGCTCCTTCTCGCCTATCTTCTCAAAGCCCCCCAACGAGATAGCAGTGGGGATCGTTCAAGAACTGGAGCGGAGCCAGAGTGCCTCACGAGAACCAAGAAGGACGAAACGCTAGCCATTTGTTCAGCTCACTCTCACTTTCCACATGAGGAAAGGAGACATTGCAATGAGTGTAGAAGAAGGTTCCGGCTCAGCTCAGTCCGATGCGTTGATGGCCTCTTCTCCTGCAGGAACCCACCAACCTGGTAATGAACTGGACACCCTTCACGGGGGTGGCCCTGAGGGTAACTCTGATGAAAATAATGAGGGGCAGAGTTCATCACCTGCAGCTCGTGAGGAGACCAAGGACGGTGGAGGAGAAGGCGCACGACTCCGAGCATTGGCCGACCGCTCCTCGGGCCTGGACGATTCGAAAGAGGAAGGGAAAGAAGATAGAGGAATGAACGGGCGGGAGAGGCTGAAGAGACATCGGATCGATGTTGCGGGTCGGGCGTGGATCCCCGATATATGGGGTCAGGAGGAGCTGCTGAAGGATTGGGTGGATAGCTCCGCGTTCGAGGCTTCGTTCCTGCCCGCGAAAATCATGTCGGCTAAGGCTGCTTTGGTTGAGGAGGGAAGACGAGCTAATTCCGGTGGACTGAGATTAGAGAACAGGTGCTAGAGTTTTTCACCCTTTTTCTTCTATTTATTAGAGGCGTGTAACCATAATCACTTTTGGATTGATCTTGGCAATGTGTTGATTTCAATGTGTATTGTATCGTCCGACCAGGAATATAAATAATGTTCAAGTGATTTTCGGGAATTGCTTTTCTTCTTTTCTTGCTTTGTAGAGGGTACTACAAGCCTAGTAGGGATGAGTACGAACTGGATGCAATGGGAGTTTTTTGCCAACATTGCACCTGCGCATTATAATGGCGTTTCCACGATGCGCATTACAATGACGTTTGCACGGTTCGCCGAATGCCATGGTGACTTTTCCAGATGAAGCGACTGGCATAGAAACCATAATTCAGGATCAATAAATTCGTTGCGTCTGTATATATAAATAGAGAGAGAGAGAGAGAGGGGGGGGTGGGTGGGTGTTGGGGAATCGATAGAAGCAAAGGAAAGGTTCTAGCTGTTTCTTCTCTTGTTTCTCAAGTTCACCAGCGCAAGAATACAAGCATATCTACTTCTGAATCTTTAGCTCCACCATTGTCAACGCACAATTGACAAAGCGTGAACTTCTGCTTCTATTGTGTCAAGGGGTAGCAAATATCAATCCCTTCGGCCATAAGGTAACTATCTGGGAAGAGAGAACAAGCACTGGCCTGTTGCATAGATTGCTCCTTTTATGTCCTCAAAGCAAATGCCCTATTTATCTACCAACATGATTATGGACCATTATAGTCTTAGTCTCCGCTTCAAATATGCAATAGCGGAGGATAATAAACAAATAAAAAGGGAATGTCTCCTCCCACAAAATTTGATTAGTCTATTGACTGCAGAATAGTAGGGTTTGCAGGACAAAATATGTTTACACAACCAACCTAAAAAAGATTACAGCAAATGACAGAAGAGAGGAGAGAGGGGGGGCTGTAAATTCTCCCTGAAATTGTGCACCCGAACACATCCACACTTCCAGCCGAGCTAGAAGCACAAATTTTCCTCACCTTCATTCACTTCTCTGTTTTGTTTACCCTGGCCAAACTTAGGAAAATCTGATCAGCAGCATTCTCTTATTTTAAGGCGAGACATTCAAAATGAAACCTCTATATATTTTTTTCCAAGGTTTGAACAATTTGGAGAGCTTTTTACATATCTATGATATGATACCTATGAAATTCACTGACAGTGTGATACATAGCTATCAAACTACAGGCACAAGCTCCCATATTTTTACCGTCCCATCATCACTTGCAGATGCAAGAAAGCGGTTTTCCTGGAAAATAACGGTGATAAGTGCATAATATTGTGGCAATATTAATATGAGAATTCAAAGAGAAGCAATCAAGCAAGAAACTGATAACAAAAGACAAACTTGCACAGGAAAACCAATAAGTAGTTATAGATAAATCAACGAGAGTTTTCCCCAGTGCAGTGTTTCGTACATTATCTTCTAAACCTGTAGATTTAGACAGTCTACTCTTTTATCGTTCTTATCATTTTAGGCAATAAAGGGGGAAGAAAATACAAAGAACACCAAACAAGAAGCATCCCAGGGTACTCTCTTCGTCCCAGTATATTTAATTATGAAAAATATTTTTTTTGGTAAGGTTATTATGAAATATATTGTGCCTTCTAATGGCCAATTTTCATTTTCATGTGCGTTTCATGCCTATTATTCCTTTAATTATTTATGGTATTCTGGTAGAAATAAAGCAAAGAATAATTTCCATACAGCAGTTAATGGTCATCATGAATACTTCCACCATAGGCATAAGCAAGATCTCAAAATTACAGCAAGGAAAGACCAAAATTTCCAGCAAGCCTCGTAAGGCACTAAAAAATTATAGTCAGCTTAATCTTTGATATGAATCTGACCAAAAAAATAAAATATAAAAATCTTTAATATGGTCAATTAATTAAAATTCAGGTCAACTCCCATTCCTAACACAATAAGATAATTACATTCAACCGCAATCTGACTACACAATCGAGCAAAAATAGACGTCTCTATTGAACCCATATGCCAGTTCGGCACTTAGATAGAGAGAGAGAGAGAGAGAGAGAGAGACTTACACCATGGCTCCACCTTACTGAGTTCACATCCATATCATGGGCCTTTTCATTTCTTAGAATCATTTTGTACGAAGGTCCATCAACCTGAGAGAAATGTGAGAAGGTCGGTGAGGTAATCTGTGTTTTTGAGTTCAAAAGGCAAAAGGAGGCATAGTCATTGATCCAAAAAGATTCAGTAGATCAAGTAAAGGCACTGCATAATCACAAAGTTTGCTTATTGAATACTTCATGACTAGAATTTAATGCAATATCCACATTAACTTCATAGTCAGGTAACAAGAAGGACTCTAGATAATTCTAACCACAATTTGAAGAAGAGTAGTTCTGCCTTTGATTACCAAAATTACATGATCATGGAAAATGTCTCAGGATTCATAGGTTTTCCACTTAAAACTAGACAACCCAGCAAAGTATGAAGTGAGAAACCTCATTAACCAGTCTACACCATCCAACCAAAGAAGAACTTGCACCTGACAGAGCTTTCAGATTATTTTAGAGAGGAAAGGCTTTGGTTTGTCAATCCCTCCCAACTGATCACTCAGTGCAAAAGAATTGAGTGTTTAACGCTGTAACTGGATCGTTCATGCAGAGTTCCAAATTTTGAAAATGAATGTTGAAATGTCCCTCAGCTTCGATTTGTTCAACATTTTTGGCATTTCAGTTTCGATTCCTCTGGTATATAGGGTTATGTCGAAGTCAGTTCTGTAATTGTTTCAGTGCTAGAGCTTTCCTTCCCATTCTCTCCTTTCCAAATCGGCTTGGACTCTTGGAATGCCGCTCTCTTCGCTGCGTGGTGCAATTGGAAGGAAAGAACTAAAACATTATCAAAAGAATCCAAATCTTCTCATGATTCCTTTTTTGCTTATTTGTAGTATTTATGGACTTCATGTTCTAATAATTTTAGGAAATAATGTGGTCTTGTCAGTTTTTTGCTTCTTGTATATTCCTGATGTACTTAAACAATTCTCTATTAAGAAAATTTTTCATCTAATAAAAAAAGGTTAGCATTGACCAAACCTGTTAATCACTAAGAGAAACCATCTAAACATTAACATTTCGGAAGCTCCACAAATAGGGGAACAATATAGGAGGAACTGTTAAAAGAAAAGATTCAATCATGAAGATATGGTGAGGTATAATACTTACTGAACCATCTTTACTCTCAACAAAAAATCGGATAGCATCATCTGCAGCCCCACTAGCAATAATCCCTTCCCTATCACATTCAAGAATCATAAGACTGTAAATCAGCAACTCTAACATAAGAGACAATCCATGTCAACACATTTCACATTAACCAAGAAAGCAAAATGCAAATTATTTCAAGAAGTGCCCTTAAAATCTTTTCATATCTCAAGTCCTAACTTGTCAGGTTGAAGCCCTTTGTATTCTTGACTCTGCTCCTAATAATACTTGTAAAATAAACAAACTTATCATGCTACATGGCAATTCATTTCGGAAGATATTGTGGGACAGTTCCTAAAAATCAAGAGTCATGGTCCATGATTAAATGATACATTCACTAAAGAACCTCTAGGGAGATGTTGGGAAATAGTATACTTTGGGACAGATATCTACAACATCGTCCAGCTTATACCCAAAACAATTCTTCAGAAGTTGGAAAGATGTTAGAGATCACCACTTAATTTGCATCACCAAGATTTTTCTGACTTAACAATTACAAGGCTAAGAAAGAACAGATAATAAGAAAAAATGCAGACATAACCTCAAACTAAGTAAAAGTATATTAATCAAAGTATTGATATCACTACCTGGACCAATGAACAGAAAAGATGGTTCGATCATGGTAACCAGAGAGAGTGCAGACATGACTCCTGGAGAAACGAGAGAAAGCAAATTACATGATTGCAATGAAGATTTCTGAAACCAGACCCTCATCCTAACTTAGCAGTAGCTAAATACCATCTAGTAAACGAAATGGACTAGCATCAAAGCAAATCTTCCATCTGCCAATATGTACATTGGAAAGCTCATTCAGTTAAACAACACATATTGCTTTTCTAGCATACAGTTTCGTAGTATTGTGGTTCAAAATTCAAACTAAAGCCAGACGGCAACAACCATAACATAAAATTTCCATGCACTGTCTGCAAAAATTAAGTAGTTATAGTGGATCTCTTCCTCACCAAGGTACATAGCCATCACCAGACATCATCTTTGCACTGTCAGTCTCCCATACCTTTATCGTGAGATCATCACTGCGAAATACTCAGATTGTTAGCAGCAGTCTCTTTCCAATTAGCTAGATACGGAGATACCTGAAAAGAGAACTTTCGCGTACCTACACGTAACCACTTTGTCTCCAGCAGTATTAAAGGAAAGAGCCCAAACGGTGGACGTATGACCACTAACAAGAGAAGCAATCACGGAAACCAAAAATTATCACAAAGCAGAAAGATGTATCGTTTCAACATGTTAAGTAATACAGGTACTGTTGAAAGTGCCATTGCATGCATATAGAGAGGACTACACTGGTCACATGGAAGGAGCCAATTTTCACAAACGATGAACAAAGAACACAAACAAAACATAAATACAGAAGTGACGCACCCATTAGCTTCACTTAAGGTTTGAACACAATGCCAGTCGTCATCACCATCCTCTGCCCAAATCTGCAACAAAAATTGCATGCGCCAAGTATTTAATCTCCAGACCAAACTCAGAACATATCCAGGATAACCAAGGGCAGAGAAGCCAATGGGAAGATTTCGTTCTCGACTACCTCTGGCAGCAGCATTAGCAAAGACAACAGATTTTACAGCAAAGAAGTACCTTAATAGTGTTGTCATAGCTACAAGAAAACAGTATATCCATGGTTGGGTGCCACTGCACCATCTTCACATCTTGTGTGTGTCCTTGCAACACTGAAGCACACTCAAACTCATTCCCGGGCAACACTTCCCAAATCCAAACAGATCTATCTCGGCCACATGTCGCTAGCAAGGACCCGGACGCATTCCAACAGACGCTTTTGACTTCATTTTCATGACCCTATAGCATATAGACAAGCAAAAAGTCTACTTCATATTTATTAGAACCATGAATTGACCAGCAAATTATACATGGAAGGAATCCATGTTTCTAGAACAAGCAATGCCAAGTGGGAGGGGGAAAGAGAAGAGTACATATGGCATACAAGATTATCGTGCAACGAAGGCTTAGCAAGTCCCATGGTGCATATTTTAACAATTGAAGTGCAAAACCATAATCATACCTCTAATGTAGAAACACATTCAAAATCACCCCCAACATTTTCCCAAATCGCAGTGGTGGCATCGAAGCTCCCAGTGGCTAATAACTTCCCCGAAGGCGACCAGGCGCAGGACCTAACGGTCCTAGTGTGCGTCTCATCCAAAACCGCCTGCAAGTTCCAACTCAACATTATTGTACAATGCGCGCTACTCCAATCCACGAAACTTATAAATCAAACCCTTTCACGTCTTTCAAACTACTTTACCAGGGAACAAGCACTCAATATCTTACAACCCTGCAGCCCAATTACAAAGGAACTCGCAAACGATAATGACAACTCGCCTCCAGCAATCCCACCGTAACAACATTCTCTCATGCTCAGCCGAGCTAGCTCAACCATTCCGCGCTTCATCACTCGACAATCCAATCAACTAGCTTCTACAAATCGTAACCACGACAAGCGCGACACAAAAAACAATGGCGAATCGAAAAACCTTCACTGGCCGACCTTGCAGAACCACGAGGAAGAAGAGGGATTCTGCTCCCAGACGCGGACCGTCTTGTCGCCGCTGCAGGAGGCGAGCATCGCGGGGACGCCGGCCACCCCGGCGGCCGGGTTCCAAGCGACGCTCCACACCCTATCGGCGTGGCCCTCGAGCTTCTGCACCTCCTTGAGCGACCACGCGCCGTCGTGCGACTCCATTTAGCTTGCTACCGGGAGCGACGGGGGCCGGAGATTGAGGAGGGGGCTGTCGACGGCGATCGGGCCGCCGGCGATCGGGCGGGGAGGGGCGTTCGCGGGTGCGGCGGACGCGCACGCGCCGCCACGGCGGGAGGAGGGGTGTGGTCCAATGGGGGCGGCGAAGGAGGGGAGTGATTGCGATGACGGAGGGAGCGTGGAGTGAACGTGTCTTTGAATTATTGCGACAACAACGGAGGGCTTTGATTGCTTAGGGAAAAAAAAGGAGAACAGGACAGGGGGCAGTGACCCCTTTTCCTGCCTCTCTTTTTCCACTATCCCCTTTTTGGCCTTTTCCTCCTTAGCCCACGGAATTTATTGACTTTCCATGAGTTGAAATAATGACATCATCCATGAAATTTTGTCCAATTTACGATGTAGATCCCGTGATCCGTGAACTTTTTATAAATATCTAATTCAGTCCTTAGATTATTATATCACTGATTCAATCTAGTCTTTAGATTGGATTAAATTGAACATGTAACAAAATTTCAAATATCATATTGAATAAATTTAAAGTTTAAAAATCACGTTACAAATTAAGCAAAGTTTATAGATTATTTCTTAAGCTTTTATGTTAAACATTCATGATATCAAAGTTAAGTGCTGCTCTAGTTCAATTCACGTGCATTGCCCTTTGTTAGTCAAATCCCACTTACCATTCCTACTCTAGCATGTGAAAGTTCATGCGCTCTTATATTTATATATAGGGTTAATACCTTGAAAAATCTCAAACCAGTACACTTATGATAAATTTATCCCGACTAACTATAAAAAAAAAATAATAAGCTAGTACATTTATGACAAATTTACCCCAAACTAATTTATTTGACCACACAAAACCTTAAACTGGTACATTTGTAACTAATATACCCTTCGCTAAATTAGATTAATATCACAAAAAAATCACAAAAATTGTAAACTGTGACAAACAAAGTGTAAAATCCCAAATTAGTATACCGGTCAATTGTTACGTGTCATTTAACTTTATATTTTAACAAGAAAATTTAACTAAAACTAATAGAGGGTAAATTTGTCACAAGTGTACCGGTTTAGGGTAAATTTGTCAAAGATATACTAGTTTAGGATTTTTTATGGTCAAAAAAATAGTTTTTGTAGATTTGTCACAGGTGTACCAATTTGGGGTTTTTTAGGATATTAACCCTAAAACACCCTATTTTCATTTACAAGCTTAATGGGTGTCCAATGCTATAACACTCTAACGTATTACAAAAGATAAATGATCATAGCAAGATCTATATGGGAAATTTTTATATCCTAGTGTTAATTCATGTTTTTGCAAGAAAAAAAAATATGACGAATGAAAAGAAAAAATAAATAAACAACTCGAGCATATATGTAATAAAAAAAAATTATGAGAATGCATTTTTTCACTCTTGATCTAAGGTTTTTGACTACTCACTCTCTTACTAGCCCATTGAATCAGGAGAGAATTACAATAGTTTGTGGCAATTTTACGACGCCAACAAATGCTCTTGTTACTCGTAATAAAATTTGTCTAAAGTGAAAAACAAAACCTATATTATGTGAACCAACTCAACTTATGTTAACCCTTCAAAGTATGAGATTTTTGTCCATCTACTATAAGGCTCTTGGCGACAAAGTCTAGTGCATAAAGCTCGATTTGTTTCAAGAAAAATGTAATGATTTGAAAAAATATTATTCTAAAAATGATATGATATATTGTTTACAAAAATAAACCAACTAAAACAAATTAATTTTATTGTCTACAAAAATGTTTAAATATAAATCTTTATTGATGATGAAATTTCAAACAATACCGCTTTCGTTCGTTTCGCGGAAAATAACTTCCAGGAAAATATTTTCCGGATTTTCCGGTGTTCGGGTGGGCGGAAAATCACGGTCAACGGAAAACATTTTCCGTTGACCGGAAAATTCCTTCTTTGCAGCTTGGAAAATGTTTTCCTCTTTTCAAAAGAGGAAAACATTTTCCAAGCCTCGCCTCTTCTCTTCCTTCGGTTCTTGTTCTCTCTCTCTCTCTCTCTCTTGCTCTCCTTGCTGCGAAGTTGGCTTAGACGACGTCCTTCTCCGAGACTAGCCTCCGCCCTCCCTGGCCGTTCCTGCCCGCTTGCTCCGGCCGGGGCGCCGCCGCCATCGCCGCGCTCCGCTTCCCTGGCAACTCGAAGCCGCTCGGGAGGATCCGGCTCAAGAGGGAGCTCCGCAGGCGGCGCCGGGAGGCTCGCGGGAGATCTGTCACCGATCCGGCGAGCTCGGGTGAGATCGGCCGAGCCTCGAGCTCGCCGGATCTCGGTGGCGAAGCTTGCGGCTCACCGGATCTAGCGGCGGAGCTCGCGGCTCGCCGAATCCGGGCGAGCTCGAGCTCGTCGCCCATCCGGCGAGCTCGGGTGAGATCGGGAGAGCCTCGAGCTCGCCAGTGGCCACCGGGTCTTGGTCGGCCGGCCGGGTAGCCGGCCATCGTCGGGTCGGAAGGAGGCGGCGGCGGCGAAACGAGGAGGAAGAAGGAGGAGGAAGGAGGCGACGGCGGACGAAGCCGCTTGGGAGGAATCGGGAGGAAGAAGGAGGAGGAAGGAGGAAGGAAAAATAAATAAAAATAAAAATTTCTATTTTAAAAATATAAATAATTAAAAAAATCATTTAAAAAATATAAATAAATAAAATAATTTTTTTGGTCAATTAAAAATATTAAAATTCAATTTTTGATAATTTTTTTCAGAAAATGTTTGAGTTAACGAACAGTGGAAAATATTTTCCACTCAAATTTTAGATTTTAGTAGAACACCTAGGAAAATAGAGTCATTTTCCGGAAAATAACTTCCGAAAATATTTTCCTGGAACATGATATTTTCCGTGAAACGAACAGAGCCTTAGTGGAAGACTCTGGTGTTGGGATCATGGGCTAGCCCCTCACCAGGTACTGATGCGAGATCCTTGGCAAGCCCTCCTCCAAGTACCGACGTCTAAATAGCAGCTTGTGGCGAGGCTCGTCGGTGCCACCGGACACTGGCGGGTCATAGCGTAAGCGAAATGGGGTTTTAGCGAATCCTGGATATCAAAAAAAAAAAAACACACAACCCTAAATTTGTATTTGTATTTCCCACAATTGCGAAAAGGACCCGTGGAAACTTCTACATGCGAAGCGAGGGCCTGCACGGATCCGGCCCATACGGAGGGCCTCCGGTTCAACCGAACGAACCGGGTTCGAACCAGTAGGTCCGTTCTTAGCCGGTCCCGGGCTGAATCGACCACCTCATAATATCATTCGTTTTCGCCTGAGCGCTTGCACGAACCCTAAAGCTGACCCCAACCTGCGAGAGCAAGAGCGATCGATTGAGCGAGATTCGAAGCGCCCAGCCATGGAATCGGCAGCTCGCAGAAGCGGAGGCGGCCTTCTCGAAGGCTTCTACCGAGTCATCATGCGCCGGAACTCCGTCTACGTCACCTTCATCGTCGCCGGAGCTTTCCTCGGAGAACGGGTAAGAGGCGACGACCTCAGTGTCGGGATTCAAATCGGAAGTGTTCCTTTGCTTTGGATCGATTCCAGTCCTCTTCCTCGAGTTCCATTTTCTGTGCGGTTCATCTAGGTCTTGGAGGATTTAAGCTGGAGAATGAGATCATTGTGTCTTGCGTTGCTTAGGTTTTGGATTTGCAGTTTTAATTTCTGGTTTTGAGTTTTGGGTTATCGAAGCAAAGGGAAATTAGTCGATCATATCTCGGTATGGCTCGGAGTATTTTATCTTTTCCTTTGATTGAGATGTTTTATGGACTTTGAGCGATCTGCGGTGATTTTCTTGAGAAGGTGCAATCAGCTTAGTCATTATGTTCAATTTACTTTGTTGGGTGATGGGCATTTTGTGTTTAATGAAGGGAAAAAAAGGGCTGCGTTTGAGAAAGAAATGTGTGTTGGGATTGTTGCGTTTACTGTTCCAGGTTATAGCAAATTTTCTATGCTAATTATGCGGCTGACACAATTGATGCAGGCTGTGGACTACGGAGTTCATAAGCTCTGGGAGTACAACAATGTCGGGGTACGCATCTATCTCCATCTATTATTTCCTCTTCATATCTCTTTGCTTGCATCCAGATAATCAGTGATCTGTAAATGCATCTCTAGCTGTGGTGGAAATTCTGTGTGTTTCAATCACGACTATCTGATGATAGTTACATTGAGTTGTGAAAGATCGAATTCTGTCAAGGTTTTTGCTGTTAGAAATGGTTTGTGTCACTTGATTCCATCCAAAGTTTCCTGGCAAATCTTTGAATAGTGAGTCGTGAGTTCTGGGCATATCTTCAAATGTACCAAGCGGTTTTCTATTTCTTGTTGTATGCCACCCATTCCCCTTTAGGAACCGGGGCTTGGGGGCAAAGGGACGTTTTTTACTTACCAAGAAATAAAGAATCAGATATGAATATTATCTGTGGGCCTGTTATTGAGCAGTCATCATCGTCACCTCTTGTTGTTGCTCTAAAGAGTCTAGAAAATTGTTTTTGTGGTTAGAAGAATTCTTGCTTAATACTACTAAGTGCCTTCTTTTTTCATCATATTATGATTGGAGTGCTGGTTCTTGTGGTTGTGGGATCTGTTAGAAAATCCAACAAAAAATTTAGGTTGAAGAGGTGAAAGGAGACTATATGTATGTAAGAACTATCACAATCCCATAATCTAGTGGCGTGGGATACTCTAACACACCCTCTCACATGCAAATTGGACTGCGAACAGCACATGGAATTTGATGAATGGGGATGAATGGGGGAGCCTCGCACTTGGGATTGATTCAGGGCAGAAGCTGGCTCTTATATGGGCTTAGAAAGTCCAACCAAACTAAGTTAGATAGAAGATGACCACATGTATAAAGTGCTGATGGAAATCCAATAACCAAGCAATGCGGAATACTTTAGCAGGGACCATATGTGTATGATCAACATTATCTGATGCTGGGCTTGCAATTAATATTATGCATCTTTTCCTTCGCGTTGCTTTTCTTCCTTATTGAGAGAGGATGGGAAATGAAGATTGAAAACCTTTGGGCTCTGCGTGTGACATGCTTCATTTAATTGCTGCACCAATCCTAGGCCGGTAACATCTTTCGTTTCAATTAAATGAGCTATAATTAGAAAAGACCGGCGGTCTGTGAAGTCACAGAATCTTGGCTATTTTGGCTGGTGACAGTATTGACAGCTGTTGATTTTTTTGCTTCTTGGAGTTATTGTTGTGCGACATTCCTCACTTTAAGACCTTTGTGCTTGTTATCTTTTCATGTATCTGGGTTTAAATCATGTTTCTATTGTGAACTGCAGAAACGGTACGAGGACATTCCAGTCTTGGGTCAAAGGCAATCAGAAGAGTAATATCGGTCCTCCTGACAACTGCAGCATGTATTTATGCTTCTGAGTTCTTGGAGGATGCATTTATATTGCACTTTTCATTCTTGAATAAGTTTCATGCACATGGGTACATCAAAACTTAATTTTGTAACCTTGTGTTGCTAAAATGTTTCTCTTTTGTGGAATCATCAGTTGCATTATTCAGCTATCTCTTGCCCA
Organism: Eucalyptus sideroxylon; assembly: GCA_014182405.2. Taxonomy (NCBI): domain Eukaryota; kingdom Viridiplantae; phylum Streptophyta; class Magnoliopsida; order Myrtales; family Myrtaceae; genus Eucalyptus; species Eucalyptus sideroxylon. Next base: position 24,825,478 of record CM024558.2, on the reverse strand, counting down.
GCAGTCTCCGTTACCTGTGTGTCTGCTCTTTGATGCAATCCTGTAACGACAATTTAAATGTTGGTGCTTGTGCTCCGGATTCTTTCTGCTTGAGCTTTTATTGGAATATTGCAAGGAGAAGAATCACAGCTTGAACTTCAGATTCTTTCTGCACGAGTTTTTTTTAAGTAATGTCTTTTTGGTGCAATATGAGCATGGCAATTCATAGTACTTTAACACAATATGATTGGCTTGCATGAATGGGATGTCGGGAATATGCAAACTTATCCTTTTGCAATATCTGACTTTGATAAATTTGCCAAGGGAGAATCAAAACATCCTCTCCAACTTTGGCCCCTAAACAATTTCGCATCTTCTAATTTTTCATCTAACCAATTTGCTCCATGAATTTGCAAATGATATCATCACAGTTAACGGTCCTATAAATCTTCACTTTCCATCAACCATAAAACATAGTTCATAAAGTGTTCCTTTCTCTCTCTGCTTAAAACCCGAGCCACCACACAAGCTTAAGAATGATCCACCAACCAAAACCTTTGAGATTCTTCTATTTTGGATGTTGGGTTCTCTCTGACATTCTTAAAGATTTGTAGTCCTACCAACTCTTTTCTCTTTCTTGTCGGAGCTCGAGGTGCGACATTTACGGACTTCAGTTTTTCGTCCACACATCTTTTATGTACGTCCCAGAAAATCTTATTTGCAATCCATGCCCTTTTAACTGAAAACAATAGCCTGCGAACACTAGTATAGGACAGACAATTTACCGGTTCATGCAACCATGTGTCGTTTTTGTTCTCGCCAGAATTCAATTCAATCTGGTAAATTGGTGCATAACGAGGGTACCATACGGATTACGGAACCCTGCCATCTCTCAACAGCATCCGGTTTTAGCATGGTGATGTGCTGACTACTTATAACGACATATGAAGATGAACTTTTCCCATGCCAGCTAGATCTTCTTTGTGAAAATCTGAGAGTTTTTATACGCTGCCAATAGGCGATCTAAACAAAATAACTCGTAAACGGTCCACTAGATACATAAACAAGACATGGACAGAATCGTCACCAAAAATTATGTCGAAAATCAAAAAGTCAGGCTCATAGAACTTACAAATGAGTAACAACCCCTGCAAGTGTTATGAGTCTGTGACTCGTGTGTCCAACTTTACAATAAATGACTCAATGGCACATGATCACATTCCAAAGCATAGTAATCAAGGGACGCTAAAGTTTGTCAAGAACTAACTATAAGTCAGTGGAGAGCGAGGCAATGAACCATCCAGCAAATGTGAGGATTACTATTTTACCATGAAAGAACTTTTGCAGCTACACCCTCCCACTGCACTTGGGTTTGTAGTTACCTGCACATAACGCCAGAAATTTCGAGTTGCCAGTCAAGGTAAGCTTAACTGTAGACAAACATGAAAATGAGGAAAAGAACAAGAACAATTCCAACAGCTCACTCTATTGTGAAAAATTCATAAATAAGCAAATTAATCTCTCCAATAGTTCCAGTATCAGTGAAATGAAAAACGGGACCATAGTAACTGAAAATGTTATATTCAAGGCCATTGTCAGAATGGAGTGTGTATGAACGCAAAGCTACCTGGAAAGCTGAACGAATAAGCTCTTCAACAAAGTCAACAGTTGCCCCTTTCACAAAATCATATGAAATATTGTCTACAACAAGTTTGACTCCATCTCTTTCAAATATCCTGAAAGCAAGACAGCTCAAATGAATTTTAACATCTTGGTCAAAATAGGAGAAACCATATGTAAGAAGCAAAACATCTCTCCTGTAATTTCAGTACCTATCATCCGAATTGGCTTTGTCATCCAAATCGAAAACGTACTGGAACCCCGAACATCCACCAGTTTCTACACTCAAGCGGAGCAGTTTTGCAGAACAGGATCCTTCACTCACCTGCAGTTCTTTCACTCTCTGAAAGGTAGTCCTACAGTCAATCAGAACTTGAAAATGACTCAACGAGAGGAAAAGGATCAATATCCCTGCTCCTTCAATGTTCAATGCATTCTGTAATGATGTGAATCCTCTCCTATTCTACTTACAAAGCTCGCACAAACTGACCATATTTCTGAAAATCATGCATTGGAGGATACACAGAATATTTTTACAGTCAACATTCTTTTACGATAAAGCTCTGCTGCTATAAAATAAGATCTCATGGAGAATGTACCATGGGGTGCTTGCCAACCCCAAGATAGAGATGATATGAGATCTAACATGAAGGGAGTATACAATGAATACTGTATCTATAACTATTTTTCACAATCTTAGCCATCCATCTAGGTGCCATGCTTTGGAAAAGAAAAGGAAAACTATAATTCTGTGATACCATTGCTTTTCCTGATATGCAAATTATGAGGAACTTCTGGTGCTGACTTGATATCATGACTATCCTATTGCTACAACACAGAGTTGAAGAATTTTTTAAAGTGTTGCCTAGAAATCCATTTACCTCAGCACCCAGTTCGAACTACAAAATTCAGAAAGCATATCTAAGCTTTACATACTCCCTCTTTTGAAACCCATCAATAAAATATTAAGATGAAATTACCTGAATGCAACTGTCAGTCAGGTGTACGTCATCAGGAGATGGTAGTGGAGAGGAAGAAGCTTCACGAAGTGCTGAAGCAGAAGAGCTCAAAAGCCTATGGTTCTCTCGAATCCGGGCAGTGAAAAAAGGAGTTATGAGCTTAATCAATGACATTTTTATGTCTTATGGATATCTCTTGCTCTGCCTCGTGGATCTGGAAACAGAAAGATCATCATCAGAATCACTCATTAACTCCTATCTCCAGCAACTTTTGCTTTGTTTATTGACCATAGAAGTCACACTCATACAGTATCAAATGGAGGCTTGTGAAGACAACATAAGGCAAGACTTCAGCCCAAGGAGATACATGTTATAATGATGGGGTGAGGATTGCTTGAATATGAATTTGATCTAATCACAACAATCAATATTTCCTGCTTTTACAAACTCATGTACATGAACCATAACCAGTCCTGACAAAATTCCCAACATCAATAAATTCACTAAGCTTAATATTTTAACTAGACAAATTCATAAGATTCTAGTAGATTATTTCCATCTACTTTCAACAAGATATTACTTCTCTACAAGTTCATGAGGACACACTAACATTTAATCATATTAAAGTTCAACGAGTAGGATTAATTCTAAATGAATAAGGCTACATCTGTCATACCTTTTGTAGGAACTTCACGGCCAAAAAGTCTTCCAACGATGAAATTAACTACTTAATAAAATGCTGACAATATAAAGCCCAACATCTACGCTTTAAGATTTAAACCAATAGCCCAAAAGTCTTCCAGCGATGAAATCAACTACGTAATCAAAGTATGTACATGACTACAATCTAAATCAAACTCCAAACTCATCTCACACGAAATGCGCTACCACTGAAGGATATCTCACAGAACAGCTTCGCAGTCTATAAGATAAAATAAACAGCAAGGCATTTTAGAAACACAAGGTGCCGAACTAATCTAATTTCCAAAGATAACAAGATGATGCAACAGAACTCACGGACCCGCGACAACTTAAGGCTGCAGCGGTTGCCAAGAGTAGCTCACGTCATTTCTAAAGACGAAGTCATGCCCTACTCGTCTCAAACACATGAATTGGAAGTTTCTGTGCGCGCCCATGCGTTCAGCATCTCGATGAGTCAAGTTCAATTTTTTTCTAATGAGAAATCGATCCCCCTAGCGACGGGATTCATATCTGCATATTTCGATCATTATTCACCACAACCCGAACGGCCAGCGACTCGACATCATCCATCCCACCGATTGAAAATTAGAACCACGATGGACCTATCTAACCAGCAGTTGTGCGGACAATTTCGGCGACATATCATCGCAACGACCAAGAACTTCCGCATACCGACAACAACACAGGAACATCGCACAGGCCATAGACAAAGAGACAACTGCCGATTCGATGAGGTGAAGTAGACTACCTTCTCCGATTTCGGCCCGATCTCCGCGCGAATCAAAAGGGAGCGCGCGAACTGCGTCGCTCCGGAGATGTGGGAGGACGACTCGCTTCACGGAGGGGATTGCACCGCCTTCGAATCAACGATGCCATCGCTCAAGCAGCGAAGGTGGACGCATGCAGCATCGCCGAAGAAGTTTTTAGAGGCTCGGATGAAAACGCAAATCCTCCTCCTTCTTCTCCTTCTTCCCTCGCTTTACCAGAGACATGACAGGCGGAAAAGGAAGAAGAGCGGATATTCGCTTCTTGTTGCGTTTTTTTTATTTTTGGGATAACTACATTAATACTTCCTCAAATTTTGACTCATAATACTTTTAATTTATTCAATCTCATTCGTAAATATTTTCTTGAATTTTTAATTTATTTAATATTATCACAATAATACTTAAAAGAAACAATCCAAAGAGATTGTTCTAAATATAACCCTTTTGGTTATAATATCTTTCTAAAATTTGTAATACTCACAGATTTTGAGGGAAAAACATGAGTAAAAACATCCAAGTGAAAACTTATTCACTACCGGTCTCTTGAAAATTATTCATCCGGGCTGGTTCCACTTAGAAATCGGGAACCCAATCAAGAGGACCGTTTCTTATTTTTGGAGTCAAGAATCGGACCGAACGATCTTAATATTGGAAATCAAATTGAACAATCCTAAGAATGGGAATCGGATTGGTCCGGTCCGGTCTAATGGAACTGCTTACTTAGTAAAAAAAATTAAAAAATTAAAAAGATATCAGAGTTATTATAATTTTAAGATTTATTGTTATTTTTAAGAAATTAAAAAATAAATTTTCAGGGAAAAAAAGTCGGTTCGATCGGGGGCGGTTCCCGTCCACGCGGTGCGATATGCTCATGCCTACTCCTCCCTCTCTCTCTGCACGAGCAAGACGCAGATACCTCCTCGCCATCTCCGGCTCTCATCTTTCCTTCTACTTCGTCCGATCTAGGGTTTGCTAAACGACGCAATGGGACGGATCTTCCACAGATTCCGAGGTACCAACCCGCCAACTCTCTCTCTCTCTCTCTCTATCGCTTTCCCCCCGATTTCGACGAATTTCGTTCCCTTTCGAGCTGATTTCGGGTTTGATTTTTGCTTCCAAGTCCTTCGTGTGTGGCGAGTTCAATATTGGTGATTGTGCTGTTCTTCTTGTCTGGTCTTGGGTTTCCTGTAGTGGGTATTCGTCGCGTTTGGGTTCCGACTCTCCGATCATCGCGCGACTGCTGCGAATTCTGGCCAACCCATTCACTGCTTTTTTTCCCCCTCTCGTGATTTATTGTGGAGTTACCGGCGGACGTTCAATGCGGGTTTCGCGTTGGGGACAATCGGATTGGGGGCGTTGGAGGCATTGGTGGCGAGCTTTGGCGGTTTTTCTGAGGGTTGAATTTCATCCGGAAGCGCGAGTGATGTTGGATTTCAGGGGGAGGGAGGGGGGCTTGGAATGGATTAGGGTTAGGGTTTTGGGGTAGCTGGCTTTCAGGGCGGGGTCAGGGTCTGGGGGAGTTGTGTGCGAGATGGATGAGAACAATACCAAGCTTGAGGAGGGAGAAGCTTGCTATGACCACGCTGGGGACGCCGGCAAGGATGGCAACATTGACCCTGATTCGGGTCATTTCAATCTTTTAATCATATTAAATGTGGATGGATACTCATAGTATACATTTTATCTAATGTGTCTTTGTTGCTGATCTTTGCATTAGAGTTTTATGGCACCTTCAACTCATGTTAGAATCTTTTACTATAGAAATTACTGGATTATCCATCCAACAATGTGTTTGCCTTCAGAAAATTTTTGTGTCCGCCTTTATTGCTTTTACATGTAATGTTTCAGCTCTCTGAATCTCTCTATGGCTTCAGAGGATGTTTGGGAAGCAGTCTGAAGCAGAAGCTATCAAGAACCAAGTCGGAGAAGCAATAGTTCTTTCCATATGAGAAGATAATGACTAATCAGGTACTCAAATGCATTCTCTTTCTTATCTCTTTTCTATGAACTAGGTGTATTGAGTGGTCACTAGTAGGCATTATTATTTCCAATTTGTGTGAGAAAACCAGATTTGTTGTTCTTTACAATTCATCAAAATTGCCTGATGAAGAAGAGGCAAGTGGGAGCCCCCAAAAATAATAAATAAAATAAAACCCAAAAACCCGATCCAACCTGGGGTTCACTTCGGGTCTTATGTGTTTTGGGTCAGGATGGGTCTGAGAGCACACAACCCTAATGAGTTAGGTCAGGTCGGGTACCATAAAAACCCGACCTGACCCATGACACCCTTTGTTCTCTGTGTATATTTCATAGGTTTATCTATTATGGATAACCTAGACATAAACTAAGGCTTGATTTGTTTCGTCAATAATTTATTAAATTTTTTTTCATTATCAATAACAATTTATGTCTAAACATTTCATAGACAATGAAATGTTTTTCGTTCATTTATTTTTGTAAGCCATATAAACAATTATTTTTAGAGAAATGTTTTCCAAAGTATTCATTTTCTGCGAAACAAATGGAGTAAGTCCAGGTCATAGAAAACTTGAGTCATTTTACGCTTTGAGAAAGAACAACTCCATTTTGTGATTTTTTGACTAATTAGCACCGCATATGTTGTTTTCCAATGTCTGAATAATGAATGGTGTCGAGGATTAACACCAAACATCATTATGAATTGCTATGGTGTACTAAAGAAAGCAACTAATCACTTTTTCCTAATTGGAATTTTATTTGAAGCTTTAATGAGCGATTTTGAAAAATGACAGAGCCAAGAAAACTTGTTCACCGTTCTCTCTTTTTTGGCCGTAATTGTTGCCATGCTGCAGATAGGTGCTTCGATTCTGCTTTCTGACTTTAAAATTTGATGTGAGAATATCACTCTGTAAACAAAGGACTCTATAGAACTGCTTCTTTCCGCTCCTTCTATTGAGTACATACATACTAATTTAGCCTCATCAGCAAGTTCTTCTCCTCTTATTATTATCTTTTGTGAACAGACCCAGTAGGAAGTAATTGATGTGACATTTGCATTATTATTAGCTAGACAGAAAGGGGCAGAAAAGTAGAACCATCAAGTGAATTGCATTTATCTTTCGCTTTATGATTTAGAGCTCAGCAGATTTGGCCACTACAAGTCTCCACGAGGTGGCTTGTTTGGATATAAAAATGCCATGCATCTTGTGTGTCGTTTACCTTTACCTTTACTTTAATAAAATAGTGGAGCTTCTAAATGCGTTACATGTTCTTTTCTTTAATAGTATGAAATCTAATTCTTTCCTTGTCAACATGAATGAAGTTGGCGTAAACAGAAGCCTCATCTTGGGAAATGCAGACTGGGGTCCCACTAAACGAAGCACATACAGAAGCCTCATCTCGGGAAATGCAGAGTGGGGTCCCACTAAACAAAGCACATGACTTTCAAGTTCGGAAACTAGAGGTCTCTGACAATAGCAAAGGGTTTGTAGAGCTATTGCAGCAACTGACAGTTTGTGATGCTATCTCTGATGAAAATTTCGAAGCGCGGTTCCAAGAGCTCAGGTCATTAGGCGATGACCATGTGATTTGCGTGATTGAGGATACTACCTGTGGAAAGATCATTGCCACTGGAAGTGTGTTCATTGAGAAGAAGTTCGTGAGGAACTGTGGTAAGGCTGGGCATATTGAAGATGTAGTCGTTGATCGTGATTATAGGGGGATGCAGTTAGGGAAGAAGGTTCTTTCTTTCCTCACTGATCATGCCCGATCTGTGGGTTGCTATAAGGTGATTCTTGACTGCAGCAATGAGAATAAAGCATTCTATGAGAAGTGTGGCTTCAAACAGAAGGAAATTCAGATGGCTAAGTATTTCATCTAAGAAGTTAACCAAATTATTCAGTTATAAGAAGCAATTCATGTCTAACCCCATTTTACGTTCTCTTTTCTAAAAAAACCCTCCCTGAGTTTCGATTGAGATGAGTAAGTTCAACAGGCTTATGTATTCTGATAATTCAACAGCCAAACTTGCACTGTGAATTTGGATACTTCTGTGCTTTCATCTGTTCGTAGATACCGCCTTACTTTTTGTGATGATTATAAACGAAGAATCTTGTTGTTGAATTGAATTCTAACGAATCCTTCGTGAATTTGTAAGAAACTCTTTATTTTTTATTTATTAAATAAAATAAAAATTAGAGATCTATTAGTGCCGTGTAGTAAAACCTGAGAATTGGATCGGTGGGAACTAGTTGTTTCAAGTTCCAATGTATGTAGGATCAGTTTTGGGTTCTAAAAAATGAGGAATCTATTTTAATGGGTAAGTTTCAGACTTTTAGTTGAAGGAACCTGAAACTTGTAACCTACAATCTGGAACAAGTTTTAATATTTTTCTTGATCCATATCTCCGTGTGATCTTCCAATATTCCATGTTGTTTGATGATAAGTGTATAATTTGAAAGTATTAGTCCTTACTTTATTAATGTTCATATTTTTCGTGTATCTAAATATAAGTTATGATTAGTAAATTGTAATCGTTCATATAATAATATAAGTGGGACTTTGGTAGATCTTGGAACCTATGACAAGATAGATTTCAAGTTTTAGGGATTGTAAGGTAGGTTTCAAGTTCCAAAAAAATGAGGAAGTTCCAGGTGGAACTTGTACGGAACTTAGATTCGTTTATCTCTACTTTTATATAGTTGAATTCCCTGTCAATAATTCATTTTCTTCATAGTTTTGTTCATTTTGTATTTTCTTTGATGAATTACAAGCTTGTTTATTATTATTATGTTCATTTTCGTTCTGTTTAACTAATAAAAGAAAAAAACCGTTGGACCTTGGAACCGACTTTAGAATTTGTGACAAGGTAGGTTCTAGGTTCCCGAGGAACCTGTAGCCAAGACCAGATTTCAAGTTTTAGGCGGAACTTGTAAAGAACCTGGAACTGTTCACTCATAGTGCCATATCGGCAGAATTTAGCTTAAAGCAGAAACCTACCCATTGTGGTCAAAATATAAGTTGTGATTTGAAGTCAGGATGAAGAATTAGAATGGCAGAAGAATATAGAAGCAGAGATGCATTACAAAGCAGAGATTCATTACAAAGCAGAGATTCATTCAGATGGTCAAGTACGTCATCTGATTGAGCCCTAATCTTCGTTTTCTCAGCGACAAGTATTATTTCGATCTTTTAACTTGTGTACATTGTTCAGTCGAATCTTAATTTGGACAATGCAGTCCACTCGTCATCGACATATTTGATTTGGCCAACACGACTACTGACAAAACTTTTCATCTCGGTCCCACCGCCACAGCCCTCTCAATGGCCACGTGAGCCACCTGGTAAACGTCCTTTTCAGTTTTCTACAACCCTCTGGTCAAGACCTTAAAAGTGGGAGCAATTATGCTCACTCAACTGATCTCCTGTTTGGCCGGAAAAAAACAAAAAAAACCGATCCGTTGGCTCCCACTAGAACATTGAGTTTCCCCGTCCCCAATGGAATTATTCGCTACAACCGGCGAAAGTAAAGAGGAAGCAAGTTCTCCACAATTGTCCAAAAACTGTATTTGGACCGAAGAAAACTGTTGCAACACATCTGCCATATTTTACCGATCTAGTTAATTTGATTCAAAGATCACAATGCAAAATGGTAAGGGGTCTTCTTTAATTCCTTCAAGTTCGAAGGGCAAAGAATTGGCCGCTGCACGTAAAGATGTCTTTATTTATGCTATTAATATATACTTGTGCACACCACCAGATACTAACAGCATTTTCTTTTTGTCCCGTCTCTAACACATGATCAGAGCATATGGTGGGAAGCACCACTAGACGGGCTATACTTAGCGAACAACACCTAATTCTTAGACAAGTCAAAATATTTCTGAAGCCCTCTTCTATAAACAAAGCCTTGGTCCCCGTGGATAATTCACACTAGAGCAATGGAATGCTCAAATTCACACTTCCTGATTGGAGAGAGAGAGAGGGGAGGGAGAGAGAGGATTAGTATTAGACTTCCAAAACGACCTTCATTTTCTCTTTTTCGGCTTCTCACCTCATGCTTTACAAAGTCCTAAAAAAAAAAGAAAGCCGATCAGGTTAAATTTACAATAGGCCTATTCATCAACTTGCCGTTGCTCCATGCAGCATATGGAGTATTCCCTCTCCAAGAACAAAAATTCCTGGAAAAAACCAAAGACACCATCAGCAAATTCAAGTAACTCGAACAATCCCACAAAAGTCGGCAAAATGAATATTAGTGCTTTTTGTAAGGAAAGTATTGAAAAGACTAGAGAGAAAAACTTAAACTCCATTTTAGACACGATAAAGATGTATGATCAAGATGTCCTATGTTCACAGGGTGCAGATTTAGAAGTATCAAAGACAGTTTAAACCAAAGAGAACCCGGAGGACTTGAGTGAATCATTGTCATGCCAACAAAATTTACGTGCAACAAAGTCAGAACTTGCAGGATGAGAAAAACACTCTCAGCAATGACAGGTTAGGCCCACTATCCCTGGTATCCCATGATACAGGAAGACCCAATATCCCGTATCAAGTACTAGTATCGAAATTACCTGCAATTGTTGCTGACTAAACAGATGAAGGAGCCCTGTTTCGGGTGAAGTGATCAGTTCAATCAGATCATCATGGCTTTCAGGAGGGCCACCAGACTCCACGACCGACACCAAGACCTGCATTGCATGGAGAATGGTCCAATAAATTGAAAGACAAATGAGATACTCCGTGCATCCATTTTGGTATGTGTACTGGAAATGTCAAAAAAAATAAAAATAGAAAGGGGATTTCTTCTTCGGGGAGAAAACACCACCTGCATGCATCGCAGAACAACTTCTGGAAGACAACACCTACGACACAGGCCCCGGACAATGTATGATGCTGGGCCTTCCAAAGAACCACCTTTATTTGAATACCAAGCATCTAATCGGGAGATTTCCATGGTGACTCCAATCTGAAATCGAGCAAGCTCACCTGCAGTAAACAGTCATCGCTCATCAGCACTATGAAAATAAGTCAGTGCATCTGAAAATCTGGACCAAACTGTGTAGACTGAACTGATTTTCAGTTTATCAAAGATTGGACCGATTTTGGGTTAAATTTCAACCTTTCTTCACATAAATTATGCCAAAGACAGTGTTAGAGGACTTATTTCTATACTTTACAGGAGCTTACCAAACAAAAGCTAAGAGAAAAAAGATACTGAGTATTCCTAGCATGACATCTACAATTAGATTAAAGAAAGTGTAAGCCAGTCTTTAGTCATTGGATCAGGAAACCAAATCACACCATATAAGCCATCTGGTGTAATTCTATATAGTTTTCCTGAGGTCTTTCAATCTACAAAGTTTTCCTAAATTTTCTCTTTCTGCAACAGCAAGTTCATCAAATCACTCCACCTGTTATGCAACATAATCAAGTGGCTCCACTTTTCAATATAACTATTAAAGATAACTTTTGCCTTCCTTAACTTTCTGATGTCCAAAAATCTTAAAAAGAAAAACAGCTTCACTGACTCTCTTCAGGCAAATTCTGACAAATAACCTCTTTCCCAAATGAGGAAACTCTAGACCCAAGCATCTTTAAAACACTGGATGAGTTTGCAACAATGCAACCACTCATTCAAAAACTTCAAGCTGGTGAAATGACTTGTGATCACCTGTGAAGTTACTCATTGTCCACAAAATCATTCTAACCAGAGAGGAGGGAGGGTAAACCAAAATCATTTAACCCCTTAACCAAAATGAACTGATTATTTAGTCAAATCATATGTCTACCCTCTATTTGGTTCTTGGTTTTATGATTTTCTGGAGTATACAATTTCATATGTAACGAGTAGAAACCATGTAGGAGTGAGGAAGAAGCTCAGGGTGGATTAAAGTTCCAGTTATCACAGATTGAATTGATTGGTTGGGAGGAAAGTCTGCAAACTGGAATGATTGACTCAGCAGGGTTTTTGGTAGAAAACTGAACCGAACCAGTTTGTTGACACCCCTATGTAGTGTGTTAGGAGTAAGTTTCACTACCAAGTTCCCAATTTCTTTTGGCAAGTGATCTAATCATAAAAATAAACAAACAAAGAGCAAGTACAGAATCAAGGAAGAAAGCACTATGTGACAATTAAAGCTCATTTTATCAATGAAATTAATGTATCTGCCTATCGCATACCCAAAAGAATTCAATCAAAGAGGTCGATCCTTAGCATTTCTCTCTAAGCTGAATTTAAAATGCATAATGCCATCATTGAGTTTCAATAAAAACATACAAATTAATATTAGAGATATGTTCAGTAGAAGTCCTAAAACTTCTCCAGAAAGTGCAATTGAGTCCTAAAACTTACAAAAAGTTCAATCAAGTCCTAAAACTTGTCAAGTTGATTCAATTGAGTCCTAAAATTAACGGAAATTGCTGACGTGGCGCTGGCGTCATATTTTAAATAATTTTTATTTTTCAAATGGCTTTTTAAAATTATTTTTATTCAAAATCTTTAAAAAATTAGATTAAAAACTAAAAAGGAAAATCTAAATTCATTTAAAAAAGGAAAATCTAAATTTATTTAAAAAAACAAAACTGTACAAAAAAAAAAAAAAAGGGCACCGGTGGACTTCCGTCGCCGCCCATCGCCGGAGGGGCCGGCGACCTAGAATGGGTGGCCGGCCCTCACGGGGGCCGGCGACCATTGCCCGCCTTGGGCAAGGCCTCGTCGTCTCTCGCTCGGGCGGGCGAGGCTCGCCGGATCTCGGCGAGGCTTGCCTAGATCTGGGAGAGCCTCGCCGGCCTCGAGTGAGGGCCGACGAGGGCTCTCCCGGGCGAGTGACGGTCGCCGTCCCTCGCCCGGGGCCGAGCGACGTCGCCCGCCCTAGGCGAGGCCTCGTCGGCCTTCGCTCGGGGCGGCGAGGCTCGCCCAGGATCTGGCGAGCCTTGTCGACCCTCGCTCGGGGCCGGCGAGCCTCGCCGGATCTGGGCAAGCCTCGCCCAGGGCGGGCGACGGTCGCCGGCCCTCGCCTGGGGCCGGCCACCCGCGCCTAGGGCCGACGACTGTCGCCCGGCCCCTTCGGCAATGGGCGGCGGTGGCGGCGGCGGGGGTAGAGGGCTGATTTTTTTTTAATAATTTTAAAAATAATTTTTATAACTTTTCTTTTTAATTTTTGGTGAAAATAAGATAAAATGAATAATTTAAATTTTTTAGTTTTTAAATCTATTTTTTAAATGAATAAAAATCATTAAAAAAATCCACGTGGAAAATAAAAAATAATTTAAAATGACACGTTAGCATATTTAACGGAAAATACTAACGGTGTTAATTTTATGACTCAATTGAACTAACTTGACAAGTTTTAGGACTTGATTGAACTTTTTGTAAGTTTTAGGACAATTGCACTTTCTAGACAAGTTTTAGAACTTCTGCTGAACATACCCCTTAATATTAAATGATGAAAATAGAAGGCCTTCCTATAACGGAACCCTAATTTAAACAACACAATGCTAAACAAGTTGATGGGTTGTCATGCCTCTTAACTCCAATTAAGATTAATTGTCAAAAAGAAGAATGTGAAAGTTTTTACCTTTTACATCCTCCCTGCTCTCTCCTAGTCTTCTACCCCCATGAAATTGTTTGTGTTGTCCATCATAAATATCAACAGTTATCCAATTACTTTTTCTCATATGACAAAAAATGCAGAGCATCAAATTTGTGAGCAACCACACAATGTGGATCAGAGATAGACTAATTTCTTTTTCTGAATCTTAACATAGAATTTCCCATCCAGACCACATCCTAATGAAAAATGGCAAGCCCTCCAGATAAAATTTCCTGGCATATCCATATATTGACATGGCCCCTGAACTAGAACATATGAAAAAAAGATGTAATATGTTCATAACACCACTTACTCTGATTACACCATATGCTAGCGCATGGGATTTATTTTCAACAAACAGAACAACCAATCTGCTTCTTTGGCACTCCAAGAATTCTTATGAGCAAGCAAGAGACACAATCATTATTGTTGTCATCATCACATTGCTTCATCTTTCCGCGCATTATATTGTCTCCAATGGTATTATTAGGGGGCAACTCATACCAATTAAAGAATGAAAAAGAAAAAAAAAGGAGCATAAACAATTGCAGTTATGGACTGTTTTCTCACCCTTAAAGCCAGCTGACACCATACTAGCAAGTATGCCACCATCATTGAGCACATGGAGTCCCAACCCGTCACCTTCAATGGCCAAGCACCTTAGGACGACCTCAATGCAGTACTTATCCTTGGATGAGATAGCAACATTTACCTGCCAATTAAATTTAAAAGCTCAGCAAAGGGAAAAGATATCTTCCAATTCAGCTCAGTGTCATGATCACTTTTATCTAACTGTGGATACAGTAATCATGCCAGGCTATTTCTTAGCTTTCTTCTACTAGACTTTGCTGCACTTATATACTTTAACAGAACAAGCCAACAGTACTTTAGTGACTGCCATTTATCAAACTAATTACAGCTGACGACACTCCCTATTCTCCTATTAATTGTCCATACTTGGGAACCAATGACATAATGAACCCATATGATGGGTAAAGGTAGTTTCCACGTATAAAATCCAAGCTACATGCTGCCAGATGCCCAGGAAGAGTTATGATATTAGTGGACAAACGAAGAGGAAACTATGCTAGGCAAGGGACATGATTATTTAAAGCAGACATTTGAAGACAGCCAGGTAACATCGTTTAGGTAGACCTACAGACATAACTTAAAAGAAAATGGCATCATGATTTGTTGTTTCATTGTCATAAGGAAAAAAGCAGAGCAATTATCATTAGTTCTGATTCACTAATGCAGTTAACAGCAATAGATTTGATGTAGAAGGAGAGTTACTCTTGAATTACTCAATCATCCAAAACATCTTGACCCTGCTTTTTCCACACATCTAAGTGTTGATCTTGAAAATACCTCAAGAACTAACTAGTTCTATATTTAAAAAGAAATATTGTGAATTTCCAAGGGGAAATTTTGCATAAGAATACACGAATCTCTCATCAGTAAGGAGAAGGAAACGGCAGGAAATTTTTTTGTCGACTTTTGAGATTAAATTATCATTCCTAGCTTCACATCAAATTCCGTTAGCACATAACTGACATAAATAAGGCATGTAAGGAACTGAAGAGAAATTTGATGAAAACAGACCATCGTACCATCAATTGTCGATCTAGCACCACTTCCTCACTCACTGAAGAGTAAAGTGCACTCATCAGCGTAGCACAAATTGTGGCATCTGGACACATGCATTCACCAGATGGAAGGCAGAGCATTGCAGATGCGTGCAACTCAAGGAAAATAGGTTCCACTGCCTCATACACGTTTTCTTCACGAGAAGTCAACCAAGGATGTTCTTTCCCTGCAGACAAATTGGGAAGTTCAAAGAATCAAACACAAATCAACTGTCTTAAATTGTGTCTGCTTTTTGCATAAAGCATAATTACAGTAGCTGAACCCACTTACTAAGTAATAATGAACGTGCTGACTGTAGGGCTTCTCTAGCTGCAGCAGAAGCTCTTTCCTTCTCCTCCTGCGAGAGTTCTACTGCAGAAACTTCTGCATTCTCTTGTTCGATTTTAAGCCATTTACGATAAGTTGCATCACATGAGTAGTACTCACTCTGACAAATAAATGATACATAACCATCATAAGGAATATATCGATGGAACAAAAATCTATGAATCATACCTACAAAACTTACCCAGTCTTCAAATTCACTTAAATCCTCTGAGATGTCATAATTCTCAAGAGCCCCAAGATTCTCCGACAGCTGCTTCAGAGGTTCAGCAAGGAAGCTGAGTAACTTATGAGCACCTATGGGCATTGCAGGCACTCTCCACAGGGAAATCAAAGCGAATTCCCTGAATAATATATTGCTACAAAAGAAAAAAAAAATTAAACAAGAGTACCAAGAAACAGGAGAAACGAGACAACAATGAATAGGCCAAGCAATTGTGGTGACAATTCAAGTAAGACAGAAGGGTTCAACAGATGAATTTAACAAAAAGAGGAAATGCAAAAGATGAAACAGTGTACAGAAATATCTAAAATATAAAAGGAAAGAAAACAAGAACATTTGATTTAAAGTTACAAATACAACAAAATGTAAGTGATGAAAGTCAAGCTATACTAACTTTTGATCATCGTGTACATAAGAACAAAGAAAAATCAGAAGGCTCAAAGATATTACCTATGCATCAGAGCACGAAGCAGCAGCTTGACACTAACAAGCTCAACGTCTGTAATGGTGGAAGGTGGTGTGAAGCAGAGCCACTGAATGACCATAGCCTTTTGAAGGCTTTGAAGGCGATGCTGCTCAGCAACGTCCAATGTATTATCATACTTTCTAACTTTGGTTTCTCTTGAACTTGACAGAACCCTATTCAAGTCAAAGTTCATCAAATTTGCAGTTATCAGCATAGAACCAGAAAGCAGCAGAACGAAATTAGTACCTCTCAATTATTTCTTCGAAACTTCCCTTTGAATCATCGCTAGGAGAAAAAGGCAAGTACTCTATAGCAGAAAGGAAGATCTTATACTTCACATGTACACTGCAGGAAAATAAAAGAAATCAAACTCATAAACACGAAAACCAAAGCAGCTGACAAGCATATGAATATGGTCATCTTCACACTCAGCACTGTACAACTGATGGAAGGACACTGCAATGGCATGAAGGAAGTGATCATTAAAGCATACTCTCTACAATTATTATGCCATTTAGGAGAATAAACTATGGTCTTCTCTACAGCATAGATGATGATCCCTCAAACACCATGGCTCATGAAATTTGTCCCCAGGATTGTCACATTTGGAATTATCAGGGAAATGTAAATCTAAGCATCTTATGCTAGCATGTGATAGGGGACCCACTTCCACTTAAAGTTATTAAGTGTTAACCAGAGTATGCTACATCCTTCCAACCTCATGTGGGACCCATATATGTATGTAAGAAGAGATTTTTTTTTCTTTTTTTGTTTGTGTTGTGGGGGGGGATTCATTGTGAGAGGAGAGAGTATACCCCTAAAGCACCGACTAATTTCTCCAGTTCAACAGTTACTATCCATGCATGATAAGGACCAGATCTTAATTCGGTATGTAATTTTGCATGTTCAGGACATCTTCAAAGTTTCTATGTTTCTATGTTTCCTCAAGTGCTGCTTTTATTCAAATGATATGTTTGACCTAATTTAAGTTCTACTTAACTTTTAGAATGCAAATACAAAATGTGGGATATCCTCACATTTGAAGGGGTGAATTGAACAATCAAACCAGCAGAAGTAAATTATACTGACAATATGATGGTCTTTAAAAGATTGCCACACAAAACCACGCAAACAAAAAGAGAGATGAGAGAAGAAAGATTCAAAACAATTCTACATTTACAGACCTGCTGTTCACCCTAAGTTCCATCATGTGGGCAAAGAGGTCAATGCATCGGTGGTGGGCAAGCTGAGAAGCATAGATCCCAACCAATTCCTCATGCTGTTTTGAGAACAGAAACATCGCATACCTGAAATTGAACCCCGAACAGGCAAATGAATCATAGAATTGTTGCCTCCCATAACTTCACAAGACAGTGATCAGTGCAAACTTCAAAATCATTGAAGAATTAGAAGGACGCTACAAAAACTGGACAACCATGCTAAAAAAATGGGGGATCATCTAACATTGCATAACTTTTGTAGAGCCTATGCAGCTAGGAATACAGGATGGCCATATAGGTAATAGGTCAGTAGATACCTTCATGTCCTGAATAAAGAACAAAATGAAAATGTCTGGCTGGCATTACTTAACTTTGAGAAGGGAGAATATGTTTTCCAACTCTACAAGTGATTAGTCACGACTCACAGCAAAGTGCTAATAAAACGAGTAGCAGATATTGTTTTAGCAAGCACCTACAGGTTATAATCAATTGCAAATCATCGAATGAGCAACATATGATTACTAACTAACCCATTATGATACATGCAGACTGGTTCATTATGAAGAAGCATATTAGCCCCCAGATTTACCTACATGAAGCATTAGACCAACAGCAAGAAATTACATAAATTCAGGGCTTATTAACAATCTGAGCTTTGGACCAAAAAAAAAGAAACACAGCCTACAGAATTTGAAGTCCATATACTTTGTCAATCCATTGAAAAACAGAGTTACTTAATGCAAGAAAAAGACTCACATGTGAAGAATGAAATCACCAACTGTCATAATCTTCTCCTTGAAGGCATCCTTAACTTCATCAGCAAGCAGATATCTTAGCACAAGTACTAAATGAGCTCCAAACCTAATCATCTGAGGATCCCCATGTGGCCTGAAAGAAGGAGACGCCTTAAAGAATCTTTCACAGTAATTTGCTTCTCAGAACCCAGACATGGAGAGAGAGGAAATTTCATTACAACTCCTCTGTCAAATCACACTCAAACCAAAAGAATAAAGAATAATGTTTCCAAATGTGTTTCTTCACTCAAATCACCGTAAAGCAATGTCTTCAAAACAATGATTTGGCTAGTAAAAGATTTGACAAGCTAAACTTGCATTCTATAGGACAACATTAAAATTGTCTGCAGTGAAAGCATGTTTTTCACAAGTTTTTCTTTATAGGCAATGAAGGATTTTAATTTATTCAAGTAAATCAGAAATGGATACAAGAAAAAAAAAAAGAAACAAAGAAATCATCACAAGACAATGTGAAGTCAGAACAAGATTTTCAAAGCCAAATAAAGAGTACTACACAGAAGTAACTGAAGAGTCTAAACCCTCAAAACAATCTTTTGTTGCCTCCCTTACAAATGCATCACATGAGAAAGAGTGATGCAGCACTCCAATACTTGTTAGAAACTCAGCCTCCTCCATAAGCCTCCCAACAACTAAAAAGCAGGATGGCATGACTTGGCATAACCCACACTTGTTGAGATGCAATGAACAATCGAATGACTTGCTTTAGAAGTGCAAACTCTATGTCAAGATCATGAAAGAGCCCAAGAAAGGGTGCCAGAAGGCGATCATAATCCCCATGTTATGTTTTCTTTCCACATGTAGTGGCACCATTAAGGGCATTGATACTGTGAGACTGGTACAAATAAGTTTGTTCTTCTTGCTTAATATAGTAATCTGGAGCTTTAGAGACTCCTAAGATTTCCAAGAGTTATTTAGCAAAGTTCATAAAACTTTACGATGATACAGTTTGAACATACAATCGATTCAATTTCACGGGGCCAGTTAGAAAAACATGTTCAACTATCCCGCTAGAAAAATCGAAAGAAAAACTGGGAAGCCATGGTCATAGGGAGCCTCCAACTCAAAACTACTTTACATTTTAGTGAGTAGATGGGCATGAAAAAAGTTGCTAATCATTTTCATTTTCTAATACCTGAAGATATTTTGATCATCTTCTGAAGGTGCTATCCATGACCAGATAAGATCCAGCAATTGGGGTATATTCCCTTCCATAAGTTTCATCTGTGAAAGCAAGTCATGCCAAGCTCAAATGAAGTAATAAACATTAAAATTATCACTGGAAGATCTAATTGAACTCTTAGTCAAATAATGTATGTTTCATG
The DNA here is from genome assembly GCA_014182405.2 of Eucalyptus sideroxylon. Lineage (NCBI taxonomy): Eukaryota > Viridiplantae > Streptophyta > Magnoliopsida > Myrtales > Myrtaceae > Eucalyptus > Eucalyptus sideroxylon. The sequence goes on along the minus strand of CM024558.2, from coordinate 24,805,859 downwards.
TTGTGTGGACAAATTGTCCAAAAGGATAAAAGTTGCCCACTTTAACTGTAACAGATTGTGTACCTTTGTACAAGAGAGAAAAATGAATGGAAATGTTATGATGATATAATTTTCACAGTCGATGCAGTAAAGAAGCAATTATGTGCTTCATTCATGTGTCCATGAGCATAATTAAGCCAAAGTGATTCTCCTGCCAAGATACTCACCTCAATTTGCCTTTGCTGCTCTTTGCATCCTCGCATAACGACCTCATGTACAGCATCACTAAATTAGGCCGAAAGTGAGGCTTATCATATATTGAAAGAAATGATACTAACTTCCAAAGAAATTGAGTCATGTTTAGTACCCCGAGTGAAGTTTCTGAAGAAGAGCAGAAAGATGTCGTGGCTGCTGGTTAAGAACTTGCAGCGGCCAATTTTCAGGCCCCGAAGAAGACTGAGATGTGCCCTCGATTTGTTCAGGACTGCCATCAACCTCATCTCCATAACTCTTTGAATGAGTCATTCCACCAGGCTGCAAACGAGCAAGTTCCATGTCCACCAGAACATCAAGCCAGGACTTGGCCATTGCCCAGCAAGCAGACTGTAATTGTGGTGGGCATACATCAGCCTTTCATGTGATTATTATTTCTGTTTATGATAAATGTACTATAATAAACGAAAGAAGGTAGCCTATTCATGTATATAAGATGCACGTAATAGACAACGCTAAGCAAGGCCTAAAGAATAGAAAAACAGGAAAATTACTCAGAAGCAAAATTCAAATCGTGGTCTGGCAAAGTGTCAAATACTGTCTCTTTCAATTAGTTGTAAGGTGCTTCTGATCCAACCATTTCTTCTCCTGTTTCCCCAAACCAGAGCTTGTGCATCATGTAAATCTTACAATTATATAAAGTAGGGTTTTCAAGATGCATGGTATTCACACTAGTCCACCGCATGAATTAGGCCAGGTATAGAAAAAGGTTGAATTTTCTTATTTTCTTTTCTTTGTTTCTCTCATTCCCTTTTCCTTTTGATTTGTCAATAGAGTTTTTCCTCTCCAAATTGACTTATATTTTCCAGGACAATGCCCTTTTGTGCCATAAACCACTAGACGAACTTTCATTATTTAGAGGAAATGTCATGTTTTGTTTTTTAAATATTTTCAATGCTTGATTTCAAGCATTAAGCCAAGTGTTTACCCAATTCTATCCAGTACTTTCCATCTCATTATATTATTTGGTAAGCCTTTTGGGGAAGCTTCACAGGTTCCTGATTTAGCAAGGAGGGACCAACCGAGAGCAGTTGATAGGATGAAGGACACCAAAAATAAAAAATAAATAAATAAATAAATAAAATAAAGTTTCACAGTTCTTGATTAAATCAGAACTAATTCGCTCATATAGATTTGATATCGCAATCTTTTATTGACACAATAACTATTTTACAGCTATGAACGAGTGAAATTATGAAAAAATTGGGCGAAATGATCATTATGGCAAGATTCAATGAATATTAATAAAAACTTATGAAAAAGAACAGTACTCACCATGAAACTTGGGTTTTCACTAACTTTAAAGTTATCAAGGGCCTGCTTGTTTAAGCCTTTTAAAAGCAAAGAGTGCATTTTTTGCTTTCCCGCCAAAATTTAAAATATTCTAATTTCAAAAAACTATGAAAAATTTATATGTGAATGTAAGTCTCAACATTTATATGTCATAAAAGTTTCATACATTTAGGGTTAAACAAAAAGTCAAAGGGTGTCTGCCACAAAATTTAGATTCAGTAAAGCTAATGATAATCCAGACACGCCTTAAAGAACTTTCTTTTAAAACTCATGGCCTTCGCACAGATGCCAACAAACAAGCAACTCATTTCAGTGTTCTCCATAACATGTCACCAATTGAACTTTAGAAATTGACCAAATTTCTGAAGCACCTTCACCACAATTATTTACAGATTTGAAGCTTTTCTACACATATAGCACCAGTTCACAATAAAATCACAAAGTCTCAGGTTTTTACTTGTTAAAGTTCTTCCCAGGCATGGTGTCTGAGGGGTTGCTGCTTTTGCCAAAGTCTTTGGGAGAACTTCATACAGAATTTATAACTTTAGAATCCTTGCTCATTTGGATTTTGTGAAATTGACACTGAAGTCTGTAAAATATCCATGTAGGAATTAGACACAGGGAGCAAACCAATACATGGCCATGATGTCTCCAAGGTTCAATTCCTTTTTAATCTTTTATATTTACATCAGAAAACTGTTATCCAAGCTAATATGAATCGAGTCTGCAAAAATTATTCCTATAAGCATCGGCCAGTACACCTTTCTGCCACAAACCTCATAATGACTAGTCCATATTGCATCTGCAAAAATTCTCTCCTTCTCTACCATGAGCCTCGGGAAACAGAAATAATAATCCTACCTGTAACTTGTCCATCATCTATCACTATGCCTCAAAGGCTAAATCTTGTGGCAGCATGCAAAGGATATTGTCACAAGAAATGCTAACATATAATAGGAAAAGGCCAAAAACAGAACTTGAAGAAGTTAAAGAAATCAATACTAATCATATTGATTAGATGGAAAAGACAAACCTCCCAGTCTGTACATATTGGAAGCAAGCACCTCAAATTGCTACACTGGGCTGCATATACAGCAGCTTCGAATTTGCAACCATCTTTCTCAGCAATCCTCTTTAAAGTACCATGCACAAAAGCAGACACATATGTAAGACTACAAAAGCCAAACACCAGAGAGAATCATCAAACATCCAAAAACTTGAAGAACCCTGAGTCTCAGTAATAATCCTAACACTATTGAATGAAGATGTCTGCAGTTATTCATAGCTAATACCACAAAAAGATGAGATTAACATATATATGCAGACTGTTGAACCAATACACCTTAAACAGAGTTGCATTTTCGGCACGATGCTGCATATTAATATTAAAATGTTAACATAATGAGTCAAGTATGTGCAGAATTTATCATTAGAACCCCACCTCTGATGCACAATAGGATGCCCATTTCCAGAGACGCCACTGGTGTCCAATGCCATTTTCCAACTCAATTGCTTGTAGAGTCCGATTTTTTCCGTTCTTTACCAGGGCTTCACAGGAAGGAAATAGATCCAACCCTCCAAATGGACGAAGAGTTGCTGCTCTCCATGGCTGCCATGCCATAACAAAGTATGCTTCATAAGAACATTATAATACTGGTTGATTTTACAATTGCATCTTTTTGTAACTCAACACACCTGTCCAGCAGACCGACAAATGTCACAAGCCTCATCGACTCTCCCAGCCCTTAATAAAGTCCACACATCTTCCAATAGCAAATTATCTTGTTTCTGTGAGGAAATATTGAAAGTCCCGGTTTAATTCCCACGAGTTTAAGGATCCTAAACAGGTTATGTTCAAGATAACAGTATTCACCCAACAATAGGAAAAATAGGAAAGACATGCAACTATTGACAGAATGATTGCAAGAAAAGCTTCACACACAACATTACTTTCACTTAATTAGAACTAGGCTTCAGCTTTGAGTTAGGTGTAGATAAGGCAGCTCCAGAAACTATATGAAGTGATGATAACAGTCCAGCAGTACCAAAACAGGTATCATTCTTCTTCATAATAATTAGTCTTTTAAAGTTTTTAAGTAGGAATTTTAAAATCCATCAATTAACATCAACTTCATGGACACATATTTTTCGGAAAACCCATAGTTATCAAGTGGCATCATGTGCTCTGCAGCATGTAAGCAATAAAATGAATCTGGAGAAAGTAAATAGCATCTGTCTTTGCTGGCAAGACAGACAATTTCCCCCCCTGATGGGGATTGGAAAATCAACAATATATCTGCTTTGTAGTGCCTTCCCTATCTTTGTGTGAAGAAACGAGGTAGAACAGAGATAACTACCAATGCAAACAACATTCTTTACACAAATCAAGTACAACCTATATGTTTTTGAGGAGGAATAACAACAAGCTCTCAGTCAGACTGAGTATTTTACTCAGATGCTGAAGATGGAAAAACAGTGAATTCCAGCCTTCTTGGCTATTGGAAGAGGTGCATGCCGTAATATCCTTAAAATCCTTGAAAGGAGCGATTATATCTCATCGTATCCTTCAGGATTCAGCTACATTTCTCAACCTTAGTACATGTGGATAAAGAACCTCTCTCTATCACAAATGACTTGTCTTCACATGACCCCCAAAAAAATACAATAGAAGGGCACTAGCAAATGCATTTTATCATTTTTATAGCAAGGCATGCAAATCACAAACAAAGACGAGTATGGCGAACATAGATGCACAAGCTTCATTGAGAATGAATCATCTCAAGGCTTCTAAGCAGGCTGGGGCCAACAAGGGGAAATGCTATGAAATATAACCGAATTTGAAGGGGGAACACAGGCTTCAAACAGCAATCTGCTCAATATTTCGTTTATAACCAATGCTATAATTGGAATGTTACAGTGGGTATCTGTTTGCTAGAACTATGAGGCAAGAGAAATACTTTGTCATCAGGCAGTTGATGTGCGTGTTCACGTGTTGGAGCATCAAAATCCAAGTGACGAACAGTGTCCGTATCAGAACGACCCTTCCTCAGAAACCTCTGAGTGTGATGCCAGATTCCAGAGCTGGGTAGGTAGGTTCCAACATGAGATCCTCGCACCTGAAATGACAGATAAATTCAATGGAAGCCCCAGTACAAAACTCATGCCATCTATCAGTAAGTAAAACTATAATATTTGGCCAGCACAGAAGCATAGCAATATCAGAACCTAGGGGGATACAAGCATGACACTCAGCATTATAGATCAACTCATGGATTTTTTTTTCTCAAATTGCATACTGAAAGCAGACTTACATTCAGTTGGATTACCAATTAAAGAAGGATTGTAGACATTTTGCTTCCTCATTTTTAGTATTTTCTTTGCCTTTTTTCTGATGATAAATAAAAAGTTCAACTACCAGGCACCAAGGAGTGCAAACCCACATACAAAAAGAGCCCGAAAAACTAAATCCATATACAGAACAGCTCTCAAAACCAAAAGGATTTCTTAGCATCTAAACCAGAATATTAATAGAAAGACAATAAAATACATGTGTATTTTCTGATAAATACAATAGATTCACTAAGTGGTACCAAGAAGGCATCCGCCCCACAAAAAATGGCTTCTAAAGCAAAGCCTTTCAAGTACAAAAACTAAACACCACATTGTGTCACAATCATTCTAGAAACATGTTTACATAAGTATCTAACCACCATCTTCACCCTTCCACTTCCCTATACCAAAGATGAACAACATAACACTGAAACTCCATGAATTTTACTATGAAGATTCTTCTCCTTCTAAGCTCTCCTTGTTTCTTCCAGTCTAAATATGCAAAAGAACAGCACAATGTCCATTTTTAGGTATTTTTCTTTTGCTGGGCAGTAATTACACCTTGTCATGATCTGATCCTGCTCCTGCTTAACCTTATTCTCAAGGCCATTTTCATCCCAATGATTAAAAAAAGAAAAAAAAAAGCGAGCAACTGATATTATCAGAACAGAGATCAACCATCCACCAAACCACAGCATAACTAGAAGATATAACTCCTCCATTGTTAAAACCCAAAGTCAACTACAGTTGACCTTATGGGTCCATCGACCTCTGGTGTAATCTTTTATGGGAGAAATGGTTTAGTACACAACCATAAAAAAGTTCATTATTTATAATTTCTCAGGTGGCTGACACAATCCTGTCTACAAAAATACAAAAAACCATGGTCCCACTGGAACTGACAGGCACCAAATTGTAAGAAACAACACTGCCACACAGAAAAGAGATTCTGGTGAAGCATAGGTGACATTTGTCAAATATTCTGAACAACAAATCACACTTTACAACATGATTCGATGTCCCTCATAAAAGAAATAAGTGAATAGAGTTATGCCTTGCTTTCCAAATCAAGAGCTTTGGAAGCTAGTCCCTCTAACCACTGAACAACCCGGAGGCACAACTGTGCTGTATGGTCATTTGAAACAAACTGACAAGCCTCCAAATGTGATGTAGTTGGATACTGTAGTAAACAAGAGAGAGGTGTTATTAGAATAAGGAAAGTATTATACTCAACTCTGAAGTCATTTTGTAAACATCAAAAGATAACTGTTGAGACAACAAGATGTATTACCAAATATACATCTTTTGGGATGTCTTCATTCCCTGTATAGGAAAAGGAAATTGTTAGAAGCACATGCACACAGACAGAGCTTCAGGAGAAGATGGGCAACTTGGCAGAGATATTATACATGAAATATTCACATAATAACAGGCTAGACAAATACTAACAAGTCACTGGGGAAATAGTAAATTCAAAAGATTAGGGTACCTCTCTAATTCTAGAGGAATGTCAGATTTTCATTTTCAGTGAAAATTTTTTAGGAAAATGTTTTCTTGTTTCCAGACTGTCTCTCTTCGTCCTTTTCTTTCACAACTCTAGAAGCTGATTTACCTCTCTTGCAAGACTTGGTCTTCTGGGTCCAATTCTTGATCTTGTGCTTTTTGGAACTTTCAAATCATCCGATTACTTGTAACTGTGTTCATTTTGATTATATTAGAACTTCAAAAAGTTTGGAGCACAAATTTGGTACATTGTTTATACTCTCTATAAGTCATCTTTCTCGTACTTTCTGTTCCGACATTGGCAAGAAATGTTCAAACAAGAATTTTTCAAGAATTCCCAAATCTTTCCTCATATATAATTGGAAACTTTATGAACCATTTTCTGTTTCCACAAAGAATTTTAAAGAAAAAAAGAACCAAATAGATCCTTAAGAAACTTTCGTTCCCATCCTTGACCTTAACCTACCATTCAAATATATATTTATCAAACTTGATCCTGATCTCAATCCACAAAATCAATTTCGGATTCACTAACCAACCCATAAAAAAGATTATTCAACAGTGATCCTATAAAGGATCCAAGAACAATTTCTAATTCATCACATGGATAAATGCAAAAATTACAGCACATTTTTTATGTCCAGGTAGTTATATGCAAAATATCAACGGAAGAAAAATATTGTAACATATCAAATGATCTCATTATCGTATGAAGCTTCACAAAACTTGCCACGCACAACAAATAACATGCTAATTTCACAATACCAGATTTAATAGATTAAACTGTGAAGGAAATATTCTAGCATATAATCAACTTCAATAGGTCAGAGATCTATTTCCTTTTCCATATAGATACCACAGGAGAGACCATGAAGCAGCCTCATCAAGCAAGAATTGAGCCTTTTGTCTCATTAGCTTGTCCTCCACAATACGATGCTTCATATTGGAACCATACCTTTTAAAGTAAAAAGAGTAAAATGAGAATCATGCCATGCAAGGGTTAAGAAGAGTACTACACTTCAACAAGGCAATAGTAATCGTGCAGTGAACTTGCTAGTCCATGCACACATTGCCAAAATCCCACAGAAAGAGTTATTAAGTACTGTATTATTCGTCTGATGTAATATACCTGATTGACTCTGAAACATTCCTACAAGATGACTCAAATCGTAGTATTAGATCAGGTATAGACATCAGCCCTGCAAAATGATAAAAAGTAAGACTCCACAAAGCATACTATTGAAAGTTTCACATTTAAGTCTGCCAAATTGCATAACACTGCAAATTTAGATATAGCTGTCAAGAACAGGTGCATGCCCACAGCACCATACTATTTATGCACTTGTGAACTTCAGGTTAAAAAGAAGGGACAAAAACATATATAAACACACGTGCTCACACACACACATAAACTCACTTGCACATCCGCATATGCGACACAAAGAGATCAATTACATGACACCTATGCTAAGCTCACAAAAGAAATTAGAAGCAGCCCGTACACAGATTTTGAGTATATCAATATTGAAGCTTAAGCGTCTTTTGTTGATTTACATTCTCCAAAAGGACCATAATATCCTCATAAAAGCTTCCCTCAACTTTCATTTAACCTTGCAAGAACAAATAGTTTCTGTGGTGGGCATGTCTTCAATGTCCTCTCTTCACTTAAAAACTTACTTATCCTCTCTGTATGTCAACTCATGTCTATTACTCATGAATACACTCTCTCTAATAAAAGTAGGTAATCTGTGCTGAAAAGAAAAACTACAGTCTCTTTGTTGACAACACAACCCATCCATATTTAAAAACAAACAAGTCAAACATCAGGCACACTAGTCTGATGCACATAATCTAAGTTAGAACAGATTTTGGAGAAGCTTAAATGGAGAGAGAAAGGAAAAAAAAACAGAAAAACAGCACCTGCGTCTTTATAAATAAAAACTCCTAGAAAGGATACCAAGGGGGAACCTTTAGCAACCATATAGAAAATCCTCTATCACGGCAATTTAAATTATCACACATGACAATCTTAAGTAACAGAATGCATCACAGTTACTGAACTTAAGATCGAGGCATGTGCTCATATTTCATCTCAGATTCAAATTTCCATGAAGAAGTTTTCCATACTTTCCATGATATCAGTGCAAATAATGCATATGTGAAAGTGACAAAATAAATCAATTATGAGATTAGAGAGATGAAGAACATCTATTCAATTTATGTCTACATGCTAACATTTAATCTACTTGGAACACCTTGAATAGCAGAATCCAGGAGAGAAGCAAATAAAGAGAACGTTGTCTCTCCACTGTCCGATGATGACTCATCCTCCTGCTTACAAGCTTTCAGCGAATAGCTTCCAGCTCTTCGGACCGAATCAAAACCCATCTCGGCCTCTAACTTCCCATGACTCTCGATGGAGTATCTTCTCTTGGAAGAAGATTGGGTCCTCGCAGGCGTTCCCTCTGCATAATCAGCATCGAAGCCCGAGGCTTCTTGCTTGATGATGTCAAGAAGAAGTGCGGCATTTGTTGGGCTGTGGATGCACGGTCCATCGTACAACAAACTACCCTGCCGCACCATCGATCCCGAACGTTTCTGGGGCGATATGTTGGAAGTCGACGACTGCCCTCTCCTGAGCATGCAACAACACGATTCAATCCTAACCACACATGCGTTGCCAAGACAAAACTAACATTTACCGACACCTAATGAGCACTCAAGACTCGAATCAGGCAATGCATAGCAGAGATGGCGGGCTGTAGAACTACACCGCGACCACAATGGTGCCAAGAGGGCTGCCGATTCGCAAACTCCCATCCACCTTACGATGACCGAACCGTCATTCCCCTCCGATTCCAGCTAATCTCGAAAACCCATGGGGCACAAGATGATCGGAGAAAATGCAAAGTGAAAGGGGATGCATCGATTTACCCGTATCGTCGGAATTGCTCTCTAATTGAGAGATCCTCTGGGTCGTAGTAGCTTGGAGACGCATCCATCTCGTCCTCCATGGCAGCTCCGGGCTTGAAGCTCGCGGTGTCGGTCACGGTGAAGAAGCAGCAGCAGGTCGGAGCTGACCCCTTAAACCCTAATTCTCCATGCGCGGGAACTGAAAGAAGGATGGCAGCCGGACCGGGCTCGGTTGGGTTGCTTCGGGTCTCGACCCGACTCCGGACAAGACCCTCCATAGCCGGGCGGTCCGGGCGTCTGGCAATTGGCCCGGACATCTAGAGCCTTTCGGCCCCAGATAGTGCATTTCAGGCCGGGCCGACGAAAGCCCGAAATATCTCTCTTTTTTTTTTTTTTTCCAATTTTTCTAAGTAAAAAGAGCAGCACAAAAGACAACCAATAAATTCTCTTATATCAATCTCACATCTAATTTCAAATATACAACTCAAGTTCTAGAGAAAAAATCTTTACGATTTCAAAATAAAATGAATTTTTTTATATAGAAAAGCTCTTACAAAAGACTCATGAGCAACTGAGCATTTCTGGACTTTTTGTTGTTTCGAAAATCTTCTATGATATCTTGAAGAATTGACAAAATCATTTATCTTCCATTACTATTTCATAGATGTATATGTTGTTTTATTTCAGGCAATGTTAGTATGAGGAATATTTTGTCACCATTAACGGCATCTAAAGTTTATAGTGGAAGGATGCCTAAAAAGAGGATGAACCTTAATGGGGGGTTAACCAATTTAGGAGAATAAAGTGTATGCAAAGGCTTGAAGAGATCATGGTAAGTTGAACAACTGAGTGAACTCTTGATTGTCAATATGCTCAAGAAGACTAATGGTTGGCGGTCCGTAAGTCAATTTTCAGCAAGTAGCTAGAATAGACCCATACCATTCAATGAACGCAAGTATCTATATAATCTCTATACTATGATCGATTATGTTTATTCCATTATAAAAAAAAAAAAAAAAAAAAAAGCCGCTTTAATATCTTTCTATTTTAATATATTTTGATTAATTCAAAGGATATCATTAATTCATATCAAATAATGATCTAGCACTCCAAAAACTATAGGATCTTCTTCTTTCTATTTTGGGAAAATTTCAAATAAGGGTCTAAATAGAGCTATTTTTCTCAAAAAGTTACCCAAAGTAGACAATGTCTCAAATAAGACTCAAAGGCTACGTTTGATCGTTCAGATTTCTAATCGGGATAGAGCTAGATAGGATAGTATATGAAATCCCATGATTTTTTTTATATCCCGTCCATTATTTGGTGAATCATAATATTAAAGTCGGATATGTTCACATCATATCATGTACATTTTTTTTTATATAAACGGCATATTATTATAAATGAACTAAATGTTCATAAATAGAGATAATGAAAATCTCTCGTAACACTATTACTTAATTTATTTTTATTTTATTTTTCCTCTTTTTTATGTTATTTTCATTATTATTTCTTTTTTCCCTTTCATCATTCTTTAATAAAATTTTATCAAATAGTAAATTGTACTAACATACCAAAAATACAAAAATACCTAAAATATATAATAAATATAAATATTTAATTTATAGATTGAATATTTAATATAAGATAGAATTAAAGTTGAATATATAAATTAAAATAAGATTAATTAAAATTAGGTTCCTTTATTCCATCATTCGTTGCAAATTCCAATCTCAAGCCATAATATGAATTTGCTTTTGCCAAGACTCAACTTCTTCTCCAATTCTCAACCAAATGTACATTCTCTCACCTTGAGAGTGCATCGGTTGCAATTTATTGCTCTGTTTTTTGTCATGCTTGCCAACAGTAGAAGCAACAATATCCAAGCATCGGCATATCATCTTGTTTGACTAACCGAAGCCTCTACTCAATTAACGCTCCGTGATCAGCAATTTCATGCCAAAGAACAATGTCGTTGTAGGTAGCAGGCGACTACCTCATCAATTTCAAATTCGGTTTTGCCTCTTTTGTGTGAATTCGATCTTTTGAAGATCCCCCTTCCCCTTTGCAATGCTAGTGGCTCATTTCAATAATCCCTAGTATGGAGGCACTCGCTCACACTCTTGTGTCATCAACACAGCTCTTTAAAAATAATTTTTATCAATAATTTAGGGATCAAATTGAGCAAATTAAAAGTCTAGGGATGAGATTGCACATTAAGTGGTAGTTTATGGACCAAATTGAGCAAATCGAAAGTCCATTGATGAAATTGAACATTAAATAAAAGTTCATGGACCATTTGTGACATTTTCCTATAAAAAATCGATAAAGTAAATTGCTGGAGAAAATTGATAGGTGTGATTGATCAAGGATCCTTTACAATTGATTCTCCTAGACCTTATGTAGCCTTGTACAAAGTGCAACCTTTATCGATCTCCAAATCGCCTCCCCCTTTTATCATATGTCAATTTCCAATCTTTGCCAATTCTCTTTCATCATGATGGCCAACTGTATTAGTCACCAATTTGCAATGATAGTCTGCAGCTGTCCTATCGACAACACACTCTCACCAATCAATCAAAATTCGAATTATTTTTTAGTGTCAACGTATGCTCTCTTTTAAAAGAATCAATATTAATTCTCTCTTTTTGCGTTGCTTCATGACCACAAATCCGTTCCCAAACAGGTAATCTTAGGTCCTTGCTTCGTCAAACCTCAAATTCCTTTCTCTTTGGGGTTGTTTCCCTCGGTAGAAGGGAGAGAAGCTTCCATCCTGGAAGAAACACATTATTGAGTTCGTGTGGACGTCACCGTCACCGTCATAACGACTTTAGCATTTCCTTCTTTTGACCCCACGTTTTACTAATGGTATTTAAGGATGAGGCCTTGAAAGGAATCAACTTGGCAATATGTCAAAATTAATAAGGCTCTCCAATTTTGCTGCTTTGATTGGAAGCTCAATCTAAGTTTTCTGTGCGGTTTAACCTATTAGAAATGTTGCTGAAAACTAAGATCTCGATAATCAGGATCAAATGCAGAAACGTATAAATTCTATACTAACCTCCAGCCATTAATAATATAAAGAATAGATTTGCATAGCCTAAACGATCATGAATAGGCATTTCTAGCCAATTGTCCTCTTGACGTTGATGGTGTGTTCTCCAATTATCAGATAATCAGAATATAATGAATAATAAGAGGGTTTGGCTTAGATGACCTATTTATATGCCCTTACAAATCCTAATATAAATAGTCTTCCGTCAAGACAAATCCTAGTAGATATGGGCAATCTCCATAGTTATAAGTAATCAAATTTGGATAATAAAACTTCAATAAAATTTAATGTCAGCAATGTTTAAACTAAATGTGGGATCACATTAAAAATATTTCAACATTCTTCCACTTAATTCCAACATTTAATTCCAACATTTCATTGAAAGAAATCCTAAACCAAATCCACATAACTTCATGTGGAAAATAAAGCACATGAATCATGGCGATAAGTCTTCTTAAAATGAGTATTACCTTCCATGTATCACAATGTGTCTCGCCACCCCATATAAGATAACATAACATAATGAATAACCTTATGTTTATTCTAGGTCAAACATAATTGTTTTACTCAGAAAAACTAAATATATACAATTGTATTGAGAAAAACATCACAAATGAATAAAGTCTCACAATTCTTTCATATAAAGGAAAATTTACATGGTTGGACTAATGCACATTCTGATTACATTATTCTTATAACTCATTGGTGACATGCCCTTAGTTAAATGATCATCTATTATCAATTTAGTGCCTATGTGTCTTATAATCGTTTTTTCTCTTTAACACGTTCTTTGATGGTTAAATAATTGATGTCAATGTACTTGCTTCGACTACCACTTTTTTTTTTAGCCGTAAAAGCTGCAGCTAAATTTTCGCAAAATATTTTCAATAACCTAGCAATAGAATCCACAACTCTAAGTTCCGATATGAAACTTTTCAATCACCTAGCATGTGAGGTGGCCTTAAAATAGGAAACAAACTCAGTCTCCATAGTTGAAGTGGCAATCAATGTCTGTTTTGCACTATTCTAAGATATAGCTCCACCAACAAACATAAAAATTATCCTCATGTTGATTTGTGTGAGTCAACGCAGCCAACAAAATCTAAATCCAAGTAACCAACTACTTCTAAGCTGTCAGTCCGTCTATACATAAGCATGTGTCTATTTGTACCTTGAAAGTATCTCATTACCTCATTTGTAGCTCTCCAATGATTCATGCCTAAATTACTTTGGTATATTCCCAACATTCCCACAATAAAGGCAATGTCGGGTCAAGTGCAAACCTGACTATATGAAACTTTTGACAACAGAAACATATATGATGTTCTTCATTTGTTCCATTTCAAGATTATTCTTCGAGCACTAGTTCAAATTAAACCTATCATTCTTCACAATTGATGCTATACTTGGTGAGCAATTTTTCATTCGAAATCTCTCTAAAACCTTATTAATATAGGTTTCTTGAGATAGTCCTAATATACCTCGAGTTCCATCCCTATGGATTTTAATGCTAATGAAATAATATGCTTTACCCATATCTCATATCCTTCATATCAAAACTCTTAAAGATAAATTGTTTCACCTTATGCAACAACCCCTTATCATTAGTTGCAAATAGAATGTCATCCATATATATGATAATGAAACAAATCTTGCTCCCATTATCTTCCGGTATATACATTCATCTATGATATTCTCTACAAAACCAAATGAAGAAATGACCTCATGGAACCTTAAGTACCATTGGCGAGATACTTGTTTCAAGTTATATAGAGACTTCTTAAACTTGCACATTAAATTCTCACCAATACCAGAAAAGAATCTTTCTGATTGTTTCATGTAAACCATTTCTTCTAGTTTTTAATTGATGAATGTTGTTTTCATATCCATTTGATGCAACTCAATATCAAAATGAGTAACAAATACCAAAATAATATGAAGAAAATCTTTCTTAGATACAAGAGAAAATACCTCCGTGTAATCAATTCCCTCATTTTGAGTGAATTCTTTGACAACAAGTCTAGTTTTGTATCTCTCAATACTACCTAATGAATCTTTCTTAGTTTTAAAGATCTATTTATAATCAATGGCTTTTGCACCATCAAGTAACTTAATTAAATCTCAAATTTCGTTAGATGTCATAGAACTCATTTTTTCTTTCATAACATTGTACCATAAATTAAATTTATCACAATTCATAACTTGCAAAAGCATTTGGAGATTATTTTCAGCTCAAAACATTGTAGTCAGATTCTTATAGATGTATAATATAATCACTAGGGATTTTTTATTTCTTCATTCTAGTATAATTTTTTAATGTTGCATCAACATTATCTTGATGAGTTTGTTATTTAACTGGATGATCAATAGTTTCTAGTAATTGTTAAATAAATGGGTGTACTGGATTAATATCAACAGATGGTGGATATTTAATGATTAGTTGTTCAACGATCGATTGAACTAAAGGAGTGTTATAAACAACGACCGATTTAGTACCTGAAGTTGAAGGTTGATATCTGAATGATATTCTTTAGGGACAAGGTCTCTGAATTGATCGCTCCCATTGATTAGGTCAGTCTTAAGAAACTTAGCATTTATTGATTCTACAAACTTAGTGGTGTAACATAGACAATAAAACTTGTATCCCTTAAAATTTTCAACATATCCAATGAAATGCCCACTTATAGTTCTTAGGTCTAACTTTTTTTTATAAAGATTGTTTATTCTTATTTCAGATGGGCATTCCTAGATGTGTACATGTCATAAACTCGGTTTCCAACCTTTAAATAACTCAAAAGGCTTTTTAAAGATGGCCTTGGTAGAACTCGATTTAATATATACATTGCCGTTTTAAGAGCCTCGGTCCACAAGAACTTAGGAATTATGGAGTTGCTAAGCATACTCCGTACCATATATCCAACAAAGTTTGGTTTCTTCTTTTTGTTATACCATTATGGTCCGGAGGACTAGGCATCGTGTTTTCGGCAATAATCCCATGCTCTTCAAGAAACTTTGCAAATGGATTATGTGCTTTTCTATCTTCAGTGTATCCATCATATTATTCTCCACCTCTATCTGATCTTACAAACTTAATTTATTTACCACATTGTTTCTCTACTTCGGTTTTTTAAATACTTAAAAGCATCTAGCGCTTCGTGCTTATTACAAAGCGAGTAGAAATTCATGAATCATAAATAATCATCTATGAAAGAGATGGAGTATATCTGACCATTTGACTTTATATCTGGACTACAAATATCTGTATGTATGATTTCTAATATTTCCGTACTCCTCTTGGCACTTTTCTTTGACTTATTGGTTTGTTTTCCCTTTATGCAGTCCACGAAAGTGTCATAATAAGTAAAGTATAGAGTACTAAGTAACCATCATTTACTAATTGCTTAATTTTGTCCATAAAGATATGTCATAATCTCCAATGTCACAATATAGAGAAATCATCATTCACAACACATTGCTTTATGCCAACATCATCATGAACGCGCATCACATTATAAATGGCATTATCTTGTAAATTAATTCAATCAGATAGAATACCACTTCTAACAATTTTAAATTTATATGATAAACTAAATATTGAACTTGAAAATAAAGAGTATCTCATTGACACAAGTTTTGAAATTGAAATTAAATTCCTAGAGAAACTAGGAATATAAAAGATTATTTCTAATTTTTGTTAAAACAATTATTGAGAACTAATCTATATATCACAATATTGTTTCTTGAATAGATGCTTTGTTCACTTCTCACTGGTTTCCATTGGTTTGAAAACTTTGCAAGGAATTCAAAATGTGGATTGTAGAATCAGAATCAATCTATCAAGTGTTGTGTTCCACATCAACCATATTAGATTCATAATAGACACATGAGAGTGGATTACTTTTCTTCTTGAGATAAACCTTAAATTTGGTGCAATCCTTCTTCATGTGTCCATTCTTTTTACAAAAGAAACACTTGAATTTCTTCTTAATACTAGTTTGGGGAGGTAGAGACATTTTACATTTTCTTTTTTGCTTGCCTTGCACTTTATACTTATCTTGTGTTGTCATATGAGCATTTTTTCCTTTTTCCATGAGCAGCCTATCCTCTTGAACATGCATGATCATGAGTTCATTGATTGTCCATTTAGTATTATATGTTGTAAGAAATCTTGAAAATGGCATACTCTTGTGGGAGAGTATTCAAGATATAATATACAAGAATTTTTTTTAATATCCCAACCTCAAGATTCTTCAGTTGAGCTACAATATCCCTCATATTTATGATATGCTCATGTACACCTCTTACACTAGTAAACTTTAACAAGGAAAATTTATAATCAGGATCATAGCATACACTTTCTCCAAAGATTCAAATTATGCATCGTTGGCCTCTAGTAATTCTTTAACACTGTTATATTGAATGACTGAATCATCAATGCTAATAGAAAATTTTGTCTTTATGTACATTCATTGTACATAAAGAGTAACTTTAGTCGGAGTGTTAGCCTTAATAGGAGTAGATGGTTTGTCTGACCACATAGTATAAGCAATATCCATGCACTCCAATTGGAGAAGAATTAATTCCTTCAATTCTTTATATTTATCACAATTCAGTTCGGGAACACTTATACTACAACTAATTGTAGGTGATAAAATTGCATTATAATAGAAAAGAAAACTTATATATCATATATTTGAGGCAAATAAACTTAAATCATGTTTTACCAATGTAAAACATATTATTCACGTAACATCAAAAACTGCATGTGAGTTAAGTTTCCTATTTAAATAAAATCATAATTACTTTATGATAAAACTATCAAATTATATTCTCTTTTTCAATCTTGGGGGTAAAGTAATGAAGATAAAATGATATTTCATCCTAATTAATCACATTAATATATTGAAAATTCCTACAAGATGAAATTCATAATATTAAGGTGACTAATCACAATTAATTTTTTTGACTATATGTGATTCAAAAAATCTTAATGTATATAATTTAATATAATTAAAGATATTGTGGCTAATCTTCAATTAATTAAATATGCATTGATCATTAGACATTTAATTACATGTGTAAAACATGACATAAGGACATTAGGAATGCCAAAACTTAGCACGAAGGGACGCCATTAATTTTCTAATTTTTTTAATTTATTGACATTTTTTTAAATTAAGGACAAAGAAAAAAAATGAAAACCAGGTGTGGCCGGGCGAGGCACGTAGTTAGCAGGGGAATTTCCTATGCCTGGCTCGGCACATTTATATGCCATGGCTATTACCTGTCGAAAAATCCAATGTGGCTTTTTTTTCTTAATTTCTTTTCTGTATTTTAGTGTGCATTTTGCAGAGCACTTGCGTTGACGTGGTGCCAAGCAAGTGCTCCGCCATCAATTCCGTTCTCCGTTTTCCCTCCTCCTTTCCCAGACTGCCGCCACTCGACGTAACCGCCGCCACTGGCCACTGCCGCCACCCGCCACAGCACCCATCTTTGGCGCCCCTGTAACCATCTTCCCACCGTCAATATCCCCTGCATTTTCACCGGAACCCGGATTCACAAGTAGACCTGATTTCTCAAGTAGCTTGTGCATGTCCACAGACATCAAGCATTTCAACGAATCCGGTTTAATTTGGCTACCTTCCAGTTGTGAATATGAAAAGAGGGAATCTAGATATTTTGGCTATATTCAAGACTTCACCGACTCTGGATTTCAGGAGAGAGAGAGACAAAGGGAATGGCTGACCGAAGGCCGATGCCGGAACAAAAGGCACGGGAAGGAATTCCTACTACTGAATATATAAAAAATTACCAAATTAATCCAAGTCCAAAATCTATTATACAGATTACAATTATATCCTAAATTTTTCAATTTTATCATAACATTTGGGCAAAATTACAGTAACTAATTACCACTGAAAATTACTAACGTTACAATCCACGTAGGATGTCAATTCGAGTAAAGTATTACATCAGTAAGGCCTGTGGGACGGCCCCGACAATAGGTTAATTGCACGTTCTGAAAATTTTAGAATTTGATTACATTTTCATTAGAAATTCTAAAACTTTTAGTGCATTTATCACTTACATATAAAAGGCCCAAACTAACATTTAATTTTATCGAGATACAGACCACCACACTGGCAATTGGCAGGTCACTGTGTAAGCAGCCATCCAGGAGCCAACATTGGCCCAAGATCACCAAGTGACATATCACAGGTACAAAAAATATATGATGTGGGTGGGCGTTTCCTACGCGGAGAATGCAAGCCATTACGCAAATTCCTCGGCAACCACGATGTGCATTCATCCGCTCTCCTCCTGTATCAATCGAGTATGGACTTACTGTGCATGATGAACGAACTTCAGAATCTGTCTTTACTCCGATTTCTCATTCTCTCGAAACCTCCTTTCCCAGTCACGGGCATCATAGTCTTGCTCGATAAAGTCCTTGTCAGTGCTATAGACTATCCGATCCTGTCCGATGAATGTTCTTTGTGCCATCTCCCGAGCACTTAAAAGCTACAAAAGTGCAGACGCTAAATGTTAGCTAAACATGGTTTTTAAGAAAGCAAGTTACCGTGAAAATCAAGTACTGCAGCCCAAAGCCATATATCATATTGCTGCGGTTATGGAATAAATGTCTTAACTTTATAGAAGACAATGATAGTATATGCCTGTGTTGATGATGAGCTGGGACTCTCAAACATTGGCATAGTAAAGGCAACCAACCCAGCTGCTTGGAAACATCAAGAGATTTGAGTTTCCTCTCAATTTTGAAGTAACCTTTGTGCATGTGGGAATTGTTTCCCGGTTTTATCTTGACATTTGAATCTTGAATTTTGTAAAGATTAGTTTTTCTGACTTTTTGAACTATCGATCTTGCTTAGGAATCACTTATATAGCAACATCACTTAAGTGTTCATCATTTTAAGCAGACAAAGGGAAAGCAAATGCAAGTATAGAGGATCAGAGAAGGTTAGGTACGTATAACTTACAAATTCTAACGAAAAATACGATACCGAGAATGAACTCAAAAACAGAAACTATGTTAGGACAATGGTAGATCATTGACTAAAGGAATAGTAACCTTTTGCCAGAAAAAGAATAATAACTGCTGGACAGAGCACAACGACAATGTTATTTACCTTCCGTCTCAATGAAATATCTGGCAATTCAAGTGCTTGAGCAAACTTTAGCCTGGTTTGGTTTCTTCTCTCAATTTCACCATTCCTCTTGCGCAGGAGCAACCAACGGATCACCGGAATCGTAAAAAATGAACCAGCATAGATCTGCAGATATTTCAAGTCACAATGCAATGTATAAATAGATAGAGAGTATAAACCGCAGAGAACTGCTCTGAAATATCTTTGTGAAAACTGGAAAGTACCGATACACGGTGTACATGCATCAAGAAGTTGATGAGATGCATTTGTGAAATGATTCAAAACCCCAATCAGCAACATGCCTAGAAAGTTCACAGGTTTAACTAAGACTTGGCATATAGAAAATTATATGGACACCAGTTCTAAACATTCTGTGAAAGTAACATAAAGAGCCACGAACTAGCACAAACCAATATAGTGCAGATAAGTATGGTCACAGTAAGAGAATGAGCTTGTTGCAGTGATTTAAGGCAGTACAAGAAAACATGAAAACAAAATATGAGAGAGAGAGAGAGAGAGCATATGAGAAACTGTCTATTAAAATCAATAATTAATTTGGTCCAAAAAGTATAACTACTTCTAGTGGGTACAGAGGGCAACATTGTAGAAAACCCATGGAAGAGCTTTTCTTTGAAAATAAACCACATGCAACAGGAAACGCCACCTTCACTGCCATATATTCAAGACAGAACTTTGCTATTCAGAATAATGTGAATAGAACATATCCAGGGAAACAACTACAGTCAAGTCTCCATCAATCTACTATTACATTGACATGAAAATCTACTAACTTTAGGCAAAAATAAAAGGTAAAACAAAAATAAAAGAAACTAAGCAGGATCAAATGGTCAATAGTACCTGAAGCAAGGGAAATATGTCAGCAACAAACTTAATGAACCCACTTGGTAGAGTAGTGTAATCCCTTTCATAACCAAAAAACTAAGTCAGAGAGAGAGAGAGAGAGAGAGCTGATATATCTATTATGATAGCAACATACTTTAACATCGTCCCAAGAATGATAACACCAAAAAGATTAAGCCCGCCCAATCCAATAACCATTGCTCTCTCCGATGCACTAGCTTTACTGCAGAGTGAGCAAACATTAGGGCTAGCCGAAAAATTCTTTACAAATTAATGATTATACAGAAAATGCTACCTAAACTGCCATTTCCTTTCTTCGAAGAACTTTTGTACTCCACCAACCCAATCAGTCCATTTTCTACCCACATATTCTTTCCTTCCAGTTCGCTGGGAAGAAGCTGTGCGCTGCAGAGATGGAAATCTATACAGAATGTTTCCCTACATCACAAGCAGCCAGAAGAATCTTTTAATGTAGGATGCAACAAATTTTGGTTGGAAAAGAGTCCCATGCATTCAGATATCAATGTGTACAATTGGGATTATTACGCAATCAACACTCTTCAACTTTATAAAAATGTGGAACACCACATACAGGATAATCATGATACCCAAATTAACATGTACTTTTAGGAGGAAATATCCCAGATATCGAGTGTTCAATTGGCATTTAAGAATACCTCTTCATCAATTTCTGGCTGTCCATCAAAACGCAAAAGTACAGGTAGGATGTATGATTCATCACTCTGGAAAAAGATAGGAGAGAGCTCAATCAGTGCATAAGTCTTTAATGACAGTTGACATGGACCATATACAGACCCATAAAACTCATAAAGGCCACTCATGATAATATAAAACAAAACTCATTTAGGATCTGCACAACATTTAAAAAGGAGAAATAATTCATTCTCTCAAAATAGAAGACTCAGAGCTCCATATGAGGATCAATCATTCCATTAATTTCAAAATCAGATAATCTCATGCAAGGAATAGTCAAAGAAACGAACTTAAGGAGATAACATACTCTAAGTAAATGAACCGACCAATTGATCAGAATATGCATATCACCAACATAAAATGGAGAAGATTGTCCGAAGCATTGTCCATCATTTGAGCTTAATTTTGCACATGGAACTTCTTTAATCTATCATTTCTCTTCTTGTAAGATCAAAATGATGAAGTATAGAGAAGGCATCCCTCAAAAACTAATTAAATGATAACAGAGCCATGACAACAATAGGATATAACTTCTACCTGGACATAAGAATCAGATATACACCATGACCCAGCTACTACATACCATATCTGTTGTCTTTTCTACATCAAGATAAGGAGCAAGTTCTTCAGCCGCAACAACACCACCATTAGATGAAATATATTGACCAATCTGCAGAAACATTCAAAAGTAATACATCATTTAGCATTGAGTTTCAAGGTTTCACTTCTATTGATAGTCTACATTATTTAGCATTAACGCATTGCTTAAGATTTTCTTTTTTTCTTTTGGATAAACATGTAGGGTACTTTATAGATACATATGGTTACACAATTAAAAGCATAGATAATAGTAACACACAAGGCATAAATAGTCTCTAAATGTAAACATGGTAAGGATGCTAGGTCGTTTGGATCTTCCAATCGTTGAGTTCCTGTGTTACATGGTGCGCTCCAACGTCCTTGGCGATTCAAGAGGCTTACTACTTTAGTTCCAGATATTAGTTCTCACTTATGCAAGTTGAACAAGTCAAGAAGAAGACAATGATATTAATTTAAATTAATGATAACAGCGACGGACCACTGAACTCAGTGCTCAAATATTACCAACTTCCACCTTTCTTCTTCAATTCCTTGATTTGGATCACCATCGCCAAATACAAAAGAGAAAACCTGCAGCAGATGAATTCAAAAAGTGTTATCTCACTTTTCCTCCTGAAGGTAGAAACGGATGAAGAAAATGTAAGATGACTGATCATGACATACAGATTCAATGAAGTTCATTCTGTCATCGTCTACTTGTAACCGTCGTCTCCTATAGTAATATGGATCCCAATACCTTCCAAAAACCAAATATGGGACACATCATTTGAAGTTCCGTATAGCTGTAATAGTTATGTTGAGGATGTCCTCTTATGCACATTCAAAGGGTATGCTAACTTGATTGGAGTATGAACATGCGCAATTTTTCATGCCAACTTTTCAATTAAGAAGCATGAGGTGCCCGCATCATCCGAACCGCTAAGCAGGTAATCTTGAAGCACGACATTTTAAGCTGCAGAAAGCGTCTCATCCAAAAAAAATATCATTTCTTTCTCCAGGAGATGCTAATGCATAGTGCAAGAATAATAACTTAATTTATAAAACCAATATAACCATGCATCTCATGCATGAAACAATAATAGCAGCTAATTAATAAAATGGTTCTAATTGTTTACAAAGAAATTGTGCATATACAGACTATGTTCCTTCAGAGTATACAACGGATTGCATCTCATAGAGTAAAGAGAACATAGATCTACACATTGAGTAATGGAACTAGTATATTGGCGAAATGAACATCAGCAAATATATCCTTTATGTATACAACCATATAATTTGGGCAGCAGAAAGGAGCACTTGCCCACTCAGTTCCTTATCTATGGATTATGTAGATAAAACGAAGAAGGTCAATCACAAAACCTTTAATATATTGCAAAATCTGACTCGATTTTTTCAAATTAAACAAAGCCAGATGGTGTCTAGCCAAAAGAAATAAAAAAAAAAAAAATAGAAAGCAAAATAAATCAGTAAATAAGAATCACACTCGAAGCTCCACGGACGACCTAAAAAAGTGACACTGTCTACCAGTAAGAAAAAGCAACCAACATACCAAAATAAATCAGTTGGACTGATGTAAAATGTAAATCCAGAGTCATATGATCTGCCTCCACGTCTTCCTCGGTTATCTTCCTCACTGTCAGGTAAAAATTCAAGTGCACAATCGTATGAATTTATATGCAATTCCAATTATAGAAACAAATGAAAAACGAATAGCAAGTCAAACATCACCGTGGAAACGTACCTTCTGCTTGAGATTAAAGCAATAATGGTAGTATAGACAACAACTATTGAAGCAATTAGGGCTGTCCCAAAAGAAACTCTCACTAGATACTCTGCAGCAGCCTGTCACAAGACAAATTTTAAGTTGAGCACACACCAACAGAGTTTCCTGAGAGAATGCTGGGACATGAAAAGGACAAAAATCGGTACCTTTGCCTTATCAAGCCAAGGTTCAATTTTTATCCTCAATGACTTAGTCGCAAGTTTTGCACGATAATCCTTTGGAAATACATACAAGACATCACCTTCATCTGAAACCTGTTGAAGCAACCTTAAAGAAACAATATTACTCAAGAAAGAACTTCAAAAAGTCAAATTGAAACATAATTGTTCAAAGATAATAAGGGTTTCATGTATCTCCTAGAAAATTCATCTGTGCTGTTTATTCAAGAACCTCTAGAATCACAATAATCTCAATTTCCACTATTTTTCTCGACTCAATGCCTTTGGTAGAAAATGAGTCTTACGTATGCTCAAATAGCACCATCAATTCCCTACAGTACATAAACTGGACTCCACTATGTTCCATTATACTGTAGGTATGTCTGGTCAATTTTAATTATCTCATCTTTACACATGTCTAAACACAAAAGGTGCTTGTTCCTCTGGGAGAACCAATCATATAACTCTTCTCCACATATAACGGAAGTTTGCATTTTCTAAGCATAGACCATCAGCATTATAATTTGTAATTTCATGTGAAACAATACAAAAGTATGTGCCAGGTTGCTAGGTAACACTTTCCAACCATAAACTTATCACAGTCCTCGAAAACCTAAAGATCTTACATAACGACAAATGAATCTATAGAGATAGGTTTAGTCAGGGATCAACATCAGGGATCAACAACCATCTTAGACAGAAATGTACAACACCATAGGTTTAGTCAGGGATCAGCAATCATCTTAAGACAGAAATGTACAACACCACCACCTCCTTCTTATGATATCTTCTCTTAGAAAATTAAATTTGCAATGATTGAGCTTTATTTTCTAATGATAATTGGAATCTTTTGTGTAAGCTCTTGCCAACAGCCTCTGATAATTAGCAAATTGGTCTTTAAAGAGTAACATAGGCACCTTTGACTTCAGGTGATTATTGTTTTTTTTATCTCTACCGATGTTTTTCAAGCTAGAATTTAAGGTGCTTCAAACTATCCTCAGTTTCTAGTCACATGCCACAACTCATGAGTCTACATTCTATGAAAGACAAAATTCAATGAGCAAAAAAGTACTAGAAACATACATGCTACAAGGGGTAGTGGAGTTAAACAATATCTTCTTTGGTCCGTTATGCCCCAAGGAAAGTGACCTTACTTGCCACAATTCTAGCAAGTTAGCTCAATTGTCATTTTTCCCCTTGAAATTCTCGGTACAAACTTGTTCTTTTTCCTTCCAATCAAATTGACTTCTTTTTTCCACTTCTGATCCTTTTACTCTTATAGCCCAAAGTCTCTATGCACCAGTTTCAACAACAAATGTTTGTCCTCAAGTTTTTTCAAAGCCAAGTCTTTGTTCTTCAATAGAGAGGAGAGCCAAATCATTGGAGGTAATAATTTGATCAATTGGTATAGCATTAACCTTTATGTGCTCCCATCCAAAGGGAAGAAAACAGAAGCCATCCTGGATCTATTATGGATTAGCGAGGAAATAGTCAGTTCACATTAACTTGGTAATTATTTTTTTCAACTTTCTTGATGCTCCTTTTCATTATGGCTGGAGAGGTTTTTATGTGTGTCCGACCAGATGATCAATTTGTCAGCTATCTAAAGACTTTTCTCTAACGAGTGCAAAAACTTCTCTACAGGGGCAATTGAAAGTAGGACCAACCATAAAGTATTGCTCAAGTACATAAATAAGACGATCCTCAAAAGAACTATCAAAATGCTCCAACTGCTGCATCTTTTTTTTCCATGTCCAATAAACCTATGTCTGTGGTTTTGAACAAATTCCCTTCTTCAGAACCAACCATGGAAATAGTCGGTGTTTCCAATGGATCATGCTGTACAAAGATGCACTGTATCTTGAAGTACCAAATTTTGCAGTTATCACCTTTTAGCTTTTCATCATTGTATGAGTCATAAATGCCAATCTTGCCAACACAACACACAAGAAAAGAAGATCAAGCTCGCTCATTGTAGGATGACCAAGAACACCAGGGGGAAAAGAGACACGACGAAAATGAATGTTCTATCTTTTCCAAGCTAGGTCACGTTACTCGCAAGTGTAGTGAGCCGAAGAAGGCATCATCAAACTCTACTGATACTGGTGTTGTGCAAGTTTTCAGCACTGGTTTCCTCACTACATGCCCTTGTGAATTTCAAATTCAAAAGCCACAGAACAGGTAGCAAGAGACCAGCGAGTGTTGCAGCGTAGTATCAAGTTCTAGATGGAAATAGATGAGTACATGCAGGAAGAAATGATATGGAGCTGAAGCCATAGAAAATGGCATGTGAAAATTTGATGGCATAGTGAATGCTCACATTTCTTGATCACACTCCAACCACGCATTTGTGATATGGACATGCCAGTGATTCAATTTCATAGACCAAATACTTCATATAGAATCGGTAGAAAGTCTGCCACTGAACTGTTGTTCACCCACTATGCACCACCTGAATGGTCTCAAGGCTTTATAGCGAATTTTGGATGATTCAAAATGGCTACTCACTCTAGCACACACATATTCTGGTGTATCCCATATTACGTACTACCTGCCAAACCATCTCCAATTTACTGGAGAACATTAATGGATGAATTCGGAAGAGGTCCGTCCGATGCTTTTAACAATTAAGTCTCTCTTTATAGTCCCACAATTATGGGAAAGCTCGCTGCAATTTTGGGAAATTCAAGCTGCCACCGTTTCTCGTTTTGATAAATTCTGAAGGGCTGGATCAGGTCGGCCATCATGGACAGCTCAAAGCCCGTTCCAAATGCAACATCTCGTGATTCGCCCTTTCACTCATATTCATTACCTTAAAAATGTAACCTTTCTACGTGAACCCTCCCCATCATGTTTTGTAAAGCTTACAGGCACGGCACTCAGCCCACCAAATGCCATTCAAGAAAAAAATGCTCGTGCTCGGCATTACAGCATAATCGAACCTACCTCCAAGAAGCCATCGGTGTCGGCAGCAAGCGCCTGCAACGCCCGCTGAGCCTCGTTCACCTTGAGCCCGGCCCGGCTCGCCACGTCCCCGATCGTGACCCTCCGGCCGCACGAGTCCACGGCCTCCATCGCCCGCTTCCTCACGTCGGACGGCAGCCTGTCGCTCTCGACGACGCCCCCGGGCCGGGCGCCCGGGGCCGTCACGTCGGCGGCCGCCCTCACCGCGGCCGGGGCCGTCGGAGCCCTAGGGTCCCGGGCCCCGCCGAGCGAGACGCCCGGGAAGGACGGGGCCTGCGGCGGCGACCTCCTGGGGAAGAAGCAGGCGGGGGGCGGCCGGAGGGAGTGTAAGCGAGAGGCGGAGTGGAAGCGAGAGGCGGGGGGCAGGGCGAAGCAGGTGGAGATGGTGCCCATCGATTTCATCGCGGGGAGGGCTCGAATTGACGAGAGTCTTCCTTGTTCATCGAGGCTCGAAGGCCTTTGGTTGGATGCGATGCGATGCTGCTGGTGGGTTCGAGTGGCTCAGGAATGGAGGCTTTTGAGGATTTTTCTTGCCGGTGGGGATGCGGAGGACGACGAAGGCGCTTGTCGAATTTACATTTTTGTCCTTGCACCATTCACGATGGGGCCCCTTAACATTCCCGAAAATAGGAAAAACGCATTTTTAAAAATGATTAATATTGTGAAAAACCACAAACTATTAAACTAAAATCCCAAATTATGATAAATTTATGATTTGATAATTTTTGTTGAATTTTACTGTTAAATTAGTGAGTTGGATGATGATAAATGACAGTTGAAATGTATACCAATTTATGATTTTACCTCTATTTGTCATAGATGTAGTAGTTTGTGATTTTTCAAGATATTAATACAATTTCATGAAAACTGAAAAAATGGTATAACAAATGTGTCAATTTGGAGTTTTTTTGTGGTAAAACAATTAGTTTAAGGTTTCTTACAAAAAAAAAACAATTATTTTAAGGTAAAATTATTATAAGTGTATTGATTTGTGATTTTTCATGGTCAAAAATTAGTTTGAAATAAATTTGTTACAAATGTCATAATTTGGGGTTATTTGTGGTCAAAAAATTAATTTGAGATAAATTTATCATGTATGTATCAATTTGAAATTTTTCGTAATAAAAAAATTAGTATGGGGTAAATATATCACAAATTTACAAATTTAGGATTTTTCGTGATATTAATCTTTTTTTGAAGATATATAAAAAAAAGAAGAGATAAAGAGATGATTTTAACATTAATTTCAAACATGAAATAGGCATATAGCATGCAAGGTGTGTTTCGTTTTTTGGTTGGACTTTTGGGAAAATCTTTTGAGAAAATACAAGTAAGGTTTTTTCAAAGTGTAAATAATTTTTGGTAGAGTGTAATTAAAAAGTGCCTTGTGAATTGACTTCCTTCTAAAGGCCATTTGGGAAAAAAAAAAAGACTTGTAAACAATTTTAGTTAAATATTTTTAATAAGTACTAAAGAAAATCTACTTGTGACGGTTGGACGTCGATGAGCTAGATCTAATACCAGCCGTTGCTTAAGGTCGACCTCAAGTAGCCTTTTAGGGCCTGTTGGCTTTCATTTTTTTTTTTTCTGTTTTTGAACAAAATTTCTATTTTTTTTGTTCCAAGAAACAAAAAAGAATAGAAACGCGTTTGTTTGCGTTTTTGTTCCAAATCTATTTTTTTGTTCCCAAAACACATTTGGATGTAAACGAAAATAAGAAAAACATGTTTATTGTTTAACAAATTTTAAGAACAAATTTTCTCTTTCCTCTATTTTTCTTCTTTTCTTTTTCTTTTTTCTTTGGCCGGTCACCGGCCTCGGCCATGGCCGGCAACCGACCGTCGAGGGCTGGTGACGCCGTCGAGGGCTGGCGACCTCACTGGAGCGTCGCCGGCCCCCGGCGAGGCCGAGCGTTGCTGGCCCCTAGCGAGGCTTGGCCTCGCCTTGGCTGGGCGAGCTCGGGCTCGCCGGATCTGGCGAGCCCGAGCTTGCCTAGCCAAGGTGAGGCGACCCTCGCCCAACCACAAAGTGAGGCTTGGCCTCACCGGGGCCGACGAGCCTCGCCATGGCTGGGCAAGGTTGTCGGCCAAAAGAAGAAAAAAAGAAAAAAAAGGAAAAAGAAAAAGAAAGAAAAATAAAAATAAAATATTAAAAAATTAAAATAAACAAAAAAGAATACAAATTTACCAAATGTGTTTCTGTTCATTTTTTATTCTCGGAACAAGTTTACCAAACATCTTCTTTTGTTCAAAAATTGTCCCTCGGAGCAGAAATAATTTTTTATATTTCTATTCCTTGAAATAATTTTTGAACGAAACGTTACCAAATGCGCCTTTACTGGCTTTGGATTTGGGTTTGCTTGTGATAATATTTGGGCTCACCGGTGACGTTGCGCAAGGTGGAAAATGTGAGGGTAAAACTATAACTTAGAAAATTTAGCGAGAGCAAAACCGAAATGAAAATGTATTTGCATTTCAAAAATGATAAAACCCAAAAATGGGTAGGACTTGCATTGGGCTAGAGGATTTGGTAGCACTTTAGAAATGTAATGGCATCATCCCAAAATTCTTTTTTTTTTTTTTTGCCAAACATGACTTATACTAACTAAGGAACTTTAAAGTACCAAAATCAAAGGAAAATTCCAAATAAAGACTCAAATTACTTTCATTTTCTCAAATAAAGGCTTGAAGTGCCCATGTTAATATTAAAGAAGGGCCTCAACTCACTGGCTATGAAAAGTAATTTTTTCTTTTAAAATTTTTATTTTTTTCCTTTTATTTTTTTCGTTTTTTATATTTAAAAACAAAAAAAATATTATAAAAAGGGAAAACATAGGTGGGAGGGTGTGGTGGCAAAGGCCAACGAGATTGCTAGTGCCCGAGTGAGGTCCTATGACCCTCACCGACCAAATGTGAGGGCTAGCAGGCCCTTGCTAGAAGAGGGACAGAGTAATGACCCTCTCCTAAATCTGAATGAAGGTTGCCCACCCTCCCACTAGCCTAGGTGAGGATCGTCAGCCTTCACTCAAGCCTAGCGGGCCTTGCCTAATGCTCCTAGACCTAGGGCGAGGTCCGAAGGTGTTGGGTGAGGGTCGGCAACTCTTACCTAGATCGAGGAGAGGGTCACCACCTTCTCTTGCGTTTGGTGAGGGCTTGTGGGCTCTCACCTCTAGTTAGTGAGGGTCGTTGGCCTTTGCAGCTGCCTCACCAGTGACGAGGTGGCGGCCATAGGTAGGAGGGGCCTATGTTTTCCTTTTTTTTTTTAGTTTTATTTTTTTTAATTTGAAATCTATCCAATTTAATTTAACTTGTGTTTGGATGAAAGTATCCTTAATTGGTTTGAATATTTTATTAGCTGGTGGGGCTAGCCCTTATTTGAAGCAATAATAATCACTTCAGGCCATTAATTGAGATGGATATGAGTACTTCTCGCTTTTATTTGAAATAATATTCACTTTAGGTCCTTATTTAAGAAAATGAGAGTATTTTGGATTTTATTTGAAATTTTCCCTAAAATCAAATTGCAAAGTGATACCTAGCACTGTCCATCACCTTTATCGCCCATAGTACAATCACAATTTGTTTATCCTCTATAATGGCGTTGATTACAATGGAGACGGAATATTTCATGAGTATTAGAATACGTGCCTTGTTTAGTAGGATTTGCAAAGTCTAGATTCTTCATAACAACATGTGTACTTTTTCTACGTAACATATTTGGCCTTAAATGCACTTATCAAGAGTGAATGCTTTTTGTTCTGTTTGATAATCGTTTGTCTTTCCAAATGAAAACCAAGTCAGATTGATAATATCTAAGATAGTATCCCTATTTCTAAGACGTGCAATTTTTGACATGACCTATTCTGATTAGCGTACCTTATTCGATTGCTCAATTTTTTCAAAATTATAAATAATTTACTATTCCATTCAACCAATTTTGGATAAAAATCATTGATGTGAATACCAACATTTCTATGTGGCATGACCGACGTTAATGTAGGCAATTTTTAATTAATTTTTTTTAATTTTTTCTTCTCTTTTCCTCTTTTACGTGACATCACTAGCGTTGATATAACCTTCAGATTGATCATTTAGTTCGAATTGGTCGCAAAACTCTTCAACTTTCTTAGCTACTATGTTTGGTACTCTTAGATATTCAAACCATGTGTGTAATGATGATCAACTATCAAGTATATAAGAAATTTTGTTTTCATCTTTCTCATGGTTTCTTGTGTTTCTCATCCTTTTCTTGTGTCTCGTGGTTCTCCTCTTGAAAAGTTGCCTAAACGACATCTGACTTTTTATTTTTGGGGGGTCTGAAAATAGAGCATTTCATTCAAACTAGCAAAACAAAACAACCCTTGGCCAAGGCTTCAAAGCATACAAGATCCAAGAGGGGTTGGGGAGGTGTAACAGCCCAATTCGGGGGAAGGATTCGGCAACCATGGGCTTTAACGGCCCAGTTAGCAATAGAATTAGCCTCTCTCCTACAAATGCTAAAGCTGAAGGTTGGAGAAACAAGGGATTAGCATCGCGCGTTCAGCAAACAAAGCATGACTCTCCCACGGCGTCAAGCTGGGGTTGTGCACAACAGCCATGAGTACTAGATAGTTGGATTCCAGCAGTAGGTTTTCATGCTCTTTCCCTTTTTGCAGCAGATATTTGAGAGTGAGGATTAGTGCTTGTACCTCTGCTTGCAACGCCAAAGAAGCTTGGATGCTGTTGGTGAAGCTGTTGACCAATGTTCTGGAATGATCATGGCATACACACGCCATGGAGCCCTCGTTGCTTGACGTTGGATAAGCCCCATCGATGTTGATTTTCACTATGCCAGGCTTCAGTGGGTGCCACACCAGATCAGGGTTTGGAAGCTTCTTCCTTGGTTTCAATGCTGTCCAAAGACAGCTATGGTCTATCCTTGTGTTAGCAAGAGCCACTTGCACCATGGTTTCAATGCTGTCCAAAGACAGCTATGGGCTATCCTTGTGTTAGCAAGAGCCACTTGCACCACCTATTCTGGATCTGGGCGTAGTTGCCAGAAGACAAAATGATTGTGCGCCTCCTAGATATGCCATATCATGGATGCAATTAGGTAAGATGTCTCTATTCTTGATCAGATTTGCAAGCTAGGTGTCTACTCTATTTACTCCATGTGATGGTATCATGATTTTGACTTGTGGGTGTGACCAAATGCCTTGCGTCCATGGGCACAAGAGAAAAATATGTTCTGTTGTTTCTGGGAGCTGATCTTGGCATAAATTACATATCGGATTTGGGCTGATTCGTATGTGGTAGAGGTTTTCCTTTGTAGACAGTGCATTGTGGCATAAGGACCACATGAATATGCGAAGTTTAAGGGCTGTCTTCATAGTCCATGGCTTTCTCCACATTTTCCGTGGGGCTTGATAGGATGAAGAGGCTGTTTTTTGTATGACTAATATAATTGCACCCACTCTTTGCTGTATACATTTCGGTTTGTGGTCCTTTCCAGATGAGTTGGTCAGTTGTGGAGTGGGTTTGTAACTGGAGGGTAAGAATTTCCTCTACAGTTTGGTCGTCAAAACTATTGCGAAGTAGGGGAACATTCCATATACTTTGTTTCGGAATAATGAAATCCACTACCTTCATAGGTTCTCCTCTAGGTGCAGGCCCTCCTATAATACCTTTTGATAGCCATTTTATCTTCACAGACTCTGATCCTTTGCCCATCGCCGATTGACCACTGGAGTTGATTCGATATTGAATTCTTGCCTATTAGTAAACTTTGCCAACCTCAGGATGGTCTAGCTCCTTTTTCCGCATGCTAGAATTCCTTTGAATGGAAATAAAGTGCTTTGAAAATTCTGCTCCACAGGGAGGATGGGTGTTGGATAAGTCGCCAGGCTTGTTTGGCCAGCAAAGCTTTGTTGAAAGTGATTAAGTCTCGAAAGCCAAGCCCCTCAGTGTCCTTTCTACCTTTGAGTAGGTCCCAGTTCTTCCAATGAATTCCGGACTTGCTACAATTATTTTGCCATCAAAACCTTGCAATTTTCTGTTCAGTGGATTTACAAATAGACACGGGAATTTTAAATATCGATATGGCATATTGCGGGAGTGCCTGTACTACTGTCTTAATCAGGATTTCTTTGCCGCCCTTGGAAATTAGATTCTCTTTCCACCCTTCCAACTTTGCATTTACTCTACCAAAAATCCAAGCAAACATCTCTTTTTTGGATCCCCCCAATCAAATCGTATGCCTAGGTATTTACCAATCTTTGCAAGCATAGGTACTCTAATTCTCTCACCATGTTTTCTTGCAACCTAATAGGACAAGCTTTACTAAAGAAGATCCTTGATTTATTCTGATTCATAGCTTGTCCCATTGCTAAACAATATTGATTCAGTACATTTGCTAAGTTCTGACATTCCTAGAGTCTTCCATCTAAGAAAAAGATAGCATCATTCGCGAAAAATTGATGAGATAGGGTAGGGCACCACCTTTTTAATTTGATTCCCTTGATTTTTCCCATGTCGACGGATTGTTTGATAAGGGTGGATAAGACGTTCGCCAATAGAATGAATAGGTACGGAGAGAAAGGATCTCTTTGTCTAAGCCCCCTTGTTAGATGGAAGTAGCTTAAGGGTTCTCCATTAAATTTGACGTTGGGGGAAACCGTTGTAATGCATTGCATCACCCACTATACTCATTTATCATGGAATCCCATTTTGAGTAGGTAGCCTCTATGAAGTCTCATTCCACCCGATCATAAGCCTTTTGGATATCCAGCTTTAGTATTGCCTGAAATGTTCTCTTTCTTTTCCTAATCTTGAGCTGATGGAGCACCTCTTGGACCACTAGTATGTTGTCTTGGATTTGTCGGCCACTTACAAATGCACTATATTCCGTGGATATCAACTCAGGTAACCATGGTTTCAAATGGTTCGCTAGCACCTTATGATTTTGTAGACAAAATTACATAGGCTAATTGGACGATATTGATCCAGCATTTCTGGGTGTGGTATCTTAGGAATCAGGGAAATGATTGTCCCATTAAAATCTGAGTGCAGCACTCCTAAGATAAAGAAGTCTTGCACTGAGATGAATATGTCTTCCTGTAGAATATCCCAGTGATTCTGGTAAAATAGTCCATTCAATCCATCTGGCCCAGGAGCTTTAGTAGCCCCTAGTTGGAATGTTGATTGCTGTACTTCCTCTCAAGTGACCGCAATTGTTAAGAGTGTATTTATTTCCTTTGTTACAACTTGTGGACATTGTGCCAGAATAGGCCCATATTCACGATATCTAACTGATCGACACAAGTTTTCAAAGAAGTCCATCGTCATCTCCTTCAATCGCTTTTGATCTCAAATCCACCATTGATTTTCATCCTGTAGCATACTTATTCAATTTCTTTGCCTCCTTTGGATAGTGGTGGCATGGAAAAAATTGGTGTTCTTGTCCCTCCATCTAAGCCAGTTAATCCTTGATCTCATCGCCCAATATTGTTCCTCTTGTTGCCATAAGTGTTGTATTTCCTCTTTCAATCGATCAACCTTTGCTTTGTCATAGGGGCCACTAGGTTGATTTATATGACTTTGAATTTGCTACTTCAAAGTTGCTACTTCAAAGCACTAATTTGATGATGGCCCTGAGAGAATTTTGATCGACTCTAGCTAGCGAGGGCTAAAGAGACAGCCTTTAACTTTCTGGGTAGTGTTGAGACATTCACCTGTAAGGATGCCCAGGAGTTTGCAATGACTGTGCGACACTCCTTATCTTGTAGCCAAAAGGATTCCAATGTAAAAGGCTTCTTTCTTCTAACTGGGATTACTTCCGTGGTTAAGAAGATCAGGCTATGATCAGATTCCAAAGCAGGTAAGGCAAAAACTTCAACTTCCGGAAATGTCACTCACCATTCCATAGTACACAGCAACCGATCTAGTCTTTCTTTAACAAAATCATCCATTTCTCTATTATTTACCCACGTGAAGGCACATCTCTTACTTTCCACATCCATTAGTGAGCAATCATTTAAAAGTTCACGGAATGAATGCATTCGATGCGGTTCCGCTAGCCTCTTGCCCACTTTCTCTCAATGATAGATAATCTCATTGAAATCTCTAGTGAACACCCATAGTAAGGTATTAGAGTAGCTTATTTGTCGCAATTTTGCCCATAAGTTTTGTCTTTCTTGATACACCGCTGGCACATGAAGACATGTGGGATGCATTGGTATTCCACACTTCACATCCTTGCAAATCATATCAATGAAATCCGTAGAGTGACGATCCACACATAGGGAAACTTGATCATTCTAGAACACTGCTAGACCACCAGCCAAACCAATAGGGTTTACCACATAACAACTTGGGAATTTCAACGTCTTTTAAAGTCGTTGGATCACTACTTCCTAACTTTTAGTTTCCATAAAAAAAAAAAAAAAAACTACGTCAGGCTTTTCTTGGGCCACGAGGGCCCTTAGTGCTTGAATTGTCAAGGGATGCCCAGACCTTGACAGTTCCAATTTGTTAGCTTCATTTGTCACTTGATGGCTTATTAGGGCTAGCCACCTCAACCCAACTTCCGGATCTTTCCACCTCAAAAATTGGTGTATCCATAAGGTGAGTTTCATCAATCCCCTCTTGCATATAAGTGCGCAGCCCATAAGGGCTATACCTTTTAGCTTTCTTGATCAGGCTGACTTTGGTGTTCTGACTTGTGCTCTTCAGTTTCTTAGATTTTGATGATCCTTCTACTAAGTCCCTATTAACTTCAAGCTGTTATGGTGTAGGGAACTTTGCCTTAATAGCTTCAACTCCTACTAGTTCGCCTTCTTGATGACGCCTCTTGATCATTTTTGTATTAATATCAACTGGTCGCCCTGCCGTTATCTCCATAACTCCCTTGTTCTTGATGTTGCTTGGACGTTCCACAGGTATCAATTAGGTGGATGGCTGAGGGGTTTCCAATATAATCTATGCTGCCTCCTCTTGTTTTTCTTGTGTCTCGTAAAAGGTTAGCCAAAACGGGTTATGTTCTCGGACTTTAGCATGTAGCCATTGGCCATAATACATCTTATCTTTTCCTTCCATTTTTTCTTCATCAAAAGGAAAGTCTTTGCAGTACATAGCGTAATGGCCTAGTTTGCCACATGATTAGCAGTAGTGTGATAATCTTTCATAGCGGAAATCCAACCAGATGTTCTTCCCTTCCAATTTGATTAGTTTGCCTGTTTTAAGTGATTCCTATAATTTGATTTCAACTCTGGCCCTCCCTGCTCTAAGAGTATTTCCTTCTTCATACTCGATTTTAACATCCAGCACTCTACCGACATTTCTCATAGCTTTGCAGATCATACTTTCAGTACACCGTTCCAGGGGAAGCCCAAATACTTGAACCCATAAAGCGCAAGTTGTAAAGTCATAACAATGTAAGGGAGTATTCGGTGTCCAAGGCTTTAAAATGACAATGTGATTCAAGAAAAGCCAAGGACCATTATCCAATACCCTTTGTTTTTCCCCTTCAAAGTTGAACTTAAAAACATACTTGCCCAACTTCACGTTGAGATATTTCTACTTGGTCGATGCGCCATGCTCGTTTCATTGTGTTAAGAAATGCTTGGAAATTAATGGATGTGTTAGAGAGAAGCTTACTCACCGGTATCGGTTTACATTCCTCTATTTTCTCCATTGGGGCCGCGTCATCCCACACCTCAATTTCCTGTTCTGACCATAGGTGGCCTAATCTGTTGCAGAGTGCGGTGAGGCATGCATCTTCTTCCTGCTTGATGCTTCCCATCAAAGTTCAGGCCCCAGGTTGATTCTCAGGAGAGGCGAGCCGGGTGGACAATCCCGCATGTAGAGCAGCTAGGAGCTACAAGAATTAGGAGTGAGACAGTCAAGGGAGGCGACCAGATGGATCAATTAAGGCATGCATTGTTCGAGAGATTGGGGTGGGGGGGAAGAGAAATGGTGCAGGTGTAATGGTGATGGGGGGGGAAGAGAAATGGTGCAGGTGTAATGGTGATGGTCCCTCGTTGGGAAGATGAGGTGGGTCTTGGATAACGGGCGGTAATATCTAAGTGAGTGAGGAAAGAGATGTAAGGTGAGAAATTGAAATCCATAACTTGTACTGGAATGGAGCGACGGTGAAGTAAATGGTTGAAACTAAGGGTAATGGAGGGGAGATGGTGGTAATCAACGATGGGTTTTAGGTTTCTGGAAGAAAGTCTACCATTAAGGTAGAAAGAGCTCTACATTTCGAGAGAGAAGATTAGAAAGTTTAAAGATAACTATTTTGGTGCAAATAAAAATTATACATTGGATCAAACAAGCAAGTAGATGGTCTTTTCACTTCTCTAATGAAAGGCAATAGATATCATACGAAATCTTTGACTTTAAATGGCTCAAAAAGAGACAGTACAATACAACACTAGCAAGTGATGTCAAGCTCATAAGGCTTACTCTGAAAAGGTACTACTTCATTTTTCATAGACCGAGGAAGAATGCAATAACCTCATCATCAAATGAAGAGCATCCACACATATGATTCGGATGATAGGCACATCAACATCGACAATAGAAAATGAATGGCAGAAATAAACATAACTGACATTTTAACTCTGCAAAAGCAAGAGATGAGAATCTAGGAGTTGCTATCAAAAGGAACTAAATTAGGATAAACATCGTGATAGAAACTCAGTTTGCATCATATTGGCGGTTGAATTAGTGGTCTTCCATGGTTAATATTTGGTCCAGAAGTTCGATTCCTGCTATCGAGCAACAGAAATTGAGAACTTGAATGCATAATTGGTCAGATACTATACTCCTAAACAGTTAGGGCCCACAAGCAGGTCTGAATCATATCAATTACATCTACTAACCTTGTTCACCAGCTGCAGAGTCTCGAGTAACCGGACCAGTTCAAATTTTTACATTTTTTCCTTCCACGAAGCAAAACTCCAGTGAAATAACAATCCTTGAGAGGAGGATGACCAGAACCAAGTTATAGAATGGCTATGATATTCTTTATGGACCTGAGCTCACTAGTATGTACCCGAGCAAACGCGAAAGTACATGTGCATGTCAGTGTGCACACATGTTGGCATGCCTTAGAACATAAATTATACATTCACAATAATTCACCTGAAGATTTACGGAAAAGCAATGTGGCTGATATCATAAATAAATTAAATTACAATAGTTCAAATCCTCCCAAGGAAAGAAAGCTAAGATCGAACAGGGATCTTCCTAATGACTGTTGAAGACATTATTAATCCCTTGGATGGTGCTGTTGATGCAGAAAAGTCTCATTTACGTGGTTTCTAATTTCTACACAAATACTACCATACTATTGTCATATATACTACCTGGACAAGGAGAAAAACAGGACATAGCTAGAGACAATATGCTTTCTAGTAGGTAATAGGCGAGGGAGGATGATGTTGTTGCTGTTAAGACTACAAGAGATGAAACAAAACTAAATTTGTCAAATGAGGCCAAAGGAGAGAGAAATAACATCCACTAAGAACATTACCTAAGAACTGATAATGTCTTCTGCAATGAAGCAAAAACTGTAAGATTGCCATAAAAAGGTGAGATACACAGGTCCCTACCAGCTTTGACACTGGAAGGGTGTGTATGATGTCTTCGCTTTCGTGGGGATAAATCAAACTCATCTGTGCATTTACTCGAAAAAAAATGAAGTTGGTATTTATGCTGAACAAACCCACTACTCACGCCAATGTCTTCACTTTTGTGAGCACATCCCTAATCCCTACACTGGAGAGCGTTGGTCAAATAAATAACATTTGACTCGAGCACATATATCAAATGGACATGCGCCCTCCACTTGCAGCTCAATCCGTAAAACCCCAATGTCAAGGATAATATCAAAGAAACGAACTTAAGGACATGTATTTTGAAAAGTTTCGTGCATATGCAACTCAAAAAGCATTTCATTGCCAGTTTGGAACCAGAAAACTTGTCTAATGAGTAATGAGTAAGTACCAAGACAGAAAAGCACCACAGGCACTATTAGCCATATCAAGTATTTTTAGAGCGAATAATGAAAGGATGGCATAGTCTTCCAATTTCTAAGGACAGTAGAGCATGAGGGTCAATACAGACTCAATAGACCATATCGTTTAATTCTATATTAGATCTAGTTTAGTCCTCTATAATTGTACCCTTCTTTTCAATTTGATCATCTTTTTCTCTTGCAATCCATTCCACTGACTTGCTTGATTTCTGAGATTGCTTCTTTTATGACCTACCACTACCACTACTTGCTCCTTTAGATATTGAGTGACCATGCTAAGTGGACTCACTTAGATGATGTGACTATATATATATATATATTGTTAAAATATATCTCGAGTTTAAACTCGAAGCGAAAAGCTGAATTTTGAAAATAAATTAAATTGAAATAAAGGGAGAGGGGTAAACAAATTAGTCTCCTCGTTCACGTCATATTCTTAAAGCCAAAGCTGGTCAACAACATTTAAAATCTTGGACTTAGTTGACCGAGGCACATCTATTTCTTGATGAAGTCGGGCAGGGCGAAACGGGAAAGTCTAAAAATTGGACATGGATTGACTACACCCTAGTTGGATTCTATTTCCTTTTTAATACAGGTGGCGTACGTATATATATGTGAGATCGTGGGGTTTTTGGATGCAGTGTCCTCAATCACCGTTGTTGATCTTCTTGCTGGAGTCCACGTCTAGAGAAAGAGAGAAGACTTGAAGCGCAGAGGAAACTCATGAATTTCATTCATCATGTTAGTTTGTAGCTGTGAAATATTGTGTTAAGATTTATAATTTCTTCATGAGATTGAGAGATTATTTAGCGAGGAATTCACAGCTAAATACTGTATGAATGATTGGATATAATTGAGGCTTAAGAAACACCGAGCTTGTCACATGAAAGCGGGAAAATTAGACTTCGCTTTATCATATATGTTGTGAAATGCGAGCAATCTCATAATAAAATAGACAAAATATGAAAATAAATCAGATACCAAATTTATATGATTTAGTAAACACTATCATTTAAATATATATGCAATCGGAAAAAAAAACTTGAAATGCGGAGAAAAGGAAAATAAAATACTAACGATGGATAAACGGTACATTAGGCAATCGAAATCTGGGTAGAGTCCACATAAGCTCTTTTTCCTTTCTCTTTTTTTAAGCAAAGCAAGTTAATTTCAAATATAAAGTCATTGTCTTATAATCATATATATTAGAAAAATAAATTCAAATCAAAATGGAGAAAAATAGGGCACACAAATTTTTAATTTTAATTTTATTTTTTCAATTTTTTTTTATGTAGTTACGATTTACGTGATAACATTGTGATGATAAACAACATTTTTTTTTTTTTTTTTGTGTGGAGAATTTTGGTAGATATAGGAGTGATGAACGAACCAGTCATACACAAAATTGAGCTAAAAATATCCTATGTCTAAGCTGAGGTCCAGACGTGAATCCTCAACATGTTATTGCTCCTCGGGTCATTAATGGCGCGGTGGACCTTCGATTGTATTGGCCTTTGCTACACGATCATGTTAGCGACGGCCGATCCAGGCGGAAGTTCACCCCACCATCGACGACCTAAGAAGTTATAACACGTTAAGGATCCACATCAGAATCTCACGTGGGATATCTTTAGTTCCTTTATGCGTACTATCAGTCCGCTGATCACTCCTATGTCGACCACACTTGAATGATGCACGGTTTGGATAATGGATTACTAATTCATGAACTTTGCTCGGGCTTCCTCAAACCCCATACTAATTCATGGCATAGGGTTCAAGTTTTTTACATGCAAAATCATTTTGATTAGAAGTTGCTGCTAATTTGTTTTTGGTTGATTGATTAGAAACCCAAGTAAAGCATTTGAATATATATTTTACTTCTATGAACAAGAGATTATGGATTCAAGGACTTGATTACTCTAACATTCTTTTGGTACCTCCTTCTAAAAAAATGTTTGACAAGGAGCTTAGCTTGAACTGATTTTTAATATATCCACTAACCCGTAATGTGATCATGTGAATGCACAATGAGTAATGAAACCCCTAATAATTAAAATGGTAAATAACTTGTGAAGGGGTAAGGAAGGAATTTACTTATCTCATAGTAGTGTAAGCATCTACAAAGTTAATTAGAAATCAAATTCTCGGCCTAAACATGTTTTCAAATTAGCACGCAATTCCACTCAAATTTTTTTAAGGGTTTTCTCTTATTTTAATGGTTAGTTATTTGCAATGCATGCTATCAATCTAACATGACATGCAACATATCACTTACCTAATTATTCTAATTCTAATGACAATTAAATATATTATTCTAGCATAGCACGTAATTTATTAAGTACATGAATCAAGACATGCAAATTCTAATATGACATGGAATCTAATGAAATGAGCCAAACATGCAACTTTTAATGGCTGATAAAATTGACATGCAACTATTGTAATATGAGATGCAATTTACTTAAATTACTCTACATGACGTGCAATTAAATGAAATGAACCTAACATGCAATTACTACATGAGATACATTTTAGAACCTAATTCTACATGATATGCCCATGACATTTTTTTTGTACTTTTCATCGAAATTCGGAATTAAAAATTAATGAAAAAAATTATCTAGAACTAAATATTGTCCAATTCATCTTAAGGATTAATCAAGATCGAATCCCAATTTAAATCCGATATTATCTCTAATTAGATGAACTATATCGTAGCATGCAATCTACGTGTAAAAAGATTCTAAATCTAAATCCTAATTGATTTTAAAAGATTATATAGAATCATTTTAAACATGCAATGCCATCTAATATGCAATTTTGTCAATTAATATCTACTCTATCTTATCTGCGTCTTTTTGAGATTTTTTGTGCTTACGATAAAACGAAACCAAACCAAGCAGAACACAACAACATCTATCACTCAAGATATCATCCATATCCATCCAAATTCAAAAAGAAATAAATCGACAATCATATCTGTCGGCGTGTGGATAGGATTGACCGATTTTCTGTGTGATCACGGGCATGAGATCAGACTGTTATCATATGTACGTTGTGTATAAGAAAATTATGCTAATCTACGGATATTCGAAAATATTTTTGGATAGGATATATCATCCGAATATTTAATCAATATCACAAATTTTCAAGTTAGGCAACCGAATATTCCAATATTCAAATCAGATTAGATTCTTACCTAATTCGAAATATTGGGCGGATTGGATGCCGGATCATGGTGTAGACAGCCGCTGTCAGGTGGTAATCACGGTATGGCCATTGGCCGACGGTGGTGTTCGGCCGAGAAGGCTGCGGTTCGCGGTAACTTGCCAGTTTTTGGTGTCTCGCGATGTGCTCGGCGATGAGGAGTCGACTCGGTGAGACTCTGGATGGTGAGGATCTCGGTAAGGAGATCGACGCGACGAGGAATCGGCAAGAGCTGGTCGACGGGGTGAGGGCTTGCCAAAAAGCCTTCAATAATAAGAACCCAAACAAAAGCTATGATCGAGCAGTCTCTTGACCGTCTGCTCCCTTCGGTCTCCTCATCAATTCCTCGAGCTTTATTTTGCTACATCCCATCGTCATATTCTTCACTTGGCTTCGTGCTGTACATTGATGCCCAAAACTTCGCGGCCTCAATTGAAGGAGCAGCGGCACATCGGAAATGGTGGTGGTATTTTGGGATGCAACGGCTAGACGCTACCGGAAAACCTGCAAAAACAAACTAAAAACTCGTGATATTTGCTGTTGCAACTGACTGCGAGCGCTGGTTCGCTAGTGCAGGTGCTTGGACCCGAGGTCGCTGGTCACAGGGAAGTCTTCTCGGCATGGTTGTTGTCTCGTTGATCAATAGAAAGTCGATGAGCAGGGACAGCGATGTAGGGCTTGGAGCAGACAGCAGCAACGTTGTCGTCGGGCGCAGCAGCAGCAACGGAGGAGTGGAGGCCATGTCGTCGTCGGAAGGTGCTCGGCCGAATAGGACTTATGGCCAAGGGTGGCCTTTACCTTTTTTCTATCTCTCACTCTCTGTGTGCACCATTCTCAAATTTCCGACCTTCAGAACCTACAGGAAGAACAAAACTTTTTTCTATCTCTGCCTGACTTTTTGTGGACGTGAATTCTCAGTGTCCAGCCCCCCATTGTCAAGACTGAGAGCTCCTCTTATAGTGCAAAATTAGGTCTGCTCCTTTTATAGTTTAAAATTAGGTCAACCCTTTCTTATGAGGCCAGATTTCGGCCTGATAGGCTCAACTATGCTCAGAGTCCCTCTAATTAAAGTTTAAACTAATCACATAGGCCCAATTATATAAATTCCAGCCTTAATTATATAGATTCAATCGAGCCTGGAAATTCTCCTTTTGATGTAAATTTCGGCCATCATATTCCAGTCAAAATACCAATGTGGCATTTTTTGGCGACATGTTTTACTAAGGTGGCAATTATTTTAAGAAAACTTATTCACGTGGTGCTGACGTGACTAACTTGTCCCAAAATGACGTTGTTTTGCCCCAAAATTTGATTTCTAATATATATTAAAGAAATGGGTTGCAACAAAGCAAGGAGAGCTTCTATGGTCCTTACCATTACTATTGTTGCACTATCATCGGAAAGTGCTAGCGTAGTGGGGTGAGGATTAGGCGGGGTTGCCAGGCCTTGACCAGTGGTTGGTGCCCCTAGCCAACTACAGCAAGCGTTTGTAGGACTTCGCCCAAATTTGGGGCGAGGGGGCGGCAGTAGTGGCAAGGGCCTCTTGTGACAATCCTTTTTTTTTTATTTGATTTTTTAATTTAATTTAATTAATATTTATACTAAAATCAATTTTCGGACAAAAAAACGTTGTTTTGCATCTCCATTGTTAAGTAAGCTTTCCAGCGAGCAACACAGACCACTTATATTATTAAAAGTAAGCCACATTGGATTTTCTGCTACTCTAGTCGGAATTAGCACTTAAGTGTCCACCTGTCCCAAGTTTTGGCACTCCTAGTGTACATTTGCTAGGAAAAATGGCATAGATGATCCATGAATTTTGGCTTAATATACAACATAATCCTTAAATTTTAATTTGTTATGTGTGGTAAATTTTAGCTTAATATGCAATGTGATTCATAATCTTTAAATTTGTTCAATGTGGCCTATAGACTTTTGGTGCATGGTCAATTCAGTCCCCGGACTATTTAAAAATGTTCAAAACAATGATAACAATGCATATTTTCATGTAGTTCATGGACTAAATTGAGCATACACTAAAAGTTCATGCACTAGGCTATGAACCATATTGAACAAATTAGAAGTTCATGGATCGCATTGTACATTAAGGTAAGTTTAAGATCTATTTTGAATAAATTAAATGTTCAAGAATCACAATGCACATTGGGCCATAATTCATTGAC
Organism: Eucalyptus sideroxylon; assembly: GCA_014182405.2. Classification (NCBI taxonomy): domain Eukaryota; kingdom Viridiplantae; phylum Streptophyta; class Magnoliopsida; order Myrtales; family Myrtaceae; genus Eucalyptus; species Eucalyptus sideroxylon. The sequence continues at coordinate 24,761,859 of CM024558.2, read as the reverse complement.
CATTAATGTCATTATCTCTTTTTCTTTTTTTTACTAAACCAAGCCAGATTCTTGCTCACAAAATTCAATTGGACTCTCATTTTTTTCTTTTGTTTTTATTTATTTATTTATTATTTTGTTCTTACTAAAATATATGGTTAATATGCCGGCTGAAATTCGAGCGTTAATAGGGACTATCGAGGGCTGAAAAGTCCAAAACCGAACCCTTGTCTAAACTCGCCCGTTAATCGACTAATAAAGACTGGACATAGTGCATATGTCGAACAATAAAGCCATATCATTTGCTCCTTCCTCTAGAAATTCATATCTTGTATGACCTAAATTCCTTACATTATCAAATGAAAATGATCATGAACTCTGCAGCATATGTGTTCATTTTACGATTATATCCCATTTCACGCTGAGTAAAGTTTTGTTTAGTCTCACTTACGTACACTTGCTTCGATCTCTAACTTTTACCGACATTTTCAATCCCTAACTTTTATCGACACGATGCCATAATCTATTGTGTCATAATGTCAACATAATATTAAACGGTTTTACAATTAACTATACACATTGACGTTTTATAAAGATTAGGATGAATGCAGTTTTTAGACATTTATAGAGGTACTCTGTGCATCAACTTAAGTGGTTCATTCTAGGTAATTGGATCCACATATGTAAATTTTTCTTTGATCGGTGTTTTGCCCCATACAGAATGGTAAGAATAAACTAAGAACACTTTTATTGATTCGTTGATTTTGGAATACCCCTCCTGTCGTATTTTAAACGGATTTATCAAATGTGAGGATTCGGTTGTGAGTTACCGTTTGTTACTTCTCATTCTTTACTCCTAGTCCTTTCTGAATTCTTGTTTTGATTCTCTCATTCTTGTTAACACTAACCAAATGAGAGCTCAATGACTAAAGTGTTATGCTTGATTCTTATGCACTAGCTAGCTAGCCGACGAGAGAGGTTTTCAGGTATTTTTTTGAAGCCCATCATCATATATGTTATTACGAATTATTGAATTCAAAGCATGGAGTATGATCAATTTAAAAGAAAGAGTGCTCGCAGGGTATCCCCCGGATGGGGAAGGCAATGAAACAAATTCAATCCGTGAATTGTGCACATGAGCTTGGGCCAAACCTGACTTTACTAGATCAATGGAGTGCGCACTAATTAGAAATCAACATAAAATAACACTTCCTTCTCTTACTCTCTTAGGTAGTTTACTATTATCATGGTTCTTGCATTGCCTTTTGTAATTTCTCAAGGGCGGGAATAATCCTTGAAAACATTGCTTGCATGCCTCAAACGATTATCATTTATCATTTCCCATCGATGGTTCTCAAAAATTTTCTCGGCAAATTATGAAGCAGGGGTTCTATATTCCAAAGGTTTATCAAGGTTAATTTGTATTTTATCCTCGAGCTCAAAGAAGAAAAAGTGTCTAGTCTAAGGGATTTATTTGATTAACTAATCTGTATTCTCTAGAGCACATATTTCATACATGTAGGAAACTCGAAAACTGAAAATAATTATTTAGATTCAGTCCAGTGAACCAAGTACCTAAGCACCACTAATTTTGAGGGACCAACTTGCGGGTCAATGTGAATCTACGACATCAACGGTGGTGATGCACCTCCACAGCTATCCTCGGTCTCTTCTCTAGTCTTCTCTTTGTTCCCCCATTAAAAAAAAAAAAAAGTGCAGATTTTCACACCCTTGGTGCATTTGCGTGTTTGGGAGAGGAAGACAAACGGTAACATTTACTAAAGTACTTCATACGTGACTGTTCGTATATGGAGTTAGGATTTAGTTGGTTATTAAGAGAGAGAAAGAGAGAGGACGGTGATGATTAGGCAGTACACGTGGACTTGTTTTTTACATAAACTATCAAGACATAATTATTTTTATTATAAAAGTCACGGGATATTTTTTTTTTTGTTACAATTTCTATAATTTCTTGCTGGAGACACTTAAGTGGTCATTTTTTTTTTCCGATTTGACATTTAAGTGAACGCAATTTTTTGACACTAAAATAAACGTCATACGAAGCTTTTGAAATTCCTAGTCTTTATGCTGCATATTATAGAGAATAGGTTACATCATCGCTTGCCATGCATATTGCCACGTCATCATATTTTGCCATGTTATCATGTTATGTCATATTGCCATGTCATCATGTTATGCCATGTCATATTACCACATCATCATATCTTGTCATATCAAGATGTCATGTCATCATGCCACGTCATCTATATCATGTCATCATGTTTGCCATGTCATTGTCATGTCATCAATTCCATGTCATATTTTTTATGTCATAAAAGAAATTGCATGTTAGGGTCATCTTGATAGTATTTTACATGTCATGATAGAACATTAATTATTTTAATTGCATGTCATGAGAGTTAGGTCATAATTTAGCTCTAAGTTTGCATTTCATGCATGCATATAGTATAATTTTATTTTAAGTTAAATAAAAAACGGAAAAATTACTTACTTGATTGCTCCTGTTTTCTAGCAATTTATTTATTTCGTGCTTTGATTATTGGTTATTAGTTTATTGGTTGCGCATCCACATGATCACTCATTACATGTAAGTGGCTAAGTTAAAGATTAATCCGAGTTGATTGTATAAATATTTTTTTTAACTAAAAGAGAAAAGTTACCGACTGAGCATTAAAGTAATCTAGTGTAATCAAGTCCCTAAATCCATTGAATCTCTGATTTGTATAAGTATTCTTCCACACTTTACTTAGGTGTCTAATCAACCTATCAAAGAAAAATGTTAGTGGTGACCTGATTTTGCATATTAAATAACTTGAAAATTGCAAATTGATATGGGTTTTGGAGAGCTTAAGTTAAGTGTAAACTTAATAATTCAGTAACTATTTCTTGGATAGTTCACCCAAGGGAAGGTTGTGACACATATAACATAACATAGTATGAACCAATCACATAAAATTTGAGCTCTTTGGAGTGTTTTATTGGTGTATATGGTCATAAACCCTATTATTCATACAATTCTCGAGATAAAGACATTACAAGTGTCATAACTTTCATAAAACTCTCACTGTAGAGCTACATTTTTTTTTTCTCTCTATCCTTCCATTGAAGATGGAGTTTGCTTTGCAAATTGGAGTTTGTTGGGACAATATAGAACCTATGCAAAGTTCACTACCTTTGATGGATGGTGATTCGGGAGGAGAATTGGCCATAGGTGTGCTAATGAGCTAGGTTGGAGGATTACCAACCAATCACCCTTAATTAGACTTCAAAACTTTTTTTTTTCCTCTCAATGGTGTCGCCGGCAATATCTTAACGCTAAATTCACCTAAAGCGAGTGAAAGGAAGTGAAGACGATATGTATTTTGGATGAAAAATGTAATTCTATATTCTTTCTACAAATATGCCTGTATTTATAATACAAAAGAAAATCAAGGAAAGTATAAATATGATTAATCTTTCCTACTCTATCTTCGAATATCCATGATTGAATCAATTAGAGTCAGAATCAAGAACAAAATCAATTCCTTCTCCAACACTCCTCCTCAAGCTAGCGTCTTTTATATGTCAAAGACGCCAAGCCTACTTAGTAAATAAATATGTTGTCTCTAGCATAAGGGCTTAGTGAAAATATCTACAAGTTGTTCCATTGTTCCAATTCTTCAGGTGTAATGAATCCCTCTTGAATTTTTTCTTGAGTGAAATGATATTCAACCTCTATATACTTTGTCCTTTCATGAAAAACAAGATATACTACTAATTTAAGTGCACCATCATTGTCACAAAATAGCTCAGTTGCTCCATCAAGTTCTACTCCAGGATCCGAAAGTAGACCCCATATCCAAATTATTTTGTAAATCGTTTTTGCCAAAGCCCAATATTCTGATTCGGCTAATGATAAGGAAACAATTGATTGCTTCTTAGTCTTCTGTAAAATAAGAGATCTTCCCAATTTAATGCATAATCTTACAATAAATCTTCTAGTCATTGGGCAAGTCACGTAATCAGTATCACAATAAGTTGTCATCTTCATGTCACAATCATGCGACAATAAAATTCCAAGTCTTGGCCATCCATTCAAATATTTTACAACCTTTAGTACCGCATTCATATGGGACTGCTTTGGATTATGTATGAATTGACTGGGTATTTGTACTACTAAACATATATTAGGTTTGGTCATAGTGAAATTAATTTCCCAACAAGCCATTGATATAACTTGATGGATCTTGAAGCAACTAGTCCTCATTAGATGATGAGATACCTCTATCATATTTAGATGTCATGAGCTTGACATTTTATTCAATAGGAATGATTGCTGGCTTGCATCTTGATAACCTTTTTTCTTATATAATCTCCAAGACAAATTTCTGCTGATTGAGATCTATCCCTTTATCAGATCTAGCTATCTCAATCCCAATAAAGTACTTGGGAGGCCCCAGGTCTTTGATATGGAAATTTAAATGCAGATACTCTTTAAACTTTCTAATGGAAAATTTGTCATTTCTTATGATAAGTATGTCACTAACATATATCAACAAGTAAATCGATAAGGTACCTTTGGTCCAAGAGAACAACGCATAGTCATGCTTGGAATGTTGAAAACCTGCACTTGCAAGTGCAATAGTAAATTTCGCATATCACTACCTGGAAGCTTGCTTGAGTCCATACAAGGACTTATGTATATGACATACCCAAGACTCCCCCTATTTGCGAAAGCCTTGGGAAAGGTCCATGTAGATTTCTTCATCAAGATCACCATGAAGAAAAGTATTATGGACATCCATTTGATATAACTCCCAATTGCGGAATGCAACAATAGATAGGAAGGAATTGATAGTTACCTTTTTGGCTACAGGACAAAAGGTCTTATAGTAATTGAAACCTTCTCGTTGAGCAAATCCTTTGGCAACTAACTCGGCCTTGTAACGCTCAACAAAACCATATGCCTTATATTTGATTTTATATACTCATCTACAACCAATCGATTTTCTATGGGAAGGTAGTGGAACTATATCTTGGGTATGATTATTCGCAAGAGCATCTTGTTTGACCTTCATGGCCTGCCGCCATTGTGGATCACATACTACTTCATATGATGAAGGCTCATATTCCTCCAATAAACGACTAATACAACACACATATTTTGGCGATAGTCGACTAAAGGAAACACAAGAGGACATAGGATAATGTGCACTTGAAGAATATAACGTGGAGCATATATAGTCCTTGGTTGTCCTTGGTCCACGTAGGTGGATGAGTGAGACGTCCAGACCGTTGTGGTAGATCAATTGGCTATTCGGTTGGCAATGATGGAGGAGATGTATCAATATATTGATGTAAAGATGAAACGAAAGGATTAGCATCTTCTTGATATCAGGTTGGTGACTTGATTGTTGGACTTGAGTCTTTTGGGATGGCTGACATGCTTCCTATTGGGACCAAGAAGTGCTGCAAATTCATAAACAAATCTTCTTCTGATAGAAATTGTCGATTGTTGGGTGCCAATTTAGTTGTCGAAGATGAAGAAATGGATTCCTGGAATGGAAAAACATCCTCATGGAAAACAACATCCCAATTAACAATAAATGATCTATCAATATTTCCATAACTCTGTATCCTTTTTGGAGTGAAAGGTATCCTATGAAAAGACATCGGAGAATATGTGGGTCAATCTTGTCCCTAGGTCCCATAGTTATCGCATAGCATAAATAACAAAAAACTTTCAAGTGTCCTAATTTGGGTGGTTTCCCAAAAAGCATCTCATACGGACACAACCCATCAAGAATTCTAGTTGGAGTGCAATTAATCAAATATGCTGCCGTGACCACACAATCTCCCCAAAAAATTTCAGAAATTGATGCCTGGTACTTAAGAGCTCGAGCTACTTCTAAAAGATGAAGATGTTTTTGCTCTACATGTGATGCCCCCAGCACATCATTGCTAACACGGTTATAACATTCTTTCACTTTTTATGCATGTTGAAGCATGTATGGTCAAAAATGACTTAGGACATATAAAACTCAAAGGAACAAACGTGGGAGATATGGACCAGTCAATCACATTTCATTTCTTATTTATGTACTTAAGTGACATATGTTGAGTACATTGGGGAACAAAAAGGGTCCTACCACCCCTAACTGCGTCAAAAGCTTCATCAGTCCTATCCTCCCAACCCGCAAGTGCATATATACAATGTCACTTATATACCATCCTCCAGTATGTCAAAAATCAATACTTGATTTTCCTAAAAATGCTACTCATCTATCCTCCGATCCTTGCCTCATTCTACTTCGTTGCTGCCATTATTGGCCTCGTCATCATCAGGAAGTGGGAGAGGTCCTACCAAACGCCCATTGATATGGGCCTATACTGTGATGAACCCTAGAAGTACAGGGCCCGTTGGGGATTTGATATTGACTATTAAGATAGATATGCACTACACAAAGACAACTTCAAGAAAATCAGGATTTACAAAATCAATAAGATGACTCAAGTGATATAGCTAGTACGAGTACCTAGAGGGGGGTGAATAGGTATATAAAAGATTTTTCTTGATAATTGCACAATACTAGACAGTTGAATGATTTGCAATAATTAATAATCAACGTAAGACTAAGTAAAGGAAAGAGAGAATTGAACACGCGGTTTATAGTGGTTCGGCTTATTTCAAGCCTACGTCTACTCTTCTGCACTGACAGCCAATTGGCTGGATTCTACTATGAACAAAGAGATGTTACAGCGTTGATCTTCCTTGATTTCTAGGTATAGATGATCTACCACACTCGCTTAAGGTATCACCAAGTATAGACGCTCTCTGTGTATACAATTTCGCTCAAAATATATCGACTAATAATCAAGGTGCTTCAGACTCTGGAATTTCTCTATCGATCACACACTAGAATAACTAGAACGTCTTCCTTTTATACTCCTTTATACCATCATACTCGTTGGTACTAACCAAAGGAATTCCTCCAATCTACCCGTTGGACGGAATTAATTAAGAAGATCATTCGAGCTATTAAAGGAACCTGACGATAGCCCATCAATCCTGTTCGCCCATACAATCAGGATCTTGGTTTCCAAGAATAGAACCTTCCAAGAATATTTTGTCGACCATCGGATCTTCAAACGATCTAGATACGAATAAAAGAATCCGTTATATTTATCCAGCCAAGAGATCTTCTCCAGAGGATAGGATTAAATCCTCAACCAAATACTTCGGCTCTAGATTTCCTTTGATACTGTATTAGAAAGACTGTCAATGAGAATAGTCTTGAGTCTTGAGTCTTGAGTCTTGAGTCTGGTGATCAGAAAGTCTTCAGACCCTAAGCAGAAGGTCTGCAAATATCCAGACTAGACTAATAGAAACGTTTTGTCAGCTTCAAAATATTCTGAAAGATTTCTCCAACAATCTCCCAATTTTTGATGGTAACAAAACTTTCCTGTAAATTTGAACAATTTTGACCTGCAAAAACATTTTTCAAGTAATATGGCTATTTCATAAAGATTAATAAATCAACTAGACTCTGCATCCATAGAAAATTGGTTAGTCTTTCATGAGTAATACCATACAACAACACTTGATATAAATGCAAAAAGTCAAGCATCAAAATCTACAGCCAATTCAGTCAAATTCAAGTTCACACCCAAGTTCACTCAAGTCATACTCAAAAACAAACATATTCAATCACAAAAACAAATTTAAAGTCAAAGTTTGAAGTTCAAATTGCAATTCTCCCCCTTTTTGTCATCATTAAAAAGGTGAGAAAAGAGTTAGGTCTGCTTGGGAATGCGCACGATCTGGAAATCTCCCATCGACTGGACTATGCTTTCTAGCCTCTTCAAGTCTTCCCTTAGATGAGCTACCTCCTCTCCTTTGGCATTGGCTTGAATTTGTAGAACGAGGTCTTTCATTTTATCCTATAGGGTAATTGAAGATGCTTGTCCAGCATTCTTCATGACTTGAATTTCACAGTCCAGAGCATAGATTTGACCCTGCATTTCCAGAAGAACATCAAGAATACGACGAAAATCTGCTGAATTGTCCATCTGTGTACTTGCATGTGCTTTCTCGGAAGGAGTGAATGCAGACGATGGAGCTTCTATATAATGTTGCAGATTTGGTGTTGACGTATCATGTCCTTCTTCAGGCATTTGAGAAGCTTGAAAATCTTCTGGTTCTGCTGGTGATCGTCTTAGACCTTCACTGATGGCAGCATGAGGTATGGACCTTCCTTGCTCGCCAACTCCCCCTGTCTCTAGGACCTCAAATGGGGAAGAGTAATGATCATGCTCTTCTGCATCTTGATTCCCCTTCTCTCCAGCTGCAGACTTTTCTTTCTCTTTTTCTCCTTCTTATTCAGCTTCTTTCTCCTTCTCTCGCTACTCTTCTTCTTCTCTGTTCTTGGCTTGCTCCTCTTCTTCTCTTTGTTCTTCTGCTTCTTTCCTTTTCTTCTGATGTTCTGTCGATTCCGGTACAGAATGTCTGATCTTTATCAAGGCAGAGATTGTGAGATCTTCCTCTTCATCTTCATCCTCCAAGATGAGAGTTCTTTTCTTTGTGGAAGGGGCACCGATGGGCTCCTTTCCTTTTTTCTTTGAAGCAGAAGGTACTGAAGTCTTCACTCTGAACTTCTCCATTGCCTTGGAAAGCTCTTTCAGACGCATCTTCGTCATCATCTTTAAACCTACCGCCATTTTATCGCATGGTTGAACATAGAGAGTATGTGGAGGTTCAATATTTAAGTGTCTGAAGATCTTGGTCACAAGACCAGGGTAAGGCAATTGGCCTTTGTCCTTCGCCATTGCTCTGTACATGTGAAAGAGAATGGTGTGAGGGAGAGAGAACTTCGTCCTTGAGTTAATCGGATACATCAATTTTGCCTCGGAATTGGATACGTCAGTATTGGATGTAGACTTGGGCCTGATGCAATTGATCACAATTTTGTGAAGCACAATATTGATGGCACGCATCCTTGAATAGATGATTCTTCCCTCTGTATCTCTATCTTTGACAAGCTCCAATGAGGCACGAGCAATTGAAACTTTGATCGGTTGATAGCGTCCTCGTTCAACTCCAATTATGTCAGCCAACATGTCCACGTCTACCACATAGTCTTGGTCTCAAACACTGAATGATATTCTATTCGCATCTAAAAAGCTAAGATTCGAATATAAGTATGCTGTCAATTGCGCATAACTGTCTGTGGTATCAGTGCAAAATTGCTCAAGTTGAAGCAGATTGAACTTCTCCCTTAAGTTCACATTAATGGCATCCAAGAAATCGAAATCAACACTCCTAGGATTTATCACCTCTCGTTTCAGCAGTCTGAAGAACATATTCTCCTGTTCCTTTGATTTAAACAACTCCATTATTTTTCCCTTCACCCTTGTAGCAACACCCATTCTAGGTTGAAAATCATTGAATATTTTATCATCATCGTTCCCGTCAGTCGGATTCGGTCCCGATATTCAAGGGTCACTTGGAATGTTCGCAAGTGCTTCCTCAGCCTTTCCTTTGGGAGCAATTCCCAAATCCTCCATTTGTCTCAAAAAAATATACTCATTCCCATAATTCTTATCTTTAAGAAAATCATCCACGTAGTTCAACGGAGTCCCAATGCTCTTCATCGCATAATAGAGTTTATAAATAAAAGAGGGGTTTTGGACTCTTACAGGGTCTGCTTCCTCGATTATTTCTTCTTCTGGATGATGACCCGCACCTTGTGGGGTAGATGGTGTTGAGTGATGTGGTGGAGAGTGAATCGGGCTCTGTTGCTGACTCGATAAATCTTCTTCTTCGGTGAGATTGAAATGGGTAGGTCCCTTCTTCATTCTCTGTGGTCCCCTATTTGCGATTCTTGAAGACTTCCTCAAAGAAGACATCATTCCTTGTCGTTGAAAGATTCCTTTACTCGTTTTCCCAAGAAAAGATGACAACTTTCTCGAAGATGAACACGAAGTAGAGACAGGATTGGGAGGAGAATGCCTTTTAGGGTTTTGAAGATTGGGCGAAAAAGAAAATTGTATATAACTCAGTTTTAAAAAGGAAAGATCAATCGGCACAAGGAAAGTGAAAAGACACTTCTTTTTTAAAATCAATAATTGCCAAATAGAAGTTAATCCTTTTGAAAAGACAAGATTCTGTTTTTCACGGAAATTATAAATTAACTAAACTAAAGATCGTACCTTTTCGAGATTAAATATAATAACAACTTATAGTCTATAGCCATGAATGTCTGAGTCTGAGGGTTAGAGAGTCTCTAGACTTTAATTTCTTCAAGCTTCGAAATGTTGAGTTTGGAACGGATAAAATCGAATTGATTTTTCTTCAAAGGCTTTGTGAATATATCCGCTAGTTGACTTTTTGAATTAACAAATTGAATCGAGATTTCTCCATTTTGAATATGATCTCTAATGAAGTGATGTCGAATCTCTATATGCTTTGCTCTTGAATGGAGGATTGGATTTTTGGTGAGATTGATTGCGCTGGTGTTGTCACATCTGATCTCTGTGCATGAGTCTTCAATCCCAAAGTCTTGTAGCTGTTGTTTTATCCATAGAATTTGCGAACAGCAGCTTCCAAGAGCTACATACTCTGCTTCTGTTGTTGAGAGGGCCACAGTGCTTTGTTTCCTTGAAAACTAAGACACTGTCCTGCTTCCAAGTAACTGGCAAGTTCCTGAAGTACTCTTTCTATCAACTCTGCAACCGGCCAGATCTGCGTCTGAATATCCCAGAAGATTAAAGTCTCCCTTCTTAGGATACCAAAGACCGATGCTTGAAGATGAAGCAACGTATTTGATAATACATTTCGCAGCATTGAGATGGGATTTTCTAAGATCTGATTGAAACCTAACACAGATGCAAACACTCAACAAAATGTCAGGTCTAGAAGCAATAAGATAAAAAAGTGAACCAATGATGCTCCTGTACAGCTTTTGATCAACTTTCTTCCCTTCTTCATCTTTGTCTATCTTCAAAGAACTTGACATCGGTATATCAGTCTTTTTGCAATTTTCCAATCCAAATATTTTGACAAGATCATTAGCATATTTTTCTTGATAAATAAAAGTTCCTTCCTTCAATTTCTTTACTTGAAGACTAAGAAAGAATGTTAACTCTCCCATCATACTCATTTCAAATTCATCCTGCATAAACTTAGAAAACTTCTTGCACAGACTTTCATTAGAGGATCCAAAAATAATATCATCAACATATATTTGAACAAGTAAAAAGCTTTTGCTTTCCTTTTTGATAGATAAAGTAGTATCTACTTTACCTTTGACAAAACCATTCTGTATTAAGAACTTACTTAGTCTGTCGTACCAAGCTCGAGGTGCTTGCTTTAAACCATACAAGGCCTTTTTTCAGTCTGAAGACTGAGTCTGGCTTCTTTGGGTCTTCAAACCCAGGTGGTTGTTCCACATAAACTTCCTCATAGGTAAATCCATTTAGGAAGGCATTTTGACGTCTATTTGGAATAACCTGAAATTTTTATAACAAACAAACGCAAGTAATAGTTGAATAGCTTCTAACCTTACTACTGGAGCGTAAGTCTCATCATAGTCTATTCCTTCTTCTTGCGTGTACCCTTTAGCCACGAGTCTTGCTTTGTTTCATACGACTTTTCCTTTCTCATTCATCTTGTTTCTGAACACCCATTTAGCTCCAATAACAGTTTTACCTTTTGGTTTGGATGTCAATTCCCAGATATCATTAATGTTAAACTGTCTGAGCTCTTCTTGCATAGCTTCAATCCGGTTTTCATCAGATAAAGCTTCTTCTACGCTCTTTGGCTCAATTTCATAAATAAGAGCTACAGTACTAGACTCTTCACGCCTTTTAGATCTGGTGCGAATTCCTTCATTAATTTCGCCGATAATGAGATCTTTGGGATGACTGGATTTATGCTTCTAGTTACTGGTTGATTTGTCTGGTTGATGATTTCTTTATTTATTTGAATCTTCATGAACAATTTGGTGCTGATCTTTCAGAGTCTGAGATGCTTATTGAGTTGTAAGCTTTGGAGAGTGCGGGTAGGTTCGAACTCTTCATGATGAGTCGATCGGATTCATCTTGCGTAGAGTCTTGAAATTTGACATTCATTGACTCCTCCACGGACTAGCTCTTCTTGTTATAAACTCTGTAGGCTTTGCTTGATGTAGAATATCCAAGGAAGATGCCTTCATCTGATCTTTCTTCAAACTTACCAACTCGATCTTTTGCATTTCTCAAAATAAAGCATTTGCAACCGAACACATGAAAATATGAAACAATAGGCTTCTTACCTTTGAATAATTCATAAGGGGTTTTCTCTAGAATAGGTCTTAAGAAGGCTCTATTAATGATATAGCTCGCTGTTGAAATAGCTTCAGCCCAAAATCGTGAAGAAATTTTACTTTCAATTAAAAGAGTTCTGGCCATTTTTTGAAGAGATCTATTCTTTCTTTCCACAACCCCATTTTGCTGAGGAGTATATGGAGAGGAGAACACATGCTTAAAGCCGATTCATCACAAAATTTTGTAAAATCTTGATTTTCAAATTCACCTCCATGATCTGTTCTTATACTTGAGATAACACAACATTTTTCATTTTAAACCTTTTTAGCAAATTTTTCAAAATACGAGAAGGTTTCAGATTTACTTGCGAGGAAATATACCCAAGTAAAGCGGGAGTAATCGTCAACAATTACTAGACAATATTTCTTCCCTCCAGTGCTTTGGGTTCTGGTTGGTCCAAAGAAATCCATATGCAGCAACTGTAGTACATGATTAGTAAAGACATGATTTATTGGCTTAAATTAATTTATTATCTACTTTGCCAGAATACATGGTGTGCATGGATCGGACTTTTGGTATGGTAATTTGGGTAGACCTCGAACAAGCTGCTTTGATGAGATTTTGGCTAATTGCTTCATGTTGACATGACCAAGCTTTATGTGCCATAAGCTTGCTTCATCTTGAATTGAGATTAGGCATTGCGATTGATTTGGTTTCATGTCTAAGAGGTAGATATTTCCATGTCTTCGGCCCATGAAAGATTTAGTAGAGTTTTTACTGAATCTAGAACATATTCCTTCTTGAAAGGAGATCTTGAAACCAATATCACACAATTGGCTAATGCTAAGAAGGTTATAATTGAGTCATTCCACTAGAGAAACATTGCTTATTGTAAGATTTCCAATTTTCATAGTTCCAAATCCCACAATACTTCCTTTGCCGTTTCCTCCAAATGAAAATTTTCAACCATTTACTTGAATAAGCTTTATGAAACAATTTGAGTCTCCTGTCATGTGTCTTGAACATCCACTGTCAAGATACCACTTTACCTTTTTCTTGACGGAGACCTGCATTTAAAAGAGAGTCTCAAGCTTTCTTTGGTACCCAAATTTTCTTGGGTCCTTTTGTGTTAGTAAGATAAACAGTATTAGCCCATACTTTCTTAACAGGTTTCCAAACTATAGGACACTCTTTTTCAAAGTGATCCGGACTATTACACTTTGAACACTTAAGGGCATTTCGACCTACAGACTTTACAAAAACTTTCTTGAAATGATTTTTGTAAGCCTCTCTCGAGAGTCTTTTCTTAATTCTTTCTTTTACTTTAGGAAAATCAATCAAGGGAATTGTTTATGCTGTCATGCCTAGACCAGACTTATTAAAGTAAGGTCTTTGAACTGAAAGAACTTTTTCAAGTTTTTCAGATCCTATAGAAAATTTCTTTGAAATATTTGATAAGTCAGTTTTTAAAAAAGAATTTTCTTTTAAAAGATTATCTTCATTTTTTTTAAGAGTGGAAACATTCAAATCTAACTTTTTAATTCTTTCTTCTAAGACATTTTCCTTTTGTTTTAGAGCTGAGTTTTCCTTTTTAAGTTCGGAAATTCTTTTGAGAGAAGTTTTAAGTTTTAAGAGACTTTGAAAATTTTAAAATTACAAATTCACTATTTGAGTTCATCAATGTATTTAGAGACTTTGAAACTTTTCAGCTTTTCCTTTCTTCTTCTTTAGAAGATGATAGTTGGATCTCGATGTGTCCCTTTTTCTTAATTCGAAGCAAACTTTTTGTTTGGTTTGTTAAAGATGACAAAATAAATCAAAGGCTACTAACATGTTTGATGGTTGAGTAATAGACCATGCAGATGATAAAACATCTAAATGATTTTATCAAAGTCTATTTGACCGAAGAGTATATTCTGAAGATTTCCAAACTTCGTGTCAAAGTCTCAAGACTCAAGACTCAAGACTCAAAGTCTGAAGACTCTCGGACTCAAGACTCAGATTATAAAGTCTCAAGACCCAGTTGGCATATTCTTCATCACTTTCTTCTAAAGACTCGACTTTACATCCAGTTACGATGAATCGTAACTCAAGCCCAATCATACATGTTTTTGGATTCACATCAAGATTTTTGATTGAAGACAAGAACTTTCTACACGAAACTTTTCAGCTTTTCTACTTTCACTTCTTCTTTAAATACAGAAGATGATAGTTGGCTAGTTTGATGTGGAGGAGTATTTAAGGAGGTGAAGGACCGATGAGCCCTTTTTCCAAAGTCTTACATTTTGGAGAGCAAACTACATCTTTGTTTGGTTTGGATTAAGCAACCACTATAAATCTTGTGTTCTTGATCTCTTCCCTAACTCCTTTATTTTGTTCATACTAGCATTATCATGGTTCATCATCATCTACAGACTTGGTCTGCTGTCTTTGAAAACTTTGTTTCTTTGTGTTGAACATTCTTCCTTTTTTTATTCAGCTTTCTGAATCTTCTTATCATAAGAGCAAGCTCCTCATCGTCCAGATCATCTTCAAAATCTGTATCATCAGAATCATCATTTGATTTTAATGCAATAGATTTCTTACCTTTTGGATCTTCGTCTTTATTAATTCGTTCCACTTCATAAGATCAAGAGTTCCAATCGGCTCGTCGACGAGATAGTGGCATGATTCTTTGCGTCTCTCTTATTGAAGTCTTTATGTGATTCCAATCCTTGGAGAGTCCATGCAGTAGCTTGTTTACCTTCATGGGATCAAAAATCTTTTGTCCTTGATTCTCAAGACCATTGACAATATCTGTAAAACGGCTAAACATGTCAGTTATAGATTCTCCTGATTTCATTTTGAAGGCTTCATATTGACCGAGGAGAATGTTAATTCTGGTTTCCTTCACTCGATCTGTTCCCTCATAGGTGATATATAATCTATCCCACACTTCTTTCGCTGTAACACAAGAAGATATTCTGTTATATTCAGTTGGTGACAAAGCACAATATAAAGAGTAAATTGCTTTTGCATCGAGTGCTTGTCTCTTGATTGTCTCTTCTTGAGTCATTCCGCTGGTCTCAACAGTTTCTTTCCCTCTTTCAGAGATTGATGCAGCTGTAGGAGTAATTCCTTTTTTTTACAACATCCCATTCCAGAGGATCCTTTGATCGTAGGAAAGCTTTCATCTTGTTCTTCCAGATGTTGTAATCCTTTTCATCAAAGTAGGGTGGTCTGGTATTGCTTTGCCCTTCCACCAGCCCTGGTGCTAGCATACTAGCCATGAATCTTTTACTCTGAAATAAAACACTTCAAATAAAGTGAGTACACAGGCTCTGATACCAATTGATATAGCTAGTACGAGTACCTAGAGGGGGGTGAATAGGTATATAAAATATTTTTCTTGATAATTGCACAATACTAGACAGTTGAATGATTTGCAACAAATAATAATCAACGTAAAACTGAGTAAAGGAAAGAGAGAATTGAACACGCGGTTTATAGTGGTTCGGCTTATTTCAAGCCTACGTCCACTCTTTTGCATTGACAGCCAATTGTTTGGATTCCACTATGAACAAAGAGATGTTACAGCGTTGATCTTCCTTGATTTCTAGGTGTAGATGATCTACCACACTTGCTCAAGGTATCACCAAGTATAGACACTCTCTGTGTATACAATTTCACCAAAATATATCGACTAATAATCAAGGTGCTTCAGATTCTGGAATTTCTCTATCGATCACACTTTAGAACAACTAGAACGTCTTCCTTTTATACTCCTTTATGCCATCATACTCGTTGGCACTAACCAAAGGAATTCCTCCAATCTACCCGTTGGACGGAATCAATTAAGAAGATCATTCGAGCTATTAAAGGAACCTGACGATAGTCCATCAATCATGTTCGCCCATACAATCAGGATCTTGGTTTCCAAGAATAGAACATTCCAAAAATATTTCTTCGACCATTGGATCTTCAAACGATCTAGATACGAATAAAAGAATCCGTTATATTTATCCATCCAAGAGATCTTCTCCAGAGGATAGGATTAAATCCTCAACCAAATACTCCGGCTCTGAATTTCCTTTGATATTGGATTAGAAAGACTGTCAATGAGAATAGTCTTGAGTTTTGAGTCTTGAATCTTGAGTCTGGTGATCAGAAAGTCTTCAGACCCTAAACAAAAGGTTTGCAAATATCCAGACTAGACTGATAGAAACGCTTTGTCAACTTCAAAATATTCTGGAAAGATTTCTCCAACATCAAGAAGTTGACGGGAGCACCATAACTAATCAAGGTGGAGGCAAGTAGGACCGGCATGTCTAATGATTTGGAAGAGGATAGTCAACAACCAGTGAGTACAAACTCAGCAAGCATAATGTCAATTAGTCTGTACTACGTAAATCTATCACTACCCATGTTATGAAACTCCAAATATAAATAAATGAAATCAATTTGAATCACTTGTTTGAGAACCTTCTTTAAAATCAAAATAATAGGTCACTAAAAAAATAATTTCTCCGAAACCAGTAAGTCAAATGGAACTTGAAAACACCAATAATCATATTTGTTTTAGAAAAATCTGGCACCATCTTCTAAGAGACTCTCATTACCTCCTCAGGCATCTTGCACCCACATGGAATCTTGAGAACATCTGGGGGAACCATGTTATACCCCCAAGCATCTGGAAGAACCTAGTTACCCCTCTAAGCATCTTGCACCCATTTTGACATCACGATAACATCTAGGGACCCTTGTTACCCCCAAGTATCTGGAGGAATCCTGTTACCGCTCCAAGTATCTCTACTACAACCCGGGGCATCATCGTCTTGGGAACCAATAGCATTCAACACACTCACACCATGATGCAACAAGTCAATAATTCAATTTAAAAATGTCATTTACTTTCCTAATGCATAGGAAAAAACTCAAGTAGAATAAGCCAACCCTTATTCACTTATACATTATGGAAATGGTATAAAACTAATTCATCGGCAATACCAGTCTTAAAAGACAAGTTACAAAAGGAAATTTATCCAAAATCCCAAAATTGTCCCATAAAGGCAATTTGCATGCTTTTGGAAATCGCTAACATTACCTAAGTAAATCGGGTTCAAAAATTACAAAATTTTACTACAACGTAGATGAGACCTGAAGGAACATTTCTCGTGAAGAACTCAAAAACCATTCAGCTTGTACAACTCTCAATAGTTGAATAAACTAGGCCAAAATAGAGTGCGGAATTGCAGAATTGGAACAAACTCAAAAGGGACATTTCACTGGTTTATTGAGTTCTAAAAACCATGGAAAAACTATACATTATAGTCTAAGATGTAACTTACGACTTTCATGAAGAATACTTGTCCAAATTCCTTATCGAAGAGTCAACAGAAATTCGTGATCATCTAGAGGTCAGTAAGGTTTTAGGAAAAGTGACTCTAACCCATGTTTTATCAAGGTAGTGATATAAGTCGTATGAAGTTCGAAAAATCTAGAATTCAAATATATTGTTGAATAAAGTATAAGGTGTAATTTTTGTGAGGAGAACCTCAAGAAATTTGTACCACACAATCTCATATAAAATTGGCAAAACTGTGGGTTGATCCGTTATGGAATCTAACATTCGATAAGGTCTTTAGATTTCGCTTGGTTTCTGCATCACTCAATCTCGAGCACACACAATTTCAATAACCGGCACCACAATAACTCATTCAAGAACCCAATAAACCATGAACTCAACAATGCTAGCTATATAAATCTTCTGAAATTGCCAGTTAACACGGACGTATATGAAATCAATGAAAACCATAGAAATCCAAGAAACTCACCCTCGCCAAGCAACATTGACCTACATAGCATAGAATAGAGGACAATTTGCTTGCCTTAAGTTTTCAAAAACCCTTTTTGTAGCTCAACAAAGTGATTGATCTTCCAGTGATTTGAGTTAGGTTGAGAAAGCACGGTGATACGATGCAAGACAGCATGTGCTTAGGTGTTGGTGGAACGAGGGTGCATCGTCAGCAAGTTGATATGGTGTGAGAGCTATGGCTGTGTCGTGCAAGATGAGAGTGTAAACGGAGGGGGATGACTTCGGTTTCTATTTACGACCGATTTAAAGCTTTATAACAATTATAGAATTAATGCCTAGAATAATGTTCTATTTTGGCTACAAAATTAATGCCCAAACTAATGTTCTAAAAGGGTTTTTGAACCAACATCCAAATACAGACTCTAAAGCAAGTTCAAACTCAATGACCGAATTAATACTTTGAAACAATTTCAAAATTAATGAACTAAATAGAGTTAAGTAAATGTGCTTTGAGACTGATTATAAGAAGTGATTAACAGAAGATCATGAGATGATTGAGAGATAATAGAGATCAATCAAATTAGTCACTCACAAGAGCAATTTCTAACACAATTAAAGTGGTGAACTCCCTAAAATTTCTCCCTACCATTCAACACGAGATTGGTGGTATGTCTAAACTAGAAGTCCAACATTTGTGGGGCTAAGACTAAAGAACATTATAACTAGAACAATTCAGCTATGCTATGAGGAGGTCAAACATTTTATGATCTAGATCTGAAGAACGTCATACTCAAATTGCTTTGGGCATGATATAAGGATAATGCAATAACCTTTCTTGTTCATTTCTATGTACTTCTTATTCAAATGCATGAATAATGCTTTGGAGATACGTACAAGGGTGTTTTTGCTTCTACTAAAAATCGTTTTTTATTCAATTTTACCTATGCACATGAACCTGTTTTTCAAAACAATATCCCAACAATGGGCATCCCCTTAATATCGTTATTCCAAGTTGTCGCGACCTCCCCGAAGCGGGTTTGGACCACCTAAGGGTTCGGCTAATGGATTGCTAAGCCTAGACTTAGCTCGGGCTCTCCCAAGCCCATACCAATTCGCGACTTAGGGTTTAAGTTCTTAAACCATTCATTCCTACACCTCCCTGCAAAACAAAGGTCAGCAAACACTTCCCCTTATACCTCCCATCCTGCAAGAACATTTAACACCTTAAATATTAGGGACGTACCTGGGATCCTCGCTGCCAAACAAAAAATATTTTTTCAAATACAAGAGAGAATTGGTCTAAGTCCACTAAGAGTTTTAACTCAATGTCCCCAGCGGAGTCGCCAAGCTGTCGCGACCTCCCCGAAGCGGGTTTGGACCACCTAAGGGTTCGGCTAATGGATTGCTAAGCCTAGACTTAGCTCGGGCTCTCCCAAGCCCATACCAATTCGCGACTTAGGGTTTAAGTTCTTAATATGCAAATGATTTTTATCATGGAGTCGCCACTAATCTATTTTTGGTGGGTCGATTAGAAACCCAAGTAAAGTAATGGGAGAATTACTTCACTCCTACGAACCAGAGATTGTGAGTTCGGGGACTTGGTTACACTAGATTTCTCTAATGCCCTTTCGGTACCATTCTTTTATTTTCAAAAATGTTTTTGCAGGCAGCTTGAATTGATTTTAATTTATCTTCCTAACATGTGAGGTGATCATGCGGGTACGCAAACCACCAATTTAACACCCAAGAAAGCGATGAATAAATTGCAGGACCTACCTCGTAGCAACGAAAGCATCTGCATTGTTAAATCAGAATCCACATTAACAGACCTAGATGTGATTTCTAATTAACAGGCAATTTCCCATTTTTTTTGGTTTTCACTTATTAATATGCAATGCATGCTACTAATCTAGCATGGAATGGCATGACAATGTGTTCTAAACTACATGACATGAGTAAAATATTATTATTTTTTTTTTTGTGTTTTCTTAATGAACATGCAACAATTAAATATGCAAATCAAAATGACCTAATTATAATGACGGGCAATTTTTAATTAAATGAACCTAATTCTACATGACGTGCACATGATATTTCTATTCCTAAAAATGCAATTTATCCTAAAAATTGAAACTAATTTATCTAAAGACAAATTTTGTATTTTTCATGATATTCGAAATTAGGAGAAACGCAAAAATTACCTAGCTAAATTAAAATTCCAACCAATTTAAACTTAGGATTAAGTCATACTAAATCATATTTTAAACTGAGATGTTATTTTAATCTAGCAATCTCTAACCTAAGATGCAAATTGCTCTAAACTTAAAATGAGACATGCAATTCTATTCTAAAATGCGTGATGATTTTTTAAGAAAATTAGTGATTAAAACACTAAAAAAAAAACTACTAGGTTGAAAATTAAAGAGACGTGCTATCTCTTCTAAAACATGCATTTTAAAAAAAAGCGTATTACGCAAACTATAAGAAACTAGCATCCTAAATTAATTAATTTTTTTGGGATTTTTGTTATAAAAATTTGAAGTAAAAGTCTAATTCTAGATTGACACGTGCAATTCTAAAAAAACTAATATCCTAAATGCATTTTTTTTTGGATTTTTTTTAATTTTATTAAAAAAACGAAATAACTAAATATGCTAACCCTAGCCCTAATCTAACTCACATTTTTGAACTTTTTTTTATGCAAAATATCCAATTCAATCAAGATAAGATTAATGCCCAAAATTGACGAACCATATCTCGCGCATGAGATCGGGTTGGTCAATTTTAAATTAAATCGCAAATCGAATCTCGGGCATGAGATTGGATTGTCGATTTTTATAAAAGATCGTGAGTCGGATTTCGGGCGCGAAAATCGGACTCCTAATCCCTAATTTGAGGGGTTATTTCACATCGGAATTTCAATCATGCATTAATGAATAATCACACTAAAAACTATAAAAACAAACTATAAACTAAACAAACTATAAACTATGTAAAACATAAAGATAGAGTAATAAAAAAAACTACCTAATGCTCCCCCTTTCGTTTTTTCTTTTTTTTTTTTTTTCTTCTTTTCTCTTTTCCCACGCACAGCTTGCTCGTGGGTCTTTTGGTGGGGGTTGTCGGTCCGGAGGGGTAGCTGGTCACCGGCGTTCAAAGCTCCGGCGAGGACCGGCGGCAGGTGGACCGGCGGCGGGCGGACCCGGAGGCGGCGGCGGGGCGGGAGTGCGCTACGGGCGTCGGGTCAGCGGTCGGAGTGGCACGGGCGGAGCAGCAGCGGTGTGAGCTCCTATAGCGTCGGGTCGCAGCAGGGACAGAAGCGTGGCAGCGAGGGAGGAGCAGCAGGTCGGTGTTCGGGGCTTACGGCGCTGGGTCGTCGGCGACGGCGGGGCGGAACAGGCACCGTCGTCGGAGTTCGGGGCGTACGGCTTCGGCCACAGGTGCGGGCGGCGGGCGAGTGGCGCTCGGACGGAGGTATAGGCGGAGGCGAGCGACGTCGCGCAGAGCGGAGGCGCGAACAGAGGCGCTGTGACCGGCGGGCGAGTCGCTGCGGGTGCTCGAACAGAGGACAGAGGCGCAATGGCTGCCGAGGTGGCGCGGGCAGTGGTGCTCGGAGGTGGAGGTGGTCACGCTCGGACGGAGGACTCGGCGGCGAGCTTTGGCGTCGACGACGGCGAGAGCAAAGGGGTCCCGATCTGGCGCGGTGGAAGAGGCTTGGTCGGTCGCTCGGTGCTGCGGGGCGTGAGCTGGAGGCGCACGGTGGTGTGGTTGTCGAAGAGCAGATTGCGGGCGGAATTGGGTGGCGGAACGGCGATGCGGCTGGGTCGCGCGGCGGTGCGAGCGCAGCGCGGGTGAGAAGGAGCTGGCGGTCGGTTGTAGAAGCGGGGCAGCGAGCGTGGGGGGAAGTAGCACAAACCGGTGGAAATTTTGCAGTGAAGAAGAAGAACAGTGGACGCTCCTTTCTGCCTCCCCCCCTGCAGCCGCACGTCTCCTGCTTTAAGAAGACCACCCTTCTCTCTTTTTTATTCTTTTCCTTTCACGTTCTTTTCTTGTTGCCTTCTCGACTTCACTTTTCCCTTCTCTCTGCAGGTTTTCTCTTTTTTAATAGCTCCCACAAACTACTCCCCACCTTTCTCTGCGCTTGCGTGAACGAAAGGGAGCCCTCTACCATTTTTTACAGACCTCTTCCGTGAACTTTTTTTTTTTTCTCTCGACACACTCCTTTCCCCTTTATCGACCGAAAGGAAAACCCCCTCACCGTGGACTTTTTCTTTATTCGCTTCTTTCTTGATTTGCTCTCCGGGAAGGAGAGAATTCTCACTATAAAATATTATAAAATGGTGAGCCCATGCCTTTGCAGATTTTCTCCCGGATCCTCGCGTGTGCGGTGGATTTTTCTTTGCTTTCTTCACGCATGCGGCTAGAAATTTTTTTTTTACGTTCGCCGAATTTTGTCCACGCATGGTGCATGCATTAATGAGGAAGAGACAATGGACGTGAAGAACTCTTCTTTCTTCTTTTTCATTGGGTACTTTCAAATCAGCAAGAGAGAGACCACCTTTTGTGCACGTAATTGACCGCGAGCTGCCGTGTTTGGTTGCGTTTTGGTACCGATGCGAATGCGACTACATGAGATGTAATTTTAATATTTTTCTTAGGGGTTAAAGATTAATCGCTAAATTTTATGCAATTAATTACTAAATGATCAGTCAAAATTTAGGTGTCAACAGCTGCCCCTCTTTGAAGGTGAGCTCGCAGAGGTTGCATTCAAAGACAATATGATACCTAAATTTTGACCATGCACATGCAATGGATGATATTTTGGCAGGCCATGGATTTTTTTTTTTTTTTTTTTTTTTTTTTTTGAGATGCAATTTGTATGGTGCATGGAAATGCTAATGCCAGTGATAAAAGGAACTTACCTGGAATAACTTACCTTCGGGGAGGGTAGAGTAACTCGAGATAGTTGGTGTTACATGTCCAGGACTCGTACCATTCTACAGTCGCCTAGAATAGTAACATGACTTCACAAAGAAAGTGCTTTCCTAGGACCCGTACCATTCTACGGTCGCCCAGTATGGCATTGCTTGGTTGTGTCTAGGACCCGTACCATTCTACGGTCGCCTAAACGGGGAAAATTTTGAGACATCCAGATCCAGCCTGAGATGTCAAGAATTTTGGGACTTAACCAATAGACACTCAATGTTAGGTGAGATGAATATTGGATTAAGAGGATTCGAAATACCTAGATCCAAACTAAGGTATAACGAAAAAGATCGAAAAACATTCACATCCAAAATGAAATGTTTAACGAAGCATTTTGAGACATCCAGATCCAGACTGAGATGTCAAGAATTTTGGGACTTAACCAATAGACACTCAATGTTAGGTGAGATGAATATTGGATTAAGAAGATTCGAAATACCTAGATCCGGACTAAGGTATAACGAAAAGATCGAAAAACATTCACATCCAAGTGAAATGTTTAACGAGGAGTTTTGAGACATCCGAGATCCAGACGAGATGTCAAGAATTTTGGGACTTAACCAATAAACACTCAATGTTAGGTGAGATGAATATTGGATTAAGAAGATTCGAAATACCTAGATCCAGACTAAGGTATAACGAAAAAGATCGGAAAGCATTCACATCCTGAGTGAAATGCTTAACGAAGAGTTTTGAGACATCCAGATCCAGACTGAGATGTCAAGAATTTTGAGACTTAACCAATAAACACTCAATGTTAGGTGAGATGAATATTGGATTAAGATGATTCGAAATACCTAGATCCGGACTAAGGTATAACGAAAAGATCGAAAAACATTCACATCCAGTGAAATGTTTAACGAGGAGTTTTGAGACATCCAGATCCAGACTGAGATGTCAAAAATTTTGGGAATACCTAGGACAAACCTGGGATATTCGTGAGGGTCACTTACCTCTTGGTAAACAGAAATTTTGGAACATCGAGGATGTACTTCAAATATTCATGGAGGTTTCTCACCTCGAGGCTTCTGAAAGGCAACATAAGTGTCAGGAGCTCTTGGGTCTTCAAGGAAACATTACCTATCGACATGATTAGAGCAAAAATACATGCATTTGCCAAAGAAGTAAGCAATTCAGTACACTCCAAAATCCACTGAAGCTTTTATCCATTCAATCAAGATTTATGCATGATGGTTTTACCATATTTGCACCATCGAACTTCCACTGGGGAGAATCATCGCTTATGACAATTTTCACTCATGACATGGATTTTCAAGAATACCAAATGAGAGACTTTCAGTTAGAAAGGACTTTCGCTCACTCTCATTAAGAAGGCTATTTTGTCCCAACCATTAATGTGGGATCACAGGAATCACTCAATCTTACTTTCATCATGTCAATAAGGGTTCGAGTATTCTCGCAAGCGGTACGACCTTGTCAATCTGAGAGGTCTTTATCGGGACCGTAATGTAGGCTCGGTCAATGGCTCAACAAAGAGGGACTCTTCGAGTCAAGGCTAATGAAAGAACAATACTTTGCAATCACCTTCAGGTTTACAAGTCAAGGAACCTGCGAAATGAGATAGAAATGGTCTTGCTTGCACTTCTTCGAGCGATGCTTTTAAGCATATGAATTCCTACGTTAATTCTGGTGCCCTAATCTGAAGAGACTTTGTAAGGGACGTAACTTAGATTAAGTTCATGGGTTGAGAAGTGAATGGATCATTAGGCTCAAAATGTGTATAAGGGGATGAGAATTGGTGATCATCTTGGCATTGTCACTGGTCTCTTTCTTCACCATTGGGATTTTCCTCATAGGTACTATAAAAACTTGGCATTTGAATTCTTTGAGTACCACTCCTACTGGGAATACATCCTTTTACAATTGATAGTCATTTTTCTTGACTCTTTCTTTCATTTTCTATGGGCATTGGCCTTACTTTTACCAGGCACACTGCTTTTTCATGCCCCCTTTGTTTTTTTTTTTTAAATAACCCCGTAATGCTTTAACATTTGGGTTCTCGAGGAGTTTTCATTTTTTGTCAGCACTCGAGATTTTGCTGCTTGAATATTTGCCTTTTGCCTTGCCTCGGTGTGGGGGATGATCACCAATTGGGTTTAAATGAAACGAATTTACAGGCTTAAGGGGCTACACAATGGATAAAGTGTGTAGGATAGAGAAAGAACTGCTCTTCATCATCCTAAGGCACTTGAATTACCGTATGAATTCAATGTAATAGCAATACCCGAAGATTGATGCAAGTGAGAGCAAGAATATTCCTATCAAATTCCTCACCTCATGATGTCGTCTTACCTCCAGCTTGCCCCAATGTGGGGTGGTTCTTGACAGGGGTAATTTAAAAATTATCCATGTGTGTGGGCTCAAAAGGGTTTAAACAATGGATGATCACGTAGTGTTTGAGATAGAGAATGAACTGTCTCTCATCATTTCGATCATCGTACCTTTCGCGAGAAAACTCTTTTCCTTAGAAACATGGAACTTCTACACTCGTCTCACCAGTATATGAGCAAGGGACTGTGTATAGGATAGGGCTTGCCTTTCATCATCCTGACATGTCTCATTTAGCATGTTCAATTCATTCCACATCATTCATTAACTTGATCGATGGTGACGATCCTCGGTGAAATTGGTAATTAAACAGGTAAAACTATCATGCAAAATTCCCTTTGAAAGGTCACAATTACTTCATGAACTCACAAAGAGTTTGTAGCTCAAAAAGAAAGAAAATGATTGGTAAAAAAATGTTTTTTTTTTTGTTTTTTTTGTTTTTTTTTTTTTTTTTTGGCAAACTTGTTGCCGTTTCCAGGGATCGAACCCTGGTCGCTCTCGGACCTTTTCATTCCCCGTGCCACCAGGCCAAGGCGCTGGTGGTGTCCTCAGGGCATTTCCTTTTTTATTTAACTGAACTGACACTGGGTCAACACGTCTGATATCAAATGAATTCGATATGTGTATGGAACATGGCCTACTTCTCATCTCATTCAATCCATTCCCATGAAGAAATGAGTTCCTTCAATTCACAACAAATTTTTTCAAGGGTAATACTTCTTCACAGCATCAGAGTTAACAGGATTAGAAAACTCACGACCATCCATTTCTGTAAGGATTAAGGTACCTCCGGGAGTACCCTCTTCACCATATATGGGCCGCTATAATTTGGAGCAAATTTGCCTCCGGGATCGGGAAAAATCGGCAACACCTTTCTTAGAACTAGATCATTCACTTCGAAGTGTCTCGGCCGTACCTTCCGATTGAAAGACTTGGCTATTCTTTGCTGATACGTCTGACCATGGCAAAGAGCTTTTAACCTTTTCTCATCAATCAGGTTCAACTGCTCGAACCTTTGTTGTGTCCATTCTGCCTCGGACAATTTCACTTGGGATAAGACTCTCGGAAGAGGGGATTTCTACTTCCACGAGCAAACCGCCTCCATGCCATAAACTAAGGAGAAAGGGGTTGCCCCGGTAGATGTTCGGATCGATGTCCGATACGCCATTAGAGCAAAAGGCAACCTGTCATGCCAATCTCGATAATTTTCGGCTGTCTTTGCCAGGATCTTCTTAATGTTCTTATTAGCTGCCTCAACAGCTCCATTCATTTGTGGGCGATATGGTGATGAATTCAAATGCCTGATTTTGAACTCACTGAACAACTCATCAACGAACTTGTTATTCAGATTTGTCCCGTTGTCAGTGACAATTGCTTCGGGGACACCATAACGGGCGATTATGTCACGCCTAATAAATTTCACCACGTTTCGAGCTGTGACATTAACATATGATGCGGCTTCAATCCATTTTGAAAAATAATCTATTGCCACCAATATGAATCGGTGCCCATTTGAAGCTTTGGGATTTATTGGGCCAATTACATCAATCCCCACATTGAGAAAGGCCATGGTTCGGATAGTTGGTGCAACTCCGTTGGAGGAACATTTATTTTATCTCCATGAATTTGGCAACGATGGCAACTTCTAACATGCTGTATGCAGTCACTTTCCAGCGCAAGCCAATAGTAACCCAGTCTCATAATCTTCTTGGCCAACATGTGCCCATTCATGTGTGGGCCACAAACTCCTTCATGCACTTCATGCATGATTTGGGTAGCTTCTGCTTCATCTACGCACCTCAATAGAACTGAATCATAAGATCTCTTGTATAAATTCTTACCACTGACAAAGAACTTTGAGGCCATCTTCATTATGTACTTTCTATCGGCTGGTGTGCTCCCTTCAGGAAATTCATGCTTTTGAATATAGTTCATGATGTCATAATACCATGGCTTCTCATTAAGCTCTTCATTCACGGCCATGCAATAAGAAGGTTTGGCTAGAACCTCAATTTTCAAAGGCTCAACTTCTAAACCATCAGTAACTTGCAACATGGATGACAATGTTGCCAAGGCATCGGCAACCGATTATGAGATCTAGCCAAATACTCAAACGAGATTTCATCGAACTCCTTCACCAACTCTTCGAGGTACTTATGATACGGCAGTAATTTGGCATCCCTGGTCTTCCATTCTCCTACAGTCTGGAGTATGATCAGTGCAGAATCTCCATATACTTTCAATTTGGCCACTCCCATTTCAATTGCAGCTTGAAGTCCGAGAATACAAGCTTCGTATTCAGCTATATTGTTAGTGCATGGAAATATTAATTTCGCAGCAAGAATCGGGTGGTGTTGTCCGTCAGGGATATTAGTACGCCCATGCATGAACCGGACAAGTTCACAGCTCCATCAAAGAACATAGACCATGCATCTCCGTTTATGGCCAAAATACGATCATCCGGAGGACAATCATCATCATTGAAGGTTCTAGGATTCTCAGCCAATAAATCAGCAATTACACGGCCCTTAACTGATTTTTGT
Organism: Eucalyptus sideroxylon; assembly: GCA_014182405.2. Classification (NCBI taxonomy): domain Eukaryota; kingdom Viridiplantae; phylum Streptophyta; class Magnoliopsida; order Myrtales; family Myrtaceae; genus Eucalyptus; species Eucalyptus sideroxylon. The sequence continues at coordinate 24,733,905 of CM024558.2, read as the reverse complement.
GGCATGAACGCACGTCAATTCCGAAATCAAGACCTGCCATTTGGCTAGTTTACCCACCAAAGCTGGTTGATTAAATAAATACTTGATCGGATCGTTTTCAGTCACGAGAAATGTCTGGTAATGCAAGGTGTACTGTCGCAGTCTATGCAATACCCATACTAACGCAGCACAAGTTTTTCAGCATCAGAATACTTTAGCTCCGAGACAGTGAACTTTTTACTGAGGTAATAAATGGCTCGTTCCTTCTGATCCACGGGGCTTTTCTGAGCTAACATCGCGCCAAGTGACTCACTATGGATTGTGAGGTACAAAATCAAAGGATGCCCCGATATTGGTGGGACAAGAACTGGTGGATTCATCAAATATTGCTTCAGCTTATCGAACGCCTCTCGACATTCATCATTCCACTCAACTCGTACGTTTTTCCTCAAGAGTTTGAAGAATGGCTTAGCGGTCTCAGAAAGTTGGGAAATGAATCGTGCAATGTAATTCAGTCTCCTAGGAGACTCCGAACCTCCTTCACTTTGTCGACGGAGGTTGCAACTCGCTATTGCCTTGGCTTTAGATGGGTCAATTTCGATCCCTTTGCTACTCACCATGAACCCAAGTAATTTACCCGACGTTGCCCCGAACACGCACTTGGCAGGGTTTAAACGGAGCTTGAATTCACGGAGTCGATCAAATAACTTCTTGAGGGTTTCAACATGACTTTTCCCAGGCCGGGTTTTTGCAATCATATCGTCAACGTAGACCTCGATTTCTTCATGCATCATGTCATGAAACAACGTAACCATGGCTCGTTGGTAAGTTGCCCCTGCATTTTTGAGTCCGAAGGGCATGACCTTATAATGAAAGGTTCCCCACGGGGTGATAAATGCTGTCTTCTCTTTGTCTTCATCCTTCATTCTTATCTGGTTGTAGCCAGAAAAACCATCCATGAAAGAGAATAATTCAAATCCGGCAGTACTATCCACGAGAACATCGATATGTGGCAATGGGAAGTCGTCCTTTGGGCTGGCCCTGTTCAAATCTCGGTAATCAACACATACTCGGACTCGACCGTCTTTCTTCATGACCGGTACTATGTTGGCCACCCATTCGGGTATTGCGAGACTTCGATGAATCCCACTTTGAGAAGTTTCATTACTTCCTCTTCTATCTTCTTCGAGAGCTCTGGTTTAGTCCTCCGAAGTTTCTGCTTCTTGGGATGCACGTCTGGATTAGTGGGCAGACAATGTTCCACAATTGATGGATCTAAACCTGGCATATCAGCGTATGTCCAAGCAAAGATATCTTGATATTCTTTTAGCAATTGAGTCAGGTGCTCGGCCTCATCTTTGGGAAGATTTGCCCCAATCTTTATCTCTTTGGGCTCCTCGGCATCACTCAGATTGATAGTGACGGTTTGCTCAGAGGTGAGAACTTTGGGTTTTTCATGTTGCTCCCAACTTTGTTGTACTCCAATGGAGTCACCATTTGGATCATCAGGGTCATCACTGTTATCGCTCATGACATTAGATTGGACAATTTTCTCCTCTTTGCCTATCATAAGGTTGCCCCTGAAACATAAAATGGATAGTTCAAAAAGACAAATAGGGCTAAAAGGCATGAATTTCTTTTCTATTTTTTTTCGAATTTTCCTTCCTTTTGAATTTTTTTTTGATTGATTTTTTCGAATTTTTATTTTATTTAAAGAATTTTGGCAAAATATTTTGGAAAAACTTTTTGACACGAGGAAGCATGATGAAGCCCAGGCCTCAGAATTCTCCTTGGATTTTTCTTTTCTTTCATCGGTTGGATATCATCAACGGGCTGGTTTGGTATACCCCATCATGCCCTCAAAATAAAACTTGTAATCATAATTGATATTCATCAACCAAATTACATTTATTGGATTGAAAAGTACGACAATCAAAGTGAAACGAAACCCTAACAGTCAAACCCTAGCAAACATCAACTCGTGACAAACGACATGCAGAATACGATAAGCAAACCCTAGAAAACATCAAATTCTAAAGAGATAAGATTCCCACGCAGGGGAGTGCAGAAAAGTAAACGTGTTACTCTTGTGGGCTAGCACCCATTTCCTCCGATGGTTCTTCATCAATGGCACCTATCAGGAGATCATCGAATAGAGTCGTGATCCCTTCCATCCCATCATCTGGATCCTCTCGTCTTTGAAGTTGTCGGGTCGTCCATGCCATTCCATCCATCGAGCACGATACCTCGGGTGTCGATCATTCCTCCCTCATCATGCATCATTCTAGCAGGGCCCGGAATGTCTCGCGGATATCGAGGAGTAATGAGTTTCTCCTCTCTTGTTCATGTCCTCCACCTCTTCCATGGTACCCTAATCTGGCGGAACGAAACCTTCGAGGGGCTTCAATAAGATTCCGGATGCCCTGTTCTTGTCTACCAAGTCCACGGCCAGGAATAAAGCCATTTCCAACCATCACTATTGCTACCATAACTGCTGCATTTGACACATCAGGGATGGGTGCTGTTGATCCTCGAGATGCATGAATAGTGGATACGAGCTCAAACGATGGGTAGCTCGACTCCTCCCTACATTCCGGCTCGACATAGGGGATAGCCGTCTCATGATAGATCCGATGATCCTCCTCGCCATGAACAATGACTAGCTTTCCTTTGACAACAAATTTCACACTTTGGTGGAGACTTGATGGCACAGCTCCAGCAGTATGAATCCAAGGACGCCCTAATAGAAAATTGAATGCGGTAGGAATGTCCATCACCTGGAAAAGGACGTTGAACATCACCGGCCCTATTTGCGAGATCAAGGTGGGTCTCCCCTATCACCTCCTTTCTCGTACCATCAAAAGCTCGGACGGAGGTCTTTGTAGCACTTATTTTTGAAGGATCTATTTTCAGGCGGTGAAGAGTTGCCAATGGACAGATATTCAAGGTAGACCCATTATCAATGAGTACTCGAGCCACATGGGAAGCCTTGCACTTGACGGATATATATAATGCCTTAGTGTGTCCCCTCCCCTCAAGAGGGAATTCTTCATCAGAAAAGGCTATTAAATCCTTAAGAAGAATCGATCCTACGAATTACTCCAACCTGTCTACCTCGATCGTCTCTGGTACACGAACTTCGCTTAGAACCTTCATTAGAGACTTTTGATGTGTAGGAGATGTTTGCAAGAGTTCAAGTAAAGAGATCGAGCAGGCAATTTCCGCAACCGGTCGACCACGTTATACTCACTTGCTTTGATTATAGCCAGAAATTCCTTGGCCTCTTCGTCGCATAATTGGCTTTGCGAGGTTGTGCATTAGCTTGAGCATAGGTCCGACTGACCTTGTAATTAGGTCAACATCTAGCTCGTATGACCAAGGGACTGCTTTGTTATCCTTGTACTCATACAGCTGGGGCATCTCAATAATTATTTCTTCATCAGTTGAAGGCACTTCCACTATCAATTCTTCATGGTCGGAGGCGTCCTCAAGTGGTGGCATGTCCTCGATCAATGGATCTGGTTCACTCTTTTCAGCACTTAGCTTGGCAAATTCTTTCTCCCAATCAATGACGACACTGTTCCAGCTTTGTCAGCATATAAGATCATGCCAGCCTTAACCATTTCTTGAACCCTTTCCTTCATGGTAGGCAAGGGAGGATTCTCATCTGTCGGATAATAACCAACTCTAACTAATCCACTATAGATATCTTTGACAGACACCTTCCAGTTCATCTTTTTGCCGCATTGAACTCGAAGATTGCATTCACGTTTCCCGATGTTCCGGCAACGGATTCTTCTTGACATTCGGTTGGGTGGTACGGAAAGAAAATGCCTTAGTATCCAACAAATTTTGGATCTTGTGTTTCAAAGTCAAACATTCATCAGTTGAATGGCCGACCTCTCCCATATGATAGTCACATTTTTTGGAGGGGTCATAGTTGGAGAATTTTTCAGCATTGGGCCGCTTTGGTTCGTGTGAGATCAATCCCTTGTTTCGGAGTATCGGTAAGACCTGAGATAGAGGGCCAGGAAGAGGAGAGAACCGCCTTTTGGTGAATTGCCGTTGTGCGGGCACTCGGCCTCCATCTTGCCGATTCCCTGGGGACACGAACCATCGGAGGCTTACTAGGGGCTGGTTGCACATATGCAACATTGACTTCAGTGGTTGGTTCTTTATCTTTCTTCATGGTGAACCTTTTGCCTTGAAGAGTTGGTTCATTGAACCATCCATCCCTTAGGCCCATCTCGATCTGTTCACCCACTGGGATAAGCTGGTTGAAGTTCTCAACGTATGTGCTAGCCATCCGGTTACGGAACTCATATGGGAGAGTCTTGACGAACAACTTCATCAACTCCTTGTTTGTAGGCTCAGGAGTGATTTGAGCTGCCAAGTTTCGCCACCTTACAGCGTACTCCTTAAATGACTCACTTTTCTTCTTCTCCATCCGCTCAAGATCCTCTCGGGAAGGTGCAATGTCCATGTTGAACTTATATTGCTTCAGGAAAGCATCAGCCACTTCACTCCAGGTGTCGAGAAGGTTTACATTCTTCATTATGTACCAGTTGAGTGCGGGCCCCGTCAAGCTTGCATGAAACGATTGGATCATGAGAGGCTCGTTCTTGACGTATTGGGCCATGCGTACGTGGTACATTTGCAAATGAGCTTTTGGGCGGAAGTGCCATCGTATTTCTCGAACTCCGGCATCTTAAACTTCTTCGGCACTTTGACTTTCTCATAAACTGACAAGTCGAATGGGAGTGAATTCTGCGATTCTTGCAATTGTTTCAGTTTCTCTTCAAGTTTGGCGAAGCGTTCATCTTGCTCCGCCTTAGGGACATTGTCGGGCTTAGCTTTTTCGGCAGTGACGAATAGTGGGTCATCCTCCAACTCAGGCATGTCGTCATCATCCATTTGGGCCTTGTCCGTCTGCTTTGGGACTACTATCTCGGGGATAGCGGGTGCAAGAGTCTGATGCACTTGGAGGGATTGCATTTGATCTGTCATAAGTTGCATAGAGGTGAGCAACTGCTGGAGTTGATTTTCCACATCGGTCATACGATCACGCATTTCGATTTGGTCGGCCATTTTTGCTCTTGATCTTGTAATGATGGGCGAACGTGGAGGATCCGTTATCACCTAATGTGAAGAAACGGACAAAAATAAGTATCTCATATGAAATACACCGGTCCATGGCAATGGTCTAAAACTTTTATTCATTAATGGAGTTTTTGACAATACTAACAAAATAAAAGCAAGATTGATTCAAGCACTTCATTAATGAAATAGAAGCTCAAAAAGCCCTAAACAAACAAACTAGGAAAGTAAATGACTCAACTTCCTAAACATTAATCTAGAAATGAAACAACAAGATTGACTCAAACACTTCATCTAGCTTGATCAATATAAACTCGGGACACCACTCGGCGCAATCGCTTATTCTCCTTTTGAGCTTTTTCAGCAACCCTTTTGAGGCGTTTATTCTCAGCGCGGTTGGTGATCTTTAGCGGCACCTTTGGTATCTTTGGAAGTAACTCCTCTGGAATCTTGTGTTGTTGAATGTACTTAATTGAGGCATAGTACTTCATTTCTTTGCCCTTGAGCTCCTCCTCAGGCCATTTGAGTTTTCGTGGCTGGCACATATCCCACATTGATTTAATTGTGAGAATGGAATCTTCATGGCCTCGGTTTCCATCAATGAAGCTGACTCGGAGTGGATCTGCTTGCAATGCCGGGGGAAGCTCTTGCACAACTTGATACTGACGGGTTACTCTAGTTGGATAGTACTCCGTTGCTCCAGTGAATCCCAGTAGAGGGATTGGGCCAACACCTCCACATGAAAGTCTCGCCACTGAACTTGGAACCACTTAGCATGCCATAGGAAACCCTCGGAAGTTGGTTTTTTCATGAAAGCTAGCCACCTAGAGTAATGGTAATCCGGTGCCTGTTTTTGGTTGTTCTCAAATCTTATAATAGGATGATTAGAGTTATTAACATCAAGTATAGTCATTGAACCACCAAACCCTTTTATATGAGAAAGAAACCAAATTTGTAAAAGCTCAGGAGAGGAATGGAAGGTTTTATCACCCTCTCCTTTAAATCGAGTGAGGGAAAGAAAGGTTTCAGCCAAAATAGTGTTTACGAAATTTTTTCCTCCCAACACTTGTTCAACTAAGTGAGCCATCAAAGGGTTAATAGCATTCTTGCAATGAGGAAAAAGTATAAACCCAAAGAAAGCTAAAAGGAAAACCCTTCGCATTTGAAATGAATTGCCATTTTCAAAACATTCTTTAAGAAAAGATAAATGACATGTATTGCGGTGAGCTTTTAAAACCTTTCTTACATTGTCCTCCTTAATTCTCAGAAAATCGGATAAGGCCACAACGGGGTCTATTCCGATAGGTGGACTAATTAATTCAGCTTTCAAAGATTTTCCTATGGCAATGCTATACTCTTCCAAGGTGGGCGTGAGTTCATGCTTACCGCCGAAGATGAAAGTAGAAGTCTCGGGGCACCAACAATGAGCAAGTGCTTGGATGAGGCCGCCATGGATGTTGATACGCAGCAATGGAAGTAGTCGACTAATGTGTGACTCTACAAATTGACGGCTAGCTTGGTCTAACTTGTCCCACCATGCGCTAAGCTCTTCCTTTGGAGGGAGAATAATTCGAATGTCCGGTATTCCCATTGTATATTGATCAAGACTCAGGACAATCCTAATGCCATGGACCGATAAAATGATATAATAAAATAAGTAGATTGCAAGAGTGCGAATTTAGAAGACTTACTTTACCAATAAACAAAGGGCAATCACATAGACATGCGCATGGTAAGTGGCTCGATTTCTAGTCTATCGGGCTTAACAAAGTGAAACCACAAGAATGATCAGACTAGCCGCGGGCGTGCGAACTAAGTCGGGTCCTCATGACTTCGGCTTGGTCAAAGAGCCGACCTGGGTTGCGGGCATGCGAACCGAGGTAGGTACTCTTGACGCCAGAAAAGAAATTTCGGGATTGAGATGGGCGACCCATACCGCAAGCATGCGGTCGAAGTGGTATCCATCTCAACACCATCCTAGATGATCCTATGCGGCCCAGGTCCGGCGGCGGGTTGTGTGTGCAATAGTGTAGTGTAAATGCATAGGCATGCACAACAGTTTATATCAAACAACACTTCGTTCATGAAAATAAACCATTCATTCCTACACCTCCCTGCAAAACAAAGGTCAGCAAACACTTCCCCTTATACCTCCCATCCTGCAAGAACATTTAACACCTTAAATATTAGGGACGTACCTGGGATCCTCGCTGCCAAATAAAAATATTTTTTCAAATACAAGAGAAATTGGTCTAAGTCCACTAAGAGTTTTAACTCAATGTCCCCAGCGGAGTCGCCAAGCTGTCGCGACCTCCCGAAGCGGGTTTGGACCACCTAAGGGTTCGGCTAATGGATTGCTAAGCCTAGACTTAGCTCGGCTCTCCCAAGCCCATACCAATTCGCGACTTAGGGTTTAAGTTCTTAATATGCAAATGATTTTTATCATGGAGTCGCCACTAATCTATTTTTGGTGGGTCGATTAGAAACCCAAGTAAAGTAATGGGAGAATTACTTCACTCCTACGAACCAGAGATTAAATGAGTTCGGGGACTTGGTTACACTAGATTTCTCTAATGCCCTTTCGGTACCATTCTTTTATTTCCAAAAATGTTTTTGCAGGCAGCTTGAATTGATTTTAATTTATCTTCCTAACATGTGAGGTGATCATGCGGGTGCGCAAACCACCAATTTAACACCCAAGAAAGCCATGAATAAATTGCAGGACCTACCTCGTAGCAACGAAAGCATCTGCATTGTTAAATCAGAATCCTCATCAACAGACCTAGATGTGATTTCTAATTAACATGCAATTTCCCATTTTTTTTTTTTGGTTTTCACTTATTAATATGCAATGCATGCTACTAATCTAGCATGGAATGGCATGACAATGTGTTCTAAACTACATGACATGAGTAAAATATTAGTATTTTTTTTTGTGTTTTCTTAATGAACATGCAACAATTAAATATGCAAATCAAAATGACCTAATTATAATGACGGGCAATTTTTAATTAAATGAACCTAATTACTACATGACGTGCACATGATATTTCTATTCCTAAAAATGCAATTTATCCTAAAAATTGAAACTAATTTATCTAAAGACAAATTTTTGTATTTTTCATGATATTCGAAATTAAGACAAATGCAAAAATTACCTAGCTAAATTAAAATTCCAACCAATTTAAACTTAGGATTAAGTCATACTAAATCATATTTTAAACTGAGATGTTATTTTAATCTAGCAATCTCTAACCTAAGATGCAAATTGCTCTAAACTTAAAATGAGACATGCAATTCTATTCTAAAATGCGTGATGATTTTTTAAGAAAATTAGTGATTAAAACACTAAAAAAAAAAAAAAAAACTACTAGGTTGAAAATTAAAGAGAATCTCTTCTAAAACATGCATTTTAAAAAAAAACCTATTACGCAAACTATAAAAACTAGCATCCTAAATTAATTAATTTTTTTGGGATTTTTTTTTTATAAAAATTTGAAGTAAAAGTCTAATTCTAGATTGACACGTGCAATTCTAAAAAAACTAATATCCTAAATGCATTTTTTGGATTATTTTTTTAAAAAAAAAATGAAATAACTAAATATGCTAACCCTAGCCCTAATCTAACTCACATTTTTTGAACTTTTTTTTTTATGCAAAATATCCAATTCAATCAAGATAAGATTAATGCCCAAAATTGACGAACCATATCTCGCGCATGAGATCGGGTTGGTCAATTTTAAATTAAATCGCAAATCGAATCTCGGGCATGAGATTGGATTGTCGATTTTTATAAAAGATCGTGAGTCGGATTTCGGGCGCGAAAATCGGACTCCTAATCCCTAATTTGAGGGGTTATTTCACATCGGAATTTCAATCATGCATTAATGAATAATCACACTAAAAACTATATAAAAACAAACTATAAACTAAACAAACTATAAACTATGTAAAAAATAAAGATAGAGTAATAAAAAAAAAACTACCTAATGCTCCCCTTTTGTTTTTTTTTTTTTTTTTTGTTTTCTTCTTTTTCTCTTTTCCCACGCACAGCTTGCTCGTGGGTCTTTTGGTGGGGGTTGTCGGTCCGGAGGGGTAGCTGGTCACCGGCGTTCAAAGATCCGGCGAGGACCGGCGGCAGGTGGACCGGCGGCGGGCGGACCGGCGGCGGCAGCAGGTCGCGGGGGGTGCGCTACAGGCGTCGGGTCACTGGTCGGAGTGGCACGGGCGGAGCAGCAGCGGTGTGAGCTCCTATAGCGTCGGGTCGCAGCAGGGACAGAAGCGTGGCAGCGAGGGAGGAGTAGCAGGTCGGTGTTCGGGGCTTCTGGCGCTACAGATCGGCGACGGCAGAGGCGGAATAGGCACTGTCGTCGGAGTTCGGGGGCGTACGGCTTCGCTGGTGCAGGCGCGGCGGCTGAGTGGCGCTCGGACGGAGGTATAGGCGGAGGCGAGCAACGTCTGCGAGGCGGAGGCGCGAACAGGCGCCGTGACCGGCGGGCGAGCGTCGCGGGTGCTCGAACGAGAGGACGAGGCGCAATGGCTGCCGAGGTGGCGCGGGCAGTGGTGCTCGGAGGTGGAGGTGGTCACGCTCGGACGGAGGACTCGGCAGCAGGCTTTGGCGTCGACGACGGCGAGAGCAAAGGGGTCCCGATCTGGCGCGGTGGAAGAGGCTTGGTCGGTCGCTCGGTTGCTGCGGGGCGTGAGCTGGAGGCGCACGGTGGTGTGGTTGTCGAAGAGCAGATTGCGGGCGGAATTGGGTGGCGGAACGGCGATGCGGCTGGGTCACGCGGCGGTGCGAGCGCAGCGCGGGTGAGAAGGAGCCGGCGGTCGGTTGCAGAAGCGGGGCAGCGAGCGTGAGGGGAAGTAGCACCAATCGGTGGAAATTTTGCAGCCAAGAAGAAGAACAGTGGGCGCTCCTTTCTTTTTGCCCCCCCCCGCAGCCGCACGTCTCCTGCTTTAAGAAGACCACCCTTCTCTCTTTTTTATTCTTTTCCTTTCACGTTCTTTTCTTGTTGCCTTCTCTCGACTTCACTTTTCCCTTCTCTCTGCAGGTTTTCTCTTTTTTTAATAGCTCCCACAAACTACTCCCCACCTTTCTCTGCGCTTGCGTGAACGAAAGGGAGCCCTCTACCATTTTTTACAGACCTCTTCCAGTGAACTTTTTTTATTTTTCTCTGACACACTCCTTTCCCCCTTTGTCTGACCGAAAGGAAAACCCCCTCACCGTGGACTTTTTTTCTTTATTCGCTTCTTTCTTGATTTGCTCTCCGGGAAGGAGAGAATTCTCACTATAAAATATTATAAAATGGTGAGCCCATGCCTTTGCAGATTTTCTCCCGGATCTCGCGTGTGCGGTGGATTTTCTTTGCTTTCTTCACGCATGCGGCTAGAAATTTTTTTTACGTCCGCCGAATTTTGTCCACGCATGGTGCATGCATTAATGAGGAAGAGACAATGGACGTGAAGAACTCTTCTTTCTTCTTTTTCATTGGGTACTTTCAAATCAGCAAGAGAGAGACCACCTTTTGTGCACGTAATTGACCGCGAGCTGCCGTGTTTGGTTGCGTTTTGGTACCGATGCGAATGCGACTACATGAGATGTAATTTTAATATTTTTTCTTAGGGGTTAAAGATTAATCCCTAAATTTTATGCAATTAATTACTAAATGATCAGTCAAAATTTAGGTGTCAACACAAGTAGAATAAGGAAATCATTTTAATGCACTATATGCATAAATTTACTTAGTCCGGCTCTATTACTTCCTTATTTTGAAGATGCTATGGAAACAAGCAGACAAATAATATAATAGACAAAACAAGAAAATAAACTAGATATCAGATTTACATGGTCCAATCAATGTGACTTACATTCAAGAGGAGAGTAGTAAAAAATTCCACTATAAATGAAGCGATATGACTAAACATTACAACTAGAATCGAGTCACTCAAACACAAGTGTTTCCCATCCCCTAATTACACATGATAACTCACAATGTTTGGCTCTCATAGTTTCTCACAAAATAATGTCTCAAGCTTATGAATGAATTCACAAAATCTCAACACAAGATTTTCATGGCTTCAAACACTTGGAATGTAATTCGCAACCAAAATTTTATCTTTGGTGCACTTCACAAGAAGTCGCCCTTCTTATATGTAGACAAGAATTGGATCCAACAGAGGAAACATTCTCCAACTAGGAAATCATTCAACTAGAAAACCTATTCAAATAGGAAACCTACTTGAATTAGGAAAGTTTCTTCTCTTCACCTAAACTAGAGACTTATTTTAACATATATACTTCCTTGATGATAGAAGCAAATAAGTGTGATATTTCCATTATTGTGGAGATAACTTCGTCATCATCATAAGAAATTAGGAGCGTTAACAAGATGGATGGCTTTTTCAGATTCTTTTGTCTTACAACTCATTAAATACATTTGAGTATAGATATTTATTTCTTTCATACCAATTTAAATTGTTCATTATATGGTTAAGATCTTTTTAATTTGTCCTAGACCAAAATCATATGAATTCTTCCTTGTCCACATTAGATTAACTATTGTTCAATGTCTTCACTTATTGCCACAAAATTTTACATTTCATTGCCAATCTTTGTGTTTTATATTGATCAACTTAGTTACTCACAGTTTTCTATTTAAAATGAATAGGGAAAAGTATAGTGGAAGTTCTAAAACTTATCATGAAAATGTAATTATGTACTAAAATTTTCAAAAAGTGCAATCAAGTCATAAAACTTGTTAGGAAAGTACAATTGAATTATAAAATATTCAAAAAGTGCAATCAAATCTTTAAACTTGTCATGAAAATGTAATCATATGCTAAGTTTTTCAAAATTTGTATCAAAGGAAAGAATTGATTGGACTAATTTGACAACTTTTAGGACTTAATTGCACTTTTTGAAAGTTTTAAGATTCAATTACACTCATGTGACAAGTTTTAAGACTCAATTTCACTTTTTGAAAGTTTTAGGACTTAATTGTATTTTCATGACAAGTTTTAGGACTTCCAATGTATATATCCCAAATGAATATGTTCTTTGAATACTAATCATAGTTTGGCATTGTTCAAGTTATTTAAGAAATTAATTTGAGTTAAACCTCGTTTAGCGTCAAAGTTTGATTTCTTAGCATTGTGATTGTCGAAAGCTTTTGATTTAATTATTTAGAGGTAATTTAGTGGCCCCAACCTTCACCATGTCTCACAATGTAAATTACAAGAAGCCTAATGCTGATCATCCCATCTTATATAGTAAAGGATGTTATAATTTTATTTAATATAATCCCACATTTAGTTTAAATTGCCCACATTTGATTTCATTAAGGATTTATTATCCAAATCTAGTTATTGATAACTATGATTGTCCAAATCTACAAAGAATAGTCTTAATGGAAGACTATATCTATTAGCATTTGTACAGGCATATAAATAGGTTATCTAAGCCAAATCCTCTTATTATTCTCAGTATTCTGATTATATGATAATTGGAGAACACACCATGAACATCAAGATGGCAATTGACTAGAAGTGCTTATTCACAATCATTCAAGCTCCACGTATCTGTTTGTGATGTCATCAATGGCTAGAGGTTAGTTCAGAATTTACATGTTTCCGCATTTGATCCCGATTACCAAGATCATGGTTTTTCGCAAAATTTCTAATAGAGGAACCATGTTGTTTTGCTAGCACAGAATCTCATACCAATCATCCAAGAACTATCGGGGTCCTATTCCAGATGAGAAGGGAATGACAGTTTTTGAATTATTCCGTGCAATTGGGCTTTGTCGGGTGAGGTTTGGCTAGTGATGCTTGGATACCTGGGGATCCTGGGATCAACAAGAACCGCAACACCAATTTTGCCATTATTTTAGGCGTTTCATATGTGCATGAATCGAAGCATGAAGATAGGAGTGATAACTTACAATCTAGAGTAATTTTTTTCCATGTCCTGTCACATCCTAGAGCACATAAACATTAAAACTTGGTAATTAGAGAGGCCTCTTTGATTTAAGCACCCAAGTGCGACCATGTCCAAATAGTTGAGGAGGCAGATTCTCTTCCTCATAGGGAGAAATTCTTCAGTTGAGACCAAAACAAAACATGATTACTAGCACAGCGAGATCTCCCTTGCTTCTAGGAATTTGCCAATTGAAAAGTGAAGGAAATGATCCTACACCTGCCCATAATTTTTTTTTTTGGTCGAAATAAAACTTTCATATTTATATAACCGGTAAATTACACCCTGAAGCAACAAAATCTGTGACCAAGAGATCAAGCAAAGCAGCAGGGGGGGTTAAAAAGCCAATTTTGGGCCGAGAAAGCATTGCTGTGGGCCTTCGCGGCCCAGTCGGCAACCCTATTCCCTTCTCACCTACAATGATTCAGCATTAGGTTAGGAAAACGTAAAAAAAAAAACAGCCTCCGCTTGCAGCGACCGAAGCTCCCATGGCGTCAATCCTTCATTCCTCACAGCTTTTATGACAATAAGGTAGTCGTTTCAAGTTCGATCTTGCAGTCTTGTAGATGCCGACTCAGCAAGTGATGAAGGGTATAAGGGAGAGCTTTAAACTCCGTTTCTAGAGCTGAGTGAGATCGAAAAGAGTTTGAATACAGATAAGTGATTCTACCTTGACTATCACTACAGACACACGCCATTGAGCCCTCTGTGCTTCCCGGATGATATGCCCCATCAATATTACATTTAATAACTGCTGGATCGGGAGGTCGCCACAGATGATCAGGGTTGAAAATCTGTCGTCTGGAGTGCGAAAGAGTAACCACAAGAACTATAGAAGCACTGGTTTGAGCAATCGCCAATTCCACTACAAGATTGGGGTCTGGTTCTTGATCACGAAAGACAAAATTGTTGCGCATCCGCCATATTTGCCACAGAGTGTTGACAATCAATTCAAAGCCAGGTATAGTTGTTGATTGGACTGCGCCTTATGTGGTTGTTCATTATGATAACTAGTGGTCCATGCGATGGACAGATTGAGGGAAAAAGTAAACATTAATCTTTGGATTTGTCCAAACAGCTCGAGTCCACGAGCAATGAAGGAAAAGGTGCTCAGTGGTTTCAAGAGCTTGCTGATGACAGAGTCAACAGCAGGGGTCCTCAACGATGTGTCTTCGATAGAGATTGGCCCTAGTAGCAAGCACATTTTGACAAACCACCCAGGTAAACATCCTGACTTTCAATGTAGTTTTCAATTTCCATATTCTTCGCCAAAAGGGATTTAGGAGTTTGATAGGATGTAGAAGTACCGTTACCTATGGAGAGGTCTGCTGCATTGAGAATGTTGTGGTATCTGCTCTTTACTGTATAGAGTCCATCTTTTGTAGCTGTCCATATCAATTTATCTGTGGAAACTAGAGGGCTGATTGGAATGTGCAGAGCTTGTTTAGTAATGTCATATCCGAATAGTCTAAGGAGCAGAGTCTAGTTCCAATCATGGTGTATCGGGTCAATAAGATCCGCCACTAGCATTTGTTCCTCAAGAGTCTTGGGGCCATAGAGAATTTCCATCGGTAGCCAGCGATCACCTCTTATGCGAATGTTTTGACCATTACCATTTGACCAACACAATTGGGGAGAGATAGCATCTCTACTCGTCAATAAGCTCTTCCATCCCCAAGAGGGACGAGAACCTGATGTCGCCAAGAGGAAGTCTGTTGTAGGAAAATACAACCCTTTAAATAATTGACTCCATAGAGCGTCAGGTTGTTGCAGTAAGCGCCAAGCCTACTTTCCAAGCATAGCTTTGTTAAAAGCTATAAGGTCACGAAAGCCCAACCCGCCAGTATCTTTGTTTCCTTTCAATACATTCCAACTACGCCAATGAATGCCTGCCTTATTCTGATCATTTCTCCACCAGAATCTTGCAATACTTTTCTCTATTGATTTACAAATTGATAGAGGGATCTGAAAGATTGACATAGCATGGTGTGGCAAAGCTTGTATAACAGATTTGATTAGAACTTTCTTACCACCCTTGGATATCAGCTTACTTTTCCATCCTTTCATCTTAGCATGGACTTGTGCCTGTAGCCAAGAAAACATCTCCCTCTTTGAACGCCCCATTTAGAAGGTATTCCCAAATACTTACCATATCTTTGCAACACAGGCAATCGAAGTTCCCTTGACATATTTTCTTGTAAGCTAGACGGACAATATTTGCTAAAAATAATACCAGACTTATTTCGATTCACTATCTGACCAGTGGCCAAACAGTATTGAGTAATAATTGTCGCAAGATTCTGGCATTCTATTATTGTCTCGTTAAGGAAAAAGATTGCATCATCTGCGAAAAATAGATGGGAAAGATTGGGACACCACCTATTAAACTTGATGCCTTTAAGATGTCCCACATTGATTGCTTGATTGATTAAAGTTGAAAGGACATTCGCCATCAAAAATCTCAACTGGTATAGTTGTATCAAATTTATTCTTCGTTAGTGTTTGTTATATTCTAACATTAAATTGTTAAGTTGAATAACACGTGACAATTAAAGAAAGTACCAATTTAGGGTTTTGCCTTTTGTTGATCATATATGTTGTTTTTGTGGTACTAATCCAATTTAACATGGGATAAATTTGTTATGAATGTACTAATTTAAAAAAAATTTATAAAATAATTTATTTTAGAGTAAATTTGTGACAAATATACAAGTTTGAGGTTGAGATTTTTGTATTATTAATCTTTTTTTTTTTTTTTTTTTTGCCCTCTCAAAATCTCTACCTTTCAGCGTCTTCGGAACTTGTAAACTGCGACATCAGCCAAGCATATATGATGATGTATCCTTCAATCAGCACAGCGAATTTGTGCTGATAAAATGCGGGACAATTCTTGTGTTCCGTGGGTTAAAAATCAGAATCATTTGCATCGATAGTAAATTCGTAAATTCCGTGGGTTAAAAATCAGAATCATTTGCATTGACAGTAAATTCGTAAAAGCATTGGTAACTGTCAAATCTTGTCGGTAACATAAAGTTGGCTAAGCAATTCGCTTAACCTATTACCCGTTTGTCATGTACCAACACTTTTAAGAAAGCACTAGTATCATTTTAAATTTTCAAATTCACCGACTTTTATTTTCAGAGGTCACTAACGTGTCGAGTTACTAATTCTTATACGAAATTACCGAAGTTCACTTTTTTTCTTTTTTCCTAATTACCAACTATTCTTAATAATTTGCCAACATTCATCAAAGGGTTAGTAGATCCATATCTAGGTACATCATCGAAATAGTTGGTAACTAAGAAGTATTAAATAAATGTTGGTGAATGACTTGAATGAAACAAAGCAAGTAATTTCATAGAAAAGTTGGGAAATTGAACTCAGGCAAATAAATGTTGGTGCAGTAATATTTAGTTCCGAGAACATCGACATAACGTCCCCACGATAAAAAAAAAATGTACGGCAAAGACTTGATGAACTAACAATTTCCATATGCTCCACATGATCCTACTTTATAACCGATCAAAATTCCAGTAACTTAGGATAAGAATCCTACGTTGAATGGAGACCCTTCCGAGATATTCCTAATGATCTTTGAGATCTATCTCTATGAATCTCTATGCCAACGATATAAGAGACTTCACCCAATCTCTTCATCTTGTTTCATGTAGCATACCTGAATATGTATTGGCAAGTGACTTAAAAAAATTATCTTGCCTGTGCTAACCTGAGTCAGAATGAGCTAAGTTGGGCTTTGTATCTCTCGACATTGCCAGACGCATCCTCTTAGTCTTATATAGACCCATTTACAACCGACGGTCGTAGCCTTTCTGAAAAATCAATGAGATACAATAAGAAATCTTCCATTGTAGCAAGTGTCGTTCCATGCCGACAACGGGCAAGCTTAACTATAATCTTCAAGAAACCTCCCAGATAAGCTTTGATGCATATTTACATCACGTAGCCTCTAAGAGGGAAACGCTATATCACGTATTTGCATCGGCACCAAAAACTGAATATGAAGCCTCAAATTACCAGACTGGTGAAAATCTCTGTTTCCTCATTTCCATTTTGATTTATGATCTGTACTCAACGTATTTATCTGTTGACACCTCAATATTCCGGCAGCACCACCAGAGCATAACCATTTCTCACTGCCTTTATTCATGTTCCATCTCACCCTGTGCATCGCCACAATCTTAGGAGGAAAAGTCTCGAATTCTGTCAAAGTAACCGCATTTTCTGCTCCCTCAGGAACTGTCTCTGGCTCTTTGTCCCTTTGCATCTCAACCCGTGGCCTTTTCTTATTAAGCTTCCCAGAGGTTTGGTTCTTTTTGCTCTTGAAAGATGCCAATGTCTCCTCCCATCCCGTTTCCACACTTGGATCATCACCATAGCACAGTGCTGCCACAGAAAAAGAAGAAAAAAAGATTGGAACTTGAAAGACTCTTGAATATTATTTAAGTGCAAGTTCTCCAATAAAAAATTATCGAGATATTACTAGGGTCAGCAATATACCTAGTATTTGGTCATCAGGAGTTGGTCCTTCCACCTCAGGAGATGCAGATAGCATTTCCTGCGTTGAACTTGGGGTCCCCTTAAGTTGTTTTCCTAGTGTGACAGGAGTATCTGATGGTGACATGTTAAGTACAATGGCCGATCCCTCCTCTGCAACAGACACACACAGGAAATGTGGGGCTCGATGTCGTGATGGATCCTTGTCCACTGCCTTGGAGGTGAGCTGATCACAGTGAATACAATCAGAGTGCAGTTTTGCTGAACTGTCACATATAGACTTTTATATTACAAAATGTTAAAACACGTGATGTGGGCATCCTGTGTCGGAGTCAAAAAGCTTGTAAAACTTGCTCAACCTTTCAGCACTTGCAAATTTAATTTGTGATCACTAATTCTCATATATCATTGAAAAGACAGGAGACAGAATTCGATACAAGTAGATTACTTGGATCATACATATATGCCCTGTGAATCGCTTGTTTTTTTGTTTACTTTTGTTGTTTTTGGATCTTGCCATGCTTTCCTTTAATCTTCCTTCGTGTCACACAGCAAACAGTCAGTTGACCCATAAGTCCCGATTGTGACACAGGATGCCCATGAGGTTCAAATGTGTGCTACAAGCCTTGAACATGACACCTCAAATCCCATAATCAGACATGATGAGAGAACAAGGATGGAGGATTTCAGGAACGTCTATCTAAACAGAACATTTCGCTAAGAAAACATTAAATAGGACTTTGCAGAGGAGATTCAAGCTGACCTGGAATTGGCAAACGTTTCCATCAGCACCACTATAGGCAACCATCCCTGATTATTCAAATAAAATTCCAGGAATTGGTTAGTTAATCTAAGTGGGTAAGATCACTAGAAGAAGATAGTAGTAACATAAAATTTAAGCTTGCAGTGAACTGTTCTTGTTTAGGGAGTAATGATAGAGCTGAGACAATAAATTCAGTCAATCTTTTTAGGACAAAATATAAAGGCAAACAATATTAACAGAGGTGCAATTATAGAGGTGCTTCCAACAGAAAAATTTTAAGTGCAATATAGAATTAAATTTAAACATCCGAACAAAAATAAGAAGCATACCAGTATGTCTTGAGACGTGAACACTCCAGATGGCAAAGGATGAACAGTACAATGTATGCAACCTTTGTTTTGTGCTACTGAGAGGTTTTCCAGTGACAGGACCATCATATGCAGACCTTGACAAGCTAAGCAATCTCACTGTTCCATCATCAAATGATAAAAGAATACATCTGAAAGAGAAAGAAGGTTGATACTTCAGCACTTGCAACAGAAATGTCAAGGCTACAAGACATGCTTTAGCATGTGCGGTAACAAGGATACCTAGGATCTGGCAGCCAATCAACGCTAAGGATATTCTTGGGTGCAGAATGAATGTGCCACAAGGGATGAAATGGATCACTGCCAACAACCAGGAGTAACTTATCAGGTATACCATGCAACAAAATCTACTGTCACTAAAAAATATGAACGAACAGATATACTATAACCAATAACCATAGCAGAACCACAAGAACACCTGCAATAAGACTAATCGTCAAGGTGCTTTTTGGCCCAGATTTCTGCAGCTGGTTTGTCAGCCCTTATGATTTATTTTAATGTCCAAAACCAGTCAAAAGCCCACTGGCAGAAGCCAAGACTAGAAGTATGAAAAAGCAACCTCCATTGTATTGTCATTCAATTTTGGTGCAATTGAAAATAAATGAGCAAGTGATCCCAAAGTTGCCCAATAAAGTGTGAAGAGTAGGCTTACAACAAAATTTTGCATATATGCAGAAAAGCCACAAGTTTGAAAATTTCACATTACTCCTTCCACCTTGTAATTTAAGAATCATAAGTAAGGCAAGTTAAAAGTCGCTTCTTAACTGAAATTCACAAACAAAATCCTAAGGATCTCCAAACAGGCTCCAATCTATCTTTTTCATTGTAAGCCCAGTGCATTCATGTTTACTACAACCAAAATCCGAACCTTGGCCTCAACATTAAAATCTGGTAAAAACAGTATGCTTGAATTAGCATATTAGGTACTGGACAAAAAAGAATTAGCATATTAGGCATTAGAGTGAGAACTTGATTGAATATTTAGGCATTCAATTGGCTGTTGTCATGCCTCCAGTATACCTGCCCCGAATGCTTTTTCCTACTTTGCCAGTTCAGTTTGACTGACTAGCAAAAATAAGGTGTAAACTTTTTCCTACCACACACAAAGCTTCAGACATGAATGCATGCTAATAGTTCTTGAAAATGAAAAAATAAAACTACAAAAACCTCTCTAAATCCAATAACAATATCACAACAACAACCACCACCACCACCACCACCTTAATAATACTACAACAATAACAACAAGAACAAGCCTAGTGATAATACTACTACAACAACAAAAAACCTTTTCCCAGTGTGTGAGATCGGCTAATTTAATCCTTAAGTTATTTCATTCGGTTTTCATAGCAGCACTTCTGAAGGATCCAAGTAGTCCATTTATTTCCTTAAACTTCTAATAATGTCTTTTTAGGTCTGATCTATCCCTTAAGTGGCATCCCTCGATTGCACAAAATACTAGATACACTTCTCTACTTCATCCATTTTCCTTGGATTATGTCTATGTTACTTCCATTGCGATTTTCTTTTTCTTAACGGTAGTTCCATCAAGACAATTGATCCAAGATAATTACTTATTTCACTCCAAATCTCAACACCAGTTTCATATGAACCTCTTCCTTCCCTTACAAATAATCAAAATACTGTATTTGGTATTTTCATATGAGGACACACATTGCAAAGATGTGTTGTAACCAACCAATCAAAAATAAGATGCACGCACATGTCACCAAGTAGAGTAAGATTCATAGCATGCAGGCAATAGTTATTGGTCGGTCATACTAAGTCATCACTACCACAAGGTGTATCATCATATAAAATGCTTTTTCTTGTATTCATCCTAGATTCTGAAACTTCCCTCCAAAATTCAAGCAACATGTATCCATACCCCATCTTCATCTACTAGCAGTATACAATTGGAAAAGGATACCCCATGAAATGTCACCCAATTACTTCTCAATGACCTCAACCCTGATCAGAACAACGACATGACTTTTTTTTTTAACGGTATGTAACCTATCGTCGATGGTTAATTTTCGCAACTGCATATGCACATCACTACTAGCTTTATATACAATAAACATGTGCCACATTCTCCAACTCAAAACCATCTAACACTCTTTCTAAGAGCCTATCATATACTTTCTGCAACTCTATGAAATGTCCGTCTGTCGTAGTGTGTTTTGCAAGAAGTAGCATTTCTGATCAATCAAATAAGAATGAAGTTTTATTTCTACAGACTAGCAAGCTTAGTTATTAGACAGGTTTGAACAATAATGGCCAATCTCCAGTGATGAGAGAGTATTAAGAGATGTATTCATTAGCTCCATGTGCTTAATATCAGAAGAGTTTATATAAGTTGGATTAGTTGTTGTTAAGTCTTTAGCCTACTCTACAGACACGAACAGTTCTAGCATAGGCATCAATCCGTTTTGACGCATAATCAGAACTCAACATAAATCCTAATGTTCTCGTGAAAGTACATATTTATCAGAAAAGTGGCCATTCTAGAAATTGTATTAAGACACGAGAATCTCTTAACATGGATCATAAAGAAGTCGACAATAAGTTACCAAACATACCGCATGTCCCAGAACTTAATGCCTCCATGTCCAGCAGTGACTATGACATTTACACTCTCGGGATCACTGCAAAATGTTTAAATTCCAATAAAAGAATTACTTAAAATACACATGTTTATTAAAAATTTAAAATATGACAAAGCAAGGTCAAACTAAGTAGTCTTCACAATCGTAATGAAAATAAATCATAAAATGCAGTAATTTATACCTATTCTAATAGGAGAACTACCATTTAAATTTATCAACATTCATAATATGAAGAAATTGTACATTAAAATGGAATTGGGGTATCTTTATTCCCCAAAAATATATGATATTGTAAGGCTAAAAAGCAAAAGTTGTACTCGAACCAGTCCATCGATATACCAGTGTTGGCTCATTTTATCATTAACAACAGACCCGACACTATGATGTGCTTTAGTTAAGATGATCTGAAGCTCTATTTCCCACAGATCAGATCACCCTAAATGGACTTTGCAGACAAATGGACACATAAAAATATTGTCATTTGACAAAATGTTTAAAAGTAGAAAAAAGGAGAGGTGAAACCAACCTAGACAGAGCCAGGTCCTAAGCTCCAGCTAAAATGGCTAATGAAATGGGAAGTGAGCCCAACTAGGATAACATTTTGGAGGACCTATAACTTCCAACTAGAATGGCTCTCTTTTCTCAAATAGTCATCAACACACCCCAAAATAGTGACTTTCCAGTTGTAACAATAGGGATCAGTATAGGAGATAATCTCCAACTAGAATGGCCTTCTCTTTTCTTAATGAATCGTCTATGTTGCACCAAAATTGTACAACAAAGGACTTGGCAGCTGCAAGAATAGGGATAACTGTGGCTTTGGCACACTGTCTCCAGAGAGCTGGACGCATGATTACCAATTCCGTAAAAACAAGGCAACCGTTGTGCCTTCTTATCCTTCTGACTATGTTTTGATTGGTCCATAATTACCTGGCAGCTGGCAAGATGAACACACCATATGGATGAGTCAATAGACGTCCTTGAACATTCTGTCATTCTTTATGTGCCTGGGTTGCATCCTCCATGCACTGCCTGATTGACCCTCTCAGGATCAATAATAATCAAAACTAAATCTAAAATTTTCTGCCTTGTTACCTTTCCAACTAGGGAATTACATCAGCAGAAAGATGGTCTGCCTTGCTTCCTTTCCAGCTAGGGAATTACATCAGCAGAAAGATGGTCTGGCTTCTTGTTGCTTTTTTTTTTGCCTTTTCTTTGTGGGACAACTCTAATAATATGAGACATAGCCTTATTCAAAAGTTTGCTCTTTTAAGCCCTTTTTTCATTGCTTACAGAAGTGCTAAAGTTTTAATTATTGAAGTTCAACAATTTTATGCAGCAAATAAAAGACAACCTCACATTTACATACTGACAATCCGAAAGGAACAAAAAACATACAACTGAAGTAAAAGTCACCTTCCAAAAGGGGCCCAAGCAACTGCTCTGACAGGAACGGTATCTGCAGTGAAATGAAGCAAAGGCCTTGTATCTGCAATTCAAGAGCATAAATTTGATTAATGCAAGTGCCAATGAACCAAAAAGTTTGACAATTAGAAGGGAACCGACAGACAAATTGCCAACTACCTTTGGATGAATTACTTGCAAAGAATTTCCACAAAGCTACCTGAATGTCACAAGTTTGGTGTTCAATAAAAAATATAAACTAGAAAGGCACTGAGTAAAAGATGAGCAGCTCAATCAAAGAAACAAGTGGTGATTTAATCCAAATAATCCAGAGACATAAGTTAGAAATGGCTTCTTTTTTAAGGATGTAAACCTCCTTGTTGCAAGCCATGTGCCACTTCAAGTTGCATCATGAGAGTTCTAAATGTTGGATAATGGCGGCACTTTGGCCTGAGAATCAGTACAATGGGACAGAAGCACAGGCCAGGCAGATGAGAGAAAACAGAAGAAAGCCCTGCGGGCCCCCTTGAGCAAAATATTCCCTCAAGGGTGGATAGTTTCTATGCCAAGGCTTGGTCTACAAGGCCCACTGGTAGGCCAAGCAATTCAAGTAGCAAACACTTTCTCCTGAACCATAAAATAAATGAAAGATCTTTGGCAAACCAAGGAATTAAATCAAGATTCATATTTGTCTGGACATTTCATCCTAGCGTACAGAATCATTTTGCAAAAGGAGAAAAATGAACCGTTGAGGTGGTGCAACAAATTGCAGAAATCACAGTTATGATGACAAAAGAGACAGCTGAAGCTCTTCATTGGGGAAGAAGATAAAACAATAGCATTACCATAGTTACATAAGTAATCTCCTCTTTGGTAATAAAAATCATACATGAATTTATGTCCATATTCCCTACACATGCTCAAAAGCTAGGAACTCTTAAAGCCATAACATTCCTAGGATTCTGGACACTTTTGAAAAGGAATGAACATACTTAAATGGGGAAGAGAATACACAAAAATATTATCCTTCTATGTTCTATATTCCTAATTGAGTAGAGAATACACAAAATATCATCCTTCTGTGCTTCTATATTCCTAAAATTTAAAAATTGTGTTCATTACCTATACTGACATAGGAACTCCTCAGTAATAAAAAATTGTCCTACCAAATC
Organism: Eucalyptus sideroxylon; assembly: GCA_014182405.2. NCBI lineage: Eukaryota > Viridiplantae > Streptophyta > Magnoliopsida > Myrtales > Myrtaceae > Eucalyptus > Eucalyptus sideroxylon. The sequence goes on along the minus strand of CM024558.2, from coordinate 24,710,023 downwards.
AAAATGACTGGCATTATTCTTATGGTTATGTGAATAGATATCAATAGGAAAGAAAATGGAAGATTTTGCCTAATGGTGAAATGTTCATTCATTTAAGTTATTTTACAAGAAGAAAAAGAATAAACATTGAGTCAAATGAATTCAAGTACTTGCTACACCAGGAAGATATTAAGTTAGACTTTCATACAGGAATTCAAACTATAGCCTGAAAAGAAACAGATTCATTATAAAATGGCATTAGTAGGCATACCGTTCCATCATGGCACCCAACAAGCAAATATTCATGTGGGTGAGAAGTCGACCATTCCACAGACAGCGGGATGCTGTGCAAAGAATTGAACAAGATTCACTTTTAGAGCTACCACTTAACCAACCACTTTTAAGAAAAGAAAAACATAAAACTGGTGCAGAGGTTCTATTAGAAGTATAGGGTTCTGCAGAAGTTCAAGGCTTCAAGCCAGCAGCTGCCTTTAGAGCCAAGTAACATGATTAAGTGATAGCCGAATCATGATTGATCCAGATAGTTGAAAAGAAAATAGGAGAACTACAGGATCCTCTCGGTAGATTTGGCCCAAAGAGGCTGCTCTATCTTAGAGTAGTACAAATGACACAAGGACCAAGACATCATATCCAGATTTGTCTTTCTGCTCTCTTTTAGCCTTATAAAGATTTGAGATCACGGAGTTTTGGATTTGTGATGTAACTGTCCCCATCTCACTCCACTAGTGAGATCTTGAAACAGAAAACAGGACATAGAAAAGCATACAATTCGCACATGAATGATGGAAACATGAGCACCATGCCTGAACCCATCTAATCCTTGGACATCTAACTCTAGTATGAATAATATATAAGCTCTCTTAACATAATTCTTTCAAAGAGACAAAACTACATTATGATACTTTCTGCCTCATCTGATCAAAGCACAATCTGCACAAGGCTTGAGTCACTGTATCACATAACATCCCTACATCATGCCACAAATGCAAACTTAACTATATATAGGCTGCAGGCTGAATGGAAGTGCTATAACAAAAGAAAATCAGAAGTTTACGAAAATCATAGGGTAACAACAATAATTTATACACGACACTTCAGTCCATATATCAACCAACTAAATGCCAACGGCAACAAGAAACAGGGTAAAGCAAAAACCAAAAAAATCAAATCATGAGAACTACCATAATAAACTACAAGGGGGCAGATGAAAGGAATCATCTGCCCCCTCACTCTTGTAGCAATCCAACCAGATCATTCAATAATAATCAAAATCTTCACTTCAAATTGTCATTTAGCAATTGGGAAATTACTCCGCTAATGCTTTACAATCGACATATATTTTACCTCTGTATGCCACCAGATTTAAGTGTCGAGCATCTAAATACTGGCTCCAGTTTTATAAAGCGAGGATCAGTATCCTCCCTCTGAGTAGAAGAATAAATAACTTTCACTGTTTGAGGCAGTGGAACCTCCCACCTGCACTTGAAACATAGAATTATTATAACTAGATGCAGAAAACTCCCCGTTTCAATATGTAAAAGCTTCTTTTCTGCCACTTATTAACATAGATTATCTAAGACACAATACAAAAGCTGGTACATGGTGAGATACAATCTAATTAAACAGCAAGATTGTGAGATTAATTGAAGGTACAACTATAATTTCCTCTCACTCGTTGAACATCCACAAAGGTGCAGTTCTTCCCTTTCTGTGAGGGAATATAACCTATGCCATACCACATATATTTTTCCATTTCAAACAAAGTTCAATCCAAAAAAAGATGGTTCGAATTAAATAGGGCAAATAGTATCATAGAAAAACTTGTAAAAAGGATTATCCCAAGATATTTATTATTTAGGAAAGACAGAAAAACCATAGTGTCCCAATTTCAGCATGGAATTTGTTAAAGCAAGTCTCTTGTAGCTAGAGTTCAACTGTGCAACAGGGTCTAAATCACATGACAACAAAATCGTGTCATGCTCTCATAAAACACTTTCAAAAACACTGCAGACTTATGCAAGAAAGTAAAGACAACAAAGAACATTATCCAGCATTTTTTTTAAAGACAAAATGAGTTACCATCAAAGTAATTAGATCATTTGTGATTTTTCCACTGATATTAGCTTAGATTTCACCTTAATGGAGCGGGTACATGGTTATTCACATGAAGTAAAACACTATAGTTAAAGGACACACAAATGTATATGAAAGGAGGATAAATCTAGATGTACAGCTCTTACACTTCTATAGACCCATTCCCCAGCACAACGGCTAGATAGCCCATCAGATGTGTGCATTTGGTTTCATGCATATCAAATGGCCGCCATTTCACATCCCACGCAACTTTTCCATTGTGAGAAAAGCAAAACACCAACCTTGGTGCGGCAACATCCTCCGATATTAAAGTACCAGAACTCGATCTGCTATAACTTCCAACAGCATTATTTCCTGCAGAACACGCTCTAAAGCCAGATTGACCTTGCTGATTTATGCAGGGCAAGAATCTTTCCTCATTTTCCGTCATTATTGACACATGTTCATTGACATGACAGCTTTCCACACCACCGACATTATCTAACCTTCTACCAGTATTTAGGGATGCTGCTGCTTCGCTACTTCTTCTTTTTCGGCCAGAATCTTTCCCTGCAATTTGTGCACTGAGAACCCCAGAAACCCCATCTAAAGTATATGATACTGGTGTCTTCTCCGGAAAGTCACCAGCCAGAGGCTGACCGAATTGACTGTTGCAATTCGAGTCATCAGAAGGTCTTTCTAAGGGCTTCTTTCTAGGTCTTCCCCTAGGTCTTGGAGGCTGAGATGATTTCTCTTTTAGGGATTGTGAATTTGCACGTCTTTGTCTAGGCTTGTCCACTAAAGATGCCTCTTCCCCATCTCCACTTACGTTAAGAAGAGACCATATTTGAATGACACCTCTGCCAGTAAGTGGGGCACCCAATTTGTGCTGAAAAGATCCCCGAGGATGAGCAGCAACAGCTATGAACTGAGAACGCAAGATGATCTTTAAAAATCAATCATGCAAGGGACATGTAAAACTAGTCTCACATTTTCCTATGCCTAGCCAAATCAGCACAAGCATCGGAGATTGCAGAGAGTGGACACAAACAGGGCCATGGCAAGTAGATTAATTAATGTTAGTCATACCAAAACAAGATTAAAAGAAGCTAATTCTGCTCATTTCTCAAAAGCTCAAACATCTTATCTTGACATTGTAAGTAGCCATACCGCACAAAATGCTTTCATCCTAATAAGGTCAAAAAGTGACCATGAAATTAGGTAATACTAACAGCAATGACAGGGCATCCGCTTCAACATTCATTCAATCTACGGAGTGCTTAATTTAATGCAGACAGAGAAATAAGCTACTTCATAGGGCTAAGATTTGCATAATTAAAGGTTTCAATCCAACTATTTCACCAAAAGGGAGGGGAAAAGAAGAAAGGAAATCACTGGACCAAATCTAAGAAATAAGATGACCGACCAGTCCATCATCCAGAGAAGAAGGAATTTCATTTACCATCTAGAATAGAATGTTCTATATCCCAAACTCAAAGGAATAGAGGAGCCGATATCAAAATTAAAGAAAGACATTATAGGATATCCTGCACACTCATAAGAGCATTAAGCTTTTTGCCAATTTATTCCGGCAAGAGATTTGCCAGAACATTCACATTGTCTACCATAAACTTCTCAAAGTAATCTACTGCAATTTTCCGAAACAGAAGTGGAGAAAATAAATTGCCCACTATAATGCTTCACCGGAGGGAGAAAGGCACCTCATTTTTAGTCTGATATTCAGGTCTGTGGCAAACTCTGGGACACCAATCCAGAGCCCAAATTGAACCTCCAACATATATGACAAAATCCTTGCTGCGAAATAATATGGAGATAGATGGAGATGTCATCCTTATGTAACATAAAGAAAAGGAGATATTGAAGCATGATACGCGTGTGTTTATCACACAGGCAGAAGGCAACATGAGTTTCAAAAGTAGTTCAGATTATATCTAAATCTGAAAATATAGCAGCGTCTATGGACAACATCATCAATGGCACATTAGAAAGTGCAAGACAATGATCACGTGTATTTGACTATACACTAGCCTTACTTTGACGTACTAGAATAGTAAGTTATGCGTACCAGTTACCAACTAAAGCATTTAGATGAGCAGGCCCATACCCAGTTACCAACAAAGGGTACCTATCTATGGCACTACCAAGCAGCCAAATATACAATGCAAGGCTTTGAAGGCGAGAGCAAATTTTAGCCTTTCATCAATAGAGCTTAGCTGTCCATCAATTAAGCCGTCATAACAATTGAGTGTGAAAGCATGGTAGCTTGTTGCCCATATTAATTAGATGAGAAGAATGGCAAACTTGCAAAATCCTTTGAGTTCTCCACCAAACAAAGTTTAAGTTTGAGCATTTTTAAGATTTAAACAAAGTTAATTCAGAATAGCAAGAAGTGGTTTTATTAGGTCAAGCTTTCGAATACCAGAATCCCTGGTTCTACTCTTAGGAAAAAAAAATTTGGTCACATCCTATTTGATGCAGTTCTGATGTAGATCTTGAGTTTGATGTGCAAAAACATTGGAAAGAAGTGTACAGATATGCTTAATAGAAAGTATGGATCACTTTGCTAGTAGCTTAAACTTTTGGGAGAAAGAACTGCTGATATGAATATTCCACAACACCAAGTTAAACCCCTCAAAAAGTGCTACCATTATGTCAAAAATAAGGGGAAAAAAGAGGAGAGAAAACTGTTACAGGAGAGACAGCAATAATAAAGTCACTGATCCAGCATTATCAGCCCCCACACCAGGCCTTAGGCTTCAGGTACCTTAACCCCAGGATATGAACTTAATTTGTTGGGACATTGAGCTACTTGCCATTTGGTTTCCATTGCAATACTTTTAAGATAAAATTCCTACAGAGATTGCTAGTCACGCATGGTGCCTATTTTAAGATCCCCTAGAATCTCGTGGACAGAAATAAGTTGATAACCATCTCATGATCCCATAGTTAATTGAGCCAGCTTATATCTTAAAACGAAGAGATCAATACAGGATAAATAAAAGCAATACAGTAAGTGATTTTATGATTATAATGTATATAAGTAGCACAATGAACATGAGATGCTGACAGCCTGACTGTAGTTCTTAAATGCAAGTGGTGCAATTTGAAGAAATTAATTTGAAAATAAGGTCTTTGAGGTTGGTAACATCTATCGTACATTGTGAAGCTTCCAAACCAACAATCAGAACATAATCCTCCTACTTTAAGCACCAAAAAGTCAGGTGCAAAGCATGTTTAATATCAAGTATGAATAAGAGAACAACAACGATGTACATGCCATGCCGATCAACACAGAACATGATTGAAACAGTGAATAATTGTAAAATTCCACAAACTGTGTGAATACCATATTTTTAAGCTTAAATGTGATAGAAACACCTGTTGCAATTTGCGTGGGGTCCATTATCCTGCATAAGGTTTGCAGTTCACACCATCAGAAAGAAATGATTGTAAGCAGATAATGAGGATTAGCCACTAGAAGCACCAAAGCTATTTTAGTTTTATACAGTTTGGTAACAAAACCTTAGGAACGACCATTTTGGTTGCAGACTTTCTTTTAAAAATTTCATTTGAGCATCCAGGAACTTAGTCCAGAGAATCCTACGTGACAATATTTAAAGAATAGGATTGTCAAATCTGACTTTTCTAATAGTTAAACATCAAAAGAGACACTCAAATGATCTACCTCAAAAAGTTATGGAACTTAAGCAAACATTTAAGAAGTTTTGAAACTTCTAGTGTCCATATTAGAAACACACAACACCGCAAACATCAGTAGCTTCAAACTATCAATTGAACAACTGCATAAAAGCTTCATTCCAACAATTAACCATTAAACACACAACACCACAAACACTAGCAACTTCAAACTATCAATTGAACAGCAACTGCAAAAAAGCTTCATTCCAACAATTAACCATCATCACATTACATTTGAACAAAAAATAGCATTTCTAGCACAAAAGAAACCGAGCCCAACAAATATATACTGAGCAAAGTCACTGGGGACATAGACTTGTCCCAAATTCAAGAATTGAGACTAAATTGGTTGAAAAGTTGTAATAGGAAACGATACAACTGTTGGACTTGTATGATCAGGAAGTAGAGCAAAGAGAGGCGCTAAAGCTGTTCACCAACTACGGTATGTCCGTGGACCAAAGATGAGAAGTCCACTTCCATCAGAATCATGATACATGAAAACATTAAAGAAGCTCTCTAAACATTATTCTACAATTTGATTGATTTTCTCTCCCTATTAAAATTAGAAAACTAAGAGGCTTTGTAAAACCACAAAAAAAGGGACTCCAATTATGGTGAACAAAATTGGTTCAAACAACCCCAACTGCCAACTTCACCCCTCTCATTTGTAGACAAATCTAGTGCTCGGCCATTGTCCAAGTCCCTATAACCAATACTAATAGCCCCTCTCACTCAACCATTCCTACAGCTATAACCTACTTGTTGTGATCATAATCAACAACTTATCTTGTTGGAGATCTCAATCCATAACGGAAGTAATTTGCTCTTTTGAATGGGAACCCAACTCCGTCTCCTCTTGCTCTTGCTTGACAGCACGAATTTTAGCAGGAAATTGAGATTGAGCAACAAATTAGGATTTAACTGAAATTAATGCTAGTCCTAGGGTTATATTTGCTAATCAATCTAGTCCAAATTCCTTAATTTGGGGGTAAGTTTATGCCCTCAACAATGTCGTTAAGAGCTAGAGTTCCTTTCATCTTAGAAATGATGTTCTTCGGTTGGAATATTATATCATCTGGGTTATTCATAAAGGAAGCCTTTGTGCTACAATGAATGGTCAATAAATAGCTTGAAATTGCTGATGATTGTGTTGCTCTATGTCTATAGTTAATGGATAGCATCCATTGGATACTATCAGTTCCAAAACTTTTCAAGGGATCACTTAAAATTCCAAATCATTTTAAAATAGACCATTTGAAAATTTCATCCAATGCTTTAATCATTTAAAAAGCCACAACGCATAATTTAATTTTCAATATATTACAACTTAGGATTCTCCAGCAAAGCTAAGTCCTTGAAGACACTAAAACGAACCTTTTGAAAAAGTTGTGAAGCCAAAATGATCATTGTTGACATTCTCTTCTTTTTTTTCTTTTGTTTTTGGTTAGACAAAATCATCCGTAAGGTTGTGATACCAAACTATAAGTTGTAAAATAATTTTGACAATTCTAGTGTCCTGATCCCAAGATAATGATATGATCTGTTCCAATATGCATGCACTAATGGGGAAGGGGACATGAAAATGAAGACTCGTGGAAGTGGAAAAATGCATAAAAAAGGTGCATAATCAAGCTTTCAACAGCATAATACCTGAGGAACAGTTGCAGACGAGAATGGTGGCAAGGTTACCTCAATGCCAGCATCCTGTTCCTGCAAACCCCGCACTTCCTTAGCAAATTTGATAACCTTGGGTTCATAGTTCAAGTGCCTCCGTTCCTCAGTGGCATCGCTACACTCACATATCACAAACAGAGGAAGAAAGGTCTTCAGGTAAATTGAAAAACCAACTTTTTCTTTAACAAGTAAAAAGGATTTACAAAACACAGCACCGATAGAACTTTAGAATCTTGACTTCATAACGCATGAGTGCACTAATGTGCTCCTAATATTTAGCGAATGAGGATGAAAGAAAAAAGCTCAAGCAAGCGAACAACCAGAGTGCGAACCTAATAAGCTCAAATTTAGCTCACTCTCATTTCAAATTGCTTGAAATAGTGATTGAAGCAGACAACCTCAAAATCTCACCCTCGCCAGCTTCGCCATAAGTCTCCGCAATTGAGTCCACCGCTCTGAAGCGAAAGAGAGGCCTCATGTAAAATGAGAAACCGACTCTTGCTTCACAAGCAAAGAATTTACAAATTACAGCAACGACAGAACTCCGAAAAGTTGGGAGATTCTATTACATCACGGGCGTAACAATGTCTTCTTACATTCAGCGATGAACATGAAGATCAGAGCTCAAGCAAGAGAAAAAGCCTAAGCACGAACCGACATAAGCTCCGATTGAGCTCACCATCACTTCAAATCGCTCACCTTGAGAAAGCGATTGAAGAAGACAACCTCGCAATCTCGCCGTCGTCCAGAGCGCCGACGCCCGCCTCGCCGCAGAGCTCCGCGACCGAGTCCACCGCTCTGAAGTGATTCTCGACGGAGCAGTCGAACGGCCAGACGCGGACTTCGGTGCTGCTCCCGGGATACTCCAACAGCGGCGACGCGTCTCGCTCGATGGCGCGCGCCGTCCCCCCGGCCTCCGACGCCGCCGCCGCCGCCGCCGCCGCCGCCTTTCTCCTTCCTCGTCGCTCGCCGGCGGCTTCCATGGCGATCGGCTGTGCGGCCCTTCTTCGGCTTGCGAACCGCGCGCGGCGAAAGTGAGATTGCCGGGTTTCGAACTTCCGTCTGCGATGAAAAAGAAGAGGCGTTTTGTATTTCCTTTCAAGGAGTTTCGAACCCTAGACCATGCTACTGCTAGCCGTACTTATAGTAAAACCCCGGCAAGAGCTAATTCCCTACTCAACCCCGAATTTTACGTCTAATCTCAATTCTGTCCCGAACTCTCTCTTTTTTTTTTTTTTTCCAGAAAATCCCCAATTTTTAATTAAATCCCAAATCTACCTACACGTCCAAAAATTACTATCGATTTCTTAAAAATTATCAATATCATGATGTTATTATTATTCCATATAAGGTGAAAGTATTGATAGAAGACACATAATAAACCTCTGATATTTGTTTATTTTCAAAAATTCGGTGGCAATTTCTTGAAGCGTGAGCAGGTTAGGGAATAGAATGAAACTTAGGGGTTTTTTAAGACAAAAAAAAAAGTTAAAAATAGAATTGAGATTTGATCTAAAATTGAAAATTTTTTAAGGAATTAGGCCCTAAGCAAGCCCTACAACTTTTTTTTTTAGGGTCTGGGCAAGCACCAAAACTCCATCCTTGGATTTTTTACTAAATTGAAACAAGAAGAGATGTATCACATTCCCAAAGACGAAGACATACCAAGTCAATTGAGTATGCATTGCATAATAATATATTAACTTGTCAAAGAAAGATAATCGCCACTACTTCCAAAACAGACATCACTCAATGAACACAGAGCCCCGTCCTGAATGCTTCTGCGATCCCGGAAGTTCCGTGAAGAGAATAGAAGATGCTGCTCCCACTCCCTCTATATTTTCTCCGCTTTGTCATGATTTCATTCGTGCCCGGTGAGTCGCTACTTCCGGCGATCCCATTGTGAGCTCGGAAACTCGACAGTGACGGACATTGAATTTCTCTCCAGTCTCCTTAATGCAACATATTCAACTAAAAATTGCAAAAATAAATTTAGGAAACATCAATTATGAACCAAAAATTCATTACCTAATCTGCCACTGATCGTTTTTTTGGATAAAACTTTATTGTCATTAGAAAATTCACCATAGTAGTGTCCCATGTCTTTACATAACAAAGAAAAAACACAATAGGGAATAGTAGACAACTTGTTCACAAGCAAAAGACTCATTTCGATGGGAATCTGCAACATTGTTTGCCTCTCTTGGATAAAAATAAGGTATGGATACCTGGAGTACCAAAACTCGGCACGGAGGGATAAATGCCAAAAGTTTGGAAAATGACACTTAAGTGCCAAAATCAAAACAAAATGGATCACTTAAGTACTAATCCGGCCAAATTGCTGACGTGAGTTGAAAATGCAAAAACGACAACATTTTATGTTAATTATTACCATATTATAGACAAAACGGCGTCGTTTTTGTATTTTTTTTTTAGCCATGTCAACTTGCAAAATGACATTGTTTAACACTTATTTCGCCAGAAAATCACCACGTCAGTAATTTGGCCGAATTTTGACCGGATTAGCACTTAAGTGATCTATTTTGTTTCGATTTTGGCACTTAAATGTCATTTTCCTAATTTTTTATACTTAAATGTCCTTCCGTGCTAAATTTTGTCACTTGAGTTGTACTATGTTCTATAAAAAGTAATTGAGACACCTTGTACGCAATCCAAGAGATGTGTACACTCCCTGACTAACGTTTGGCCAGCACATGGAGCTTCGGCCTAGCTCGTGATGAAGCTTTCCAGCGAAGTACAATTTGACTCGATCTGAATTGAAGTATTTCGATCTCATAGTACCCTTGGCGAGGCTTCTCTTCGACTCTTCACAAACAGCAAACCCTGCCTCAAGGCTAGGGTCTCGCGGTGAGTGCGGATGGAGCAATGATATTCTTCGCGAAGCCACCCACCAGTTGCCACAGATGGTCTTTGCAAATTCTAGCCATTGCTCCTTGTCGTGAGTCGCTACACCTCAACCTATCAATGTTCAATTTCCATGAGCCCAATGGCGGCGGTGACCATCCCTCGACCAGTAAGTTTCTCTTCCCATATCCCCTCCATTTCCCCTCCTTTTGATTCCAATACTCGTAGAGGTTGAGGTCGTCAATTGCTTCAGCCATTATTCCCCGAGGTCAAGGTTTGATGTTTCAGTATACCCACATGTTACGTTCTTTTCATATGAGCCATGCACGCCGACTAGAATTACACTTGATTGCGACCCCGCATGGGAAGATAGGTTTCTAGTGAGCCATCTATTCATTTGAGCGACTGCATCTGTTGATCTCTTTAGTTTAATGCGGGGATCTGACCAGATTTCTCTTGTCCAATCACACAAAAGGAGAAGATTTTGATGTTTCAAGTGCAGGCGATGTAATGAGCACAATGTATAAAGTACGAGCCTTCTCTTGTAGAGGTTTTCTTTTGTGGGGAGAGCATTGTTGCATACACTCCATAGAAAGAAATGAATCTTCAAGCAGTGCTGACCCTGCCATGTACGAGTCCATAGGTTCTTGGGAGGCTGGTAGGATGTTGACAACAAGCTAAAGTTAGGTTTTTTTGGCCTAAGAGCACATTTTGTTGTAGCCACTCTTCACTGAATATAATCCCGTATTGTTAACCATCCACACTAATTTATCCCTTTTTTTATCCCTTTGTGAGTTGATACTTAGTAGGATGGAGAGGATCTCTTGGACTATTCTTTCCTCAAAAAGTTCATGTAGCTTCACTAGGTTCCAATCATGGGTGACTGGCTCAATCAATTCCTCTACATATTTAGGGTTGTGTTGATTCACCACACCACCAATGCGGCCACTAGATAGCCACAGGTCTTCCCGAATTCAGATTCTTGGACCATCTCCCACTAAGGATCACACTTCGGATTCTAGCACCCATCTCCCAAACTTTGCCACTCCATAAAGGGTGATGACCATTTCTAGCATGCCAAAATTCTCCTTGCAGGTAATACAAGCCCTTCATAACTTCTCCCTAGCATCGCCTTATTGAACTCCACTAAGTCCCTAAATCCCAACTCTCCTTTATCTTTCCTTGTTTTCCATAACTCCCAAATCCTCCAATGGATTCCTTGTCTTTCAACATTTTGTTTCCACCAAAAACAAGCAATCTTTTTTTCAACTAATTTGCAAATAGAAACTTGAGTTTTGAAAATGGATACCACGACCTATGGAAGTGCCTAGACTACTATCTTGATAAGGATCTCTTTACCCGCTTTAGACATCAATTCTCTTTTCAACCCTCTAGCTTCGCATTAACACGCGTTAAGATCCAAGCAAACATTTGTTTCTTTGACTGTCCCTAGTCTAAAGGAATACATAGGTATCTGCCTATTTTGTCAATAATAGGGACATAAAGCTCATCCGCCTTATTCTCCTTTAATAGCTGTGGACAATTTGGCCCGAAGAAGATGCGCGGTTTGTTTTCGTTTATTGCTTGACCTAAAGCATAGCAATAGTGGTTTAGAGTATTCTCCGGGCTTTGGCATTCTTTAATCGTACCATCGAGGAAGAAGATCGTATCATCTACAAAGGGTAGATAGGAGATCGTGGGGCACCACCTATTTAGTTCTATTCCACGCAGGCTCTCATTCAAGATTGTCTTGTTCATAAGCATAGATAATACATGTGCCATTATGATCAAAAGAAAAGGTACCTTATCTTAACCCTCAGGAAGGTTGAAACTGTTGGAGTGGTTCCCCATTCATTTTCACACTAAAAGCCACTACGGAAATATATTGTTTGACTCGTTGTACCCATTCCTCGTAGAAGCCCATTGTTTTCATGCAGTTATATATAGGAAGTCCATTTCAACTCTATCATAGGCCTTTTGCATATCAAGTTTGAGAATTGCCCGGACTTTCTTTTCGCTCTTTTGGATGCAGAGCTAGTGAGGCATCTCTTGGACTATCAAGATATAATCATGTATTTGTTTACCACCCACAAAGGCACTTTGTTCTATAACAATAATCTCAAGAAGCCATGGTTTGAGATGATTGGCCATTACTTTTTAAATAATCTTGTAATTAAATTTGCACAAGCTTATTGGCCTAAATTGTGAAATATTCTCCAGGCAGGCTACTTTTGGAATCAATACAACATAGGTCAAGTGAAGGGTTGAAAGTACTTGTAGTGAAGAAACCGTTTACCATATCGAATACATCCTACTAGATTTCGGTCTAGTATTAATGATAACATTGCCATTTTAATCCATTTGGACCAAGTGCCTAAGTTGCTCCCATTTGAAACACTACTTCTTTCACTTCCTCTATTTACACATTTTTCATCAAGGCCACATTTATCTCATCATGGACAAGGTTTGAGCATTGGTCAAGTATAGGTTGGTAAGTTATGGGCCCCACAGTAATATAGAAGGTGCTGTAGAATTGCCCAATATGCTATTTTAAAGCTTCAGGTTCATGGCACCATTGATTGTCTTCCAGTTTTAGCATTAATGCCTAATTATGTATTCTTCTTTGTATTATTGTGGCATGAAAAATATTTGGTGTTTTTGTCCCCCCAACCTAAGCCAACCAGGGATCTCATACTCTAGTACATATCATCCTACCTCCATAATCTCTCTATTTGGTCTTTGAGTCGTTGTCATTCCCCTCTAAAGCCTGCCCCACTTGCGTTATTAGTAATCTCAGTAAGTCTCTTCATTAGACACTCAACTTGCCGTCAAGCATCGGAAAATTTCCTTTTATTCTAGGACCCCAATGCACTAGCTACCTTCCTTGATTTCCTCCCTATGTCTCCACAAGAACAAAACCTATCAAGACATGCCTTTTTAACCACATCCTTACACTCTAGGTCTTTTACCCAAGAAGCCTCAATGTGAAACTCTTATTGCCTCTCGTTGTTCTTCAGGTGCATTGCAACAAGAAGTGGACTACAGTTAGAGCCTATAGCTGGTAAAAGCATATGTCTCCACACTTTGGAACTCTACTCATCATTCTAAGTTGCATATTGCCCTATCCAGTCTTTCTCTCGCTATGACTTCCCTTTCTCTTATGTTAGACCATGTATAGACGCATCTTTTACCTTCCATATCCATTAAAAAGCAATCATTTAACATTATGCCCCAGGTCTAAGATTAAGGTTTTTCCAAGGAGTTGTCTTATAGAGACAAAGAATCAAATCCAACCCGTCTAGTTGATCCCATCCACCTAGTTTACATGTACTTTAAAAGTATGTGTTATATATTTAGTTCATTTAATATAGATGATAATTATAAATAGTATATTAAATTGTAGATTATCCACATAAACTTACGATTACAATTTTTTTCATAATTTAAAGTACATATAAGTTTATTACATGAATAAATTTTCATTTAATTGTGGGTTAATTCTTACATTATAATAAGATAAATTAACCAAGGGTAATCATGATATCTCTTTATTAATTTATCTAAATCTTCTCCTTCTTCATATAGAATACTTGAGTGGCGCAAAATTGAAAAGATTGCAATTCAGATAGAAGCTAAATATTTATTGTATGCATTTGGTACTAATACAATTTGTGGGAGGGGGTCTTTTTACATGATTTGATACTTAAGGGGGAAAAGGATGGTAATTGCTGAAAAGTTGATGGGCTCTTAAATGGTATTCATTATTTCCCTCAAATCTCAATCCATTTTAAATCATATCAAATTAAATAAGTTTAGTCTCTATCCATTTAAAATCATATCAAATTAAATTTTAGAAGTTACCATTTTAGAGCCCATCAACTCTTCAGCAATTACCATCCTTTTTTCCCCTTAAGTATCAAATCATGTAAAAAGACTCCCTCCCACAAATTATATCATTACCAAATGCATACAATAACTATTTTGCTTCTATCTGAATTGCAATCTTTTCAATTTTGTGACATTCAAATGTTCCATATGAAGAAGAAGAAAATAAATCAATCTTATCAATACATGCTAGTCTTATTTTGTGAGTTTAGGGTATTTCCAAATGATGCAAAATTTCTAGGTGGTAAGACTTTCGTGGAGAGGAAAGGTAATAGTCCTTTTACCCCATATATATGTGTGTGTGCGCACGCGCACGCACGCGCGTATTAAAAGAATTACATGTTGTATTTTTACTTCATTTGATATACATATGTGATAATTATAAACAGTATTTAAATCATTGATTATCATTATAAGTCGTGGTATTAACATTATCCTCGTAAATTTACAACTAATTTCTTTATAATTAAAGTATATAATGAATAAATTTCCATTAAACTTGAAATTAATTCTTATAGTACGATTCAGTAAAACCAAGTGTTAAAATGATATATCTCTCCTCTAATTTATCTGTATCTACACGTTATAAGCAAAAACGGATTCCTACCTTTCAGAAGAAGAAATCACTCTACATCCTATTAATGGCCCGTGGTGAACTATATATTTCATGAAGAAAAAGTTATATGCATGCAATAATAATTCTTAATTTATCTATAAATAAATTATGGCAGTTACAATTTAAGAATTTATTAGATCTTTAGCAGCTTGTGATCCATTTATTTACTCACTTCTCAATTCATTCAAAATTTTGACCAAAAATAAATTCATTTAAAGCCATATCAAATTAAATAAAGTTTAGTGGTTACAAATTAAGAACCCATAAACTCTTTAGAGATTACTATCCATTTATTTCTTAAGTATCAAATCATGAGAAAAGATATTACAATGTACTATTCTTATAAGTTTTAGCTTGTCGTAGATAATCAATTAGAATTTGAGCAAACTTTCCCCTTCCGAAAATTATATCATTACCATATACATAAAACAACTTTTAGCTTCTATCTAAACTACAATCTTTTCATTTATTCACGATATGATTAGGTTGTTTATTTCTGATAGAGAAATGATTGCGTAACAGTCTTTAATTTATTGTAAAAATAACAATGAACTATAAACAATTAAATAACAAAATAATTATAAATTATTGTGGAATCTACTCATTCATGAATTTGTGATTCACAATAAACTGTTATTTTATAGTAATCTAAAAACTGTTAGGCTAACAAAGCTCTTTATGATATTCAGATATTGGTAGATGTTAATGACAAACTAAAATAATCCCATCTGAAAAGAAAATATGCAGTAAGTCAAGTGAAATATTTTGAAATACATGAACGTTTGCTATAAATGATCCTTCATCACACGTTAAAGATCTGATCTAGGTCACAACAGTCGAGGAGTCAAAGTTGCATGTGTCGTTGCTATTAAAGCTGATATCAAACTCCTTCATTACATGTCAAAGCTCTATTCTCGGTGACAATATTCCAGGAGCCAAAGTTGTATGTGTTGTCGTTGTGAAAGCTAATACCAAACTCCTTTGTCACATTTTAAGCTATGTTCTCGGTCACAATATTCGAGGGGTTGAAATTGCATGTGTCGTCACTGGTAAAACTGTTATCAAACTCTTTCGTTACATGTTAAAGCTCTATTCCCGGTCATAATATTCGAGAATCCTAAGTTGCATGTATTGCCGCTATTAAAGTTGATATCAAACTCCTCCATCACATGTTAAAGCTCTTCTTCATCAAATGTTAAAGCTCACTTCTCTGTCACAATATATGAGTTGCCGAAGTTGCATGCCTCATCTCTAATAAAGCTAATATCAAACTCTTTCCTCACATGTTTAGCTCCATTCTCGATCGCAATATTCGAGGGCTGACAAGGGCAAGCTACACGGAAGGCCAGCGAGGTCAACCTTGTCAACCTTCATCTCTGTAAACGATTGGAGAAAGAAGGAAAGTTTTTTTTTTTTAAAAAAAAAAAAAAAAGAAAAGAAAGGAATAGAAAAATTGAAAAATAAATAAATAAATTTGAAAAATACTATCAAAAATAATTCACGTCAATGCAAACCTCATCACATAGTGTGGCCAGCATTTATGTAATGGATTTCCAACTAAAATTGACCAAATGAACTAAAATACAACAGGTTCTTGACTCAATTGACAAAAAAAAAAGTCTAAGACTGAATTCACACAATTGCACTAGATTTATGATTTTTTTGATAATTTTCTCTTATGCATGCCCTAGTAAGTGAAATTATGTCAAGAACTCGGTCTCCATGATGCTCTTTTACTACTATTGTTATTTTTCTTTATGCATAGTTTTGCCTTTATTTGCATGGAAATTTTGACATTTGGAGGGATGAGTATACTAAAAGTGCAAAAAGTTGTGTACAGTGTTCACTTATGTGCCAAATTTTTTTTCAAATTACTTAAGTACCACTTCTTTAAAAAAAAAATCATTTAAGTGTCAACTCCAGTTTGAGTCACCAGAAATTTGATGTAACTAAATTTTATTAATTTCTCAATCCTACGTAGCTCACCAACATGTCTAATCAGCATATAACTCTTAAAAGACGTCGTCCAAAAGTTGTAAATAGTGATCATTTAAGTGCCAAATTATATTTAAAGTGATCATTTGAGTGCTGAATTTTGTTTAAAGTGATTATTTTAGTGTCGGTCATTGTTAAAAAGCGATCATTTTAGTATTAATCATGCCAATGAAAATGCCACGTGGAATGGATTTAAAAAGAATAAATTGTCAAGTCATATTATAATTTTAGTTATAAATGACATGTAATCAATTTGGCCAGAATTTTTCACTGTTGGCACTTAAATGATCGTTTTTCTCCTATTTAGCATTTAAATGAGCCGATGAAAAATTTTTTAGTTAAAATAAGCACTATACACAACTTTTAGCATTTCTAGTGTACTTATCCTGACTTTTGGTTATAACTTCTTTGCTACCAGCTCAAAGTACCAATTAGATAGAACAACGCCATCTAAGTCTGGGACTACAATAAAACAATCCTTGCAATACGAAATCTGACCATAGAGAAAATATTACATGGAAAAGAGAAAATATTGGGTACATCTCGTGCTCCAACATGGCAAACAAGAAGGCGGTAGGAAGGCGACACGTGTCCTTGTGGGACCCACAATCCGGAGAGAAAAAGAGGCGTCATTTTGAAAAAAATTCAATCTTGTACTGCAAAGTTTTCTTTCTTCACGCCTCTCTCTCTCTCTCTCTCTCTCTCTCTCTCTCTCTCTCTCTCTCTCTCTCTCTACCCTCACTCTCTCTCTCTCTCTCTCCACCCTCCCTCTTTCCGATCGGCGAACCACCGCAAGCAATCGACGAACTAGGAGGATACCGGCGAGACGACTACAAGCAACCAACCGGCGTGGGACCTCTCTCTCTCTCTCTCTCTCTCTCTCTCTCTCTCTCTCTCTCTCTCTCTCTCTCTCTCTCTCTCTCTCTCTGCCCTCCCTCTTTCCGACCAACAAACCACCACGCCGGCCCTCCGACTTTGGATTTGGCCCCGACTTGTCCGTCCCCTGCTCTTTCTCTCCCCTTACATCTCTGTGTGCCCTCCCTCTCTTCACGGCGAACCAGCGCGTGACTAGCGAACCACCACACCCCCCCTCCAGCTCCAGATCTAGAACGTTTGCACCTAACTACCTCACACCCACCGGCCTGTTGATCTCCAATTCCACCTGCCTCACGATCTCGCCAGTTGCTCGCCCGACCTCCTTCGTCGAGTCCCCAGCCCTCCTCTTCAACGTCTAGGTAATTTCGCTTTTCTCTCTTTATCTCCCATGGGTGTTTTCCTTTGATGGGTTTGCAATGGTATTCGGATGTTATATTTTTATGTCGATGATGAGATCTGATTGTCATGAATGTGCGAACTAAGTATATCGTATATACTTAACGATTGGTTGGGCTAACTATGTTGTCTTTGGTTCAAGAGCTTGTCAGTCCGTCAAGTGAGTTTATTGATGTTTTAGGAGTTAGTTGAATTAGGTGGCAGCGGCATAGCTTTGGGGGACAAATGTTACCCAATCTCGTACTCTACCCAATTTAGGGAATTCGTTCTGGAAACATGAGATGCGCTGCAGGTAATTGTTTCCTTTCCTCGTAGATACTTGTGGTGTTCATCTAACTCATGCAATGCTCTTTTTGACTATATGGTCTAAGAAGTAAAAAGAAGCCCATTGGCCAATGCATTAGATTAACTAAGCCAATGTCCAACAATCGAAGTGATGCATGGACCACACATCAAAACAAGGGGCTAGGCCGGCCATGAGAGGACTTAAAGCGCTACGTATTAATCTAATGCATTGGCCAATGGGCTTCTTTTTACTTCTTAGACCATATAGTCAAAAAGAGCACTGCATGAGTTAGATGAACACCACAAGTATCTACGAGGAAAGGAAACAATTACCTGTAGCGCATCTCATGTTTCCCGAACGAATTCCCTAAATTGGGTAGAGTACGAGATTGGGTAACATTTGTCCCCCAAAGCTATGCCGCTGCCACCTAATTCAACTAACTCCTAAAACATCAATAAACTCACTTGACGGACTGACAAGCTCTTGAACCAAAGACAACATAGTTAGCCCAACCAATCGTTAAGTATATACGATATACTTAGTTCGCACATTCATGACAATCGATCTCATCATCGACATAAAAATATAACATCCGAATACCATTGCAAACCCATCAAAGGAAAACACCCATGGGAGATAAAGAGAGAAAAGCGAAATTACCTAGACGTTGAAGAGGAGGGCTGGGGACTCGACGAAGGAGGTCGGGCGAGCGACTGGCAAGATCGTGATGCAAGCGGAACTGGAGATCAATGGGCCAGTGGGTGTGAGGCAGTCGGGTGCGAACGTTCTAGCTTTGGAGCTGGAGGGGGGGCACGGTGGTTCGCTGATCATGCGCTGGTTCACCACGAAGAGAGGGAGGGTAGACAAAGATGCAAGGGGAGAGAAAGAGCAGGGGACGGACGAGTCGTGGCCAAATCCGAAGCCGGAGAGTCGGCGCGGTGGTTCGTCGGTTGGAAAGAGGGAGGGCAGAGAGAGAGAGGGAGGTCCCACACCAATCGGTTGCTTGCGGTCGTCTCGCCAGTATCCTCCTAGTTTGTCTTTTGCTCGCGGTGGTTCACTGGTCAAAAAGAGGGAAGGTGGAGAGAGAGAGAGGGAGTTCGTCAAAGAGAGAGAGAGAGAGGGTAGAGAGAAAAAGAGAGGCATGAAAAAAGAAAACTTTGCAGTACAAGACTGAAATTTTTTCAAAATGGTGCCTCTTTTCTCTCCATATTGTGGGTCCCACGAGAACACATGTCACCTTCTTCGCCTTCTTGTTTGCCATGCTTGAGCACGAGACATACCCAATATTTTCTCCATGGAAAAGCATCAGCATCAGGATATTTTTGACAAGGGAAATAAAAAAATTCCATTTGCTAAGCCTATACTTCTTAGCTAGCTTATTCAAGATAATCAACCACGTAAGATGTCATGTTTAGCTATTAGAGTCACAGTTGCATTAGAGAGATTAGAGTAAATTCTAAAAAAAATTAAAAAAATACAAACAAGTCTTTAAACTAGTCGAATTCTAAAAATGTTGGGGTTGGATATGATTTAGACAAAAATGGATAAAGTTTATAAGGATTGCAAAAAGTTTAGTTGAATTTTCCATGCGCTGTGCACGTATCGTGCATATAGTCCGTACTTGCCTCTAGCCTTACCATGCTCAGAAGCTAGATAGCTTGTGAAGCTAGTGACCACAGCAAAAATCTTCTCACGTTGTTTGAAGTCAACAACTCTTTTTGTGACGAGAAGATATTCAATGCTGTGCAACCAATCATCAACTAACATAGTGGGCTTTTTTTTCTCACAGCCTCTAAAATCTAAGCATATTTATACAGTGCCAAAACAGTAAAACGGCACATGTGCACTTGTCATGCACATGTTACGCATATAATCTATACTTGCCTCAAGCCTTACTATGCTCAAAAGCCAGATAGCTTGTGAAGCAGGTGACCAAAGCAGCAATCCCTTCATGGTGTTTGAAGTCAACAATTCTTTTGTGATGAGAAAATATTCAATGCTTTGCAACTATCATTCATCAGATAAAGTGGTACGCATTTTTTTTCTCACTGCAACTAAAATCTTGGCACATTTATACAGTGCCAAAACAGCAAATTAACGTGGAATAAAAAATTAAAAACATTCAATTTCTCTCTTGCTCCTCAATCCACAACCAGCCGACCTCCGCTCCCCTCATTGTCGCCAGCATCACGGTCCAAGCTGAGCCCTACTACCTCCAGTCGCCACCTCCTCTGTTGTCTTTGTTAGCCAATCGTGAGCGACTTTTTTTTGGCCGATTCCTTGGGTTTTCTTTTCTTTTTTGGTCCTCACCTCCTCCGTTGTCTTCCATTTCTCTTTTGGGTTTTCTTTCTCAATCTTCTGGGTTTCTTTCACTTTGAAAGTGATCGAAGAAGGAAGCAATTTTTATTTTTATTTTTTACAATTTTTTATGGGTTGATACTTGGAAGAAAAAAATGGAAGGGAGAGTCTTCCTCAGAACTCACAATTTTTGCTTTTTTTAACTTCATAATTGCATACCCGCCAAC
Organism: Eucalyptus sideroxylon; assembly: GCA_014182405.2. Classification (NCBI taxonomy): domain Eukaryota; kingdom Viridiplantae; phylum Streptophyta; class Magnoliopsida; order Myrtales; family Myrtaceae; genus Eucalyptus; species Eucalyptus sideroxylon. The sequence continues at coordinate 24,689,112 of CM024558.2, read as the reverse complement.
TGAAGATGTGATAATAGCAAATCACTTGAACAACTCACTTGGGCATAACGTAAGAATGAATATGGTGGAGGTTATCCATTGCTGAGTATAGCTTTTGACCTATGTCTCGCGCTTGCTTCGGAATTTAGACTTCGATTGAGAAAATAAAAAGAATATTAATAAACTCGACAAAAATATTGAGCATTAAATGAAATAAAATCACACCAAACAGAACTGGACTTTCCAAAATAAGAGGAAGTGCCCTCAAATAAATAATCGTCCACGACTGAAATTACAATAAATAAATTTTTTTAAACAAAAAACTTTAGTAGTGATTATCTTCCCCTACATATAGCTTCACTCTCTATAACGGGTTGAATCGTCACTATGATGGGTCGGGTCATCCCTGTTGGGGGCACCGCCGTCCGTGCCAAGCATGTGCGCGGATTCCTCAGGCTATGGGGCATGGTCAGTGCCCATCACCTAATCCACGGTCTGGGACGCCTCCTTATTGGCCTTCGAAATAGGGTGGACAATTTCTGACATGATCAACATGGTATGACACCTTGACCCAAAAAAAAAAAAAAAACATGGTATGACACGATTTTTATTTTTATTTTTTGGTAATGTAAGCATTGTATTAACTTTTTACTAAACACGGCTATACAGCAGGGGTCTCGACACCAAAACTTACACTCATAATGGCATACAAGTCATAACGAGTGTAAAGGTGCCAAGAAAAGAAAAAAAAAGGGAAACGAAAAGGGAAGTCAAGCACAAACAACCCTCGAAAAATTACAAAGAGGGAATAGACACCGCCAAAGAGAAGATAGCGGGGTTTGAGTCCCCAACTTCTTTGGATCCTCCTCTCTTTTTTAGTATGTCAAGAATGTGATTGAAGGTAAGTGTCTTATCCTTCACAACTTTGACGAGATGTTTTTTCATTGCGGGAATGAACAGGGCTTGGCCTCGGAAGAGTATGTCATTCCGCGTCTTCCAAATGGTGTGGCATAGAGCACCAAAAGAGTACCTCGCAATACTTTGATAAAAGTCACTACCCGGGATACACTTGTTGGCCCACTGAAGATTGTCCATCCACCCCATGTTATGCCAAGGAAGGTTGCATCTAGCAACCTAAAACATGGCAAGACCTGCCGTAATGTGGCAATCAAAAAATGGATAATCAATCGAATTAGATCTAGAGTTACAAAAAACACAAGAAGCATCAACAATTCTACCATAGGATAGTAGAAGGAACTGGGTAGGTAGTCGATGCTTGGTTGTGAGCCAAAACTGGACTTGGTACTGTGGGATAAGAGTTTTGTTCCATACAAAGTAGCACCACGGGACCAAATTTCTCTTGGGACGGATGGCTTGCCAAGGTGATGCCACTGAGAACACACTAGAAGAATCCTCCAGCGAAGGCAAACAGTCGAGGTTCCAAGATAGTGCTGGGATAGGATGCATCCACTACTCCATAATGGCCTTGGTGGCTTGGCCTAGAATTGAGAATAAGTCCGCAACCGTAGCTTGCCTGGGTAGACCCAAACGGTAGATGTGGTTATCCATGAAGATCGTATTCAAAGGTCCCCTAGGGTGCCAAGGGTCGAACCAAAGGGACGCCGATAGGCCATCACCCACCTGCCATTTAAAAGACTTTTGGAAGTCCCTTCATAGATCAAGTAATTTTCTCCAAGCCTAGGAACAAAATCTTGCCTTAAAGACTACCCAAAAGTTCTTATTTTTTAAGTCAACATAATGGATCCACCTGCACCATAATGATTCCTTATATGTGAAAATGATCCATATGTGTTTCAACATGGCTGCGATATTATGGTCATAGAGTTTCCAAATACCGAGTCCTCCTTCTTCTTTGGGGAGGCAAACTTCATCACAGGCTACTTTCGCACCACCCATTCCAAGTCCCGGGCCTTTCCATAAGAATTGACAGAATATTTGTTCAATTCGGTCCAAAACCGCTCTAGGTAGTATAAAGATACTAGCCCAGTAGACATGTATTGAGTGGAGGACTGACCTGATTAGTTGTAATCGACCTGCAAAGGATAGGAATCTCTAAGCCCATGGTTGCACTCTAGCCGTAATGAGATTGATGAGAGCATTACAATCCGCATTGCCAAGCCTGGATGTAACGATCAGGACTCCCAAGTACCAGACTAGCAAGGTTCCTTCCTGGAGACCGAGAGAGTGGAGAATTTAGGATAAAGTGCTATCCCCACCACCCGAGAGGAAGACTTCGCTCTCGTTCAAATTAGGACTTAAACCACTCCAAGAGGAGAAGGTGGCAAGATCATCCTTTAAGAGAGTAACCGAAGTTATATTTCCCTCACAAAAGAGGAAAACATCATCTGCAAAGAACATGTGGGAAAGACAAGTAGATTTGCACCTCCAAAAGAACCTAAAGTCCGATTGACTAGCTTGACGATGTAATATCCCCGAGAAAATCTCCATGGCTAAAGTGAATAGATAAGGAGACATAGGGTCCCCTTGGTGTAATCCACAACCGCTAGAGAAAAAGTCGTGGATCTCTCCATTAATGGAAATGGAGAACATGGGTGTATGGACACAGGTCATAACCAAACCAACGAATTGGCCAGGAAAACCAAAAGCTAGGAGGGAAAGCTCCAGGAAGCCCCAATCAATGGTGTCATACACCTTCTGTAAGTCCACTTTAATAGCACACTTTGGTGAATAAGCATCATGATGAAATCCACTGAAGAGCTCTTTGGGCTAGCATTATATTGTCACTAATCTGGCGGCCTTTAACGAACGCATTCTGAGATGGACTGATAATGGAATGGAGCACAGACGCCTGTCTATTAGCAATAATCTTGGCAATATACTTATATATAGTGTTGCAACAAGCAATGGGTCTATAATTTGAGACTGTAGATGCATTGGGAATTTTAAGAACTAGAGCTATGATCGTGCTATTTATCTAATGCAACAATCTCCCAAAAAGGAAAAAATCCTTAGTCGCTTCAATGATTGATGGACCAACGACCTACCAATTGCATTTGAAAAAATCAACGTTAAAACCATATGGTCCAGGCGCCTTGCCAACAAAAAGTGAGAACAAGGTATCATAAACTTCCTCATCAGTCACAAGACGAGAAAGGGAATGTACCTAGGCTACATCGAGGGGATGTTGAATAATCGCCTGTAGTTCCTGCATGGAGGGCCGAGTTCCTGCATGGAGGGCCGAACTGGAGGAGCAACAGACATGAAAAGTCCCTGGAAATGGGATACAAAAGCTTGCTACACCCTTTCCAGATCACTAACTGGGGTACCCAAACCATCCAAAACATAAATGATACGGTTCCTCAGTTGTCTTTTGTTAATCGAGTGGTGGAAAAACTTGGTATTTCGACCACCTTCCTTGATCCACTGAACCCTAGACTTCTATCCGTAGAAAGCTTCCTCCTATAAACGAAGACTAGAAAAGGTCCGAAGGTGGTTCCTCTCAAGGTCAGGTAGCATTAAATTGTTCAGGTCCTGTTGAAGGGCTTCCTGAGCAATTTGAAGGGCACTCCTTGCAATAAATGTTCTGTTAGAAATATCATAGAAGGAATCCTTGTCGAGAAGCTTGAGGTGAACCTTTAGATTTTTGAGCTTATAGCACAGACTGAACATAGGAGTTCCTTCCCTCGGGTCATCCCACACTTAGGCAACAATAGCGTTGAAATCCGGATAGTCCATCCAAAAGTTGAAGAATTTGAAGGGTTTTCTACAAGTCGACGGGACCGTGACTTTAACAACCATGGGACAATGGTAAAAAATGCCAAGAGCAAGGAAGGATGCTTCGAAATAAGAAAATACATGGCACCATTTAGTATTGACGAGCACCCTATCAATCTTTCTCATTTTTCGGTTAGCCCCCGAGGAAGAGGACCAAGTAAACCGATAACCAACATACGTTAGGTCTTCCAACTCAGCCTAGACTAGGCATTGGCCAAATTCATCAAAAGACGGGAGCCAAGTATCCAAGCTACCAACTCAATCAGATGGGTCCCGAATGGCATTGAAATCCCCTGCAACAAGCCATGAAGTGTCCTACATACTAGCACTTAAGAGATTTAGTTCCGCCCAAAGTGGCCAACAAGAAACGAAGGTGTGCTCCGCATAGATGACCGAGAAGCAACATTCTGCTCTCGTGGTATGGAACATAAACCTGCCATGAATTACTTGGGAATTGTACGAAAAGATATCCACACTCACGAGAGAAGGGTTCCAGCCTAACTAGATTCTCCCTCTAGGAGAGTATTCATAATTAGAGAACTACTTCCATTCCAACAAAAGACCCATTGAAATAGACAGGAAAAGAGACTCTGGAACTTTGGTTTCTAGTAGATCGATACAGCAAAGGCTATTAGAGAAGACAAAGTGTCTAATTTTAGCCTGTTTAATGGGGTTCATAAGAATCCTAATATTCCAAACACCTATGTACATACGAGGTATATACAGGAGGGATGAAGGGAGTTACCGTCGCTTGCCTACCCACCGCCGGTTGGCAATCGGCTTGGAAGGGGCAGTAGACCTTTTAGCTGAGGGAACTGAATCCGGGTGAGGGTCCTTCAGGGGAGAAGCTTGCTGAGTAGCCGTCTTACCAACAGGAGGATTCATATCCTTCTGGATTATTTCCTGAGGGATCAGGGGAGCAGACCGAATTGGTATGACACGATTTTAAGTTCAATAACTTCCAAAACCTTTCGGAAATTAATTTGAAATCCATCTACTCTGATGATGGCTATGTCTTGGTGAGATAAAGAGTTTTGTCATTATGTTTGTAGCGGGGCACTATCAATATATAGAATCAAGCACTTCCATAGTCTCCTCATGAATTCTTTTGCGATGCTTAAAAGAGTGGCTGAATCATTAAAGAACCGTAAGTGAATGCTAATGGATGTAATTATAAACTAGAATTATTGATTGTTTTTATCTAATAATTTACATCAACGGCAAGGCAAATAGCATCAAAGAGGCAATTTTGTGCTTTCCTGGAGGAACCTGAATATAGAGAGGACGATAAAAATTTCTTTTATACACGGGGAACCATACATCTACCAAATTTGGCAACACATTACTTTTTTATCTATTCGATATTTCATTAACGGTTTTAGATATTTTTATGGCTATAGTAATGTGTTTGAAAAGAATTAATAAATTAATTTCTAATTTTCATTATATCTGTAGTTTGAGATTATCAGTCCAATGCAAATTCATGGGTTAGAATCTCTAGCTCGGTAGCTTGAGTTAGCTCTAAAATGGTGGGAGTGGGTCTTAAAACTCAAATGGTGAGAGTATATTAAATCAAAGGATGTTCGAGTTAAGTATGATCTTGACAAAGTGGATCATGTTTCTAAGGATTGTGGAAGGTCTAACCAAAATTTTCGTGTGTCATGCATATAATTTAGATAATGTAAATAACTTAAACAAAATTGAGTTGATCTTGGTCTAGGCGAGTAAGGCCGTATCTTGACTTTTTTGAAAATATCTTTATTAATATGCTATTTGTTGATCTTTACGTATTACAACCCAAACATGCAATCATACTATATTTTGTATTAGCTTCTTCAGAGCTAAAAAAGATGGGATTAATGGGCTAACTCTTGATACAGGATGGCGTTCCAAGCATGCGTAACTATTTTGGAAGTCTTATTTTGGGGTGTGCAATCAATTTGAGATTATTTTTCAACCTAGAAAATCTTCATTTTTACGCCCATTTCCCCCAAATTTGACATCACATTACTTTTTTTTTCCTTAGCTATTCGATATTTCATTAATGGTTTTAAATATTTTTATGACTTTAGTAATGTGTTTGAAAAGGATTGATATATTAATTTCTAATTTTCAATATATTTGTAGTTTTAGATTTTATTTTATTTTAATCATCCGATGCCAATTCAAGGGTTAGAATCTCAAGATTGGTAACTTGAATTAGCCCTAAGACGGTGGGAGTTGGTCTTAATCCCAAGACCCTGAGTTTGATATGATTTGAATAAAGCGGATCATGTAACCAAGGACTATGGAAGGTCTAGCTGAATTTTCTGTGTCGTACATTTGTAGTGCATATAATTTGGACAAGGCTTCCTTTAATTCGCTCAAAATGACTAATGATACTCTAATTGAATAATTTTTTATGTTAATATCCTGAAAAAATCCAAACCAATACATCTTTGACAAATTTACCATAAAATTAATTTTTTAACAACCAAAAACCTCAATTTGATATCATTTGACAAATATACTTCAAATTGATACATTTATAATAAATTTACTCTCTATTAGTTTTTATTAGATTTTATTGTTGAATTAATATGTTAGATAACACATGATAGTTGACTAATGTTTTGGGTGTAAGATTTTACTATTTATTTATCCCAGTTGTACTATTTTTGTGATGTTAATTCAATTTAACAGATGATATATTTTTCATAAATATATTAATTTGGAAGGGTACCAATTGGGGATTTTTAAGTCAATTGGAATCAACTTGTCATAGATATAGTAATTTAAGATTTTTTGTAGTTAAAAGAATTAATTTGTGATAAATTTATCATTATTAATTTGAAATTTTTCATGTTAATTTTTATATGGGAAAAGGAGTAGGTGGTTTATGAGTGGTCGAGGACAGGCCTCGGCCTTATCGCATTTCCTTTGCTGGTTCGGTCGGGCAAAAGCGACGAAGCATAGGGTGACCGCAGAAGAAGAGATGATGGTGGTGGTGGTGGAAGTCGGTCATCCTCATCGGTGTCGCTTACCGACGCCATTTCCGCTTTCCTCTGCTCGTCGGCGTGCATCCTCCTCCAGCGCTTCGCTCACTCCACGAACTGTGCGGAGCTACGGCCGTTCGTCGATACGGCCCCCGAAAGTGGGACTAGGGAGCAGCGCAAGGTCGTTGCCGCCGCCGCGGCGTCTCCGGCTGGCTCCGGCGGCGACGGCTGCAGGAGTTCCGTCGCCGCCGCTTGATCTTACCGAAGAGAACATCCGGCTGGTTCTAGCCGACGCTCGGGTGGAGGCAAGTAATCTCAGGTCGTCTTTCTTGGTGGAATTTGATGATGGAATCTGTTTCATGGTTAGCGTACACGGTTAGGATAAGTAGAATTAAATCCCCTTCGTTGGCCGATGGGGAGATGATGATGTGGTATGACACTGTCTCTTTAGCTTGGAAGTGTGCTCTGAACCCTTAGGACTCAACCGAGTAATGCGATGACACTGAACTGAACATTGAAATAAGTGAAGCCCATGCTTTTCATGGCTAGCTTGTTCAGACCCTCGATTTGATCTTGTTGGTTGAGTTTTAGTTTAGTATCTCCGGCATTGCTCATTGTCTTTGCATCAGCAATGCGGGTTCGCAACATGCATTTTGTTGTAAGTCCGTTTGTTCGGACTGCGAAGTAGGTTGAACTCGGTATTCCTTTGCATTGTTTGAATTGGTGATTGTTTGAAGTCATTGTGAGATGCACTTCATTTTGGGTATTTGCCATTTAACAGTTGGTGAGACTGCTTTGATCCTTGGAAATATCTCCAGTTCCTGGTTCAGTAATCGTTTAGTTTTGTTGAACAGCTTACGCTGCTCGTGTCTAGTCCTTTGAATTGTACTTTCTCTAGACAGACTTGATAAAGCTGCTGATTAATTCTTTTTCAAACCTTAAATAGATTGGTTGTGGAATTGCTTAGAAAATTAAATCTGATGGGTGCGTGGTCTCTCTTTCTTTGTTCGTTTGCAGTTGGCTCAAATTTTCGACACTTCAGTAGGCATAACAGGTGATATCAACCCTCCAGTTAAAAAGGCCTTTTCTCTTTCACCCCTTCATGAAGTCTTAGAAATAATTGTACTGCAGGACAAATTGAGCTTGCGGAACTGGATGGACCCTTTGTGAAGATAAGTCTTAAAGGCCGGTTTTGGCACGAACGATCCATGGTCCTCGCCAGAGTAGGGAACTATTTGAAGCAGAGGATCCCGGTAAGTCCCTTTACTGAGGTTTCACTTCTCAAAACTGACTGATATATATGCATTGTTTCTATTTTATCTAGAAACAATCGCTTCAAGATAGAGAATTGTTCACTTAACATTCGGTGATGTTCAGTTGTTGTTCTGTCACTAGGAAATCTTGGAGGTAGACATAGAAGATGAAAAGCAGTTGGATGACAGCCCTGAAAATTTCTGATCAGCATGCTGCTTACTTTCTTGTTCTTGTCCTCCTACCGGGCACTTTGTGTCGTTGCTTGTGTGAACACAGAAAATCACAAGAGAAGGAATCAAATTGGAGGGGCATAGGCCAGATTCGAGAGGTGGAAGAAGAAGGGGACGTAGAAGGAGGAGGGAGGAGAGAATATGTGAGAGTTAATTCTGATTAATTTCAAAATTTTTGCTGTTCCAATCTGATGCAATTACCCAAAATCTCTCTCTAACATAGGATGATTCTGAACCTGCCTAACAAATAGTCATCCTTACATACAAAGAAGCTTCTTTCACTTCTTTCCCAATTTACATTTGTGTTACTGCTGCTAAGTTTGGTCAAACTCCACGGAAGGAATTGGATAGGAAGCTTACGTAGAGAGTGGCGTGCAAGGATTCGTTCGGTATAAAGGCCACATATTTAATTTATAGTTTCTCAGTCTCGCAATCCAAGCTGTCGCGATCCCTACCTCGATCTATTCCTAGATGACTATGTAAATTCCTTTAACTGGGAGAAGAACAGGAGAAACAGTTGATCCGATTAATGTAACAAGTTTTGCTCGATAGCATTGTTCCATGCACTTAGTTTAGGAAATGGGATTAGTGAACAAATCGACAAGGATAACATGACCGCCCATCGCAGAGTAGAAATTATTCACACTCTGCCAAGAATAAAGTATAGGATAAATTTTTTCTATATCCTACACCTTGTTTGGTATATTACTGAACGTACCAATGAGTGTATCCCTAATCATCAATCGTAATAGTCAACCACAAACAAACATCATGCTAAATTAAAAGGCGAATCACAAGGGTTTCGACTGTTTCGACTTTCAGAATGCATGGACATTGCACGATCGAATCATGTAGAAATAGTTTATGGTACATGTGTTATTATTTGATGGCGAATGGAGGTTGAAGAACTTATAAAGAACAAGAGAAGGTGAAAGGATCAACAGGAAAAAACAGAAAGACAAGAGGAAGATAAAGGTCCCGTGGGGAACGGTTGAAGAACATAGGGGGAATGAGAACAGAAAATCTTGGAGTTTACTCAGCGCTCGCGAGTCATGACAAGACAAGACTCCGCCCCAGACTGCTATTTTAAGGAAGCACCTGTACTCGGTAATCCTATTCGTAGATCTTGTCTGAAAATAGAGAACAACCAGATATCTAAAATAGATTGCGAACTCATGAAAAGCAAATTCATCCTCTTCTAATGGGGGGAAGAATGAGCTAGCTCTTAATTTACGGATTTTCAATCTAGTATCTCAACTATTCAAATTTGGCTTAATGTGAGGTCTCCCTTAAAAAAAATTATCATGTCATGTGATTTTGCTGACGTGGTTCGCATACTTGTCAAAAATTAAATATAACCGCTCACGTGGCTCACTTACCTAAGAAAAATTATCCTATCTCCATTTGAGTGTTTAGGATAAGATAGAATATAAACATGGACGATGTTAGCTATGCAATATGTTTCTGCTAGCATACATTATCTTAAAAGGTTAAATCGGGCGCCAACATATATAGGTAATGGCTAGATATTTTATGTCTCCAATTTTAATGGAGACATCACATTGAGCCAAATTTGAAACGTTGAGCTACTCAGCTGAGTAAAAAGAGCATGGGTATCAAATTGGGAATGAGTAAAAATTTAGGTATTTGCAATGTCATTTCTACTAAAATTTACACATATAATCTCTTTTTATCATCAATAACAGGTTCTTGTACCCGACTCTTGCCTAGGCAAGGGCAAATTATTCTTTCATGGTTGTTCCCAAAATAAATAAAAGAACAAATTCTACTTTTTGTATTTATGTACACTCCATTTCCTAATCAAGTTACTGTACCTTTAATTTATCTAATTACTATTTTCACAATTTTTCTAATCAAGTACCTCGCTTACCAAACCAGTGAATTATCCATCAACTAACATGACCGTCCTACAACGCAAACGCAAGACTATGATTTGTATAAAATTTAACTAATGTGAACTCTTACATTAATTTAGCCAATAGGGATAATATTGGAATATGATGTAGATAAAATTTAGCCGATGTGGACACCCACATGAATGTCAATGTCTGAAAATTTTTATCAATTTCACACTTCGAAGACCATATCAGCTGGATTTGATCAGATTTGGTATTAGAGTAAATTGATTAGAAAATTTGAGAATGCAAAAGGACAAAGTAGAATTTATAAAAATAAATAAATAATAATAACACACTTTGCTTTTCAACCTCTATTGCGTAAACGTCAGTAGCATCCCTCTTGTCCTCCTTTACACGTAGAAAAGCGAAGTGATCAATTTCAACACAAAATCTGAAATATCTAATATCATATCGATGTTCCGGATTTGATTTTCTTTTTGCTGGTATAATGGTTAGCCCGTATATCCTAAGTCTTTTTCACGCTAGACTAACTCCACATTCTTGATCCGATTGAAGAATGGTCGCCCATAGAAGGGCTCGAGGATATGCAAGGTGTGAATACTAACGTTCGAAGTTTTGCAGAATCATACTATTTCATTTTTCCGTAATATCAGAAATTAAAAAATAATCCTCTTTTCCTATCGATGGAACATTTCATTTATACATTTTTATTTTGAGGGTGCGTTTATTTCGCGTAAAATAAATGGATTATTGGTAAAACATTTTTTAACAAAAATTATCGGTTATATCGCTTACCAAATGAATGAACAAAAAAAATTTCATCATTCATGGCAATGTTTAAACTTAAATTTTTATTGATACTAAAAGTATTTTTTAACTAATTATGTTGAGTGATATAAGTAATTATTTTTAACAAAAAAATTTTAATTTTTTTTTTTTTTTTTTGCAAAAACAAATAAAAGCCCAAATAGTGAAGAATTCCTTCTTCAATAAATGCATGTGATATCACTCCGATGGGCGAGCATTAATAGTGAAGAATTCTTTCTAGCTATCATGATTAGCTGCATCATTAAGGCAATGATAAAGGTCGCATGAATACATTGCATTGGTGATGAGGCTAGGCTATCTCCACCCGGTGTTGGTCATGCGCCGCAAGTGCCTGAGGAAAGCAACTAATTTAGGCTCTTTCGTTTTTCGAAAAATATGACATTTCTCAAAAATAATTTTTAGGAAAATATGACAATGTTCATCATGTTTGACTGAAATCTAAAAATAAAATGAAAAATATTTTTCATCACTTGGTAAGAAAAAACTTTTCCTTCATGCATTCATTTTCAATATTTTTTTAATTATTTTACTTTTTAAAATCAAAATTTTAATTATTTTTTACCTTTATTTTTTTTTCTTTTTCCTTTTTCTTCCTCGGTTGATTGCCATGGTTGATCAATAGTAAGCCATGGGCAAGCTGGAGCCTCGTCAACTTGTGCTGACACTCCGCCTTGCCTAATTTGATAAGGTTGAGCTTGCCCAAGGCTAGTAAGCTTCAACCTCACTAGATCCGACGAATTGGGCGAAGCTTGAGCCTTACCCAACTCATCAAATCTGGCAAGGCCTAAGCTTGCTCGAGGCTATTGGGCTAGCGATCTCGGGTGAGGCTTGAGCCCCACCCGGCTCTCTACTTTGGCGAGGTTCTAGCTCGTTTCATGGCCTTAAGCGAGGTGAGGCAGAGCCTTGCCATAAGCTGGTTGTCGGCCATCACCATGGCCAGTGACTAGTCGAAGAAGAAGGAAAATAAAAAGAAAGAAAAAAAATTAAATAATTAAAAATTTTGAATTTTTTAAAAGTAAAAATAAAAAGAAAAGGTGCTTGGTGAAAAAAGTGCTAGATTTAGAAGTGAAAGAAAGAGGATGGAAAATGTTTTCCACTATATAAAAAGGGGAAAACATTTTCCTCTACTTTAGAAGAATTTTTTCCATTGATGAAAAATGTCTTCCGGGACTAGTTCATTTTTCATGAAACAAACATAAAAAAAATTCAGAAAACATTTTCCTATAAATTGTTTTCATTTTTTTAAATCATTATACATTATAATTCAGGGCACGACCTTAATTAGCTGGCTACGTGAAGAGGAACCAGCGCGGCAAATCACCCTGTCGTGGCTCCTCATTCAAATCCGAGCTACCCAAGCCATAGATTTCTCCCCTCGACTTGCATACCTCTTGCACCTATCCATCAAAGCCACGAAGCCGATAGGTATTGGTCAAAAGAGATCTCTTCATCAAGATCCCCGTTGAGAGATGAAGTTTGAACAATTGGTAGAGCTCTAGATCCATATATCCATATATGCGAGAATGGCTAGAATGAGGACTAACCGAGATGAATCTAAGAACTTAGTTGGTTGATTCATGTTTAGCTGTGGGATCATTGCGAATGTGAGTGAGTTAGGTAGGTGTCCATTTAGAATGAAAATGTTCTGTTCAAATCCGTTTTTGGGCAACATTAGGTTGCATTTTGATTGAAATGAAAATCGCTCAGTTGATACTTAGTTGTTGGGCATATCCCAAAATTTCTGGAGCACTCTTATTGCTTCCCAATGATTAGTAGGCTGAACGCTTAACTGGCTGAGGACTTGTACATGCAAATTCTGCTCATGAGTCACTGATGCCTGTGCCAAAACATATAAATCACTTATGCTGCATTGCATGTCTTTGTAGACCTTGATGAGAGTTTCATTATTTGTTTTGAACGACTTTTTTCTTCTTTGCCTGACACTTTTACTTACAACAAGCTTTGTCAACTTGCAAACAGCGAATATCAACACCTTTTTTTTTTTTTGGTGGTGACCTCTTTATTGTAGAAAGATTTGGGTACTGTTAAGTCATGTGATGTGATGCCCGCCTAGTCGATTGCAGACATATTTTACCTTCTCTTGATTCCAGTGTTTAATTTCTATTGGAGATACCTATGTTTTGAGTTCATCAAAGATGCCATTGACATGTTCTTGAGCTTATCTTTGATGCTCAGAGGTTAGAGAACTTCCGATAGTTGAAGATGGATAAGGAAGGTAAGAAGTAATATTCCCTTGGATTTGCTTTTTTGCCTACATATGTTTGTGGATAACCCCATTACTTGGCTGCATTAATGGTTGATGATTTAGGCAATAGCTATCTTGTTATTGTGATCATCGGTACTTGGTCGCACCCACTTGCTATTTTTTTTTTTTATCGGTCATACTTTATTCTTACTCTAATACTCACTCTTAAACTTTTGTCTCGCCTCCTTGTAAAGCATGGGAGTCGAAACCCACTCCTAAAACTATATCGTCCCCACCCCCAACCCTCTAAGAAAGTAGGAATTCGAATCCCCCACCCTCCCTTCCATGTTGGAAGGGTGGCCACTTGTTATTTGGTTATGTGTAATCTTTGTCATTTTAGAGTTCTATAGTCATCGCCCATTTTAAATTTTCAAAACCAAAAAGCACTTATAAAATATTGTACACCTTTTGAAAATTATGAAAAAAGTTATATTTGAATGTATGTGTCGAAGATATATATGTGTGCGTAGTAAACGTGAAAAAAAAATAGTAAAAATAATCCAAAGCTGTCTTTTCTACTTTGAGGTATAATTTTGTGTTGGCTTGTCATACAAGCTTCTTCCTTGGGTTTCCTCACAAAAGTTTCTCCCTATTCTTTCATTGCTCATGGTTATATACGCCTTGTAAGGGATGTGCAAAAAAATCCAGAACTGACCAGATTGCCCAGAATTGAATCAAACTAGCCTAGAATTAGCGGTATTGGAACAATGAGTAATGATCAGATTCTCAAGTCTAAGTGTGGAATCACCCATGTGGACCGAACTAATAGAAATGCATAATTTATTATTTAATTTTTAAGTTTTAACTTTTCAGACAAAACTCTAATTTCTTCTTCATCCCTCACCTCACTTAACTCACGACCTTGCCTCCCTTTCATATTCTCGCTATTAGTGGTCTCTAGCCTTGTCGACCCTCCCCCAATCTCGCTCTAATTTGTCGTTGGCCTTGTTGCTCCCTCCGTTACTCTCACTCTTGGTCACCTGTGGCCTTTGACCTTGTTGCTCATTCTTAAATCTCATGCTTTATCGAAAGTGAAGACATTTTGACTAGTTCCATGGACCCGCCCAAGAACTAAACTCTGATTTTAGAGTGGTCCATAGAACTAACAGGCGGTTCTTGGTTTCAATTTTTTCGGAACCAGTCTTTAATGGGCGATTCCTAATTCCAAAGTGCAAATCATGCACTCTAAAACCATTCACTCCTACGCATTGTTTTTGTTATTTTCTTTTTGGTACTCCTCAATCCCTCTCTCTCTCTCTCTCTCTCTCTCTCTCTCTCTCTCTCTCTCTCTCTCTCTCTCTCTCTAACACCCATTGCCAATCCCTAATTTTTTTCAAGCAAACTATTCCTCGTGTCGTGCGAATGCGATTGTAAAAAATTCCCATGACATTTTGTCAAATGAGACTCTATAGCAACTTTTGTTAATGACACATAATTAAAGGAATTCGAAATGTGGAGAAAATTTTTCGATGCTAATCGGTAGATACTTAACTCATGGTGGTCATTAATCAATGTTTAAAAAACTCATTTATTTCGGGTACTTGCGAACTCACGCTTTAGAATGCAAAAAGTCACTCGAGTTAATGATTCCGGCTGAGATTATTCTCCTTTACTAGCAGTGTTGAAAAATTACTATTCAGTGGTGTACATACTTTTTGAAAAGCTACTAATCAATGTGGTTATCTTATTTCATGTTATTACCATTACATGAAACTTTTATACTTCCATGTGTGTAAAATTAGTAGCGAATGCAGCATTTACAGTATACTTCACATATTGGCAACCTTCCGGGCAACTAAATAATAAACAAGGATGCACGATTCCATGGTTTCACACAAATTACTCCTTTAATTTAGCATAGTGACATAAATATATAAAGAAAAAAATATCTGAATTTACTAAAAAGTACAACATATCGACATTCTTTATTCACGGTATAAAAAAAATAAAAAATCGGGATGCGTGGGTTGACTAAGTAAATTGAAAGATAGCTTTGGCGGTCCTATATTTTTAAAATTGCTCACAGTGGGTTTAGTGGATCAAGGGCATCAACTATGGCATGAAGCGACTCTCTGTGTGAGTGGATTTCATTTACAACTTGTTGTTAGGATATGGACACAATTGAACTCCTTTTGAACATGCTTTTTTTTACATATATCATTTAGCATAGTGCAAAGCGCATTGTATCATGAATTGCCAGTAAAGATCAAAAAGACATAGTTGACATTCATTAGTCGAAATACTAGATTAGGGGTCACTTGTAATCAATCCATGTACCACGTGGTCCTGCATCGATCGGGTCCATGACTTCTACCAAACAAAGAGTTCATGCGATCCATCTTTGCATGAGGATTACAACTGTATTAGGCGCCGGAATTCAATAATGTAGACGTTGATTAGGGTTTCGGCCAGAAAGAGACATCGATTAGGTCGGTCCTTAAGGACGATATTGTCTCCTGTTGCCACGACAGCAGTCCAAACCCATCAAAAGGTGAAAATAAAAATGAAAAGAAATGGGGTCCAGTTTCTTGGCAGTGGTTGAGGGATAAAAAGATTAAAAAGGGATTATGTTTCCTTTAAAAATATATATATGAACATATCATTTCCTTTTTGATCTTCTAAAAAACTTTTGATCTTGGAACGTTTACATATACTCCCAAATTCCGTCACTTGAACTTTCACTTATGTGAAGAAGAAGAATGATGCTTTTTAAGTAAACGCTACTTTCTTCAACCAAAAAAAAAAAGTAAACACCACTTTCCAAATTCCGTTATAATCCATCTTTTATTTACTGAAATATTCTCTCGTGCTAGTAATATAATTTTCAGATCTTCTTTTTTATGGGTTTCTCTCTACATGAGTGTGAGCGAGTAAAACGGACTCGAGAATAAATTTTTAAAGCCGCATGGCTGAGGGAACATTAGATAGATTGACCCATAAAACTGGCATATAATATTCTATGTGGTATTAAAATCATAATCTAAAGTCGGATGTGTTTTCTTCCGTTTGATAACCAAAGCTGTTATGATGCCGATTCTTTCATTTATTCCTTAAATTTAGTTTTTTTTTTTTTTTTGTCGGTCCTACTCTATCCCTACTCTAACTCTCACTCTTAGACTTTTGCTCTATCTCTTTGTAAGGCGTAGGAGTCCAAACCCACTCCTGAAACGAAATCGTCACCAAGAGAGTGTTTACAAATTTCATGATATAGCAGAGCAGTCTCTGCATTTTCTATTAAATCGTGAAGAAAACACTCTTTTAAATATAAGACACTCTCTGACCAAAAAAATATTTATATAAGACACTCAATAGTAAAAGCCTCATAAATTACCTGTTTTTCTCTGTCCTGATCCGAAATCCCTCTCATACTTGCATTTCTTAAGTTCCTCTTTCACATGCGCCAGATCTTTCTGCAACAGTTGACCAGCGGAATGAGAAAACAAGAACAAAGCTTAAACATTATTCATTACTATGAAACATCACTAACCACAGTCGAATGGAGCTTGCTCCTCAAGTTAGAACAATGTTGAACGAAAGAATCACATATCTCTTGCAATTCCTCAATTTGCTGTCACAAGCGATGAGAAATGAGGATAAAACCGCGCAAATGATCCTAAGATAAAGAGAGTCATCTAAAATCCAAACATGAAAATAAGTTAAGATAAGAAAAAAAAAAATACATTTCTTTGACTCTCCTCCCGATAATAACTCTCCTCCTAAACACCAGTTTTCTCTCGTGCAGCATACAACTCTACAAAATAAAAGCGTTTAATCAACGGACGCTAACACAAATCACTATATGCTCTTACTGTATCCAATAACTTGCATTCTAAGAACAAATGTCAGCACAATTGGATTCGCGTAAGTTTCTCACCAGCCTTAAGTCAAATCAATTTCACCGTGAGGGTCCTCAGGGAGAGTGGACTTCATCATCTTGTGGTTTACCTACGCAGAGCGCAAGTTGTCATCCTCTCATGCAATCATGAGTAGCGACTTGAAAATAAAACGAAGATCGACTTCAAATCAAACATCACAATTGTAGGCACACACAATGCTGTTTGACAGTAGGGCAGTTGAAAAGAATACATTATACTTATGGTTCTTTTAATAAAATTCTTCACAAAGTTTTATGATAAAATGCCAACCAAGAATAGCAGAAATGCATTCTATTCAAAACTTAGGCTAAAAGCCACCAAAATCATCAAAATTGTGATATAGTTACTCGAATTTTTTTTTTTGTGACATAAAAATCTCAAACTTGTATCCATGTGACACATTTTTGTGTGACATATTTAACCCAAACTTATTTTTGTGACATCAAAAATTCCAAACTTTTTTAAGCGATACTACAAAACCCCAAACTTATATCTATGTGATATATTTACCCCAAAAATTTAGTGTCACAGAACAAAATTTGGAATTTTTTGTGTCACAAAAAAGAAGCTTGGGGTAAATGTGCCATAGTGGACAAAGTTTGGGATTTTTGATATCACAAAAATGATTTAGGATAATTATGTCACTCTGGGCAAAGTTTGGAGTTTTTTGTGACTTTTTCCCTAAAATTTAAATCTTAATCTAGTTCAAGCTAGATGTGCCTATTTACTTGCATAACATCTTCACAATGTTCAATCTCCTCGCGACTACATGAGGAAACAGCTCATTATTCCACAAAGAACCCCAGTGACATAGAAGCTCATGCTTGCTCAAACAAGAAAAACATTGCAGGCTACAATATAAGGTTTGTAGACTACAGGTAGACAAACCAGTAGAAGAAACAGCTAATTATCAACTTCAACTGAATGAAACGAATTACTGAAGCGAGGAGGATAAGATAGGTGCAATCATGTTAATTCATCCAAAGCCGACCCAACCCCAGCGAATTACTAGGGGAAAGGGCCGACATGAATTGGAATGCTTCAAGCAACCCAAAAGGTATAATAAAAGAAGACACGTGATGTTAAACAGACCTCAGGCTTATTTTTAATGTTCTTTGCCCTATGCACATAATTTGGGGTACTCAAAGTCTCCTCCAGACAGTGGACCGTTGCAATAATGCAGGTCTTTGTAATTCCTCCAAGGGAATCCTGACGTAACCTAGTGAATTTTCTATCCCCTAAGAGAACGTAAGCTCTATCAGCTATGTACCAAGATGCTCAACAAGAGCATTAATGACTCTTCCCAATGTAAGCATACTTTTGTTAATTTCTCCTGCTTCTCATGCACGACCCTATCAGATACATGTCATTAAACAGATGAGTCATACGACATATATTGCCCCTCAGTAAAATTATGGGCAGATTGTATAGACATTACCTCCCTAGCACCAGAACGGGATATGTTTGCTGATCCAGCCAGATCAACCAAGTTCAATCTGCCGCATTTAATAAATTCTTCTCCTTCTGGTGTTGCTTCTTTGATGCGTATTGTGATTGAAAACAAAGAGTGTGACCAACTACATCAAAACCAAAATCAATGTCTTATTGTAAGATTGCAGAACCAGCCTCTGACAGAAACATAGTGAAAGAAAAGCATTCAAATTTAGCAGTGTTTCAGCGGTAGGACGCTTTGAGGACCCCCTTTCAAGCAAAGTAGAGATCTCAGTTGCATTTGTCACAATTTCCTCCTCCATCCCTCAAACAAGAACACCCCCTTTTCCATTTTCCATCAATGTCAGCTCCCTTTTGTGTTTATCCTCCATAGCAACTCGGAAATTTTCCTCAGCTGCTGGAAGATCAGTGATTTCTTCATCGTACAACTCTATAAATGTCGCCTCACACTCTTTCCAGCATTATGGCTCTCCAGAGTATAAAAAAATTGCTTCACTGCTTTAGGTATGACACCTACTTCTAGAGGTAATTCTTCATTGGGTCCACTCTGCTACAGTTCAAATCATAGCGAAGACAGATTAAGATTCCAATGTTTGCATATGGCAGAACATTCATAATTAAGATGGTAATGGCAAACACAACGGCATAGTCCCTCTGATCTCTTGCATTTACGTTCCATGGTGTATGTCTTTCCTGTACCAGTTTGGTCATATGCAAAAAATGTTACAGTTGAAGCCTTCAAGAACTTCGTTTATAATTGGAACTACTGCTTGCTCATAAAGATCTCTCTGCTGTGCAGATGGACAAAAAAACCCGCATGCAAAAGCAAGATGACGCATGTAACCATCAAATAAAAGACCATACCTACCGATTTATCAGTTTAACGCAAGTGGGGAATGAAAAGATACTTGAACTGAAAATTAATGAGTGATCGTGACGAAGATGAATTAAAAGCAGTGTTGTCAGATTTTGCAGAAAAAGATGAAACTGTAGCAGGTCAGATTTTGCAGAAAAAGATGAAACTGTAGCAGCATTTTATCGAGACTTAAATTCATACGAGGCAAAATCCAACGTATCGTCTGCTAAATGTGATCTTTTCAGCAATCAGTCCACAGAGAGCAAACCCATACTTGTTTTATTAAGCATCCCCGGTTTCAGAAAGGAAAAGAACAAGAGATAACGCCATTTCTTCTACCCATTTATGAACAACCTAGTATAGCAAATAGCTAATAGTTAGGACTCATTTAAAAAAATTGATAATCGTTTACTCATGAAAAAGACCTTCCCTTACCAGGTACTATTATCTTTTTAATGTGTAATTAGATCGGATAATCAATGAAATTAATAAATTACGAATGGTTGTAAATTGAATTCCAGTTACTGCGAGAGAAACACCTTGTCAAGCCTAGAAGGGGAAGGCTACACATAAGAATCTGGTAAGACTGTATGGAGCGCACTGAGTGCCTGAGTCCAGTGGGAGTACCAGAAGCTTAATAATTTTGTTCTAGTAGTACATACATGAGACCAACCCAACCCGATCCAACCCAACCACAACCCAATGTAACGATGACATAGCTAATTAAGAAACCGGGAACCAAGAAACTTAAAGAGGAAGCAATGAAGAATGAACCTTATCGAAGGCGAAAACCCGATCAATGCAAGGGCCTAGAGCGTAGAGCACGTAAAGAACTAAAAACGATACTCAGCGCAATCGAACGAAGCAACTGCTCAAACGATTTAAGAATTGGGACTTTTCAATGATGGCGGTCTAAGATTGGCAGCTCAAGCGAAGTTCGCCCCTAAATCGGTGATCAAATTTTCGTAAGCATGCTCAATGCAAAAGAAAAAAAAAAGTATAACAATAATAAATAAGAAAATTTACGGCATACTTCCATTTACTATAGTATAATTATAGCACAATCAAAATAAATGCTATTAACAAAAATCTTAAGAATCCCTAATGACAGCACAAATTTTTAATAAATTTTTTTATTTTTATATTTGGAATATATATATATATATATAGGATATTGCATTAACAACAACCTATTATAATTATCTTTAAATAAATTGGCATTAACATCCACAACTGTAGAAAGTCGTCTCTATGATAAATTAATTTTTTATTTAATATCCACTATTGATATAATCATTTTCCATTCATGATTGGTTTGATATTATTCATTATTTATTTTTATAGTTTATACTTGGGACATTGCCTCAATGTGCCTCTATGCTTTTGGTCGATGTTTAATTTCGTTCTCCAACTTTAGTTATTTAAGTTGGTCCTTATACTTTTAGAATACAACATGATTTCGTCATTTCTACAATTTGGCCCTATATATCTATTTATAGATTCAACCCGAAATCTATCTTTTCTCTCACCTTTAAAAAAAAAAAAAACAGAATTACCTTCATATTAAATAGGGTTAATATTATGAAAACCCTAAACTTGTGCACATGAAATTAAACCACAAACCGATACATCCGTGACAATTTTACCCTCTGTTAGTTCATATTGCATTTTCTTTCCAAATTGTTGTGTTGGATGACATGCGGTGATTGACGTGTATTAATCTAGGTTTTACCATATATTTGTTACAAATATATCAATTTGTGATTTTTCATTAATTAATCTAATTTAAAGGAAAATAATGGATGTTAAGTTTGTTAGAAATGTATCAATTTGGAATTTTTATTATTCAAAAAAGTAGTCATATATCAATCAGTTTGAGATTTTTAGTAGTTAAAAAATTAGTTTGCCGATAAATTTGTCAAATATATATCAATTTAGGGTTTTCAGTGGTATTTATCTTATTAAATAATAGAAAAATGATCTTACATGTGTGCCACCGTGGAAAAATTTAGTCAATGTGGACAACGTCAGAGTATGATGTGGAAAATTTTTAGTTGATGTAGACGCCCACGCGTCAAAGTCAATGTTGGAAAATTTTTATTCGTTTCACACTTCAAAGGCCATGTCTGCTAATCGGATCTGGTATTAGAATGACTTGGTTAGAAAATTTGAGAATCCAAAAGGACTTGAAAAGAATGATTTATGAAAATAATATAATAAAATAAAATAAAATAAAACACACACACACACACACACTTTGCTTTTTAAATTGCATTGCGTGAACGTCACTAGCATTCTTTTGGTCCTCTACACGTAGAAAAGCACGTAGAGCAGGAGATGGTATATTACTTTTTGCACTTCCTTCTCTCATTCGTCTTTGCTCTTGCACTAGAAGATCGAAGTGATCACTTTTAAACACTAAAAATCTGAAATATCTTATATCATATCGATGTTTTGGATTTAATTTTTTTTTGTTGGTACGATGTTTAGCCCTTATCCTGAATAATTCTTTTTCACCCTAGACTAACTCCACCTTCCCAATCCGACTGAAGAAAAGTCACCCATGGAAGGGCCAAAGGATTTGCGAGGCATAAATATTGACGTTCGAAGTACTGTAGCATCGTACTATTTTATTTTTTGTAATATCAGAAATTTGAAAAAATAGTCTTCCTCTTTGAGGAAAAGTTTCATATGTACATTTTATTATAAGTCAAAACAAGCATGACTTTAGTAAATGCATGTGATCCCTTTCGATAGGTGAGCATGATAAGATTTCTTTCTAGTGATCATGAGTAGCCGCACCATTAAGACAAATGATAATGGTCGAATGAGTACATTGCATTGGTGATAATGCTATCCTATCTAGTGTTGGTCATGCATCGCAATTGCCCATGGGAAGTGACTCATTCAGTACAAAATTCCAAATTGGAGAGATTTAGTGCTATCTTTTCATTTTTTTTTTCAATCATTATATTTTATGATTTAGGGCACGACCGTAATTAGATGGGTACGCAAAGAGGAATCAGCACGATAAATCACCCGTCATGGCTCCTCATTAAAATTCGAGTTACCCTAAACCAAAAATATCTCCCTTTTAACTTGTATACTTTTCACTCCTGTCCGTCAGAGCCACAAAACCAACGGTGTTGGTCCATATAGATCTCTTCATCAAGATCCCCATTAAGAAATAAAGTTTGAACAATTGCTAGAGCTTTAGATTTTATGTGCGAGAATGGCTAGAATGAATGAGCCTAATCAAGATGCGTCTAAAAATTTGAGGTAATGTATCCTCTAAAGAAAGAGAAAAGCAATTATGAATCAAATTCACAACCATTGATTTCTTGAGTTGAAAAATACATAACATCATTATCACTATATTACTTTCAGGTTTTTGTACTAATGGGTTCGTGAGATCATATCTCCATCATGGATTTCGTGGTGGAAAGGGCGCCTAACTATTACAGTGGTCCCCTACCTATTTTAGTATGTTGTCATGACTCTAGAGCTTGGAGATTTGCACGCATGGCTTCATCTCAAAACTGTCAAGCAGAACCTTTTTCTTGCTCGCTCCCCACCTTTGCTAAAATCTGATATATTTGGTTACAAGAATAGACTCTCCAATTCTTTCCTTTTAACAGCAAAAAAAGATCACCTGAGTTAAAGAACATCCACATAGGGAGAGTTACTATAGAAATCAATTCTTAAGACAAGCGCCAAACCCAATTGGATCCGGTAATACTCTCATTGAATGTTCCGAAAGCGGATGTTTTCAATCTAGGAATCATGAGTATTAATTAAATTGATTCGTATTCACGATGTTGCATAATGATCTCGCGACGGTAATTAAAGTAAATCACATGGGAGAGGACTTCATAAGTGCACATATATTTGCTGCTGGCTTTCATTGATACTGTTTCTCATTCTCTTGTAAATCACAGAAGAAAAGTTATTACATGGATTTGTTTCGTACATTTAGCAGCCGAGTTCTCTTTTTCTTCTTCTTTTCTGGGCCTCAACAAGCTGTGAGCTTATGCTACTTGAGAGATAATTCAGAATCACAACAAGCCTTTGCAATAATTTCCCCATCTAACAAAACTCACTGGCATGTGTTGTGAGTGCGTGTCTTTGAGAGAGAGATAGAGAGAGAGAGAATGCTGCGTTTTGCTAGTTGACTTCACGTATACTCTCCAATGAAGGCTTCCAACTTCTTGAAAGATTGTCACCTTCATCATCACCTCCCAAACTTGTGCTTCTTTCTTCACTCTGAAACAACTGAGAACTAATCATCTCATCCTTGACAGAAACTCCGCCTCTCGCAAGCAGCTCCGCCAACTCTCTCTTACTGATCACCACCTTTATCCTCACAACCGATGATGATACAACACCCTTGGTTATCTCTTCGCCTTCTTCCACCGCCTTGTGATCATCATCAGTAAACCTAACCTTCTTCTTGTTCTCGGTTTTAGCGAATTTCGATGTCGTAGACGGATCGAGAGGAAAGATGTAGTACACGCGGCCACAGAGCAGCCTTGAGTCCGGTTCAAGGACCGCCATGGCCGGAAACGTCTGCGAGATCGCGTGCCCTGCAGCGAACTCGGAGAGGACTTGGCGAGCCCTCAACGGGGACTTGTACTCGAGGATTTTGCCATCTGTCTTGACAATCTTGATCACCTTTTCTTCAAGAACTAAGCAGTTCCCCATGGGGTTTTTTGTTCTCGGTTGGCTTAAGAAACACAATTGTGTAAGGTTGTGAAGGAAGGTTCAGCTTTATTAAGTGAAGGGCTTGAACTTGAAAGGGTTAAGCGGTGCTTTATATAGGGAATAAATTCAAGATTGCCCTTGTAGGGATCACAATATTACTGAAAAGGACAGTGCTCCAGATGTTTATTCTTGGACCCCACCTCAGTGACTCTCGGCGGTGTGTAAGCCGGACTGTCGACGATTCCTTGGATGTAAACAAAAAAACGATATCCTGTATAGCCGGCCAATTTTGATAATCACAGGTCCGGACATCCCACTACCTAGAAACTCGAGAAATGTTACATAAGTTTATTAATCTGTTAAGTTCATGCATTTGAACGGTACAAATAGTCTTCATATCAAAATAATTCATACGCAATAGTATATATAATTCACTCGCATGCGGGGGCAGAGAAAGAGAGAGAATGACAAGGCTGGAGATGGCCGTTCACAAGGCTAGTGTTGAGTTTGCCGAAGGCAGCGATGGTGTTGGGTTGGGTTGGGCCGGGCGAATAGGGCATTAAGAGAACAGAGAGAAATCTCTCATTTCAGGTTGAGAAATAATTGGATCGTAATTTTTTATTTATTGTAAGAATAATAGTATTATTTTGAATCATAAAAAATAAGTAATTAATAATTATAAATTATTGTGAAATCCACTCTTTCAAGAATTTGTGACTCACGAGAACTTATTATCCTCACAGCATCCAGAGATTATTATGCTAGCAAAGCCCCAGTCAGTTTTAGGGTGCGATTTTCAAAGTTGGAAGGTATTTTACTAAAGTTATGATATTTTGTTATTTTGATTATTCAATTTGGACCATTTACTATAGATCTTATAGTTGATGTAGTTGACTATAGAGAAGGGAAAATTAAATTTGCGTATCTCTAAATTTAAAGGCAAAAGTACGTTTCAAGTGATAAAAGTTGGCACAAAATGACACTTAAGTGCCAAAAGTTACGAAAATGACACTTAAATGTCAAAATCGGAGAGAAATGGATCGTTGAAGTGCCAATCCAGCTAAAATCTGCAAAATGCTAACGTATACAATTTCCAGCGAAATTAGTGCAAAACGGCGTCATTTTATATGCCAACGTAGCCAAACAATACAAAAACGATATCATTTTGGTGCTGAAGTGGTAAAAAATTAATATAAAAATTAATTAAATTCAATTTAAAACTAAATATATTTAAAACATTTAAAAATAAAAAACAAATATTAAAATTCAAAAATTTATAAAAATTTATAATAAAAAAAAAAGGGGGAGGCAGCTGAGGGCTCTCTCTTTTTAATTTCTTTTAAGTTTTAAATATTTAAATATTTAATTTTTATTTTTAAATGTTTTAAATAAATTTAATTTTAATTTAATTAATTTTTATATTAATTTGTTACCACGTCGCACCAAATCAATGCCGTTTTGCACTTGCTTCGTCAGAAAATTGACATATTAACGTTTTGGTTGAATTAGCACTTAAGTGATCAATTTTATTTCGATTTTGGTACATAAGTGTCACTTTCGTAACTTTTGACACTTAAATATCCCTTTGTGCCAGCTTTTGGCATTCCAGGGATCCGAGTGTCTAAATTTACATGTCTGATCTTATTAAGAAAGAAAAAGATACTGGAGGTATATTTTAAAGTTCCATCTTGAACTTATCTGCTCAGCTCTTCTCGAAGTTGACAATCTTTAACATGATATGAAATGCAAGCTTCGAGCTTCATTCTTCACTCTCCATTTAGCAATTGAATTCTCCCGTTCCTGTCGGAATCTGATTAGGATTCCTGTCATATAACTACGGTGCGAAGTTCGATTTGGACGAGCTGAAATTTCATGCGGTGCTAGAGTCATTCCACATCGCTTGTTCACGTTATAGACATGCTTCGGAATGAAATAATGGTAGCCAAGTTCTAGTGCGACCATCGTGGACGTGTTTATTATTGTAAGCCAAACTCGACGCATACGCCAGAATCGCACCAAAAGCAAACGGAATCCGACCAGACCCCACTTGCGAACATGAGGAGTTGACCTTTGACTATTGTTTTGGTGGGTTCCTATCGTTGTGCACCGGACGAGGACGATGGTTGGCTTCTTTTCCAGTGGACATTACCGACCGCTAAGAATTTTGCACTTTCCTTTACCTTCACGATACAAGGACTTGCCCATGCGTCCTTCGCTATAGCCATTCATCTTATAATTCACCAAGCATGAGCCAAATATCGTTTAAAACTTCTTTTTTCTTTTTCAAGCAGTTACTACACGAATGTATTGGTTGGTTTCCATGTGTGTTTTGCAAAGTTCTAAACTACTGGATCGAACAACTAGGATTTGCTTTAATGGTCATCCTTCCCACATGGGAAAGGGGAGAAAGGGGGTTTGAATCCCCACTTTTTCAAAGGAATTGTGGTAAAGATAATTAGTTTCAAAAGTAAATTTTGACTCTTACACCTTACAAAGAAATATGGTAAAAATCTAAAAGTGAGTTGAGAGTTAGAATATGATTCAAAAAAAAAAAAAATTGCCCAACCATCTAGATTTATTTTAATGTAAGTACTAACTTCGCCGAGTCATTTTCGACGTGGCTACCAATCTTGGAGCAGGTTACGTAAAAGAAAATGCACGATTTCCTTGCCTACAATATTGACTTTATTTGCCCTACTTTCGGGCAGAATTCTTAGACACCATGCGCCAGTACCCTCTCGAAGGGGAAAGAGGTGGGTCAGTAAGGCATGGCATTGCTTTTTGTCCTTTCGTTGTTCGCATAGTGCTTCGGGGCCAAACATTTGATTTTTTAAGATGAAAATGCGCACTCGCGTAGCATACAAAGTCCACATAAAGTTAAACCGTTAAATGGGGGGAGCCTATACATGCTACATATAAAAGGCACATTTACTTCGGTAATTGACAAAGAACATCAATCCTTTAACTCATAATTAATCTGGTTGGTAAATGCTTGTCACGGAGGTGAGAAATATATATAATATTTGGGCAGAGATAAGGTACAATCATGTGCATAAGGCATGAGTGATGTCTGTTGCATGCCGGACTTTACGAATATAAAGGCAGATAGATATCCAGTGATCGATGACAGGATAAAGGAGTTTCACATGTCCAATTATTGAAACACGACGACGGACGGTTGGTAGCCGCTCGTATGGACCTTGGCGGCAACTTTTCCAACAGAAACACTTTGAATATTACTCAAGGTACGAAGATAAGTAGCATCAAAGACGCACGATGTAAAAAGGGCAGTTGCTATTTGGAGATCCAGCCATAGAACGGCCATCGATAATTGCACAATCCTCAAAATACGGCAAGGATGGTTACATGAAGCATGGGCAAAGTGATCTATGGGAGTAAAGGAACATGAACAAAGCCAGTGGTGGCAGTTACTAGAGAAGACCAACCATCAAACAATTATCATAACTTTACTATAAATAGCACCAGTCATCCAGCAAGCAACAAACTCCATTGACAAATCAATCAAAATATTATCCTCTTATCTTTACTTTTCCTATACCACACTTTAATTTCCTTAGTCATAAATTTCAAAGTTCCGTCATCGATTAGATTTCAGCGTATCTTTCTACCCCAGTGCATTGTCATAGATTAAATTTCGGCATTATATCCTATTATCTCGGTACGATTTTGTTGATTAAATTCCGACGTTGTACCTCACCATCCTCAACTTGTGTCATTGATTGAATTCCAGCATAGTTCAAGGGCGGACTTTTAACTTGTGGGCCTTATCATTGATTAAATTTTGACTTAGCCTAAGATTGTACAATGTTGTCTGGATCAAAGAAATTGAATTTTTCATTACATGAGATATCGAGAGTTGACACGGAATCTTTGTCCCCTCTAAAAAACACTGAAGAATAACTTTTGGTGAAAGATATTTTGTCACGGGAGTAATTCCAACGAAACAAAACCCAATACTTTTAATTTGCCTTTTGTTCAATTTTAACTGAAATATACAATGACAAGAAATTATCTCCCAAGCAGACTGAAAACCATGTTTTTTGAATATTCATTTGGCCATGGTGCGCTATCAAAATGTATATTGCCTAAATAAATATGTAGCTTCATGAATTGTCGGTATGCATATTAGCCAGTTTCCCATATGAGGCATGGATGAGGGTTCGATATGTTATTCACATACTTTCTAAATTATAATTGAATCCATAAATGTAGAAAAATATGCTATTGACTTCTTAGTTACTAAAACTATAGTGCATTGTTTAACTTCTTGGGAGAATTACCAAAAAAGTCCTAAACATATTGCAATTGTGTCAATTCAGTCTTAAACTTTATTTTTTGTTCAATTTAGTTCTAAACCTTTTATAATTGTGCCAACTCAGTCCATCCAGCCAAAATTGGCCGGCCGGCGCTGACATGGACACCGACAAGGGACAGCTGGTCGGCGAGGTAATTTTTTAATATTTTTTAATATTTTTTTTTCGAATTTTTAATTTTTTTTTTTTTGGCCTTCTTCTCCTTCCTCTAACCGGCCAACGCCGACCAAAGGTGAGGGCCGGCGAGGCTCGCCCAGCGACGGCCGCCTCACCGGCCACTAGTGAGGGTGAGGGTCGACCTCACCCAGTGACCGGCGAGGCTACCGTCACCATCGCCGCCGCCTCCCTCGTCCCCCCGATCGTCAGCACAATCTCCCCCTCCGAGCTCAAGCGGCCCTCCCTGGCCGTGACCGTCACCAAAACCCTGTTCCAACGCCTCTGGACCGACGAGGACGAGATCGAGCTCCTCCGCGGGTTCCTCGACTACACCACGTAGCGCGGCGGGGCCTCACCCTTGCTAGTGGCCGGCAAGGGCCGAGCTCGCCGGATTTGACGAGGCTTAGCCTCGCCCAGCGACGGCGAGGCTACCGTCGCCAAATCTAGCAACGACCGCCTTACCGTCGCTGGGCGAGGCTCACCTCCGCTAGTGGCCGGCGAGGCTGAGCTCGCCGGCCTCACCTCTGGCCGACGCCAGCCAGCCAAAGGAGGGAGAAGAAGGCCAAATAAAAAAAAATTAAAAATTTAAAAATTACCTTGCCAGCCGGCTGTCCCCCGCCGGCGTCCACGTCAGCGCCGACCAGCCAATTTTGGCCGGATGGACTGAATTAGCACAATTATAAAAGGTTTAGGACTAAATTGGACGAAAAAAAAAATTTAGAACTGAATTGGCACAATTGCAATAGGTTTAGGACTTTTTTGGTAATTCTCCCTTAACTTCTTTATCAAACTAATTTTTCTGCAAATTGCTTCAAACATATGTTATAAATATATAATATTGATAGACGATACAAATCGATACATACCTAAATCGACAAATTAATCCTTAATAAGCATAATGATTCAATGGACATAATTTAATTAGAGAATTTAAGAAGTTGATCTTCATTGAAATTTCAAAAAAATTAAAATATGCAAAAAGAAGGAGATACACAAAATGAGAATGCAAGAAAACATCAAAAGAAAGTGGAAGCCCACTCTTGAGAGTAACCTTCAAAAGGTACTCTCTCTGATAACTTTAAAAATTCCGTGTCTTTACCATATCTAAATCAATAAATATAAATGATGCAGATATATTGTTCGGGAAGCTTTAAAAAAAAAACTCCTAAATATATTATATAGATGTCAATTTAATCTTAAGTCTTTCAATTTAAGCACTTGAGTTCTAAACTTGTTGATGATTTGCTTAAGTAATCATTCCGAATAATTTTGGTAGGCGATCATTTATGTGGATGCTCGCCGTTTTACGTGGCATAGCCAATATTGTCATGGACAATTTTTTTGAATCTTTTAACCTTTTTGATTTTTTATAAATTTTTGAGCTTTTTTCCTCTCTTTTTTTCCTTTTTCTTTTCTTTCTTTTTTCTTTTTTTATCCCCTTCTTCCATGACTAGCTGCCAGAGGTGAGGTCGAGCCTCGTTGGCTCTCGCCTATGGCTAACTATAGAAAAAGGGTGAAAAAGGAAAAGAAAAGAAAATGAAAAGGAAGAAATATAAAAATAAAAAATAAAAAAATTATTCACATCAACATTGATCATGTCATGTACATTGCATTAGTGATCACCCACCAAAAAAAGTCCAAAATGACTATATTGGAAAATCATAAATAAATAAATAAATAAAAGGATTCAATTAGCCAACTTGAAAGATTAAAGATTGGATTAGTATTTGTATAATAATTTTGAAGATTTTTTCTTAATCATTTTATCTATCTTGTTCTAGCTTGTTCTATTGTTGGCAGCTAGTAAAAGCCAGGGGGTCGAAGTAGAAAAATTTCCATCCGTTCACTTTAGTTGAACTTTTTGTGAGAATAGTTGCACGGGGGTCATAATCATGGAATCAATACATGGAGGCAATTCGCCGAAAAGGGTACGAATCGGGAAAGAATACACGATAGTGCTGGCTGATGGTCAACACGCATGCAAAAACTTAAGCGGGGTTTTCCTCTAAAAACGCTTTAGTGGAGCAAGAAAAATCAATCCCTTCAATGGAGAACGAAGAAACAGTGATGAGCCCTAGAAAGTGACTTTCAATGCTTTGGCCGACCACTCGTTACTTTGTGAAGAATTGAGACTGATCGGTTGTTCTCATCTCTCTGTCTGTTCTCTTCTTCTTTTATCGGTAAAAGTTGTTTTAAAAGATTAAACCGTTCGGTAATGGCATGTGTTAAATCGGGATAATCTCTATTTAAGGGATGAATTTACTTGGAAAAGTTAATTATCGGACCAAATCATCCGTTTTCTTTCACGCAACAGACCACGCACACATAAAACCCTAATGTTCTCTCCCCTCCTCCTTCCTCTCTTGCCTACTCTCAGCCGACCCACCCAGCCATGTCGCCGAGTCTCCATTGTCGTCGCAGCTCGACTAAGTTTATTTGTCTTACCCTGATGCCCCCATTTCTCATGAGTTGCAATTGTCTTAAAGTTTCAATTTGGGTTGTGAAGTCCCCGTCTTGATGTTTCAACTTGAGTCGTGACTTCTGAGGTCACTGATGAGCACATAGGTTCTCCGCAGTCTGAATAAACCTCACATGAGAAATTTTTTACTCGTGTACTTCATGTAATACCTATTTTTTTCCGGCAAGGATCATGCCATACTTCACTATCACTATACTTCACTATCACTATTAGCGTAAATTAAAATCGTTTGCATTATTTATATTTTATCAAATGCGTGACATACATATCCATATTATTATATACGTGGTTGAATGACCTCAATATCATGTCAGATATATCAATAAGAAAAATTTTACACTGTGTTTATTAGGAGGAATTTGGAAGAAAGAGAAATGATTCAAAATACATAATTGTGTTAAGGGATTCGAAAGGATTTGTGTTCTTTTAATGAATGAATTATTTCGAACAAAAAGAAAAATGTATTCCTCTTTCTCACTTAGACAAATATTTACATCTTATTTAATATGCACAAAAAAAAATATCTATGCCAGAATCTTTTTTTTTTCCTTTGTTCCCTCACCGGAATCCAAACAGCATCATAACTCAATTCCTTCAAATTTTTCTCTTGGGATTATCTATATCCATTCTTTTCCTGCCTAATCGTTCCATTCAAACTGAGTGTTAGTGTTACAATCTAAAAACTTGTTAAGAAATACCGTGACGTAAGAAACACAGAAATCTATCGCAAAAGGATCGTTAAACATTAGATTGGTTAACGGCAAACTCTTCCACTGCAAAAAATCTCCCCATTAATAACTAGGGATAATCTGACGGTATGTGTAGTTTATCCTGTCCTAGGGTTTACTAGTTCAGCTAAGAGGAGATCAAAAATGGTGTTTCATCACGTCAGCCTGATGAATGCACCCGAAACCCTAGCTAGTGCGCATTAATCCATTCAAAGCGAAATCGTTTTTTGCTCTCTCTTCGTCTTACTCTAATCTACCGCGTCTCTGTCGATCCACCCGAAAGCAAGCAAAGCAGCAACCATGCCGTCTTTGAAACGCAATGTCCCAGTTTACTGTCATTCAAAAAAAACAAGTGTTTTTAGGGCAGAGAAAGAGAGATAGTCGGATCGAGATCTCGGAAACAACCCCTTTTCCAAGATTCGATTCATTCTTTCAAGATCTCATTGACAACCTTTACTTGGTAAAGAAGTTTTAATTAACCGACCAAAAAAAAAATAAGTTTTTTTAATTGCATTTTCTTGATACATGCGGCTGGGCTTTTTGCGTGAATTAAATACACGGGCTCAGTCAAAAAGGTCGGGGGGTTGCGAGGGAGATATAAAGTTCAGTTGGCGAAGCCAGATTCCACTTCTTGTTTTGCTGTTCACTTCGTGGTTGATGTCCGGTTTTTTCTTGGAAAAGCTGGACCCTTTTCAACGAGACATATATTCCTTTCTCATTCTCTTCATCATTCCATCGTGGTCCCCTCCATTTTCTTTTAGAAAAGAATGTTGGGATAATCAATAAAAAATTATAAATTCTTTTTACTGTAAGACAGCAACTTCCTAAACTTTTCTCTTACAATTACCTCGTTAGAATATTTAATAAATTAAACCATCCATTCGTCTAATAGTTTAAGTTTTTAGAACAATTAGCAGTGGTCCCACAAAATATCATATGATATTAAAACAATGAGGTCGTAAGGATCCCCAATCGAATATTTAAGAGTTAATATTATGAAAAACCACAAAGTGATTTATCCTCTATTAGTTTCCATTTTATCATTAAATGACTGAGTTAAATAATATGTCACAATTGATAGATGCGCCAATTTAGGTTTTTACTCTATGTTTGTCACGAGTATACTAGTTCATGATTTTTTATGGTATTAATCAAATTTAATAAAAACTAATGCAATCATCAATTTGGGGTTTTTGATGATAAAAAAAATTAATTTGGATTAAATTTATCACAAATGTACCAATTTTGGATTTTTTGTAGTCAAAAAATTGGTTTGAAATAAATTTGTCATAAATATATTAGTTTGGGATTTTTTTTAGTATTAATCAAATTTTTACCAGCTTTTATATAATGAGGGGAGGTTTTTTTTTGGGTCATTGGTATAAATTTCAAAATTTGGGTGAGACGAAAAAAAGTTTGGAATATCCATGCACGTGGGAAATACTTAGCATTTTTTGTGGGAATTTTCCAAAAATATATTTGACCCACAAACTTTTATGCTATCAATGCAATGAAAAGAAAAATTATTGGGATTTCTGAAAATAGATATGAAGTTTATAGTTCTTTGAACTTAGCCAAAAGGAAAATAAATATATGATTGAAATGGAATTAGACACAACGTATGACAAGAGCCATTTTCAAACTTAAATTTCATTTTTGTCGTATTTTTAGACCATGTTACTTTCGATTTGCAGTTTTGCACTCCGAGGATAAGAAAAATCTACACCACAGCATTTCCATTCCATGTCTTATAACTCACAATATTTTTCATAATGGTATGGACTACATTGTTATGAAGTAATGACCTCAAGATGCGAGTGCAGTCTTTTGAAATTACAGAATTTAAATTTTAAGGATTAAAAAAAAATTGACGGTTCTTAATGGTAGTCTCAATCTCTTAAAAAAAGTGATCAAATTGATGGAGCCAAAATGAGTTTTACATAAAAGGGTTTTGTCGTTTTCCGTTGCTGGTTGGCTTCTAGATTGTGGGGACCACTTCCCAAGAAAGGTCGCGGCCCTTTGTCTGCAGACGTGGTATAGAAACGACGACCCTTCCAATCTCCATGGTCGGGCGGCACCGCCGGGTAGAATTTGTTCTGGTTTTAAGGCATGGTGCGCTCGGCCGTATCTGGAAAATGATTGCAGTCGACGTCGATTACTCAAGACAAACAAACACGTTTTTCTCAAAACTTTATAATCGTTGCCAAAAGATTTGTTTATGATTACGGAAAAAGAATAATTTAAAAAATATATTATAAAAAATTGATTGGTTACATCCCTTAAAAGAATTGGTCAAAGAAAAAATATCTTTACCACCCACAACAAATCATGCCTAAATAGTTTTACAAACTATAGAGATATTTTTCATCCATTTATTATTTATAAACAAAATAATTGATTGACACTACCCGCCATGGTAGCTCCGCTGGATAAGATTCCGTTGATCCTTGCCTTCAAAGAATCCAGCGGAGGCACTTGGTGCCTTAACCGCTTGCATGAGGTGATGATTCCCTCGTCTTTGCCCTGGTTTTCTTGCACTAGCTACTTAATTGTACGGGTTTCCTTAGATCATAAAAATAAAAAATAAAAAACAATATAATTGATTGACTTTCAAATCATGAATTTTTAGTGAAACAAACATATTTTAAGTGAAATTGGTTTTCTAAAATGCAAATAGTATTTTGTAAATTATAATATAATAACACATTAGAAAACAATTTTGACTTAAATGTCATTTGGAAAACAACTACACTTTGCAAAAGATTTATGCTATTTCTTTTCAAAAATAATTCCAACTCTTTCTGGCAGAACTCAACTACCGGTGAGGCTGTTAGCTAGCATCACCTAACCTAGAAATCTAGGGTTTCTAGACCAACTCTTTCTCAAGGTGAATTGAAAAAAAAAATCACTAAATGCCCAAACAAAGCCTTTAAATATATAAATATATATTAATAGTCTCAATCATTCTTATATGTACAAGCCACTAGGGGTGTCAGTAACCGAACCGAACTGAAAAATTTGGTATTTTCGGTTCAATTTTCATTAAAAACCGAAATTTTTCGGTTTTGTTCGGTTTTTATCAATTAACTGAATCAAACCGAACCAACAAATAAAAGTGGAGGAATCTGAGTTTAACAAAAAAAAAACGAAAACCGAAAACCAAGGTTTAAAAACCAAAAACCGAAAAACCGAACCGAACCGAAATTTTAGTTCAGTTCATATTCGGTTCGGTTCGGTTTCGGTTCGGTTTGGAAGATTTTTCTAATGGCTCGGTTCGGTTCCGTTTTTCAAAAAAACCGAACCGAACCAAACCGTCAACACCCCTACAAGCCACGCTAGACTAAACAACATCGATGGGATGATTGATAATAACATGGATGGGTGAAAACATAACCTAGATCTTTACTGGTTGGATGCAACATATCATCGCATGCACATAGAAAACATAAAGGGAAAACGTCGGAATTCTCTTACATCAAGAAGGTAAATTTTCTTACAAGAACAATTAAACGATGTTTACAAAAGCGAAAACACCTTAGTACTAGAATTATTCGAACTAGGACATAGATGATTAGGAGCTTTCCAATTGTTCGAATAAACAAGTACGTATTTCCAATCTGAATAAGCTTCCGAACAACATCATCAAGGGTGGGAAAATTTCTTGATTTGAGATTATATTCCATCAAGATTTGGCAAGTGAACCATCCTTTGAATGTTTTGTTATTAATGAAATAAATCTTGTGTAGAAAAGTCTTCAAGCTCTAGGACATTCAAACTCGTGTTCAGGGGCCTCCAGCAAGAAGACCCAATCAATGGGCCATCTACCATTTCTTTGTTGATATATTATGATTATTATGATTACAAATCCCAACTAGTATGTTCATACCATATTTATGTCAAATTAATTTTCATGTCACAAAATCCCAAATCGGTACACTCACAACAAAACGACATTCCATTAGCTTTTTGTTCAATGTCACCTTTAGGTTGTTGACATGAAAACGCATGTGGTAAGCAATTCAGATGATCACCATGTGGCATGGCTCCAACGGAAAAAAATTAAATATAAATGAACTGAAATTCAAAGGCCTACTAATGTTTGAGCTCCCTCGCGTCTTGAAAATCTACTAAAACCACTAAATTTTCCCTGAATATTTCGGTAGATTTGTCAAGGTTGTACTAGTCTAAGATCTTTTATGACCCAATAATTAATTTAGAGTAAATGTAGCACAAAATGTTTACATATATATGGTATGAATCCCTTACAAATATATAAGAAAGGTAGTGTGGAATTGCCAATTAGCTAACAAATATGCTGTCCCCCTATTTAAGCCCACACTCCTAATTAAGGAGGCTTTGCCCAATGAGTTGGGAGGCTAAGGCCCGGGCGAGCCCCCATGGATCCGTCCCGTCGCAAACCCAAATAGAGGTTAGAACAATGTCAACCTTTCTTTCCTTTTCTTTTTTCTTTTTCGGCGAGAGAACCTTTCTTTCTAAAATAGCACCATGTAGCCTCTTAGTTTTCTTTTTACCTCCTTCGTTTATTCTCCGAGAGAAAAATAATATTCTATAAATCTTCATGTTTTTATTTATAGAGATTACTCTTCATTTTTTAAGGTTATCATCTTTTCTTTTCTGTTTTTTTAACCAAGTCTTCTCCATTTTCATTCATCTTTGTTGGGAAATGAAAAATTATATGTTTAGGAAAATCTTCTTCTAGCTCAAGCATTTGCATGTGCCATGATGTAAAAACTTGAGCTGAAGGCCTAACAGTGATGGGTTTTTCCAATTTAGAGAGAACTAGACGGAAAGCCATGGATGTATTATTAGATGTATTCGGTATATGTAAGCTTAGAGCATCTCAATTCTTAAATATGTTGGTCCAACGTGAGATCCACCAAAATCAAAAGCTCAAATATATCGAGCTCACATCACTCGGAGCATCTCAGAATTTTTCGGTGTCACGGATATTCACCACGGGAGTAAAATTGGTCAACCCTCTTTCTTTGAATATAGAATGGGGCAAAGTGCAGAGAAACTTATACAGTGAAATTGCCTAAATTTAGTACATTTTTTGTCAGAAGTAATTCATTTCGCTAATTCATTTCGCAAGGGCTCTCAGTGATCTCCAACCTTGGACAGGTGGGCCGAACTTAGCACGTGTTGAAAAGCTCTTCCATTCAAAGTGCAAAGCTATGTCACCTAGATGGGTCAGAAAATGAACGATGAATGGCCATTTTGAGACAATCCTTCACTTTACCACACTTGATAGAGGTGGTGGGTTTCATTTTCTAAGGCTTAACAGAGGCTGAGCCATTTAAATTTATATTTATTGTGAGGAAAGTCAGTAAAGACGCAAAAACAATGGCGTTGAAGATTAGGAAGAGACGTATAGAAATACAAGGTTTATCACTTTAATGTGCTTAATTATGAAAATAGTGTTGATTTAATTAGATAAGATCTAAAATTGACATGCGCTCTTTTATCGTCCAAAAACTTCCCCTCGAACCTAAAAGGAAAACTGAGTCACTGACCACAATTCATCAAGTTAGACACGCAATCTATTTTTTTGTCGATTGTGCACCTATCTTGCCAGTAATTTGCTCGCTTGCCCTAGCAAGAAGCCACCACCTCTCCCAAGGCTCGTCCTCACCTCATCCTCCCCTCGCTTCATCCGGACCCTTGTCTCCGGCGGCTCGTCCCCGACCCATCTCTCCACCTCCTCCGCAGATTAAGAGCAAAGATTGAAAAAGAATCAAGAATTGCAGAAAGTTTTTCTTTTCTTTATTAGGTAAAAGAATAACTGAATTACCTAACAGTTCCCGTCACAAATTGCCCACCTCAAAAGAGCTTAGTGCACCCGTGCGCAGTCTCTTCACCACTGAACCACTCCCACCACCACCACCAACCACAGCGCACTCCGCAATCTTCCCAACGATGGCCGGAGTCCTGAACATGCCTCAATCTCCGCTGCTGAGGCCATTCTCGCGCCACCGCACGACCCTCAAGCCATCGGTGGTTTCCGTCAGCGTCAGGGCGTCGAGTACCGACTCCCCTGAAACTTCCACGGCTACCAAACCGCCGACTTTCGCTCCTCCCCCCGATTTCAAGCCTCCCGAGCCGAAGCGATTCGGTGTGAGGCCGGACAAGGTCCTCGACGTCTTGGGTGCGTCTCTCGCCCTAATCTTCCGATTGGGCACCGGCGTTTTTGTCTCCGGGTATTGGGTTTTTCTCTGTTTGCTTAGTTCTTTGTTGAGTTTGCCTAAAGTTTCGGTTTTTGAGGCATGAGTTGGTGCTTTTAGCTGGCTGGATTGGTTAATTTGGATTTCTGTGGTGTAAAATCGAAATGGGTTATGTCCTTTCTGCTGTTTTTTTGCGGATTGTTGGTGTGCTAGACCTGCTTTTGGCTTATAATGTTGTGGGGCTTGAAGAATCGTGCATCTGCAACATACGTTTAGGTATTCTAATGTTTGTCTGATCTTTGAAATAGGCTGTTCAAATAACCAGAAACCTAGCAGTAGACACTACGTGAGTCTTGAAAATTGTAGTGAAAATCTCATTGAAAAGTAAACAGGTGTATGAACCCAAGTTCTTGTCAGTAACTGCAATTAAATGACAAACTTCATTTAAGCAAAGCAGTTCACATTGTTAAGCACCTTCCACAAATTTTTGCCATCATACCTTTAAACTTTTCATTATAGCTTTGTGACTAAGGATGAATCAAAGACTTTGTAGTGCATTAAAAGTGCACAACAAACCCAAGTATGCAATGAAGGCGGAGTTCATACTGAAGACAGTTTTGGTTAATATCAGGTGTTTTGCTCTTCTTTTTCATTTTTTGACCGGATTTTCTTCCCTATTGGAAATATGTAGTGACAGTGTTTGGCTAATATCAGAATGGTTCTTTCTGGTTGAATGGGTTTACTAGCACCCGGAACAAATGCTTCTTTGGCCTTTGAAAGGAGAAAGAACGGAGTTTCCCAAATGAACTTATCAGGAATTGGAGAGTTCTTCACGGGTGGAAAAAAGGAAGAAATCCAACAAAATTACTGTACTTGAACTTGTGCAAAAATGTTGACAGTGATAATTCTCATCATATTCCTTTTCTTAAAAAGCACCCAGACAGTCGCATATTGGGCAATTTTTGGACTCTTGCTGCTGTATTTAGGATCATTGAGAAAAAAGAAAGAATACTATTCTTCTGAGAAATGCCACTTTGAGGAGTTTAATCAAGATACCTAAATGAGACATTATTATTCTCATCATATTCCCTTTCTTAAAAAGCACTCAAACAGTTGCACATTGCGCAATTTTTTTACTCTTTTTACTGTATTTAATATCGTTGAGAAAAAGAAAGAATACTATTTCTTTGTGAAAGGCCACTTTGAGGAGTTTAATCAAGATACCTAAATGAGACATTCGCTCTTTCCTTTATTATCAAAATTTCTGGATCAGAATAAGACATCTGTTTCTTCCCCCTTTCACAATACGTGAGAATTCACATAGGGAGTACAGGATACTTGAGATTGTGGTGACCGGGGGATATGATTCAGTTATGACCCGAATTGTTGAAAGTCCTGTCTTCTTTTATTTTACAAGAAATATCAGAACTGAATGACTATGATTATATAGTGGGAGACTTGACATATATCTTTATCTTGTAAAAAGGATGAGACAAATATAGTAATTGCTAAAGAATACAGCGTTAGATCTGAACCTCTTTGATATTGGTTTTAACTAATAAACTCAAGGTGAAAGGTCTAGCTGAGTTTATGGTAAAGGGGCTTGTATCATGCATTCTTATTTATTTTTCTTGAAAGGTTTGTTAGAATGCCACAGGCCATTTGAATCTGAACCAGTAACGCTTGTCATTTTATGACAGGTACTCGGCATCCTTTGCTTCCGAAAATGAGATTCCACCTGGCCAGTATGCTTTAGATATTGCTGGTAGGCTGTGGCACCTTTTCTTCATTTAAGAGTAACTTCACTTGCAAGGTTGTTGCTTAGCCACTTTTGGTCAATGTGTGTGAAAGTTATATGCAGAAAAACCAAGTACAAGTGTTACAGGTTCATTGAGCTACTACTTTAGCATGCTTACTTTCTGATATGCATTTCCTTGTATTGTTCGATTTTAATAGGTGTGAAGGTTAAGGAGACTTCAAAATTAGGTCCTCGGCCAGAGAAGCCTATTGAAATTTACGAGTTTGAGAGGTACTCATGTTGGTATTTTTCATTTTACTCGTTGCTAGATTAGATGGATGATGTCATTGTACCTATCAGATCTTCTTCCGCTTATGGGATGCCAGGATCTTTTTCTATTCATATGATGTGTTTATACCAATTTTCACCCAGTGCTTCAACGGACGCATTCTAACAGTGTCTTTTTGTTCCCTTTTCTCCCTTCCCTCTCTCTGCTCTCATTCACCTGGGGAATGTGTATGTGTGGATATCGTGGATCACCAGCTGTCCTTTTTGTCGAAAGGTAAAATCTAGTCAACAATCTCCTCTTTTTATTTTTCGATGGATCTACATCTGTCCTTTTGAGAATATGCCCATCCTTGAATGATTGACAGAGCTAACAGCCGACTGGAAATTGCTCTTGATGAGATACATTCCCCATTGATTTTGTGGTACTGAACTGTACCATCTGGGAAGAAATTACACCATTTTTGTTAAAACGAGATGAATTAGTTGTGATTTTCATCTTGATCATAAATTGTTGAAATTTGGTAATGTTCCTTAATCCTCTAATTAGACAATCGACAACAATTAGTAAGATTTGCAGATTAATGTGACTCTGCTTTTACTATTAATAAGGTATGAGTTCTGTTTTGCTTTTTCTTTGTAAATCCATTAATTGTGCCGTTCTTTGATGTGCGCCTTAATACTCAAATTCTGGATGCGGTATTCCAAAATGACATCTCGAATCATCAACAGGTTAGGGAAATTGTTGCAGTATTGGATCTTGATGTTATATTCTATCCATGCCCACGAAATAGTCCAAATTTCCGTCCCAAGGTGGCTCAGATGGGCGGGAAAAAACAATTTCCATATATGGTATTGTACTCTTCTTCTCAATGTTAAATTTCATCCTGGTGTCAAGTAAGAAGAGGATTTAATTCTTCCTTGAATGGATAAGCTGATACTCCTTACCATGAATTTTTTATGCTGAAGTGTTAGATGTAAGCTTTATTGACTAACGGAGCACATTTCTTAAAAAGCATGGGAAAGATCTTGAACCATACTAGTTAATGGCGGTTTGTGGCTTAAAGCAGGTTAATGTGGTCATTTGCCTTCAGTTTCTGGACTCTATATCCAACAAATGACAAAGCATAGTCTTTTTCTGAAACTCTTGGATCACTCTCATGACCACTCTCCAATCAAATTCCATCCAATTCCAATGGAATACTGGTTTTTCATTATGTTCATTTTGTAGCATCTCTCTCACATTGTGGCTAATAATAGGGGTAAATGGTATTAAAGGATCCTGGATTTCAATTAGTATTTCCCTTTTCCTCTTTGCAGGTAGATCCAAACACTGGGGTCGCAATGTATGAATCAGATGATATAATCAAGTATTTGGTAACAAAATATGGTGCGTGCTAGAATAATTTCCTCTTCTGAGTTGGGTTTTCTCAGAAATTATTTATTCTCCTCTTCTGTTATGCACATATGTAGTTGTTAAATAGTTGCTAGCATAATTTCCTCTTCTGAGTAGGCTTTTCTCAGAAATTATTTTCCTCTCCTCTTCTGTTATTCACATATGTAGTTGTTGAATAGGGTTGATGTTGAAGTTGGATAATGTTGCACACTTAAAGCAGTAGCATATTCTCATGCAAAAGTTGCAGAGATCATATCATGCCCCTGTTAACAATGCCGTTGCGATATTCTTGTTCTTGAGGATGTTGGTTGAACTTTATTATGAAGGGCCAGAAAACTGAGGAGAGAAAAATTAACCTAGAAAAGGTGAATGCATGACCAAGTTGCAAAGCTACTTGATCACTTTTTGCATCTTGTCTAGTTTTTCTTTATTCTTAGATGTTGGTGTTATTCTTGTGAAGAATAACTACATTGCGCCAGAAACAAATAGGTTATTAGTACATATTAGAGTCTCATATTGCCCACAGTTGCCCAACCTGAGATTCTTTCCAAGCACATCTAACTTTCCAGTCTCTTGCCATGCCTTCACTATGTCCTTTATTTCTATCCTTATTTTCATTTGACCATTTGCTAGCCAAAATAGTACCAACTTTGTAGCACTTGAGTCTTTTAACTATCACTTTTCCATATATCATGTTACTGCCATCTATTCATCTAGTCACAAGGCTCCCACAATGCAGGGGTTTGGGGAGGGGTTGATAGACACAGGCTTTGGTAGGTCGTTCATTAACTTCATGAAAATTATTACAATGACTCATCACGGTCGATTGCTAAGTGATTCATCTAAGAATCATTAAAAATGACCCATGCCTAACTTTATTTTGAAGCCACCTTTTCTACAAGAAAGGTAAAATTGTTCACCGATGTAAAAAAATAATCTGATTTATCCAATATTAGTTCCAATTTTTATTTATTTAGCTAGCTCTTCAGT
The DNA here is from genome assembly GCA_014182405.2 of Eucalyptus sideroxylon. Classification (NCBI taxonomy): domain Eukaryota; kingdom Viridiplantae; phylum Streptophyta; class Magnoliopsida; order Myrtales; family Myrtaceae; genus Eucalyptus; species Eucalyptus sideroxylon. The sequence goes on along the minus strand of CM024558.2, from coordinate 24,646,772 downwards.
AGCATTGACTTACTTTCGATCAAATGTTCTTGTTCTATCCTCTTCATAAATAGCTAACTCGTTCTATCAATTTCTTCACTTATGATGATTTTTAAACTTGAGGTACTGGACTAGTCTTTTTATTATCTCTCATTCCTTACTAAGTACTGAACCAGACAATATACTTTGTTTTTCCATTGTTGCAGGTGATGGAAGTGTTCCTGTTTTGTTATCTCTAGGTCTTCTCACGGTTGACCTACTACTCTTAGTGGCTATTCTTGTGAATTTCCTGGATTCTTTTACAAATGTGTGATCTCATTTCCTCCAATTCGTCTACATTGCAGACCCTGACTGAAGGCTTTGCTATGATTGGTCGCATGGGAAAGGTGACAATGCTAAATCTTGTGGTTGTTCATTACATCTCCTGTACTTATATTATTGGCTCATCCCTTGCTTTTGTGCAGGGTTCATCTTACACACCAGCAAAACTACCACCAAAGCCGCTAGAGATATGGGCATATGAGGTTGGTATAGTTAAGTCGCCTTTTAATTTTTGAGTACCCTAATATTGCTCTTGCTGATTATAGTTCGGTTGGAGTCCTGCGACATTGTTTTTGCATTTCAATTCCTGTTTCTTCATTTGCTTTTTGTTTCTGCAGTAAATTGACTTTGTCCCTAAATAGATTTTGGCATAGACCTGTACTTGTTAGCACGAGAACAAAGAGCTTTAAGTGATGGAACGGAGATAAGATTAGAGGGATTTCACTAGGCCCACAGTATAATGAGCTGTTGCTTTACCAAGAAGAAGCATCTAATTTGTACCTCACCATGGGGCAAAGGGAGGAAAATCAATTGCATCAATTCATTATAATTGCATATCGATTCATGTCGAGTAGTCTCCAACCTGTTCATTATACGTGGCTAATTCTTTTAACTGTTTTAATTGTGAGTACTTCTTGCTCCTAAAAATTGACCATCTGGTGAAGTATTTTGCTGCCCTCAAAATTTCAAGTCACATATCATAGAACTTTGCTTTCTGCCACATAGTTGGCCAAGTACTTGAGAGACTAGCAGAAGCTCCAACTGAAGAGATGAGTTCTATTATGTTGGTTTTGAAATATTTATCCTCATTTCAGGGGTCTCCATTTTGCAAGCTTGTACGTGAAGTACTAGTGGAGTTAGAATTACCTCACCTAGTTCGCAGGTAATGGCTAAGTATTATTATAGGAATTCATGCACCTCAGTGTTGCTGGCATGCTGCGTTTATTGATTTTATTTACTTTATCTAAATTTCTGCACGTCAGAATTGTTCTTTATCCTACGAAAGATGACTCTTGGTCTGCAACAACACGATAGCTAAAAGCACCTCAGATATGAAGGTCTTTTTATGCAGTAATAGTGTTAAAAAGACAGTAGTTCAGTTTTAATATCAACCATTAGTAGTCTACCTAAATGCAAGAAAGTGTTTAGTGTGTTCTCCATGTTTACTGGTGCTCCCTGGCATTAACTTATCAAACACTTAGATTGTCAATGTTTCCCGTGAAATTCAATTGTACAAGGTCTGGTTAATCGTGGGTTATTAATTGAGTACTTTAATTGAGTACTTATTCTCTAAACAACTTGCTAATTTTTATGTCATCCACAATTTGAATACTTTTCGCTCAGAATTTCCTTGGCCACAAGCATTATTACATTGTTCCTCCTGAAATTTACTTGAGTGAGCCCCTACAAAGCACGAACACTCTCCAGGGGCCTCCGCATCAGTGTCAGATGCGTGTCAGTCAACAAGTGTCAAGCATCCAACACATGGTCAATACTCCGAACACACTAGTGACACGCAAGTCTGGCATCCCGACAAGCCATTTTGACTTGCACGAAGTCAATTTCAACATTTTCAATAAGATGGAAGTCAAAATGCAAATCTATCAAAAAAAAAAAAAAAAAAGAGAGAGAGAGAGAGAGGGAAAGAATGTGGAGAAAGATGAAAATGAAGTGGATGATGTAGATGAATGACTTTTTGTTATGGTTAATGGTGAAATGTGGATTTTCTTTTTCTGATTAATTGTTAAATGTTATATCTAATGATGGAATATGGATTGTTTTTTCTTTTCTCCTCCAAGTTTTATGGATTATTGGAATAGAATGTAGTTGAATTTGTCAATTCAAAATAATGAATAATATTAAGAAATGATGGATTAATGTTTTTAGTGTAAATTCATTTTAGGCTATATTTTTATTATTTTTATTTGCGAATTTGAATCAAATTAATTTGATTGAAATAATCATAAGAATGATAATTTATCATATATATAAGTATATTAAATACAACGTGGCCCAATATGTTAGAATTCTCTATTTTTTTTAAAATAACATGTCGGTGTATCGTGTCATGTCGTCACCATCGTGTCGCATGCCACATATCGATGCCGGTGCTATTGAGGTGAGCCCTAATTGGGACCTTATACTTCAGATGTCTGCTATCGGTTCATTTTGTTTACATGCAATGTCTACTGGATTATGCTGCCATAGTAAAACCTTTTCTCATTAAGTAATATTGCATTTCATGCTTCAGTTGTGCCCGTGGCAGCCCAAAACGGCAAGTTCTCTATGAGAAAGCTGGGCATTTTCAGGTAATTAAGCAGTGGATGAGCGTCCATATTTGTTATCTCATTTGTCAATGAAGAATCCAAATTTGCCGTGCATCGAGTACTAAGAGGATTCCACGTCTGCATAATGGTTGACAGGTACCTTATTTGGAAGACCCAAATACAGGGGTGCAAATGTTTGAAAGTGCGGAGATTGTGGAGTATCTTAGAGCTACTTATGCCCTTTAATAAGTGGAGCTATAATTACAAGTATACACACATATGTATTTTGCAATTTTAGATTGAATTGCCTGAAACCGATGCTTGAGATAAGAAGCAGAAACCTGCTTCTGTTATGTTGTATATATAAGCAGCAATGTTTACTGCCCTAGCTTTTGTAACTTGCTTTGTGCTTTTCGCTTTGATCTTGGATGAATGTTGGATCACAAAGCTGCTTTCATAGTATCAAGCAGTTCTAGAAAATGGCATACTTCAATTTGAGTCCCGGTGACAGGATCGTATCGTAAAATGTTGTCTATTTAGCACTAACTAGAACAATGTGCACTAAAACAAGAGCTGCTTGACAATTTCTGGCAAGAGAGGAATAACTCTTCACTTGGCATGAGAATGGCGGATTGGATATGCTTATTTTTTTAAAATGACGTTTGGGGAAATCCTTAAAGACGACCAAGTAAAGCGGAGAGCGCCAACTCTTGACAGTGTGGTGCTTGCTCTGGTAGGGAAGTGATGGCGAGTGCCAACAGTGTCGACCCGTGCGGAATCAATCTCTTTATTTTTGTAGCAGACTGGAAGTCAAATGGGAACCTGGGATGCTTTTCTCCCAAAGCAATGACTGGGATGGTGAAAGAAAAAAGTTGTGAAGACCACCACTTAAAAAAGAGGTGAAAAAAAGTGGTGTGAAGGCCACCACTTCAAAAAGAGACATCTCTTTAATGGCTTGCCGATAGTGATGGCACTGGCAGTGTCCTATGTGCACAGAAGATGGAATCTGCTGGGACATGCTCTGTTGGTCGGTTCGTCATGATCGATTTACTGGATAAGTGGTGGAGAGAGCGAATGGCTGTACAATACCTAGTTCTTATTTGTACAGTTACCAGGGTCTTACAACAAAAAAGCATGTCGGGCTAAGTTAAGTCCCCATGTAATCTCTCTGCGCCGTGATCGGATACGTTTGTCCAATACGCCGGTCACAAACGAAGAGCACACAAGAATTTTCATGATCGATTTGCTTGCTGCTCTAATTTCTTCAAGTCTCCATGGCTTTCCTTTTAGCACAGACCATGTATTGGAGTGAACCACAAAGAAAATGGCTCTTGACATGGAGATAATGGGGACATGAAAGTAAATTGCAAAGTTGACAAAGCTTCCTTTATCTCAGAGAATCTTCTTATCCCCTGTTTCTGAAGCTCAGAACAAAAGAGTTGTCCCAGAGTTTTGTGAATGCTTTAGGCCCATTTTTTGCGGCACTTGGGGCGTGATATCTTCATCAGATGGCCTTATTGTGAGATCTGCACCCACCATGGTGAAAAAAGCAGGACCCCTTTTTCAGTGCAACTATACATTCCCTTTTCTTTTGGTGGGATGATGAGGCATCGGCCATTTGATGCCTTCTCTCCCTTTATGGCATTTTCATGAGTCAAAACAAGGTCTCTTCCACCCACTAATGGGCAGCGCATGGAGATTGAGGGTTCGAAACCCTGTGTTACTAGCGATTAAAACGGGAGGGCCCGGCGGTGGATTGCTTGGCCAGTTTTCTCCCGAGGTATAGTCGTTGTAGGTCCTCCACCGCAAAGGCCCGTGAGACCTCAAATCGGCATAAACCAACAATAGCATGCTCCGGCAAATCCTCGATCATTAAAAAAAAACAAGGTCTCTTCTGGTATATTCTAAGGTCATGCAAGTCATTGTCCGCTTTCTGTTCCCTTCCCAATGCCTTCCCACCCCAGTCTTATCATTTTGGAAAGTTCTCGATTTTTTTTTTTTTTTAACTTTTGTCCTTGGTTATGAATAAACAAATGAGGGATTTCATTTAGTGTGACCTTAGGGGCCACACTACCACCCTATGAATGGATTTTATTGAAAGAATGTGAGTATGACTGTTTAAAAGCATCGTGAAGATTTGTCAAATCAAAAGTCAATGCTCATAAATACTACAAGAAGTTTCGAGTAGGTTGCGGACGCCTGACTACTCCAATAAATCAGATTTGGAAAGTAAATGGAATTCACAGGGACAAGTAAGGACGGGATACCAATCTCATCTCCTCTCGCTACCGTCGACATCTTAACATGGTATTGGGTTTAAGATTTATGAATATTCTGGACAATGCATTGAACAATGCTTGCGTGAAGTTTGATTAGTGAAAAGGAACGAGGTTGGAATGGAATCGCTATTTCATGAGAATAGATCTTTAAGAATAGGAATGCCCTTGTTTGGTTTGTAAAATGAAATATCAATCCCAAGAACATATCCTCCCCCTACCCAACTTGCCCAACCCACCCCTCTTGGTCATTCTATTATATAATTTACTATGGCAAAAGATCTCTTCAAGTGCCATAACTTAGTACAAAGGGACACTTAAATGCCATAACTTATGAAAGTGATACTTAAAGTGCCACATTTTAAGAAAAGTGGGACAGCTGAGTGAAGTCGGCCAGAAATCATATGTGGCAATTAAATATTAATATTTCTCGCCAGAGAGCTGACTCAGCTCTAATTCACCCAAAACGATGTCATTTCTATAGTTGGCCAAAATAGTGTCCTTAAATCGGTCAAAACGACGTCGTTTTGACATAATTTGAATTTTAATATAATATAAAAATTAATTCAATTAACTTTAAAACAAAATAATAATGATTTATTTTTAAAAAAAAAAAAAAAAAAGACAAGGAAGAGGAAGGCAGCCAATGGCTGAGAACGAGCTCTCCCCACCGTCACCGGAAGGTGGGGGAGGGTTGGCCGAGGCCACCAAGCCTTGGCCGAGGGCCAGCAGCCCCAATCAACCGACGGTAAGGGCTTGCGGTCGACTGGGGCCACCTGCCCTCAACCGGGCTCGACGGCCACAACCAACACTCCGCTACCTCCCCAATGACGGAGGGGAGATGGCCGCAGCGGCGACAAGGGCTAATCCCTCAGCCGCCAGCTACCTCCCTCCTCCTCCTTCCCCCGCTCCCCCCCCATTTTTTTCCTCCTCCTCCTCAACCACCAGATGCCTCCCCTCCTCCTCCTTCCCCCTCATCGAATATGAGCAAGGGCCGTCAACCATCGTCGGATCTGGGCAAGGGCTGCGACCCTCGGCCCTCTCCCCAGGTCAAGGCGAGGGCTCACAGCCCTTGCCGCCGATCGGCCGGGGTCGCCGAGCCCTAGCCCAGGCGCCAGCGACCCTAGCCAACCATTCCCCTTCCGTTGCTGACCCTTGCCGCGACAACCTATGTAGCACCGACACGTGACACGCGACACGCGACACGACACGACACGACACGCGACACGTCATTTCTCAAAAAGTAGAGAATTTCGACACGTTCCGACACGTTAAATATTAAATAAATATTTTTATATATAAATGTATAAATAAGTAGGTCTCGTATAATTCAGAATAGGACTATAAATGCTGTCGTTTGCAAGTTTTGAAACTGACTTTGATGGGAAACTTTGAATGGCGTTACTCTTTGATAGAAAACTTAAAATCAATGAGTCAATATAGAGAAAGGACAAAATAAAAACCTAACAATACTATAAAATAGAGAGAGTTATTTCAAATCTCACTGCTCATCAAGACATTGACAAATAGCCTAGGTTCGAGAGACTTGTGGGAATTTCAAAAGATGTATGAAAAATAATAAGTCTTGTTTAAATCAATGCAAGGAAAAACTAATATTCATAAGCCCGTATGAATGAAGATTTTAAGTTCTTATGACAAGATTCACGCAACAACACCCATTCACACAAGCCACAGAGAAAAAAATTCAAGAAATTTACTAATCCACCTCAAACTCAGCGTGTGCGACTCAAGTGAAGACTGAAGAGAAGAGTCTGAAATCGTGCGCGCGCGTGCGAAGTCTAAGTTTCAACTTTTAATTTTTTTAATTTTTTTTAATTTTTTTTCATATATTTATATTTAGTCCCCAAAGTTTTGGAAATTTATAAAAATAACCCCGTGCGTGTCGGAGTCACGTGTCGGAAATTCCGACTCTCGTGTCGGAGCGTGTCGGAGAGAGTTGACCGCGTGTCGGTTTCCCGACACGCGTTGACCACGTGTCGGAGCGTGTCGGAGCGTGTCGAAGCGTGTCGGACACGTGTCGGAGTGTCGGACACGACACGAAGGGTCCCGGAGAGTGTCCGTGCTTCATAGGCGACAACGACTGAGAGCTCAGCCCTAAGCTGCCTCCCTTTTTTTAATTTTTTAATTTTTTTAATTTTTTTAATATTTGTGTATTTTTTATAAATGTTTTAAATAAATTTAATTTATTTAATTTTATATTAATTTTTTACCACGTCAATACCAAAACGACATCGTTTTACACTTGCTTCGCCGAAAAATTGATACATCAGCGTTTTGGCCGGATTGGCATTTAAGTGATTCATTTTACTCCGATTTTGGCATTTAAGTGTTACTTTCGTAAATTATGACACTTAAATTTCTCTTTGTGCCAAATTATGGCAGTCCAAGGATTTGCACGTCAATGTACTAGAATTGCATTGCATATCATCCCTTAGGTTTATTTTCTTTTGCAAATGTAACCAATAGGATAGAATAAGGTTATCTGCATTGAAGCTAATTTACTAAATTAATAAAGCAAATGATGTGACAGACTCTTTATCGATGCAATAGTAGAGCCAAAGCCTTTCTTTTCAGTAGGGTCGAACAATAAAATCCAAATGGTTTTTAAGTAAGAGAAATTATTTCCGTTCAAATGGCCAAATTATGCACAAGCTATATGAATAACTATATGAAAGTGAGTCTACTTCAAACCCACTTCAAACTTGTGATGTCACCTAGGTTGCACCGACATGGACACACGACACGCGACACGACACGACACGACGACACATCATTTCTAAAAAATAGAAAATTCCGACACGCTAGGACACGTTGTATATTAAATAAATATTTTTATTTTTAATTAATTTGATTCAAATTTAATTATAAAAAAAAAAAAAAAGAACTTACAATAGATTTACACTAATAATTCAAAATACAATATTTTTTATTTTTCGAAATTATTTTTTAATTTCATTTAATAATTTTTTTGATTAAATAAAAAGCACCCTCTAACACCCACCCCCCGGGCCCGCGGGCGCCCAAACCACTTCTTTCCCTCCTCTTTCGAGTTTTTCTCCACCCCCAATTCTTTTTTCACTTTTTTTTCCCTCCCAAACCACTTTTTTCCCTCCTCTTTCGAGTCTTTCCCCACCCCCAATTCTTTTTTCGCTTTTTTTTCCCTCCACCTGACAAGCTATAATCAGCCCTCGTCAGTCATCACTTCCCCCTCCCTCCAACACACCAAGTCCCCTTTTTATTCTTTTATTTTTCCTCTTAAAACCCTAGCGATGCCTTCTTCTTCTCCTTCTCCTCGCGGCACTAGGGGTGAGCAGCGGTCTAGGGTTGACCCTGGACTGACCCTGGACCGGCCCAACCCTGCCGGTCCTGGTCCGGTTCCCAAGGGGACCGGGTCGGTCCTCGGTCCTGAAATTCCAGGACCAACACTGTGCGGGTTGGTCCTCGCCCTAGAGTTTTGGGTCGGTCCAACCCCGGACCAACCCTATATATTATATTATATTATGTATAATTCTTTTATATATTCAAACTTAAGTAAAATGTCTGTTATATTATATTATATTGAAATGTTCTATCAATAACACTAATAGTAATTTCAATTTAAAACTTTTGTTGAGTATTAATTATGTGTCATTTGTTTTGTTTTTAAGTGTTTAGAAGTTCAAGTGAATTAACAATATGTAAAGTTATATATTCATGATTTATATTAAGTATTTTGAACTTTTTACTAATAAATTTCAACTGCACTTTGCTTTTCAATTTATGTCAAATGGTAGAAGTTTTTGAATAGTAGAATAGTATTGCAGTTGCTACGGTGATTTGCTAGTCAAGTGGTGTAAAGCTCATTTTTTGGTTGAGTGAACTTTACATGATCAAATGCAGGAAAACGCTTTTACATATGATGTTATGAATATTAAATATAGATGATTACAAGAACTTTCCATCTTGTCCCATATCTCGATGAGCGGTTAGCAAGTACGAAATTTCTATTGTGTTATCTTAAATTTGCTAAATATGTATTGGTATTTATAATTTAGTTGCACAATACCGCATTGTCAATGGATGTGTAATTTGAATTTGTAGGTTTGCTTTTTTAGGGAGTATAAAAAATAAGACGAAAAAAATTATCGATCGGTCCCGGGTTGACCCTGGAACCGGACCAAACCCATTGGGTTGGTCCGGTCCTTGGTCCTAGGCTCAATAGGGTCGGTCCCCGGTCTTAAAAATTGAGGACCAACACTGTACGGGTTGGTCCTAGGGTTAAGGGGTGGCCCGGACCAACCCGGACCATGCTCACCCCTACGCGGCACAACACCTTTCCTCTTCTCTTCCTCCCGATCTCTGCTCGCCAGGGATGAAACACGCGGTCCTTGTGCGCCGAGAGGCTGCACACCGCCGCAAACTCCTCCTCCTCCTCCTCCTCCTCCTCCCCCCCTTGCCACCGCCGCCGCTCCCCCACTCGACGACGCCGCCCTCGTGAAGTTCCTCCTCACGGCCCTCGCCTCAGTCTCTACTCTTTCTCTCGCCGTCTCGCCGTCTCGCTGTCGCGGGCTCACCTTCGCTCGCGGCCTCATCTCATCTCTGCTCCCTCGCCCTCGCCTCCACCCTCGGACACGCGTGTCGAAACATGTCAACAAATCCGACACACAGTCAACGCGTGTCCGAGCGTGTCGATGTGTCCGACACGCTCCAACACGTGTCGGACACGACTCGGAGGTCCTCTGAACGTGTCCGTGCAACCTAGGATGTCACAGAAGAAGTCCAAGTTCTCTTATGATCTACATTTGAGGAATGCCTCCCCGGCGCCACCCCTTCTCCCAAGCGTCATTTGTCTCTTTATTTTGTTCATAGTTAATACCTATCGACTTAGACTCCATTTCTTTCATTAAAAAAAAAATCCAGAAAAATATTTTTGAATTTTCCAACATTTGTTTCACGAAAAATGAACTGATTGAAAAAAAATATTTTCCGTTAATGAAAAAAAAAAGTCTTCTAAATAGTGAAAAATATTTTTCACATTTCAAAGAAGGGATAACATTTTATTCACTCCCTCTTATCTTACAAAGAAGGGATAACATTCTTTCTTTCTTTCTTTTTTATTTTAAATTTTATTTATTTTTCTTTCTTTCTTTTTGTTTTCCTTCTTTCTCAGCCAATCACCGACCACAATGATGATTGGTGACCGGCCACACATGAGCCTCAAGCTCGCAGCCTTGGGTAAACTCGAGGCTCATCAATCTAGCGAGGCCCGAGGTCAACAAGTGAGAGCCTCTAGCTCGCCGATTTGGCGAGACCTAAGGTTGGAAATTATGGCTCGCCCAATTGGCGAGCAGAAGACCCATCATAGGCTCATGCTCACCAGCCTTGGGCCTCGCCAAATCAACGAACCTTTTCGAGGCCAATGAGCTCAAGGCTCACCGACCTCGGGCGAGCCTTGAGCTGGCCTTTGGCTAGTTGTCATGACCGGCAACCAATCGAAGAAGAAGGGGGAAAAGAAAAAATAAAAGGGAAAAATAAAATAAAATAAAAATAGAAAGAAAATAAACATTAAAAGTTTGATTTTTTTACAAAAAAATAAAAATTTTATTAATACGAGTGCACAGAGGAAAATCAAATTGAATTTTACATACCAAACGGTATAATATATTTTCTAGTTTATTTTTAAGTTTCAGCCGAATACCAGAATATTGTCATTTTCTAAGAAAATAACTTTATGGAAAACATTTTCTAAAAGTTTTTCAGAAATACAACATTTCTAGCAAAATGAACGGAGCCTAGATATCGGAAAACGCCCTTGTACAAATGCCTTGGGGACTTTTTTTTTTGTGATGTGCAGAATACAAATTGCGGAACCCGCGAAACGGCCACTAGTGGGGTGTGAAATTTGAGCATCGAGATCCTTCGTTTTAAAGCTTATGAATTTCAAATCTTAAATGGCGATAATTGCCCATTATAACTGAATATTATTTTTGGTGTAGTATGGATAATTTGCACACACACACACACACACACACACACACACATATATATATATATATATATATATATAAAAATAGGCTCTGATAGCAGGAATCATGATAGAACTGAGTTACAAGACATCCACCGAACCATTTCATCTCAGGTCATAATTCCTAAACATGAATCAAAATAGCTCTCCATCGACGACACAATTACTGTACGTGATTGAACTAAATGATAAAAATAATTACATTATTAACTTACGCAATCCAAAGATACCCCGGAAATAAGAAAACCTTAAAATTAATCTGACACACGTGTATTATGACCTAAGTTCAATGCAAATACTTGTCAAAGACCGTAGTCAAGCAATAGCAAAATTTGAGAAATAGAACCTCTTTTCTTTTCATTACTTTTATATTAGTTGAAACTTATACATATTTCGAGTGAGTTTATGAGTTGGGCTCGAGGGAAAAAAATTTGTTCAAAGAAATAGAGGGGTCAAAATATTTATTAAAAAAAATCAGGATGGAATTTATAACTCTGACTACTTATGAGTGAAAAGTGAAAATTGTTGCGAATTGAGCGGAGGAATTGCTCCCACTCCTTATTGGGCGGCCCCATCGCAAGTTGAATGCAGACTTTATTATATAAAAGGGCTGTGTTACCAAATACGACCCATTATTTAGTATACCAATTTGGTAAATCTTGATTAACATATAACTAGAGACAATAATAAGGGCCATTAAAATAATTATCACTAGATAGTGGTCGGTTGTCGACATACCTAACTCGATCGATTAAACAACCCAATGGCAAACTCACCTACAATGGTGGAGGTTCATGGCCAGGGAGGAACACACTTTGGCCAATCTTAATAGGCCTATCCTCCATTTCAGTTAAGATTATGAGACTCCGACCAAAGATCCTACCAATTTCTTGGAAATGACAGTGTATTATACAGACTTAGTGACTTAACACACATACGCCTAATTCCCAAAATAAAAATAATAATACTAATAATAATTTTTTTTTTTTTAAAGAAGAAGAAGAAAAAAAGCAACCGGCAATATTAGAACGATATATCTTTACATAGAACTAACGTGGCACTCTCTCAATGAGTAAGGGTAGGTAAAATTGTAATCCAACACGCGGGATGAGAGAGATTCATATGGATGGGAGTTTGCAGATAACTATCCACTAACGAAATAAATATGTAATATTAAAGTTCTTTTACATAGAACTAACGTGGCCGCAGCTTAGTTCTAATATGCTTAGTTCAAAAGCTTAAGTAATTAGCCGGCGACAAGAACATGTACACAAAAGACCTAATGAAATAGCATTTGTGCTTAATGTCTGAGAATCTTAACATACTGCCTTTTTTTCACGCGTAAGTAAGGTAAAAGAGGATTTACTAAATGGCTTTTTTCATGTATAAGGAGATGCCATGCGTGCTTTTGGTTTATACTTATCTTCGCACAAAGGACAAAAATGATGCACTTGTGCTAATAGCAAAAATAATTTTTTTTTTTAAAAAAATCTAATTTATTTATTGTCCTATGAATAGGAAATATGAAATCGATGCTTAAAATATGATGTAAAGTCTCATGAAAAAATGGGTATACGAAATTAAAGGAGTCGTAGTAACAATTTTAAATTTGGAAAAGAGGGTTAATAATGTAACAAATCCACTTTTTTGCAATGAAGAGCATATTTTGTATATCGGAAGCACTCACGTTATAATGACATGTAGATGAGCAAATCGCTCATAAATTGAGAATTTTCAAATTTTGGATGAAAAATAGGTTGTAAGAGATAATGTGAATATCTTATTAATTTGTTTCATCTACTTGCTTCTTCACATATTATTATCATGTGAGTGCTTCTGATGCATAAACTATCTTCGTGAAAGTATCACATATTTAAGCAGCGAATACAAGTTTCTTTCATTAAAATGACTATCAAACATTATCCAATAAAAATCGAGACTTAAGATATATTCTTTGTATGCAAAAGAAACCAGAAAAAAAAAATTGACATGGAGAATTAAAATTAGAATTCTGCAATCTGTAATGGGCAGTTGCCTTTTTCTCTCAATTACAACTTGTGGTCCGCATGTCACCATTACTTTCAATAATAATAGTGACCATTATGCTAGCATTGTTCTAACGCAAACATATGTCATTGTAGAAGCCTGGAGAAAACACCCTTGTTTGAATTCAAATAACACAACATTATTATCATGTCCCGAATTAGATTAGATATCGAAATAGTGATTCTTGAAATGATTGAAGATACTTACTATACAAGCTCAAAAAAGTCTAATAAGCGCTCGTTATCCAACAACAATTTGATAGAAAATTGATTTTATAAACTTTACTAGAAAAATGACATTTTGTCTTTTCAATTATAAACCCTAGTCGAGAATGGAATGGGTGACCTCCAATCATTTCATAGAGACAATCCTCGAATGGTAACAATTCGATCAAACGGAGAAATCAAAGCACGCAATAGGTCACGATCTATCTTTACATTCTCATTTCCCTAATTCTATACCTTTCTTATCTCGTTAAGCATAAAGACGAGAACAAAGAACATGTTTCATTCGAATCACAATTAGAATGCTTTTCCTAGACATGATAATATGAAACCTTCTTCTGACAGAATATAGCCAAAACAAAAAAAACAAAAAAACAAAAACAGAAACGAAACGATCAAGAAACAGGAATAGTGGTGGGCACAACAAACGGGTATAAACGGACAGGAGAGGCCAAAAGAAGGAAATGGGAGGTGCTCCAAGACTCTCGAGGAACAAACCCATCCCAATTATAGCCCCCTCTCTTCTTCTTTCCTCGCCTGAATCCGCCATTCGTGAGGTTGTCGAATCAGTCTTCTCAACCAACTCTCTCTCCCCATAACGGAGCTTTTCCGAAGCCTCCCTAAAAAGGGCATCCCCCGTCTCCTCCCTGATCATCATCCTCATCGGAAAGATACATTACAAGCTCTTTTTCGCTATCTCTCGGAAGAGCCGCCCGCCATGCCCGCCCCATCGGTCTCCTTCCCCGCCCTCGTGGCCCTCGCGTTGCTCCTCGCCTCTGCTTCGGCGGACGGTAGGCATCTCTCTCCGTTGATCTCTGCCTCTCGGAAGGAAAGTGTCGGGAAAATCTTTGCATGGATCGAAAGCATGTTTTCCAAGGCTTTCATGTTGTTCTAGGAAGAGCGTTCATCACATCCACATTTTCGTTCTGATCATCCGATTCATTTAGGAATTTAAAGTGTTGTCGACGACTAATTGAAAGATCGAGCTTATCGTCTGGCATGAAACAGATACCGGAGATGTGAAGTTCGCTTATGCAGGCCCTGAGGGTCCGAGCCACTGGGGGAGCTTGAGCCCGACGTTCGCGGCTTGCGCGCAGGGGCAGCGTCAGTCTCCTGTGAACATAGTCAGGAACGCGACGGTGCTGAATAAGAACCTCAAGCCCTTAACCAGGGATTATCGCCCTGCGAACGCGACCCTCATTAACAATGGCATCAACGTCGGGGTAATTTGTTAATCGATCTAACTGATTAATCGTTAACTAATGGTGAAAAGCATTATGATTTTCTCTCTTCTTTTGAGCATCTAAGTTCCTCAGTTTCGTTCATAGGTGATTTTCCATTGATTTTTAAGTCGAAAGTCGAATGATTTTCCTCGTCGAGAGATATTGTTATGAATAATGTCCAAGTGAACGTTCGACTTCTTTTCAAAAAATTTGAAAATTTAATGAGTATTGTGAATTAGTGAGTGTCTAAAAGCTGACATCTGGGCCCCACGTCATTCACTTTACACCAAGATCGGAAAGTGATGATGCAGATGAGTCGAAAGGAGGGGTCTGGCTGGAGAATTGCATCGAAAAAGAGAATGCTATAATTGATGGATGAAGTGTCTTTTGTTTTTTTCTTGGCCAAAAGCATAGTGATGCTTCACATATGTGTTTGGAAGAAGAATAACAAGAGGTGAAAGAAAATCTAGGTCATGAAAATGGAGTGAAAGAAGAGAAGGTGCAGAATTAGACGGTTTTAGTAGGACTCATCGCATTCATGAACTATGCACTTGATACATTTCATATTATATCTACTAATTTCCCAATCTTAACCTACCCATGGATTTAAATATGCATGTAAATGGGTTTTTTCTTTATGTATTTAGAATCAACAAAATTATGATAAGATTTCAATATCGAGTTACCTAAATTTATGACATCACCGCATCAACCACACATGAATTTATTTAATGTATTTGTCCTGATAACAAAAATAAATAAATAAATATATTCTCCAATCCTCGAATAGACATTGCTAATGTATGTAGAATGAAGTTATGCTTGGTAAACGAGGGTCGGTTGCATGAAAGATGATGAAACGATTGATGTGAAGGTGGTTTACGAGGAAGAAGTGGGGAATCTGTCCGTGAATGGCAAGAACTACAGCTTAAAGCAAATGCACTGGCACTCTCCCTCTGAGCACACGATCGATGGAATCCAGTGAGCAACTCACTCACTCTCTCTCTCTCTCTCTCTCTCTCTCTCTCTCTCTCTGTGAGAAGATACTGTTTGAAAACCAGCTTAGCAAGACAGTCAAGTTCAGCCCATGACCTGTGATCGAATGGGTAAAAGATGAATAAGGGCTTCGCCACTAGGGTTTCCCCCAAGTTTCTTGGGCTCAGCAGAAGAGCTTTGATCCACAATCACCCCTCAAGAAACTGATGCTTCTAGCTTCCCCTCCATTAGGGTTTGGGAGCTTTGATCAATTGAAGCAAAAGAACAAAAAGAGAAGAGTGAAAGTTTGTCTTGCTTCACTATTGAGTGCAGGTTCCCAGCTGAACTCCATCTAGTCCACAAGGCGAGCGACGACGAATTCGCCGTGGTGGCGGTCATCTTCGCGCTCGGTGACCCCGATCCCCTCCTCTCCAAGGTAAAAATAAAAAATAAAAAGGCGAATGCATACGTTCGATGAATGCACACGAGCACTTACTTCCGTTCAATTCGAGTCTCGAGTCCTTCCGCGATCGAAAAGGAGTTACTAGCAGTACGTGTGGAACTCGGTTCTAGTCCGTCGTCACTGATCATGTACCGCGGAAATGCAGATAAAGAACAAATTGGACGAGCTGGCCGAGGACGATTGCAGCGACGACGAGGATTCTCACGTCCCTCTGGGTATCTTCGACCCCAAGCAGATCAGGAGGAACACCCGCAAGTACTATCGGTACGCCGGGTCTCTCACGACTCCGCCATGCACCGAGAATGTCGTCTGGAACGTCCTCGGCAAGGTATGCAACCTTAGACACATACACGCGCGCGCGCGCTCCGAATCGAATTCGCAAATTCACGCCGTACCAACCCGACCGATCTAGATTAACTGATGAGATCGAGTTGAGTAAAAGGGCAATGGACAATTTTAATGTGCGTGCAGGTGAGGTCGATATCGAAGGAGCAGGTGGAAGCTCTCAAGGCCCCGCTGCCCACCGACGACAAAACCAACTGCAGGCCGCTTCAGCCGCTCAACGGCCGTCGCATCGAGCTCTACGACGAGCTCAGCAACGAGTGATCTGGCCATCTTTCGCAGCGCCCAACCTGTTCGAGTTTAATCATTTTGAAAAAATAGCGAGACGGAGAGACGGAGAGACAGAGAGACGTGGTCGATTGAGCTGTATCTGTCATGTGCCATTGTAGTCCAACTCGCTCGTAATCTAAATCCTTTTTTCGTGCATTCGACTGCTTCTTCTAATCTGATCCAGTCAGACCCTGTAATTCGGAGTGTGGGAACTGAACTGGACCCAAACAGAACCGAAACCGTCTGAAGTGAACCAAATTTTCATGCGTTTTCAGTTTGGTTTGGATATCAGTTTGGATAATAAAAAATTAACCATTTTTTTTTATTCTAGTTCATATAGTCTTGGTTTGTTTTGGTCAACCGAATTGAACTGAAAATCGCCCCATTAATATTACAATTCACACAATCTCTCTTATTTTTTCACTATACCTCTTTTTTTATATTTCGAAAAAGATAACCAGAAAACCGAACCGATTCAAGTCCTAGGTTCTAGTTATTCAATTTGCAATGCGCTTCAGTTCAAAATTAATGCACACCCTAGGAATGTCAAAAAATCCATGTGTGGCCCAACCCGATCCGACCCATCATAAAATGTAGGGTATTCTAGGGCCGGACCTTAGTCTTCTTTGGGTTGGGATTTTTAGGGTGCGCATGATAAAATTTCTGTTTCTCGATTTCTTCTGTTTCTCTGTTCCCAAACGGAGGTTTGGAATGTAAACCGTTTTAAACGCAATCGATTTCTCTATTTCAAACAGATTTCTATTCCGTAAATAGAGAAATCGAAGAAATCGAAGCTGAAATTTTTAGCTTCTCGCTTTCAAACAAATAAATAGAAAATTTTTTTTCTCAACTTTTCAATTTAGTCCAAAATATTTTAGATCACTAATATTGAAATAGAAATAGAATAGAAATAGTTAATTTAGTCCAAAATATTTTAATAATTTTTTAATATAATCATTTCAATCAATATTGATTGAAAATCTTAACCATTGGGCCAAATGGTGGGAATTGAATGGACAAGGCTTCATTTGTTGCACGCAAGAGATTTCACGCATGGTAATAGTCAACTTGCCACATTCATATCTAACGAGTCTTTCTTCACCTACTCTTCCGTAGTACGCCAGATAATGGCTCTATCTAGCTAACTATTTTTTTTATTCATAAACTTCATATTAAGACGGTAAAAATGGGTCAAATCATTAGGGTTTCATCCGATTTTTCTTTTATAAGGAAAAGAGATCTAATAAGGAATCTGTTGTTCTTGTAAGAGTGTTGATGAAAATACAGATTTTGATAATAAATTTTTAAATAATCCTAGTGTTGATAATTTTGAAAAAAATTGGTGACGATTTTTGAACATGGTGAGGATTTTTTTAACAAAATTTGGAAAGAAATTGGAATTAGACTTGAAGTTAGGACTTTTTAGGAGATTAGACTATTATAATCATGGCTATCATTAGACTTATTTGATTAATGTGAAATCAATTTCGGCAAAAACATAACGACATATTCACTACAATTGAATTTCAATTGATTTTTTTGCCACGTCGTTTATTTTTCGAAAGAAAATATTACGTAATAGGAAACGTAAACACATGTAATAGGAAATTCCATGAAATTGTATTTTCAACTTTTGTAATGTATTAGTATTATTTCGACTATTATTTTGTATTTGAGGATTTCTTATGTTGTCATCTAATCAATTTCTATTCCTAGAAATTAAAATTTTATTCTGTTATCAAACGGATTTTTGTTCCGTAAATGAAATTTTGAAATATTATCAAACGGGTTTTAACTTTCTGCTCGTAAACACGTCCTATGGGAATCAAATCAAAATCAATTTCTGCCAAATCAATTTCGGAATAGAAATTTTGTCACGCGCGCCTGATGAAAGATATTGTCAGGCTTGGGGTGAGGTCGAATTAGGCCTGGGCCCAACCGACACAGGCATTTTGACACCCCCAAAGCACAATGAAATAAGGATGAAAACTTTGATTTCAACCCAACTGATTAGGGCCGGCCCGACCCGACTTGACCCGCTCTCTTGGGTTATATGATATTCACAACAGTTCTCAAGAGGGTCAGATCGGGTTAATTGTGCCCCTATAGGTTTTCAGGTCAGGTCAAGTATCATAAAACCTTGGCCCGATGTGAACACACCCAAATGGTTAGATTCGGTTCAAATTTCTAAAAATCGAAAGCAAACCAGACCATTGACATCCCTACCTATGATAACACTATGATCGGTGCTGATTTTCTACCCTTGATGGGTTGAAGTTGAATAGAGCTCGCAGAATCCAACCTAAGCGCCTAATGACCTCAAACCTCTCTGCTTTTGGACCACTTTGATATAGAGCTGCGCTGACAGGGACACCACATGCGAACGAAAGTCAATTTGCGCCCCTCAATTTGCGCCCTAATTTGAGTAAGGTGATTATTAGATAATAAAAAAAATTGACAAATGAGAGAGCTATTTCGTGACTAATTTACGGAGGTCTATCATTTGTTCTTCAGGTTACCTGAAGATATTGTAAAATCTGACTATAGTCATATTGGTTCTTATTATCCAAAATATATGAATTTTTCAAAATTATTTTTTGCATTTTCGCCTACGTAAGAGTACGCCCTTCTTTAAACAGACTCTTGTTAGGTTCCCAATCTTCGTTCGTGCAAAAGAAGATATAGTTCGTAACTATTGCACATGAAAATTAAATCTCCAATTCCATCTTTATCTTAGGGTCATGAATGTAATACAATTTTTCTCAATATAGGAGAGTGTTGGAAACAACAACGGACATACTACAAATCCACATAATGAAGAGTAGCAACGGACATACTACAAATCCACATAATGAAGAGTAGACTTGGAAAACAAAAAAATCTGAAAAATTTACTAAAGAACGAAAAAGCGCTAGAATTAGGCGCTGTGCTGACTGTTCAGTGGTTGCCCCTTCACGGCGGCCGCCACCACATTAAATGGCGTCGTCATCGTAGTCCCATAGCACCAAAAATGTCAAATGGAAAGATAGCTCATGTGAAACAGAGAAAGAAAGAAAGAGCGATGGAGATGGGTGACTCAGGTAACCACCACACAATGTTGTCGCGCTGCATAGGGACCTCGTGGTGGTTGTCAACGGACGGCGACCGTCGTGAGAGGCCACATCGTCGTACACCGTGCGGTGGTGGTGGCCGATAGTGCCGTGGAGGAGAGGTTGCAGAGTGAACGATGCTTGTCCAATTTGTAACCATGATATGTTTACCTTTTCGATATTTTCCTTCATCCGATCCAAAGGGGATAAGAACTCATCCCATCCCCAAGCGCAGGATCGACTGTGCACCATGAGATTTCTATTCGTACTGATCTAGTAGACCTATCCGGTCCAATCTGCCTACCCAAATCATTGTACCGGACATGAAGGTTGTTTCAACGATATTTGCTATTCCAACATATGCATCAGCATCAGCATCACCATCACCATCTTCAACGTTAAAGGTCGGTATCAAGCGAAATTGATCGAACCCAAGTTTTCAGCCGTGAGAATAAGCCGGCCATCCAAGTCAACAGTTTGAACCAGGCTCACCCTGACGTGACAGCATCGATGCAGTCAAAATTGGCCAAATGAACATCATTTTCCAGGAAAGATGACGACGGTCCGATCTCACGGGGCATTTTGCGCACATAAAATAAGCGAGAAAAAACAGAATTTGGGTTAATTTGCACACCCTTACGTCAAAGTCGAGGAAAAAAACAAAGAATTCGATGACAGCGCTCCCATGTGGGATTTTATTTGAGGGGGAAGTATTCTTCGAATACCATATTTGTTTTTAAATAAAAATATCTCGAGATCGCCACTTTGAAAGTTGTCAGATGGGATTTGAGACATCTCGAGTTAAGGAAAGAATCTCTCGCGATCTGCGAGTTGGGATCGACCAGATCCATCCGCCGGACCGGAAGCCGTCGCCGATGATGATCGGAAACTACACGGGAACGGCGAATTTCGCCGGTTCTGTTCATGTTATTCAATCCATTCATTCATTTTCCCTTCCACCGCCCTCAACAAGAAAAGCTGGCAAAGAAAAAAAAAAGGGGAGCAAAAATCCCTGCTCTTGCGCCAAACCTCTCTATTTACAAAACCCTGAAGAAGCCACCACCGCCGGCGGCGGCGCCGCCTACCCGTTTCCATTACACAGATCGAAAACCAGATTTTCGGCCCCACTCAAGGGAGAAAGGAAAAGAGAGAGAGAGAAAAAAAGAAAACAAAAATTATGCTGAGCGGGGTAAATTCGCACCGAATAGTAGTTGTTCTTATTTACCTCGTCCCGAACAGTCAACGCGCCACGTCAGCCGAACGACGACCTGCCCACCTGCCCAAAATCCTGGCCAGCGGGCCCCACGCGGCAGCCAGCCAACCGAGACCCAGGGCATCCCGATCTCGTCCCGATCGATTTCTCCGTCCTCGGTGGGGCCCGAGATCCGCTGGGCTGGCGTCGCCGCCTTTGACTGCGGAGGATCTCCGCTATGCCACGTCGCTGGCCCAGGCGTCGGACCTCCGACCCGACGCGAACCGCTTCATCCCGCCCAGGCCCAGGGCGTCGCCGCCCGCCGCGCTCCGCCTGGGCAGCGACTCCGGGGAGAGCGCGTCCGCGTCGTTGGCCCAGGCGTCCGACCTCCGGCCCGACGCGAACCGCTTCATCCCGCCCAGGCCCGGCGCGTCGCCGTCCGCGGCGCTCCGCCTGGGCAGCGACTCCGGGGAGAGCGCGTCCGCCTCGCGCGCCGGCAGGCGGTCCCTGATGTCGCGCGTGACGCTCCTGGCGGAGCTCCTCCGCGGGGGAGACTCCCTCGGGAGCGGCGGCGCGGCGCGGCGCTCGAAGCTTCCGGCCCGCGACTTGCCGCCTCTGTGGAACATGGAGCGGAAGCTGGCGAAGAGGCCGGTCCTCTTCTTGGCGGCCGGCTTGGCCTTCGCCGCGGCCGGTTCGACGGCACGGCTGCGGCTGCGCAACCTGCGGTTCCGGTCCCTCTTCGACCGGACCCTCCCCATGCACGAGACCTTGGGCGAGGACGGCTCGATCAGCGGCGGGTTCGATTTCCCGCCCGACGATCCGTTGCGCTTCGGGAACAGCCGCGTGTTCGCGGCCTTGGTGGCGGCCTTCCGGTTCTTGGCGTCGACGAAGCAGGACTTCTGCGGCTTCGGGAGCCCGATGATGGAGGCCTTCGACTTTCGGTTGAGGGAGAAGCGCTGGGAGTTGGAGTTGGAGCTCGGGTTGAGGTTCCCGGAGTTGGTGCTGGCCTTGGTGGACTCCTTGCGCTCGTAGAAGGCGTTGCGGTCGAACCAGTCGAACTCGGCGTCCTTGGAGAGCCAGAAGGACTCCGGCGGGAAATCGGGGGGGATCTCCGGCCGATCGGAGAGTTGGTCCAGGCCGCCCTCCTCCGCCGGGGCGGACGCTGGATCTTCGGCGCCGGCGATGGTCTCGCAGGCGATCTTGCGGTCGCAGGAGCCGCCGGCGCAAGCGGAGACGAGATCCACCTGCGGCATCCTATCCGTGCTGCGAACAGGCGAGGGTATATGCAGAGAGGGGGTGGCGGCGGCGGTGGCGATGGTGGTGGAGGACGGCGGCGGCGGCGGTTGCGTCTGCGCACCTGCTCCGATGAAAGGAAGAAGATGAAGTTGGTTTGGTATCGCTGCACTGACTGCGGCAATTTATCACGTTGAAAGCCCGTGGGATACAATGGGATCCCCAGGAATGCGACAAATCCTCTTTTTTTTCTTCTTTTTTTTCTTCTTTTTTTTCCTTGTTTTTATTTTTGTTTTTTTATCTTTTGCTGTTTTCGTAGGGTGAACGCGAGAATAGAAAATTAAATTGCGGGAGAAGTTAGGTCACGACATTTCCCCTTTTTGCTGATCTCTTTCTCTCTCTTAAAATCTCAATAGGATTTGACCCCCCCCCCCCAAAAAAAAGATTTCTCGTTTGGAAAAATATCTTATAAAACTTGGTTGGATACGAATGTTAAAATATTTAGATAATAAACCATATCACTATTTAATAATTTTAAGCTTTTAGAATAATTAATTGTGATCTGAAATAATCTCCCAACAATTATGCCAAATGTTTTTATCACCAAAATCTTACATCAATACAATTGAAATAACCTGCCTCTGCCTACCAAATTTGACACTTCGACACTAATATTATAAAAAAAATTCATATTATCAATCACCAAAAAAATTTGTCTATGAAGGTCGTTAAAAATCTAACGTAAAGGGGACAACAAGGTATGTGGGATGTAACTGTGGTAAAGGGGGATTTTGGTAATGTAAAAAATAGAAAAATTCAAGACACAAGTGTCACATCGGATATGATTAAGAGATTTCGATGATGTTAAAAAAAGCGTCACAATAGGCATAATTTAGGATTCTTGATAATATTGATCATTTTATGATACATTTTTTCTCGTAAATTGGAATAATAGGACCTGGGATACTTATTTCCCTCCATAATATATATATATATATATATATATATATATATTTTTGGAGACAATAAAATTTGCTCGCTTAGTTCAATTAATGTTTGTGAAGGGGTAACCGCAGAAAAGTGGGGATGCTTTTGGTTACCAAACACATAAGTCATCTTAATTTAAGAAAATTATGATCACACGAGTAATTGAGAAAATTAAAAAATCTATCGTATAAAAATTGATTTATCTATTATTGACCTTAAACTCCGTTTGTTTTACTGAAAAATAAATTATTTAGAGAATATCTTCCGAAAATGGTCACTTGTGTCACTTGAAATAATTAGTTACTATGATTGTCAATATTAATTTATATCTAACTATCTTCATGAATGGCGAAATATTTTTCATTCATTTGTTTTGAATTTATTTAACGTGATCCATGAACTTTTAATACATACTTAATTTAGACCATGAACTATATGGAAGTAATTAATGTTATCATTCAATTGATTCGAGTTCTAAAACAAGATCGAACATTTTCATATAACTCAAGAACTAAATTAAACACGTAACAAAAGTTTAGGAACCACATTAACCAAATCAAAAATTTAAAGACGACATTGCACACTGGGGCAAAGTTTAGGGACCCCATTGAATAATTTAAAAATTCGGAGATAAATAGTACAAATTAGCCAAAATTTAGAAATAATTTGTGTCAATTTTAAAAAGGAAAAAGAAAAATAGAAACACTTTTGTCGCTGTGATGAATGATGATGACTTAGAAACGAGTGCAAGTGTTTTTTCCCTATTCGAATTGAAAAATCTCGACTAAGTTGCAAAAAATATTCCTCCCGTGTCAACTTGTTACTCAAGTACCATGCAGAAACTATATTGTATTACATGACAACATACGCTTCTAGAAGGCGGACAATATCGGAGGGAAAGCGCCGGGAATGCGAGAGATGGGAGCAAAGCATATTATAGGCATCTGACATAAGGAAAGGTGACAAAGGAAAGCACCCTGGAAAGTTCAAATTCGCTCTTTTGCAGGCATAAGCAATCCAATGATGCACGGTGGGAGGCGTGAAAATCACACTTCCGATGAACAAGATAGGAGCTGAAGAAGACCCCAACGCAAGAAGAAAAGTGTTCATGGGTCGAGACTCGTGGAAAGAGCAAATTGGCCATTAAAATCGAGAAATTTCGAAAATCTAAGAGGCAAAGTTGGTGGAGATGAATATCTCACTATGCGAGTAGATGAAACATCTTAGTTCCAATTGCACCATTGTCCTGTCCCTTGATTTTTACCATTGTTTGGTCACCACAATGCGTGTCATTGCCCCCACGAGGTTAATCTCTCTTTCCAATGTCTCTCACTAGTTATCTCTATTGACAAGGTCGAAGATATTATATCCAATTTTTTATCAATATTTTTCTTCAAATAAAAAAGAAAAATCAAAATGTAATCCTATTATTATTTTTGATATTGCTCATTGTACAATGAAATTAAAATTCTTTTTTCTCTTAAGTAACTTCTAAAAAAAAAAATGGAGCTACGGAGCTGGGCTGCTTGAATTCCAGATAGATTGGAGTCCTTTTGAAACAGCAGAAGCAGATTACTATACAAAACAATCATTGGAGTACACGTTTCATGTAACTTGTCCGTGGAGTCTGACAATAAGTTGACGGTCAAATAGGCAATAAATGAACACTTCCGGATTAAGTTTCTCTTTCAATCGGAATTATCCATCAATTAGGGAATTATTGCTCCGATTGATTTTTTGGGGGCTAAATTTAGCTTTAGCACCATGCTTAAGATTTTCGCACAAAACCATAAAGTTTATCGGATGTACATAAAATAAAGAGGATCTCTTATTTTACGTTAAGAGATTCCGATTGTTTCTCTCTTTTCCAAATATCCTGAATTACTCATTTTACAAAAAATGTACACATGTGGACAAATGCATAAGTCGATAATATACCATATTATCTCTCACATGTTTCAATACTAGAATCTGAGAATATATCCATCTGAAAACTACCTTCTCAATAAAGCTTTCAAATCTTGGACATTAATTCTCTTCCACATCTAATCTCTACTATTTTACAAAGTATGTACTTTTTATCAAAGATTTCTTTTAATTATTTAATGGTTCGGATACTTCATAATAAAGCAGCTTTGCTTAATAGTTTGAATGTCAATTTCTTACATACACATAGAAGATGCGCGCATTTGCTAGCACATATGAAGTCAATAAGACAATTATAGACAAACGACTAGGGATGAACGTTAACAAATCCATAAATCATACTATACTTAACTTCTTTTTTCTTTTTCTTTTTCTGGTCGAAATGCTATACTCAGTTGATGAAGCCAAAACGCATAAAAAAAATTAATATCTTTTCTACAGAGTATAATTTTCCCATATAAGTTAAGTGAGATTGAAGAATCAATGGACTTTTCCGGAGTTCCATCGACGACACCTCACCCATTTTATTCGTCTTCCTCGAGTCCCCGAATTTTCAAAATCGAGCCACTTTTAAAAGGGTCCCAATGACGACGTTTCTTTCAAATTATTTCAGCACTTCATTATTAAAATAATGACCATATTATATATATCTATACGACTAAACTTTGAATGGTCCACACCTATCATTTCATTCTTTATTTACGTACTTCCTATTTCCTAGTGCCCTATAAATTTTTAATTGGTTATTTTTTGTTGTTGTTCGGAATTTTTCTCAATCGATTAAATTTGTATGTTTCCCTTTTTTTTTTCTTTTTTTTAGGTGTTGTAGAGACCAAAGTTGGTGGCGCCGTCTTGGGCCCGCTCTATTTTTTTTATGATTAAAATTTAGATTCACATGCTCTGGTGTAAATATTGGTGGCTGAAAATATGAAAAAAAAAATTGAAAAATATAAAATTAAATAATATAAAATATAAAAATATAATAAAGGTGGGATGTGTAGAAGTTGAAACGGCTTGTTTTGGTTGGGTGATGGTACAACAACGCTACGTGATAGATCTAATGATTGTGGATCGTTCAACTAGAATATATGATTGAGCATCATGATCTTATTGAAGTTGGACGTACGAATAAAGTAGAAAAGGGTACAACGAAGGAACCAAAATCGAAATTTAGGACACATTTTGGCTCTATTTATTTCACAAAATATAAACTATTGACAAAGTATTTTTTAAAAAACTATCGTTTCTATCTCTTACGGATACAAATGAACCAAAAACTTGTTAGGGCCTGTTTGGCAACGTGCCAAACAGTACCAGATTCTGATTTTTTGTTCCTAGAATCAGTTTGGGATGAGAATCGCGTTTGATAAAATTTTTGTTCCCGAGAACGATTTTGGACAAGATTTGAGAATAAAAAAAAAATTTGATTCTACGTCAGAGAATCAGAAAAAGAATCAAAACGGTAAAACCCTCGTTCTTCTCTTTCATCATCTCGGTTGCCGTCCGCCATCGCCTGCCGCCGCCCGTCAGTCGCCGGTCCGGCGAGGTCGTCGGAGGCTCACTAGGCCAGGGTGAGGTCCGGCAACCTCACCGGAGGCAAGCCCAGCCACCGGCGAGGCCGGCCCGGCCACCGATGGGGCCGGGCGAGCCTCACCGACGGCCGGCGAGCCTCGCCGGTAGTTGGGCGAGGCTCGGCCTCGCCAGATCGGGTGAGGTCGAGCCTCACCCAGCTGTCGGTGAGGCTCGCCTGGCCACCGGCGAGGCTTGGCCGACGAAGGCCGACCTCGCCGAGGGTTGGCGACGCTCCTGTGAGCGTCGCTGGTCCGGCAACCGGCCAAATGAAGAAGAAGAAGAATAGGAAAAAGGGGAAAAAAAAAAAAAAGTAAAGAAATTATTTAAAATTTATTTAAAAATCAAAAGAAATTAATTTGGAACATAATCAATTAATACGGTACCAAACACAATTCTATTCCAGAATAAAAAAATTTGAACAGTTACCAAACGCGCTTTTTTACTCGGAATCGGTTCCTGGGATCGAATAAAAATAATCATTTCTAGTCGAATCGGTTCCGGGAATAGAATCGTTGCCAAACGCGCCCTTATTGTCCACGAAATATTTTGACTTAAGTCGCCATCATTAATAAAACTATTCTAATTAACTAATTATTTTAAGTGATATGAGCGATTATTTTAGAAAATATATTTTTCAAATTATATATTTTCTGCCAAACAAATTGAGTATTTATGTTTCATGTCAACTGTTTAAGTTATATGACTTTGAGTGAATGGACAACAACAACTCGAATCACCCAACATCACTTTACAAAAAAATTAGGAATGGTTGCAAAAATATCCTCAACTTTACTTTACATATCAAATACCCTCTTTACATTTCAAAACTTACATTTTGCATCTCCTCAACCTAAAAAAGGCCCGTTTGTCTTCATGCACATTCGAACTCCTCTCCTACTCTCGCCCCCTTGTCTTTTCTCTCTATCATACTTACTAACAGCACGGCACAATGAAAATCAAGAGCTACGCACATCTTGTCTTTGTTTGCGGCGAGATTGATAGTAAAAAGTGACGACCAGGCCAGGCAAGATTGGCCTAACCCCATGACTTGCAATTGCCGAGGTTGTGCAAGGTCGGCCTTGAGCTCACTAGGCCGTAGTAGGCCACGAGCATCTACAACAGCCTCACGAGCTAAGCAGGCTCTATAGTAGAGCTCAGCCACAGCTACAGTTCAACCTCAATCTGGCCTTGAGCTCAGCCACAGCTACACTTAAAATCTACCATAAAAAATGAGAATGATAATTGTAACGAGAGGGTATTTGATATATGAAGTAAACTCGAAAATGGTTTTTGTAACTTTTTTTTTTTTCACAAATTCATGTAAAATCCTAGTGAATGAGAAAAGCACACGATACCATCATGTATGTAAGAAATTGAGGGTTATCAAAATACAGTGAAGTGAGAGTTTGAGGGTCTTTCCAATTGCAGCAAGGCCATCCGCACGTCGATTTGCCTTTGAGGGTCTCTCCATTTAGATGTCGAATCTCACCCCCCTTGAAGCTCCCACTATCGCCACTGCTATCTTCAAATAGGCCTTTAACAAATCGTTATTCTCTGCAAAACCACTGCACGAGGCGTATCTACTGTTAATTTATCGCATCTTTGACCGGGAATATCAAATGTTGACTTAATTTGCATAGTCTGGTGTCCACAAGTGATATAATTATTTTACTAAGGTAAGAACAAGAATGGGGGAAGAGAGGAGCACTCCAAGAGCGAGTTAGGTGCGACTCGTTTGACGCCACGAGCGGAAGAAAAGTCTTCGGTTGTCACTGTGTCGCGACCGGTTTCGTCTTCTTGTGCTTATCTCGATCGATGTCGCCCATGTCAAGAGCCCTCCAAAGTCACTGATCGGCGGGATGAGACTAGTTAGGTCTTGCCCGGAGAAGAATTGCAACAATATCACATAAAGAAGAAAACGTAAGTACATACATATGTAATGTAACGTAACACGTTCCCCCAAATCAATCGAATTGTATGTTGTTTCACTCATTCAATTAGAGCCGGCATGATAAGGGTGTGGATTATGACATATAAAGCCATAGATCGATCTTAGAGTACTTGTTTTACACGGGTTCGAGATTCATCGTGCAAAAGGGATGCAAGATGAGAACTTCAAACATCAACGAGGGTTTCAATAGGCACAACAAGGCCCATGTGATCAGTGCATCAACGGATATTAAACAAAGGACATACATAAAAGTAGTTTATTATTTTGAGCGATAATAGATTTCTTAATTTTCATTTTCTCGAGATGGTTTTTCGATTCAACGTGCCACAATCCAAACCCACTTGAGCTTAGTTTTGTACACTATTAAAGATAAGCCTTGCCCATTAAATAGGTGATTCCTTTGGTCTATAAGAAATTGCCAATTTCGATGTCAATAACAGTGCATGACCATGTGGGACAATGTGATGGGATTCCTCACCTCCTCTTAGGGCAAGCCCAGCGTGGGCACCGCCCCTTGACGTTTGTGCTGACCCCTTGAACCCCTTGTCTTTAAATTATTTTTGTAAACAACACGTCTTCATCATACTTTATATATGTCCACAGAGAGAGAGAGAGAGAGAGAGAGAGAGAGAGAGGTCAATTTTGCACTCCAAAATTGAATGAGCGCAATTGACAAGGAAGCTTAGTTGGCACCTCCACTTTTGATTAAGGCACAATTTTGACGCTGGCATTAGAGCTTTACAATTTTTCTTAGGTATCAATTTATTGGAAAGACCCATGTGATTTCTTGTCAGCCTCGCCCTGGATTTTTATCACCACTTCGCTATCTTATTTCCTTCTTTGGCAATTGTCAGACGCGTTGTCCTTCATTGGATACGGAATTTTCATGGAACATACTCTCTCTCTCTCTCTCTCTCTCTCTCTCTCTCTCTGGCTAATAGTTTTCGACTTTCAAATTAGACATTTTAATTAGGATAGTAAGGCAGGAGGTTGCGAGTTTGAATACTTCGAAACCTCTTATTTGTCGCCCGTATAATCATTTTTCATGATCTATTCTTAGGCCTGAGTTCTAATCTATGCACGATGGGGAATGTCATGGATTGGGATCCTTCATGTTCCGTTTCTCTTGCATTCATTATACATCGGTGATGGATTGTGGAAGTGTTGCCTCACGTCACTCAAATACAGGCTCGATCTCCATGCTCTTTAATAACACATACGTTGTCTCTCCATCTTATAATTTAAGGTTTTACTTTGGATTTTCTAAGCTAAATCTTATATGAACAATAATCAAGTTATCAAACAAATTGTCTGAGCGTAAGATGACTAAACTAATCCTGAAATGAGTTGGTATATGTGAACAGGGGATAAAAAGGAAACACGTTTGTCTTTCGGCCTTTCTTCTCTCTATCCCAGGGTCAACGGTAAACAGGTGTGGATCGCTTGGTTTCGCTACAGTGACAGAAACTTCCACCGCTTTTGAAAGGCACATGAAATCAAGATGTTTTCTTTTTTTTTTATGACCCAGAGAACCCCGTAAGCCGACAGCCGGCGGGCAAACCCTAGGGTGATGCTAGCGGAGGACCCACCACACCGACATCGCACTTAAGATCCCGTGTGGCCAGCGGGATTCGAACTCCTCTTCTTCTCGCAAAGGATCATGAGAGCCTTATCCAACTGGGCCACCGCAGGCGGTGGTCACATGAAATCAAGATGTTTGAGATGGAACAAAAGAAAAATAAGGTTTGCTTGATATTAAGCCCCAATGACCATTTTTTTTTTAAAAATTATTAAGCGAACTGAATGAGTTTATTTGAATTGAATTTACTTTTCTAATTTTATGATTCTCGCAACATCGACATCTATAATAATTTTTTAGAAATAAAAAAGAAAATCCCATCAGTTTCGACGAGAAATTGAAGAAAGGGTTCATTTTTTTAAAGTCAACAGATTTACCACCTTTCCCTTTTCTTCTGCCCATTGCTTTCTGTTGTTGATCTTTTACTCACCTCTTGGAAGTCTCCTCCTCATGTTAGAGCCGGTCAAATTCGTGCAATTAAACAAGACGTCGTTGAAATTTTAAGAAGCGTTTAATCAAAAGTGAAGAAAAGTGTGGAGCAAACAAGTCAACCACGTTTTCAAAGGAGAAGGGATGAGGACATGGAAATTTGCTCCATTAGAGGCCCACCTCTCCAAGCAAAGCCGCCGCCAATGAAGATCTCGTCCCTCTTCTTTCTTTCGATTCCCACATTTTGTCTCTTCTTTTTGCTTTTTTCGTGCAATTGCAAAGATCATTTTGACTTTCTCGGCTCCACTGGCATTCTAGAAAACCAATACCGAGCGCCGAGTGCCTTCATCATAACATGCGTTGAAATAATACCGTTTGATAACGAGGTTTATATACTCTTCATATACATATATATATACTCTTCACTTATTATTTTAAACTTTTAGAAGAGTTAACAGTGATTCAATAATTTCTAATATGGTAGCTGTGTTAGGCTTTTTATGAACGGGATTATAGGAGGATATGTCACCCAATTAGACAATAAGAGGCCTTAACAATGAGCCTTCGAAATACAATTAGCAGCCTCGTTTGTTTTTGCTATTTGTGGACAAGAAGAGAGGTTAAGATTAGGAATAAGTGTCGCACAAAACTTATGACGCTTATAATATTCTTTTCTTGAATTAGATCAATGACTGCACCCCGCAAACTTTGACACGTGTAGAGAAAGTCTTCGACTTGCCAAAGTGGTTCCTCACCTTCAGTTAGAGATTAACTAGGATTAAGGCATAACTCCAAGGGGTGCCATCGTAGATGTGAGATGCAGTTGCATTAGCGATTCGAATCTTGATGTTTAGAGCTCAAAGCCTGACTGATGAAGAGGCAGGGCTGATTGAACAACAGTAGGAGGGTTAGGACCATTTGGACCGTGTTCCAATCCATTTTACCTCTCAATCTGATTAAGCATCCGCACTTCTCAATGATTAAATTCGTAATTAACCGCTACTTTGACACGTGTATCTACATGTCCAATCGGCCTGATATTCCTTTATTCGATTCGATTCATGATCGCTCTTTCATTTTCTCCTCCTTGAACCAACGACTGCTTCGATAATTCTAATTCATGAAGAAGCTAGAACAGTGTTGTAAGTTCCATCAAGGTGAAAAGGGGCAGCCTATTTTGACAATAGAAATTGGAAAATGGCGTTTACTTGAAAGCATCATTCTTCTCCATAAAAGTGGAGATACGGATAAGTAGTCAAGTATTGTCATTTTCAGTGAACATTATGTGGGTTAAGATGGAGCATATTGGAATTTGGGAGTATATAAAACCTTTTCTAACTTAAAGGTTTCTAAGAGATCAAAAAGGAAAGAATATGATTATATATAAAATGTATAAGTAATCTTTCTAAAATCAAAAGGTTTCTAGAGGGTCATAAAGAAGAGGGTATCTTCATAAATTGCTTTTCAAAGGAAACATAGTCCCTTTTGAAAAGATTCACGGAATCCCTAATGCCACAAACACTGCCAATTGATTGGGCCCCATCTCAAC
The DNA here is from genome assembly GCA_014182405.2 of Eucalyptus sideroxylon. NCBI lineage: Eukaryota > Viridiplantae > Streptophyta > Magnoliopsida > Myrtales > Myrtaceae > Eucalyptus > Eucalyptus sideroxylon. Next base: position 24,614,854 of record CM024558.2, on the reverse strand, counting down.
TTTTGTTTCCCAAATAAATTATGCCTTTTTTAAATTTCACTTTTTGATGGGCTTGATATTGTCCAGAGGACTGACCTAATCAATGTTAGCATTATTGAAGTCCCACACCTAATACAGTGGTAGTACTCGTGAAAAGATGGATTAGGTGGACTTTTGTTCAGCACGAGTCATCACATAATCAATCCAGGACAACATAGTAGATGAGTTGATTCCAAGCGACACCTAACATACGATTCATGAGATTATGACACCTTTCTCTTTGTGCTTTTTGCCATCAAGCTCTCTACAATTTCATTAATCTCCTAAGATGTAGGGTTGGCAATTTATGACACGTAAGACTTGCACAATATTAACAATGCATGTAGTAAAAGCATGTTCATAAAAAGTATAATTGTGTCCTTATCATAGTAGCATGTTGTAAAGGAAATGCACTCATACAAGATAAGTGTTACATGTGAATTGATGCCATTGATCCATTAAACACATTATGGCAAATTCTAAATGTATTGGACCACCAAAGCCGTCATTTGGTTTACTTAATCAACACATGCATCCTAGTTTCTTTTATATACCATGAATAAAGCATGTCAATATGATGATAATAGTGGTAGGGATCTTGTTTAACATTATCTCCATAGTCACAATGATTATGTGTATGTTATGTTTTTTGGTGGTGAAGATGAGGGCACTAGGTGATGGAGGAGAGAAAGCTAGAATTGGATAGAGTACCCAAGTATGTGATGGATCTGGTTTAAAAGGGTAACTAATGTGTGGTTGGCTAAGCACTTTTTTAATACCATCAAGGCCATGCCAAAAATCAAAAGTCCTCATTTGAAGGAGTTAGTGAAAGAGCAACTTAGGGTTAATATGTCTACAAATCAATACAAAAGGGTTAATTACAAAGTGATATGTACATTGATTAGCATGTAAGGCAATGTAGTCTTCAAATCCCAATCAATAGAGTTTATGTAGAGGTTGTCAAGAAGCCACTACTTGATTTGGGACTAAGTTTGATAGGATATATTTCTGCTTTGATGCATGCAAAGGGGTTTCTTGGTTGGCTGTAGAAGATGATTTTTTTTTTTAAGAGTTCATATAAAGGGAAGGTATTGGTTACCATCATTGAAATAACCAAATGCTTTCACAAAGCTAAGATATTGTGAAGGTGGAGAATAGAGACACTTGGTCTTAATTTTTGCAAAAATCCAATGGCTGAACTTGGTATAACCGATGGGTGAGGTCAAGCATTCATAAGTGACCACAAAGGTAATGTTATTGTGAGACATTATGTTTGGAGTAGCAATCACCTTTTGCTGCTTATTGATTTGAATTTTTGTAGAGAGTTGATTCTGTAGTTGTTGAGTTGATGCAAATTTAATGGCACATTTATGCAAACCGAACCATGAAATATAGAGGTGATAAGCTATGGAAGTGATATTAGCTTATTGCTTGGAGCACCAACTTAGCAGATTTCAAAACTCACTTAAAAGCTCCATTAGCCATGATAGATGGAGGTTACCAAGCACTCTTCCACATTAAAACTAAGCATTGGTCTAGGGTCTTATTTAGTGAAGAATTCAAGTGTGATACTAGTGACAGCAAGCTCCGTGGGGCATTCCATTGCAAAATTATAGAAGCTAGATGCAAATCAATTATCAATATGTTTGAAAATATAAGAGTTATGATCATGACTAAGTTGCAAAGATAGATGAATGTGCAGAGTGGACTAAATAGTGTGGCCTTAGGATTGTCATGAAATTGGATACGAGCATGGCTGCTCATAGATTGTGTCGTCTAGTGTGGAATTGGGATGATAGATATGAGACCATGAACAACAGTGAAAATTATGTTTTCCAACTGGAAAAGAAAAGGTGTTCATGTCAAGCCTAACTAGTAACCGAGATACCCTATGTTCATGCTATTTATGCTATTTAGCATAGGCACCACAATCCTGAGGATGACTTCGAAGACCAGTATAAGTAAATATCATCCTCCATACCAATTAATGATGCAAAGAAGTAAATAATGTAAGCAAATCATCAAGCCCCTGACCCTTTGCCTCTGAAGAAGTAAGTACCTTGGTAGGCAAAAACCAAAAGGAAATCCAAGGCAAATTATAAATTCTTGTATTACGCTCTCGAATTCTAATTACTTACAATTGTAGTCTTTCTTTGCGGATATTCCGGAGAAATCCACGGAGAAGTTCAGGCGAATCTTGGGTGTGGATGGATTGAATAAAATTGGAGAGGCACCAGACAAGGGGTCTAAACCCCTACAAATAAAATATTGTGTCGTCATAGCTCCAAAATTAGCTTAGAATTAAATAAGCATAGTAGTTGCTCTGCTGGATCAAAATTGAATTTTCATAAATAAGTAGATCGACGTAATGCTTAAAATTAGTCTTTGAAAAGTACAAAAAAAATGTCTTTGTAGCTGTCATTTTGCTGAAATAAATCTAGGTATTTTATAAAATCTCTAAGTCATAAGTCTGCCTATTAAAATATTTGCTTTGGCAACCCAGATTCCTTGAAAGCCAGAGAGCTATGTGCACCCTGGGATCATGAACCAAAACCTTGCGCATGTCCTGAAATTTTCAAACTATTTTTTTTTTTTATCAATCATAATCTTCTTCTACTCTAACTCTCAGTTTAGACTTTTATTTTACCTCCTTACAAGGCATGGGAGTCGAAATCCACACCTGAAATTAAATCGTCCCCATCTCAATCTCTTGAGAATGTAGAAATTCAAGCCCCTTACCTCCCATTTCCATGTGATTAATTTATTTTAAAATATTTTCAACCTTTTAAAACCAATATCAAAGGACAATAATAACTTATCTAAGTCGGTCAAGTAAGAACATAACTTTGTCAATTTCAAAACTCGGCATGCATCATCAAATAAAATGTCATTTAGTCAACTGCATTGGTATACGCATCACAATTAGGACTCGCGCATGTACTTGCACGTCATTTGCATATTTTTAAAGTACAACACGAGGCATCATGCTGGGGAGCAAAATGATGAAAAAATTTCTAAGAATACCTCTTTGGAAAAATCAACAAAATTGCATTTGATGTAAAATCTTGCAAAATCACTGTCAATTATCCTAAAAATTTAAGTTGTTAAATAAATGTGCCTGGTCCTTTTTATTAGTACTAACCATGGAAATATGTAATTGTGGTGAAAAAAAGGGGTTTGGAATGATTCGAACTTAGAAGTTATTACTTTGATATCATGTAAGATTTCGCGAAATCACTGCCAACTATCATAAAAGCTTTACCTTATAGATGAAAGAGTGGTTTATTATTTAATTATGCTATCATAGCATATTAGGAAATTACTTTGTTAGTCACATTCAAGAGATGCAATTGAAAAATGTGCGATGAAAAAGGTATTGCAGGGACGCTAATCTCTCTTAACCCATTACATTAATGTGTGGTTTATTATTTAATTATTCTATTACAACATATTAGGAAATTACTTGTCAGTTGCATTCAAGAGATTCAATTGAAAAATGCGGCATGAAAAAGGTGTTGCAGGACACTAGTTCTTCCTTACACGTAATCGAATCCTCGGACCACAGTTTTGTTGGTTTTCGTAAATGACCAATACCTTCGCACATATGTTTGTGTCCAATCCGCCTTATTTTTCTTTATTCAATCGCTTCATGATTTACTCTTTCATGTTCTCCTACCAAAACGAACGACTACTTTAATGATTCCAATCTCTTGAAAGAGCTAGAAGCATGTTAGGAGTTGTCATAAAAAAAAAATGGAAAAAACGCAGCCTATTTTGACAATAGAAATTGGAAAATGGGATTAAACTTGAAAGCATCATTTCTCTCCGTATAAGCGGATGTTCAATCATGAGTGAAGGATAGGAAGTCCCGTCTTGTCATTTTCAATGAATATTATGCGCATACGTGCGTGCATGTGTGGGTGTATCTGTGTGTGCGCATGCCAGAGAGAAAGAGAGACAGACACAGAGGATGCGTTTGTTTGTGTTTACGTTCAAAAATTATTCCAAAGAACATAAAATTGAAAAAATTATTTCTATTCCGAGAAACAATTTTTAACTAGAAAAACGTGTTTGGTAAACTTGTTCTGGAAATAAAAAAGAACCGAAACACGTTTGGTAAATTTATGTTCTTTTTTATTTCTTTTAATTTTTTAATATTTTATTTTATTTTTCATTTTTTTCTTTCTTTTTTTCTTTTTTTCTTTTTTTCTTCTTTTGGTCAATCGCCAACCTCAACCATGGCCGACGAGGCCGGCGGCCTCACCCATCGCCATGGTTGGGCGAGGCTTGGCCTCACCTTGGCTAGGCGAGCTCGGGCTCACCTAGATCCGACGAGGCCGAGCTCTCCGGGCCACCGCCAGGCGACACCGACCTAGCGGTGGTTCGGCGACGTTGAGCCTCGCCGATGGCTAGGTGAGCTCGGCCTCGCCAAAGGTCGACGATGCTCCGGTGAGGTTACCGGCCATGGCTGAGGCTAGCAACCGGCCAAAGAAAAAAGAAGAAGAAAAAAAAAAGATAAGAGAGAGAAAATTTGTTCTTAAAAATTATTCCAAAAACAAGAAACGGGTTTTTTTTCTTATTTCTGTTTCAAATGTGTTCTCAGAAACAAAAAAACAGATTTGGAACAAAAACGTAAACAAACGCGTTTCAATTCTTTTTTTGTTCATGAATAGAAAAAAAGAACACAACTATGCACGCCCAAAGTCGTTCAATAAATAAACGATGGAGCATGTTGGAATGAGTAGCCGTGTGTAACCTCTGTGAGATCAAAAGCTTTCTAGAAGGCCATAGAGAAAAGAGTATATTTCATAAAATATTTTTCAAAGGAAACATAATCCCTTTTTGAAAAGGTTCGCGATACGGGACAGCCAAGAGATTGGATCCCGTTTATTTTTTCAGTATTTTTTTTTTCTCAAATGTAGCTTTTTGGCTCTTTGATTATCACCCTTTGATGGGTTTGGACTGTTGAGGAAATGATATGGCAACTAGGACAAAATTGTCCAAAAGACGGACCAATAATCGATGTCCCTTTCTCTTCAGATAACTAATCTATGTTAACATTATTGAAGTCCCACACCTCATACAGGAGGAGTACTCGGGAAAAGATGGATTAGATGAACTTTTTTTTTCAGCAAAATGATAAATCTCGTACAAGGTACAACATAGTACATGGGTTTGATTGCAAATGACCCTAATGTACAATTCAACTAAATAATTTCACCTTTTCCATTTTGGTCTTTACTAATTAAGCCACAGGGCCGGCAATTCATGACACGGTGCACTTTACACGATGCCAATAATGTGGCAAAAGCACGTTCAATATAAGTTTTAATTGTGTCTATATCATAGAAACATAATGCAAATGATATCCATCGATAAATGATTGGCGTTCCGTGTGAAAGTCGATGCTCTTCTTCCCATTAAACGCAAAAGTTTTCAATTAGATAGGACCACCAAAGCTATCATTTGGTTTAACTAATCAATACATGAATCCTAGCCTTTTTCATATACCATGAATAAAGCATGCCAATATGTTGTACCTTTTTACTAAAGTCTTTTTTTTTTTTTATCTATTTCATATGTGGAATAATAATACAAATGGTTTTTAAGTGTTGGCCCAATGTGTAATGTGTTGCTTAAACATTTAATTTATTCAATATGATTTCAAAACTTTAACTCAACGTGTAATGTGGTCCTTAAATTTTGTATACATCTTCAATTTAGTCATTGAATTGTATAAAATATTCAAAGTTGTATTTCTATTAATTCAAATTCAAAGACAACAATGACAAAATATTCCAACAAATTAGGGATGTTTTCATCCAAACACAAGTTAGATTCAAATTAAATTAGATTAACAATTTATTAAAAAATAAAAAACACAGGAGAGGCCGTTGCCCCATTACCACTGGGGCGGCGGCAAAGGCTAATAGGATCACCAGCGCTTGGGCAAGGGCCGCCAAGCCTGCAAGAGGGCTAGCGACCCTTGCCCAAATTTGGAATAGGGTCGCCGCCCTCTCTCGCTTCTAGTGAGGGCTTGTTAGCCCTCACCTCTAGTCAACAAGGGTCACTAGCCATCACCCAAGCGTCGAGGACCCTGTTGGCCTTCGTTGCCACCCCATCGGCAATGGGGCGGTGGCCATAGGCAGGAGGGTGCTCCCTCCCACATGCGTTTTCCTTTTTTTAAAAGTTACTTTTATGAAAAGAAAAGAAAATTAAAAATTAAAAATTTTAAAAGATGAAATTAGCCTTCACGGCAGATGAGTTCATGCCTTTTTTTAAGATTGATATGAACACTTCAAGCATTTATTTAAAAAAAATTAAAGTATTTTGAACTCTTGTTTAAAATAATATTCATTTCGTACCTTTATTTAAAAAAATGAGAGCACTTCATACATTTATTTGGAATTTTTCCTAATATTTTCAACCTTTTAAAACCAATATAACATGGCTGAAAAGACAAAAATATCCTATATATGTTGGCCAAATAATAACATGGCTTTGCTAATTTGAAACTATCGTGCACCATCAAATATAATGTCATTTAGTCGATTGCACTAGTACACACATCACAATGCATATTGCATATACTTGGCGTCATTACACATCTTTTTAAAACACAAAACATACACGGTACCTGAAGTCATGCCATGGTATAAAATGATGAACTTTCAAGAGTACGTGTCCAAAAAAAATCAAAGATTGCATCCAATATTTGATAAAGTTTACTTTAATAGTTGGATTAAAGAATCTAAGTGTAAAAAATGTGGCGCCGAAACAACATTGTGGGGACTCTAATCCCTCCACACACACAACCCCCGGCCCACGGTTTCATCGATTTTCGTAGGTGATCCAGTACCTTCACACGTGATTTGTGTCCAATCAGCCTAGTTTTCCGTCCGACTCGCTTAGTGATTACTCTCTCATGTTCTCCTACTAGAATGAACGACTGCTTCGATTATTCTAATCCCTTGCAAAAGCTAGAAAAATGTTGGAAGTTTCGTTAAGACGGGAGGAAAAAAACGCAGCCTACATTGACAATAGAAATTGGAAAGTGGCGTTTACTTAGAAAGCATCATCTTTCTATCTATAAGTAAAAGTTAATGACGGATAAGTACTCAAGTTTTGTCGTTTTCAGTGAATATTATGTGCTCGCACGGGAGAGAGAGAGAGAGAGAGAGAGTAGTTTAGTAAATAAAAAAGATGGAGCATATCGGAATTTGAGAGTATTTCTAAGATCAAAAAGGTTTCTAGAAGATGACAAAGCAAAAGGATATGTTCATAAAATGCTTTTCAAAGGAAACGCAATCTCCTTTTGGAGATTTATGGAATCCCTTGTTCCTTAACCACTGCCAAGAGATTGGACCGCATTTCTTTTCTTTTGTTTTTGATGGGTTTGGACTGTCGAAGAAAAGAAATGGCAACTAAGACAATATGGTCCAAAAAAGACTGACCTAATCAAATGTCCCTTTCTTACCGAAACCTAATTAGTGTCAACATTATTGAATCCCCACGCCTAATACAGTTGCAATCCCCGTGAAAAGATGGATCACATGAACTCTTTTTTGTTCGCTAGAGGTCGTGGACATGATCGATCTCAGACGACATTGTACACGGGTTGATTACAAGTGACCCTATAATTGAGTTTTTTGACTAATTAATGTCACTTTTGTTTTTTTAAGTTTATACTAGCCATTCTCGACACGATGAGCTTTGCACGATACTGATGATACATGTAGAGAAAGCTTGTTCAAAAGGAGTTCAATTGTGTCGATATCCTAATAACAAATTATAAAGGAAATCTACTCATACAAGATAGGAGATCCACGTGATAGTTGATGCCCGTGAACCAGTAAACACGTATGTGCTATCATCCCTTTTACTTAATCTATGCATAACATCCTTGTTTCTTTTATTCGATAAGTTGTACTTTTTAGTAAATTCAGATTCTTTTTCTCTTTATATGTTTCTCTCCCTTTGCTCAGTTAACGAAGAAATTTGTGTGAAACCATGTAATCGGGTGTCATTGTTAATTGGAAGGTTGCCAATATGTATAGTATATCGTTACAAAGTCTCGTTTATCACAATCACATGGACATTTTTCAAGAAGTATGTACATACCACTTAAATTAGTAATTTTTCAATGCTACTAGTAAGGGAGAAATAATTCATCAGGAATCATTAAGTCGAATGAGTTTTTCTGCATTATAAAGCATGAGTTCGCAAGTGTCCAAAATGATATGGGACTTTTCACATTGATTAATGACCAGAATTAAGTATCTACAGATAGGCATTGAGCAATTTTCTCCACATTTTGAATTCCTTTAAAAAGTGCAATTAGAAAAAGTTGCTACAAAGTCTCGTTTGACACAATCACATGGACATTTTTCCAATGGCTTTTGCATGATACGAGGAATTGTTTGCTTGAAAAGATCAGAGATTGGCAATGGACCTAACCATGGGCGTTAGATGATGGGCCAGGCCTAGAAAGGCAAAGCAGGCCCAAGCATCAGCCCTGGGCCAACTGTTCCAAATTTTAATCTTTGTTAATCTTTACATACACAAAATCTCTTTCTGATAAATATAAAAATAAGAGAGAGAGATGGAATTGAGGAGCACCAAAAAGAAAATCACAGAAATAGGGCGAACATGATTATGAGGAAAGAAAGAAAAAGACAAACTTGAGTAAGGAATCCCAACGAACAAGCTTGCATGACAAGCCAACACAAAATTATGCCTCAAAGCGGAAAAGTCAGATCTGGATTGATTTTGACTAACTTTTTCAATTTTACAACATATGAATGCTACTGTCACGTAAATTCAGGTATAACTTTTTTGTAATATTTAAAAGTTGGATGAAATTTTAAAAGTGCCATTTGCTTTTGAAAAGTTCAAAACGGGCATGATTGTAGAAGTCCAAAATGACAAAGATTACACATAACCAAATAGCAAGTGGGTGCAACCAGGTACCGATGATCGCAAATAACAAGATAGCTACTGCCTAAATCATCAACCATTAATGCAGCCAATTAATAGGGTTATCCACAAACGTATGTGGGCAAAAATGCAAATCCAAGGGAATGTTACTTCTTCCTACCTCATCCATCTTCAACAAAGATGAGCTCAAGAACATGTCAATTGCACTTCTGATGAATCCAAAACATAGCTATCTTTAATAGAAATTAAACCCTGGCATCAAGAGAAGGTAAAATATGTTTGCAATCGACTAAGGGGGCATCATACTACATGACTTAACAGTACCTAAAGCTTTCTACAATAAAGAGGTCACACAGATAAAGCAGCCTCATCATTCATGCTTTTATCCCTCCAAGCATGCATGATATGGCAGAAACCTTTGAGCTTCACCTGTGGGGGATCTCATAGCACCTCAAAGAAATAGGTGTTGGTATTCGCCATTTGCAAGTTGACAAAGTTTGTTGTAAGTAAAAGTGTCTGGCAAAGAATAAAAAAATCATTTGAAACAAATAATGGAACTCGCATCAAAGTCTACAAAGACATGCAATGCAGCAAAAATGATTTATATGTTTTGGCATGGACATCAGTGACTGGTGAGCAGAATTTGCATGAACAAGTCCTCAGTCACTGGGAAGCAATAAGGGTGCTCCAGAAATTCAGAGATGCCCCAACAGCTAAGTATCAACTGAGCAATTTTGTTTCAATCAATATGCAACTTAATGTTACCCAAAACAGTTTGAACATTACATTTGCATTCTAAATGGACACCTACCTAACTCACTGACATTCATAATGACCCCAAAGCTAAAAACATAAATCAACCAGCTGAGTCAGACAAAGTAAAAAACCTAAATATAGATGGAGACCAACTCAGGCACCTTTTACAGAAGACAGGAAGCACATGGCATTGTTTCTATTCTCAGTGAAAAATGGCTGCCAAAACAAGCATTGCTTATGCAACAGGATAGTAAAACTGTAAAATATCCTATGTTTGGGTTGTTGTTTTATTTTCTTAGCAAGGAACAATCAGCTTTATGCTAAGTGAAACTAAATCAGGGCCACATTTCTTGCTCTTAACAACTGAAAAAGTGGAAAAGCTCAATTGCATTCATTTCCACCTAACCATTCAAAGTTTTGGACTCAACAACATACATATCCCATCCCACAACAAAGCAGACCTTGGTGTTTAGATGCTATGGAGAGCTCAGTTGCAATTGTAAGTGTTACGCTACAAGGCTTCGAAAGGTTGGTCAATGTCTAGGATATTTGGAGAGGAATTGGTTGTATGGATTCTTTTATCCAATTTTTACCCAAGATAGCATTCAGAATTTCAGATAAAGTTGATATGAAGAAAGATCACGGCTACAAGCTCTCCACTATTGCTAAAATTTTAACTTCACTAATGCATTGACCTTCCTTCTTAATGTAAAAGGGACTAATTGATCAAACAGAAACAACATGTTGGTGCAAAGAAAAAGACTAGGAAATCTTCCAGAGCTAGAAAGTATACCGAAATTATCACCAAAATTGGTCCACTTATCAGCAGAGATGGAATTTTGACCATCAGCAATCCCAATAACCTCAACAAAAGTTGTGAGTTGGGAGGGCGGCAGGCCCTTTACAATTATCTGCTTCTCATCAGTAGATTTTCCAATTACTGCTGAACCGTCATTTCGAATAACCTGAATTACTGCCCGAACCTTCCGTCCAACATACCTCCCAAGCAACTCAGCATTCACAAAAACTGCTGGATTCGACGTATCCATGACTAGCTCTGCAACTGAACATGGAAAACTTATTTAGATGTTCTCCAGACAGCTTCACCTGCTATTATATTTAGTATTGCAGAATGCATGATCATGATGGGCCTATTGATGTCCTCGTCAGTGTTTATTTACGTAAAGTAGGAAAGCATAACAAGAAAGCCATCCCAGAAACCCAAAAGTAGTCCTAATTCAAAAATTTCACTTGGTAATGCTACAAGATTGCTTGACAAACCGTAATTTCAGCTGTTCCGGCAGGTAATTTATTCAGATAAGAACCAGCAGCAATGAGAGAGAAAACAAGCTTGAAATTCCAATAGCAATTAAGCCATAATATAACTGACGAAAGGTTATCTAATACATGATGCAAACAGCCGTCAGCTCTAACAAGCTAAGAGCTTACGGCCGTAGAGAAGATTACAGATATAAGCATGGGGTCAACATATTCTATCACCGCAAACTCATTGTTTCTTTAACACCAACAACAGACTGGACCGACCCCATGAGCCTCCAGGATTTTGAGAATTAAAGACGCGGACCCTAAGCTTCGGCGACTCGTCAAGGCGGAACCACAGATTGCGCCCGCAGAAACCTCAATCTTACTGGCCTACATCAAGCACGCCGAACGCGACACGCTAAGCCATAGGACGGCCACAAGCTAAGCCGAGCGCATCTCATTTCTTTCCTTTCGATTTCGCAAGCAGAAACCAGAAATCACACGAGAATCCCGGCCTAACGCTGAAAAGATCGAAAACCCAGTTCGAAATCACGCCCTTTAACGTCCCCGCAAAGCCGATTCGTAGAGCCGAATCGAATTGGGGAAAGGGTTCGAGAAATTGCTTGCGGAGTAGAGTTACCCCCACGACGAACGATCGTTGGGGATCAGGGTTTTTACCTGAAGAACCGGCGGCGGCGGCGGCGGAGGCAGCGGCGGCGTGAGGTTTTGAAGCGACTCCGGGAGGACGAAGAGCGCGGCTCCTTAAATGGCCGCGAAATCAAATTGTAGAGAGAGAGAGAGAAAGGGAGGGAGGAGGGAGAGTATCGATTTCGTTCCCGCGCAGAGCACAAGAGTGGGGCTTCCGCCTTTAGATGGTGGGCCCAACGGAAAACAACCCAATAAACCTACAAATTTAGAGGTGGGGATTAAGCCCAAGTTGGAGTAAATCAAATTCCGAGTTGAGAGCATCTACCAATGAGATACCGACATGTGTCCCATCAGCAGGACCCACTGGAAAATGGAAGGGCTGGTTGTTGGCTAGCTCGGCTTGGCTCCACTGCAGAAGAAATGACAGATCAGCAATACTCTCATGCAAAATATTTCTCTCTCCTCACTTAAATTTTATGGGTTCTTTCCTCGTTAACAAATGAGAAATGTCCAAACGTCTTGATCATAGGCTCTCCAATCGTAAGAGATGGAGGAGTCCGAGCACGAGAGATGAAGGATTGAGCCTATGGAAGATTTGAGGAGATGGAAGGGAGAGACAATACAAAGACAAATGAAAGCAATTGAAAAGTCAAATCCCAATTGCTCATCCAATAAGATATCATTAATGATGTGGAAATGCCACATAGTCATTAACATCCACTTTGGATGGAATATTAATTAAATTTGGGACAACATAAAAAGTTGAGGATTTTTTTATGAGGCAAAAAAAGATTCCAGGATAGAATTGGGACTAAATTTAGAGTTGCATTTTTTTGGGTATTAGGCCCTTCTTCTCTGGTTTCCACTAGGCTAATTGACAAATTTGAATAGTTTAGCATTGAATTATTAACGATGTAATAGATTTATGATTTTTTGAATAATGTTCTCCATTATTTTGGTTAGAAAATCCGACCAAAGTCAATTAAAATGACGATTTTAAAAAAAATGCACTAAAGCATTCATAGTCAATGTTGAAACTCTTTGAAGTCTTTCCATTTCACTATTCAATTAGCGACGGTGACCCGCACTTTGCAAAGGCATATGTAAAAAATAATATATTTTGACATCTATTTATTCTCCTTTTCGCCATTAGCATGGTTAAACTTTCGTGTATCTTATTTGGGATTGCAACCCATGGTTGTATCATTTCCAAAAGAGTCGGATCAATCCCACACTTGGATTCCACGAAATCAGCTCATGTTGGTACGCTTACGGGAAAAGTGCCAAAAGGTCCTAAACCTTTTGCGCTGTCTTGCATTGGTCTAAACTTTTTGGTGCCGATTCGATCCTAAACCTTTCTAAGTTGTGCCAATTCGGTCCTTTCCGGCCAATTTTAGCCGGATTTTGCTTGATTGGGCCGGCCGTGGCGGGCGACGTGGCATGATCGGCGGCGCGTGGACAACTTTTAATAATATTTTAATATTTTTTTAATTTTTAATTTTATTTTATTTTTAAAATATTTTTTATATTTTTTTTATTTTTCCTCTAGCCGGTCGCCGAGGTCCGGCGACCGGCCGAAGCGACCGCCGGCAAGGGCGAGGCCGACCTCGCCGAATCGGCGAGGTCGAGCCTCGCGCCCCATGGGCGAGGCTCGCCCTCGCCGGATCGGCGAGGTCGAGCCTCGCCGGCCCTCGCCCATGGCCGATCCGGCGAGGTCGAGCGAGGGCCGGCGAGGCTCGACCTCGCCGAGATCCGGCGGGCGAGCCTCGCCCATGGCCGCCTCGCGGATCCGGCCATGGGCGATGGGCGAGGCTCGCCTCGCCGGATCTGGCGAGGTCGAGCCTCGCCGGCCCTCGCTCGACCTCGCCGGATCGGGCCATGGGCGAGGGCGGCGAGGCTCGACCTCGCCGATCCGGCGGCGAGCCTCGCCCATGGCCGCCTCGCCGGATCCGGCCCATGGGCGAGGCTCACCTCGCCGGATCTGGCGAGGTCGAGCCTCGCCGGCCCTCGCCCATGGCCCGATCCGGCGAGGTCGAGCGAGGGCCGGCGAGGCTCGACCTCGCCCGATCCGGCGAGGCGAGCCTCGCCCATCGCCCATGGCTGGATCCGGCGAGGCGGCCATGGGCGAGGCTCGCCCTCGCCGGCCCTCGCCCTCGCCGGCGGTCGCCTTTGGCCGGTCGCCGAACCTCGGCGACCGGCTAGAGGAAAAAGAAAAAAATAAAATAAAAAATAAATAATTAAAAGTATTTAAAAAAATTAAAAAAATTAAAAAATATTAAAATATTATTAAAAGTTGTCCACGTCGGCGCCGATCATGCCACTTCAGCCCGGCCGGCGTCCGTCAACAAAATCCGGCCAAAATTGCCGGAAAGGACTGAATTGGCACAATTTAAAAGGTTTAGGGCTAATCGAATCGGCACCAAAAAAAGGTTTAGGACCAAATTGGCACAAAGGCAAAAGGTTTAGGACTTTTTTGGCACTTATCCCGTACGCCTACATAAGAAGCTCGAGGCTTCTCATGAAGTAATGAAATCTTAGCACTTCTCCCAAATATTGAATAGTTGTCATTAAACCGAGTCGAATACTTTATGAAATGGGCAAAGTAGCAGACCGAGATATAAGATGTGCAACATGGTCCAGAACTCGAGCACGCCTTATTCCATTATAGCTCACAAAACACACATTGTCAATTGACCTTTTAGTTCCATCACTAACTAGCAGCACTAGCAAGCTCTTCAACATTGCCAAATGGACACAGTCATTCGTGAGCCCAACGAACAGTCTTGTGGAAGCGCCATGTCGTCAAAGACCTCATCCCCTACCCCAAATGCGATTATCGATCCATACAACTAGCAATGGTCTTCATTGACATTGACCAACATAATTATTTGTTGAAGAGAGACCATCTAGTCGTTGCACAACTCGCACCCAACATCTTATTTGACGTTCCACCACAAATTTTTACAAAGGCCGTAAACGTCGACTTCATTTTCTAATCCACCCAAATATCGCTGATCTTTATTAGGAAAATAAGGGTCTGTTTGTTTTCATCTTCTTTTTTTTTTTTTTTTTTTTTGAACAAAATTTCTATTTTTTTGTTCTCATGAACACATTTGGAATAGAAACAAAAAATAAGAAAAAATGTTTCTTTTTGGAACAATTTTTAAGAATAATTTTTTCTTTCATTTCTTTTTCTTCTCTTTTTTTTTCTTTTCTTTTTCTTTTTCTTTTTCTTTGCCGTCGCCGGCCTCGGCTGGCCGGCGACCGACCGTCAAGGGCCAACGACCTTGTCGAGCATCGCCGCCCCGGCGAGGCTTGGCCTCGCCTTGACCTCGGGTGAGGCTCGGAACCTAGCGGTGGCCCACCTCGCCGACACCCAGGGGCAGGCTCGGGCCTCGCTCACCCAACCAAGGTGAGGCTCGGCCTCGCCCAACCACGTCCTTGTTAGGGGCCGACGAGCCTCATTGTGGCTAGGCGAGGCCGCTAACCCTCATCGGCCGGTCACCGGCCATGGCCGAGGGCCACGGCCGAGGCCAAAAGAAGAAAAAAAGAAAAAGAAAATAAAAATATTAAAAAATTAAAAAATAAAAAAAATAACATAAATTTACTAAACATGTTTTTGTTTATTTTTTTATTCTCGGAACAAGTTTACTATACTTGTTTTTTTATTCAAAAATTGTTCCCCATAACATAAACACTTTTTTTTTTTAATTTCTGTTCCCTAGAACAATTTTTAAACAAAATATTATCAAACGCACCATAACTAATCCTAACTAACAATAATCGCCAGCTGAGAGTTCGCTATTAAAGTGGAGTTTTTATTTGTTTTTGTTTGATAGGCATTGTTGAGTCGATTGTTCACTGAAGCTTCAAAGTTGAAATTTGAGGCAAATTGGATTTGTTTTATCATTTGGTTCTAACCAATATATTGATTAGTAAAGTTGACTTTGCGACAAGTATATTTAATGTAATAACAATTAATGACATGAGGCTTTTGTTTTTCAGATTAAAAAAGGTACAAGATGATATAAATATCCTAACATTCAAAAGTACACAAGTTTGTCGTCTCATTACACTTATCAAAAAAATAATAATAATTTAGAATTCGCTACTTGTGGCTATGACATACAATTTGCTCTTACTCAAAATACTAAGGAGACGGCAATATTTTTAGGATTTATATCATGAAAAACTTTAAACTTATATACTTACAACAAATTTACTTCGAACCAATTTTTTAATTATAAAAAACCTCAAACTAGTATACTCGTGACAAATTCACTTCGAACTAATTTTTTGACCACTAAAAGTTCTAAATTTTTACATTTGTTTCATCAATGGATCTATCTAAACTAGTACATGTGTCGCACGTATATCGGTTTAGGATTTTTGGAGATAAAAAAAATAGTTTGAAAATTTATCACATATGACCAATTTGGAGTTTTTACGGTATTAATCAATATTTTTATAAAGCAAGGACACAGGCATAGAAACTCGATTATTTGAAGAGAAAGTGATTAGTTACATTTTTAGGCTCTATTTGTTTTGCAGAAAATGTGACAATTTTGAAAAACATAAAATGACAATATTTTATGGTACTTGTCTAAGATCTAAAAATGAACTACAAAATGTTTTTACATTGTTTGTAAGGAAATCGGATTTTTGTAAATAGACAATTACTATTCAAGCGTCAATAACTTGTGTGTGAATAGGCAAGGAATCCAGCATGGGCACCGAAATCCTAAACCCGAATCCCTAACTCTTGGGCACAAGCGAAGGCATTGGTCTTGGGTGCACCAAAACCAAGCCTATGAATTCGATGCTTGTGCTCAGCTCCTTAATGCCCAACTTGGGCCTACAAAGCTCGGAGCTAGGTCTAAGGGCACCCAACCCATGCTCAGCTCCACTCTCAAGTCCTCAGCCCAACCTTGATGAATTTAAGAGCGAAGGTGAGGGTCTCAGACGTGGCTTGAGGTGCCGACATAGCCCCAGGCATCAGGGTCTTTTGCTTGACCTTGATGCAATTGACCCTATTGCCAAAAACAAGCGTTGTGATTGTTATGCCTAAAAGCAAAGTTTTTTTTTTTTTATCTAGGCATCAATAACTAGTCATATTTTTTAGATATGCCAGAAATCATTTTCCTGAATTTAAATTTTGGTAGAAATTTTTTTTTGTTGATTCATAAAATATTTTCATTGACTATTTTCCAAATGATTTAAATGCCAAAAAATGAGAAAAATATTTTCTAAGAGACAAACACAGTGTTAATATGCCAATTTAGTTAGTGAATTCATAAACTAACAAAAAGTTCACTGTGATGAAATTAATAGTCGGTGAACGACAGAAGATCTTCAATTAAATGCACATAAACGTAATTATGACATGCAATAAATCCATATTTGCCACAGATTTTGCTTTTTTCCTCGTTTCAGGGTCAACTCTTTCTTCATGCCCATGCATGGCCGCATGCTTACCATTTGGCAGCCCCAAATTAGTCCAGGCTTTTTCCAGCTTTTTCTCTTTTTTGGATTTTATTGAAGCGAGTCTCTGGACGAGTTAAATAATTAAACAAGGAGATTTTGGAAATTTTCGAGCTAAGACCTTACTAAATGAAGTTACACATACCACGGGCTCTAGAAGCCTCCAAGCTTCGATTTTCATTTTTATAAGCGTGTAATGATTCTGGCTTGCCTTGAGTTTCTTCAACAGACAAGCAAATGGCGTATGCACGTGGAAGAAAAGGTAAAATGATTTTGGAGGAAACTAAAAGTTTGAGAGTCTAATTTGGTTTGAGAAAGAAATGTATATGATCGTGAGAGGAGATCAGGAGAGGTTTACGACTCTTTTTTTGGTCAAAAGAGGTTTACAACTTTAAATGAAATTTTAAATGTTTGGTTAGACAATTTTAAACGACGATAAGACAAGAGACATGTAAATTCGAAATCAAATTTAGAAATTAACCAAAAACCATGATGAGTATATTACGAATATTTCCATTCTCTCACAACCTATTATCACCCTGAATAAGGCATGAAACATTATGGGATTTTCTTTTTTTCTTTTTAATTACAAGTCATATTTTAACTAGCAATAAAATTTCGTTACGTATTAAAACTTGATTGATTGGACCTTAGCACATCTTTAAACCATTTCACTTGTACTCTGAGGATATATTCTCTAAGTGAAAGAAGAAAAACTTTATTCCCAATTGAGGATTGAGAAGTGTGGATATTGACACGTTAAAATACAAAAATACAATCCTAGTAGCCAATTTAGCAAATCTGCCAAATGAGGCGGCCTCAATGGAGCTTCCGAGCACCTGTTTTGTGACTACCAAATGATCCACAACGCATAAAATCTGAAATGTGTGTGTGTGTGTGTGTGTTTTGTTAGAATATATTTAAAATTGGGACGCAATCTTTGCAAGTTCAAGAGTCAACCGCCTGTTGTTTACGGCCCTGTTTGGTAACCATCTAAATAGGGCTAAGGGTTCGTTCGTTTCACGGAAAATGAGTTCCAGGAAAAAGTTTTCCGGATTTTTCGGTATTCGTTTCACGGAAAATAAACTACTTAAAGAAAATGTTTTCCATCATTGGAAAAACAACCTTCAAAGATGAGGAAAATGTTTTCCACCATAACTTCTTCCACTTTGCTTCTTTTTACCAACATATTTTTGTTTTATTTATATGCTTTCTTTTTCTTTTTTTCCTTTTCTTTTATTTCTTTCATTTTCATCTTTCTTCCTTTTAGACCAAAAAAAAAAAAAAAAATCTTTTTCCTAGCCTTGGCCGATTGTTGGCCACGACGGCGGTCGGCGACCGACCGTGAGCCAACTCAAGCTCTGCCCCAGGCCGGCGAGGTGGAGCTCGTGGCTTGCCAAATCCAGTGAGCTAGGTGGGGCTCGAGCCTTGCCCGAGCTCACCGAGGGTTCGCCGGGCTCGGCAAGCTCACGGCTCGCTAAAGCCCAGCGAACCTCTAGCGAGCTCTCGGCTGGCCGTGAGCTCGGCAAACCTCCGGCGAGCTCAAGCGAGGCCCAAGCCCCACCTAGCTCGTTGGATCCGGTGAGCCATGAGCTCCGGATCCAAGCAATCTTTGCCCCGGCCATGCGGTGTGCGGGCGGCGACGGAGGAAGGAGGAGGAGGAAGGAGGAGGGAGGAAGGAAAAGAAAAATGAAAAAATAAAAAGAAAGAAAAACAAATAAGAATTTTGATTTTTTTAAATACAAATAATTAAAAATTCAATTAAAAAAATAAAAATAAAATTAATTTTTTGGTCAATTAAAAATATTAAAATTCAATTCTTCAATAATTTTTCCCAAATAGTTAAATTAGCTAACGAATGGTGGAAAATATTTTCCATTCAAAATTCAGGTTTTAGCCGAACACCATAAAATATAGTCATTTTCCTGAAAAATGACTTTCCGAAAATGGCTTATTTTCTGCGAAACGAATGGACCCTAAATTCGATATTTTGTTCCCAGAATCGGTTTGGGCCTTGAAACGTGTTTGGTAAAATTTTTGTTCCCAGAAACAGATTGGGAGTAAAATCAATAATAAAATAAAAATGTGATTTTTGTTCTAGAATCGAATTGAGAATCAAAATTATTCTTCTCTTTTCTTCTTCTTCATCGACCGCCCGTCGCTGCTTACCGCCAATCGCTGACAACAAGTCCAGCAAGCTCATCAGAGGCTCGCCGGGCCAAGGCGAGGTCCAGGCGAGCTCACCGAAGACAAGCCCAGCCACCGGCAAGGCTCAATCTCGCCAAATCTGGTGAGGTCGGCTTGGTCATCGGCAAAGCTAGGCGAGGCTCGCCTAGCTGCCAACGAGGCTCAACCAACGAGAGCCGGCCTCGCCGAGAGCGGCAACGCTCTAGTGAGCTCTCGGCCCTCGTCTCGCCGGTCGTCGGTTCGGCAATTGGCCTGAAGAAGAAGAAGAAAAATAGGAGAAAAAAATAAAAAATAAAAAAATATATTTACAAATTAAAAGAAATTGATTTAGAATAAAATCAATGAACACGGTACAAACGCAATTCTATTTCGAAATAAGATATTTTGTACGATTACAAAACGCATTTTTTTACTCGGAATTAGTTCTTGGAAACAGAATAAAAAATAATTATTTATGATTAGAATTTGTTCATAAACAGAATGTTACCAAACGCGCTCTAAGACTTTCTTGTCCTGACTTTTCCTCTTGTGAAATTATGGTTATACCCCCAACAGCTAATAGGAGAGAGATTAAGACTAAAATTCGGCTGTGTTGGGCGTTGAATAAAAATTCATTCAGTCACATCAATTAATTTTTATTCCCCGAAATAGAAAAGTAGCCAAAAATATATTTGGAATAAAAAAAATGTAGAAAAAAAGTAGTTAAAAATAATTTTTAAAAGTTTTATTTTCTTTTTTTTTTTTTCTTCTTCTTCCTTGCCATTGGTTGCCAATTGCCGCCCGGCCGCCATTCACTAGTTGCATGGACACCACCGGTCACCGGATGCCATCATCACTAGTTGCCGATTGCCGGTTGCCACTTGTCGTCGTTGCCCACCACCACCGTTGTTCACCAATCGCTGAACATCATCGCTGTCAAGCGCCGCCATTAACGACTAGAGGAGGAGCAAGAAGAAGAAGAGAAAGATAATTTGTGAATTGTAACAAACACATTCTTATTGTTTTTCTATTTTAATAATATAAATTTTGTATATTTATGAAACGCGTTCTTTTACTCAAAAATATTATCAAACATATATTAAAGGTTCGTTTGATAACTAGTCCAATAGTAATTGATTATACTCTTTTATTCTAGGGAATAATTTAGATTTATTTAGTAAATTTTTTGTTTTCAAGAATAGATTTGCAAAAAAATTGACAGGTAAAAAAAAGTTACTTCTTTGTTTTTGGAAACAATTTCAGGATCAAGCCAACTTGATTTTCTTTTTTTCTTTTCTCTTATTCTTTATTCTTCTTCCACCGTCGCCACCATTGGCCATCGCCATTTATTGCCGTCAGTTGCCAAAAACTGATTGGATGAGATTTGATGAGCTCCCTAGTGGCCAAGCGAGCCTTAGGCCTCCCTTAGTCATCCCTCAGGCCTCCTTTAGTCGTTGGCAAGGCTCAACCGACGAGGCGTGGCCTCACTAAGGGCTGAAAACATTCTGGTGAGGTCATTGACTCGTCCAACCGATTGTTGGTCGTGAGGTGACACCATGACACTGCCATTTTTCGACGATGGTGGAGATGGCGGCGAGGCGATCGAAGCGGGAGAGGGAGGAGCGGTTGCCAAGGCGAGAAGTTCCGAGGGGAGGGAGGGAGTTGCAGAGAGGGTCGTGGAGTTTTTCTTTTTTATTATGGATCTACTACCAGAAATTTGAGAAGCTTTTGGAGGTCCACACGTTGATGAGTTACGTGGTGATGCTGACGAGGAACTGGGGAAGTTCCAGAAACCACGTGCTGGGTTGTGTTCCCGTTTGGGAGCACCGCATGGAGAAACTACGGGCTTACAGAGAAACTACGGGCTCACAAGGTTTTGTGTTTTGCTTGATTTTGACTTCGTACGTGATATTTTATGGCAACTTTATGATGAATACATATTTTAAAATCATTGTTCTAGTTATCAAACGTATTTAAATATTTAAAGATTATTTTTGAGAATAAGATAAAAAAATAATTTTTTATTAGAAATTATTCCGAGAACAAATAGTTATCAAACGCACGACTCTTTTTGTCCTGACTTTTCCTCTCATTAAATTACGGTTATACCCTCAGCAGCCATCAGGAGGGAAAGAAAACGCTGTGCTTGGCGTGGAAATGAGGCTTTAGGTTTTTGTGCCCCCTCTTCCCTCGCACGCCGTCGCCGATCTCTCCCTCCTCCGGCCCGCTCGTAGCTTTTACCGATCGTCGCCATGTCGTCGGAAGCGGAAGCCCCGCCACCGGAGCAACCGAAGGTGAGCAAGAAGGCCGCCAAGAAGGAGGAGGCCAAGCTGGAGAAGCTCCGCCGCCGCCAGGAGGCCTCGTCGGCCGCCGCGGGGGCCGCGCCGGACGAGGAGGATCCCCTGGCCGGGAACTACGGGGAGGTGCCGCTGCCGGAGCTGCAGTCGAAGGAGGAGGTGCGGGAGCCGTACACGGCGGTCGGGGCGCTGGCGGAGGAGATGAAGGACGAGACGGTGGTGGTGAGGGGGAGGGCGCAGACGATAAGGGCGGTGGGGAAGAAGATGGCGTTCGTGGTGGTGAGGGAGAAGGGGTTCACGGTGCAGTGCGTGGTGACGGAGAAGGAGGGGCTGGTCAGCCGGCAGATGGTGAAGTTCGTCGCCTCCTTGAACCGCGAGTCCATCGTCGACGTCCACGGGTCCCTCACCGTCCCTTCGTCGCCCATCAAGGGCGCGACCCAGCAGGTGGAGATTCAGGTCGGTAAGATCTACTGCGTCAACAAGGCATTGCCCACCCTCCCCATCAATCTCGAGGACGCTGCTCGCAGCGAGGCCGAAATCGAGAAGGCTCTTCAGGTACTACTTCTCTCTCTCTCTCTCTCTCTCTGATAATCGTTTCATCTCTAGACTTATAAAGTGAAGGCTAGAGTGTCCTGTTTATGTTCCCTTTTTGCAAAATTTGCAGGGTGGAGAGCAGCTCGTTCGTGTTAATCAGGACACGAGGCTAAATTTCAGAGTGCTCGACATACGCACGCCTGCTAATCAAGGAATCTTCCGAATCCAGAGTCAAGTTGGCAATGTGAGCTTCCCCATATCCCATTCCTGATGAAATTGGACAAACTCGTTGCATTTCTTTGTCCCCTCTTCCTCAAACCACGCCTAAATCCACAACTAGTCCGTAGAAGGGAAGGGAATGACATTATTTTGACTTGCTTTTGTTTCAGTACATGCAGTATATAACTGCAAGATGTTAGGAAATATTTTACTTCCAATCGTTGAGGAGTAAATGTTTCAAAACACAGTGGAGCTTTACAACGCATGGTATGAAAGGGATAGGATAGGAGAAATGGGGAAGTCTTTTTCCTTTGTTTGTGTGTGCTTCAAATGTTGATGGGTTGTTTTGGTAGTTTCCAATCTCCATATGACTGCGAGTGCCATTTCTTAAGGTAAGATGCTGATGCTCTGGCTGTCATGCATTCAGTGGCCAAGATTCTGCTGTTTACGTATGTATTGAGTACTGTGTTTTGAGTCCAACACCTAAACTTATATGGTTCCACATTTTGCAGATATTTAGGCAGTTCTTGTTATCTGAAGACTTTATTGAAATCCATACACCAAAATTGATAGCTGGATCCAGTGAAGGAGGTTCTGCTGTTTTTAAACTGGACTATAAAGGGCGCCCTGCATGCCTGGCCCAGTCACCTCAGCTTCACAAGCAAATGGCCATTTGTGCTGATTTTGGGCGTGTTTTTGAGATTGGCCCTGTTTTCAGGGCTGAAGACTCTTTCACTCATAGGCATTTGTGTGAATTTACTGGCCTTGATGTTGAAATGGAGATCAAGAAACACTATTCTGAGGTGGGAGTGGATACTTTTTCCATTTATTTTGTGCTTTAGTTCAGTTCAGTAAAGTGGACATTTCTGTGCAGGTAATGGACATTGTGGATCAGCTGTTTGTTAAAATGTTCGACTCACTGAATGCAAGTTGCAAGAAAGAACTTGAAGCTGTTGGAAGACAATACCCCTTTGAACCTTTGAAGGTTATGATACTATATACTTTTTTTTTTTTTTTTGGGCAATCCTCAGAACAGTAGGTGATGATTACAAAAAGAACTCATGGGCAGAACTTTTAAATTGCAGTACTTGAGAAAAACCTTGCGGCTTACATTTCAAGAAGGGGTTCAAATGCTCAAGGTGAGGAAATTTTTTTCAGCAGCTAATATAACTGCTAATATTAGAAAACAAATGAGCAGATAGAGTGGCTACATATGCGTTGCTTCTAAGTGAAACTGACTGTTTGTGTTGGAAGAGGGACCATGAAAAGTGAATGACAAGGATATGCCATGTATGTGTACATTGGGGGCTGATTGTTGGCTTGGTCAAGTAGATTTGGATAGTCAACTACTTAGAGCAACCGACTTGTTTCCTTGATATGTTAAGGTCCATCCTCCCATGATCATGGGCTCTCTCCAGGTCCTTGATGTGCACCTAGGGGCTCAATGCTATGATTCTATTTTTTAACATAGACATTCTGTTTTAAGGTCTATATGAAGTCGCGAGAGAAATATGAAGTTCTTTGACTCCAAAATTTAGCTTTGGAAAGGTGGTTTTCTCAATGTAGGGTCTGACCTGCATTGGTATTTTAACATTTTCAGAATGCAAATGGAAGGGAATTAATGGATTTTTTTAGTATTCTTGTTCTACCCCATATGTGGCCTTCATAATTCCAATTTTTCCCTCTATGACTCTACTTTCTGGAAACCAGCAACCCTGCCACCTTCCTTGGTGGTTTCCTTGCAATTCTTCACAGCTACGTAGTTGGTGGCAGTGGGATTCAATGGCAAGGTTTCCGGTTGCCCTCAGTGATATATCTGCCTTCCTTGAATTTCAACAGAACTGGCACATCTCTCTCTCTGTCTTCGCTTTCCCCAGCACACTCACTCACAAAAGCCTTAGAGTAAAGTGTGCCAATCTGCACCCATTTTGTCTTGTCCTCGGTCAAAGAACACCAGTAAGCAGCAACCTGGCCAACCCAATTCGGACACGATATTGGTGTCGCTCATGGATCTCCATCCTTTGCTCTGTTTTTTGTCCTACATTGTATTCTTTTTTCTTTATTAATTGATCTTTTAGTTAATTAATTTATCACATAACACCCATTTATCTTTAAACCTATCAAAGCAATACCAACCTTGAGATGATTCTTAACTTGGTAATTGTCTGTTAATAGGAATGATCAAAAATCTTTTTAAGTATAGTTTTCACTGAACAAAAGTTTCTTTCAAATGGGATTGGAAAATACTATCTACTAAACACTGAACTACTTTGAGTAGATGCACGTTAAGTCAAAGCCCCTTCTTTAAAGGAGCTTTCCAAATGTCAATACACTCCTAAACTCACCCTTATTTCCTAGCTTGATGCATGCTGGTAAATAAATAATTGGGTTTGAATCTTATGGATGCAGTTTATATTTTTGAGTTCTAGCATTTATTTTGGGCCAATTTTCAGCATGGATTTTCTAGTTGGTGGGTTTTTTGCTGGAATTTTGCTTTTAGTGAATTTTACTGTAGATTGTGTGGGAAAATCATGTCCTTTCAGCAGGAAGCTGTTAGCTAATTCTATGGGTCATTTGTTGTTGCATCTTATTTATTGTTGTTGGGAGTTTGATTTCTTGTCTCCCTCAGAATGAGTGCATTGAGATTCTGGAGTCATTTCATTGTCAATAGCATGTATAGATCGCATCAACTTATGGACTGAAGTGAGCAGCATCCTGACATTAATTGCTTTTGCTCCAAAATCCTTGAGGTTGCTTTTTCCATTAAATGTTGGTTACATTCCTGTATAGTTTTGTAACAGTTACTGGTTTGTGGATAAGCGTTTTTAATGTAATTAGTTTGGTTCTGAACATACATGCCCTCATATGTGCCAATATTTTTCCTTGCTGCTCTGACATTACTATGCTTGTACAGGATGCTGGTATTGAGATTGATCCTTTTGGTGACCTGAGCACAGAAGTAGAGAGAAAATTGGGACAGCTGGTTCTAGAAAAGTAATGAGTTAATTAATCTTTGATGTGCCTGAATTTCTAAGTTAGGTTTGTGATCGTTATTGCAATCACTTTTGGCTGTGATTAACTTACCAAGCTTTCTTTTATTCTTAGGTATGGCACCGAGTTCTATATACTTCACCGATATCCTATGGCTGTTAGGCCATTCTATACCATGCCATGCTATGATGAACCTGCCTACAGTAATTCATTTGATGTCTTTATTAGAGGTGAATTTTTTGGCCATCCTATACCTTCAGTAAATTTTCTCTGATTGATGGTTTGGGAGTTATGCCTTGGTATGATTATTTGGCCTTACGGTCTGTTAGAAATGGTTATGCATGTTCAAATTGTTCGAAAAGAAACATAGGGAGGGAATTGGTGGGGAGGGAAGGCTTGGACTCTCTGGAGAACCATGGGTTCCATTGATTCTTTATAGACCATGAAGTGTCCTTAAATAGAGACAGTATCTTCCGTAACCCCTGATGGTTTAGAACTTCTTCCATAGATTCTTGGGCTTCTCCTTTTTCTTTTGAATGGCCTCTATTATAAAGTTGCATATCGAGGCCCTTAACTAACATCCAGTAAAAATTATGTCTCCTCCCATGATTGGGCTATAGATGTGAGAGTTGCCCATATGGGTCTCTTTTAACCTATAAACCTTGCATTCAATGGCATCTTTGCAAACTTCTGATATGTCATTTTGTCCTAGGTGAGGAGATCATATCAGGAGCTCAGCGTGTCCATGTTCCTGAACTTCTTACCAAGCAAGCAGAGGCAAAAGGAATCGATGTGAAAACCATTGAAACGTACATCGACTCTTTCAGGTAATCCAGTTTGATCATCTTTGTTCTTCTAGAAACAGTCATATTCTTTTGCTATCATTGATGCAATGGTTGAGTCAGTGCATCACAGCTTTGATGATCCATGTTCAGTGCTTAGTCATCTAGTTGATCAAGCTGAACGTGATTGTTCCTCCGTTATTGCGGGACATTACGATGGTAATTTTGGTGGTGCAGGTATGGAGCACCTCCACATGGGGGTTTTGGAGTGGGACTGGAGCGGGTAGTCATGCTCTTCTGCGGTCTCAACAATATTAGGAAAACCTCTCTTTTCCCTCGTGATCCACTTAGAATCTCCCCTTGAGAACAGATTCGGTGGTGCTATTCTGATGGGTCATCCTTGGACGTTTATGCATTGGGGCTCGGCTCGAGTTTTGACTATCTGGTGCATATGAACTTCGCAGATTACAGCGCCCTCGGATTTCGAATGACCATCTTTGCCAATAGGAAATAGTATAAAAGCTAGTCTTGATTTGTTTATGATCAAGAGGGGGTCTGGCAATGAATTTCTGATTAGATTACGTCTTGTCCCATACATCATACACGGTTTTCCTTTTCTTTTTGTCATCGATGATACAAGGTTTGAATTTCTACTCTGTTGGTGGGTTTTGCTTTTCCAATCTTCCGATACTCAATAATCTCGACGACGAGGGATGTTCTTGCCCGACATATGTTGGTAGAATTTAAAGTGAATTGAGTATATGTCGAAATTGTTGATGAAATTTGCATGCGCAATTTAATTAGACAAAGATCATGTCACGGCAACTTACGGCTGATTTCTATGATTTTTAATTAATGAATGTTGTAAAATTAAGCATATATAGATTTACGCTAGATCCCTACCGGGTTGAGCTTCAATTCGGGTTTGAAGTTAGAAAATGCATGAACTTGGCGTAATTTTTTTTTCTAGGTATCTAGATGGGTCCTATTCTTTAATTAGAACTTAACTAATGTTGCAATTTTTAACCTTTTGGGTTTATATCCTGAAAACCTAATACCAGTACATATGTGATAAATTTATCACAAAGTAATTTTTTGACATGAAAAGTTTAAATTGGTACACATGTAACAAATTTACTTTGACTGATCATAAAAAATCTTAAAGTGATATATTTGTAATAAATTTATCAAAAATTTGTTCAACTGTAAAAAATTTGAAATTGATATTTATGACAAATATATCTTTGTTAAATTGGATTAATATCACAAAAAACTACAAAAATTGTATAATCGTGACAAACATAAAATAAAATCATAAACTAATGCACAATCAATTGTCACGTGTCATTTAAATTAATAATTTAACAATAAAAAAATTTAATAAAAACTAACATAATATAAATTTTTAATAATTTTTAATTTTTTTTTTAAAAAAATTTGAAATTTTTATTCTTTATTCTTTATTCTTTATTCTTTTATTCTAGTGTACTAGTTTAAAGTAAATGTGTCAAAGTTGTATTAATTTAGGATTTTTTATGGTCAAAAAATTAGTTTTGGATAAATTTATCATAAGTGTACTAATTTGGAGTTTTAAAAATTTCAAAAAATAAACCCTAAAAATTGTTTTTTAATACTTTTTTAGGACTTTACAAAAAAAAAAAAAAAACACCTTTTTTGGCACTTTTCCGTGTCAAAGTTGTACTTTTTTTTATGGGCAAAAACATTTTCTTTAACTTTTTTTTATATTAGTAAAGAATGTTAACGTCAAGTGCGTGCTTTTTTTTAACCCTGGCAAGGACGGCGCAATTGTCTCTAGACAATACGATCTTTCTCGAGACTTAAATATCAATATCTTTCTCTTGAACCAAAATCAAAAGTCGGCCTTTCTCCGGAAAGAAATGGAGAAGCCCCACATACCGCCCTCTTGAATGATGGAAATAGTAGATAAGCCCTTCATATAAATCTTTTAACCGAAGGTTGAAACGATTGATGAATTACATACAATATGATAGTGGAAAACGAAACACTTGAGAACTTAAAATATTAATATCTTTTCTATTGAACGGAAATAGCCGGATATTGACGAGGAGGGATTCAAACCTCGGACACCATGGTTCATAGCCACCTACGGACTCTAGAACAAATTTTAGATAAAGCACTTCCCAACCCTTGGTTACAAACCATTGAAACCGAGGTTGGAACAATCGATGAGACAATCGCTGTAGAAAGAGAGAAATTAGAGGAATAATACTTAAAATTGATCTCTCTCCTTGGGTGGCTCCTTTTTGGATATCAAACTCCACCTTCTTACTTTTATATATAACAACAGTTAGCTTATAAAAATATTGCCTTACTCAAAAGATGTAATTAATACGACTCACAATAGATTCATAAATTTTTGACAAACTAATACCCTATATTTAGTGAGAGCTCAACTCCGAATTCAATTACAATTTTTTAATCTAATTCCACAATAACTTTTCGATAACCCCACTCTTAACTCAACTTGGGCCTTTAAAAATGGAGGTAGATCTTTGATCTCACAGGTGCTCTCTTCAGTACATTAATAAATCTCAACTAATGATTGACGAAAATGAAATTTTATTAATAGTTGAAATTTGTCGAAATATCTAGGGACCTCAAAAGTGACCTAAGTTTTGTTTCGAGAGACGTGCAGATTCTAACATTTCTAGCAGAACCCTTCAACCGAAGCCTGCGGTAATGCCATTCATAGAAGATCCTTCAACATTTATATCGTACTTAATTTAGGACCTAAAATTTTTCAATTTAATTTCTTATCTTTCGAAGTTGATTTGATGTGATCCTGCCATTATAATAAAGCTAACACCGATTAGTTGATGTGTCCATCGATTCTTTACATGCTCGCATTCATATGAAGCTAACTTGACTTACAAGCATGAACATCGGCAGCAGCAAGTAGTGCGGACAAGCATGGACTTGGCCACCCAAGAAAGCCAAAATATGAAGAATTATACGAGTATTGGCACCCAAGAAAGCCAAAATAGATATTGGTCATGCGAATAGAAAAATCAACTCTATGAGTACTGACTATATTAAGGGCAATATCAATTTTATAATCATAAGATGCACGGTCAATTATGTTAATCAAACCATGAACAGCACAAATTTGGCAAGAGATAGAGTCACGGCGAGTGACACCAGCATGTTAGGCTACGACCCCAAAATCTTAGGCGGTTGGTATCAAAGCCATTTAATTGGCGGGCGTGCTCTCTAATTTGGCTCCTAAGAAAGCCAATATTGATATTGGCCATACAAATAGAGATATTGATTATATGATGTATTGACTATATTTAGGGTGATATTAGTTTTATAATCGTAAGATGAGTAGTCGATTATGTTAATCAAATCATGAAAGTGGACACCGGCATGTTAGGCTACAACCCTAGAATCTCCGGAGATCAGTATGATGGCCATTCCATTGGCAAGCATGCTCTCTATTTTGGCACCTAAGAAATCCAAAATAGATGTTGGCCATACAAATAGAGATATCGACTATATGAGGTATTGACTATATTAAGGGCGATATCAATTTTATAATCATAAGATGTACAGTCGATTATGTTAATCAAATCGTGAATAACATGAGTTTGGTGAGGCGGTAGAGTTGTGGCGTGCAACACCGGTGTGTTAGGCTACAACCCTAGAATCTCAGGAGGTTGGTATCATGGCCATTTAATTGGTGGGCATGCTCTCTATTTTGGCACCTAAGAAAGCCAAAATAAATATTGGTTGTACGGAAAGAGATGTCGACTATATGAAATATTGACTATATTAAGGGTGATATCAATTTTATAATCATAAGATGTACAGTCGGTTATGTTAATCAAATTGTGAATAGCACGAGTTTGGCGAGCGGTAGAGTCGCAGCGCACGACACCAGCGTGTTAGGCTTCGACCATAGAATCCCAGGAGGTCGGTAACATGGCCATTTAATTGGTGGGCATGCTTTCTTAGGCTCTTTCACCCCCCGACATTGTCTAGTCTAGGACACGATAAAGCGACATTGGCTGGTATATTCTGTGCTTTCATTTGACCAAAAGCATCGAAATACGTGTGAGCAAGCATTAAAGAAAACAAAAGAGAGCTCTCGAGAAGATGTAGGATGGGTGATAACGTGTCGGGGGATGTTACGTCCTGCGTAGCCAATTGCAAGTTGATGCTGATCTGCTGATCGCTAGCCCTGCTTAATTTTCTGTCCACGCCCGACGTTGATGTCCGAGTCACATCAGCTCCTTCGTGTTCAAGCCCTCCGTGTGATGAAGTCGTTGGGCCGGCCAAGAAAAGTGTCGCGATTACTCAGATATGTTCGATTCGGCGATGGTATTGGCTGGATCTAATGAAAATTATCACATCAACATACGTAATGAACTCTAGGCTGAATATCAAAATCATCTACTAATTCTAGAACTACGACTTTATAACCTGGACTTGGTATGATTCTGAGTTTATTTAAAACACAATGGTTTCTCTTTTCCAAAAAAAATACCCCGCCCTTTTCGTCGATGAAGGCAATGTTGGCGCTTGGGATCGGCGGAGGTCAACTGCCAGCTTAAGAGTAAGGTTTGAGATATCAGGATGATTGAGGAGGGATTAGGGTTTTCAACATCCTTGTGTTACAAAACTTCTATTATCTTAAAAATTTAGTTCAAAAGGCAAGGCTTTCCGCCTTTCTCTTTATAAACCAACCATTAATCCATTCCACAATCGATGTGGAACAACCTCCATCAAGCCTAGAATGGAGCGGTATCAACTCGTAACTCTCCTGTGTGATTATGATATCAATGTTAGTTAGGTGGTCTTGGGTTTTTTTGCCCTAAAAATTAATTCAAAAGACGAGACTTTCCTCACCTTTATAAATTGATTACTAGCTCCTTTCACAATCAATATGAGACAAACTCAACATCCTCAATACATTGGGACTCGGCTGGTGTTTTGAAATCCAGTGCAAATGAAGTTGGCATATTACAGCGCCCTTGGATTTCTAACGACCATTTTGCTAATAGAATATAGTATAAAAGCTAGTCTTGATTTGTTTATGATCGAGAGTTGAATTTCTGATCAAATTACGGGTTGAGCCATACGTTATACAGGTTTTTCCTCTTCTTTTTGTCATCGATTATACAAGGTTTGAATTGCTAGCTTTTTGTTTTGTTTTTTGTTTTTTTTTTTTTTTTTAATCTTACGATACTTAGAAATCTTGACAACGAGGGACAAATTTGTTTAGCCGAAGGTCATGTCACGGCAACTTCCAGCTGTCTTCTATAATTTTTCATTAATGAATGTCGAAAAATTTATCACGTACAGATTTATGCTTATTCCTTATCGGGTTGAGCCTGAAAATCGTGTTCGAAATTAAAAAATACATGAACTTTGCGTTTTTTTTTTCTGGTAACTAGATGGGTATTATCCTTTAATTACAACCTAACTAATGTTGCAATTTTTAACCTTTTTTTGGGCAAAAACATTTTTTAACCTTTTTATATTAGTAAGAATGTTATATATTGTCAACGGCAAGTGCATGCTCTTTTTAAACCCTGGCAACGACCACGCAACTGTCTGAGTCTCTAGACAATACGATCATGGAGAAGGAATCACTCGAGAACTTAAATATCAATATTTGTCTTGAATTAAAATCAAGATTGACCTTCCCACGGAAATAAATGGAGAAGGGCCCCATGTATCGCCTCTCGAACAACGAAAATAGTAAATAAGCCCTTCGTAGAAATCATTGTCAAAGGAAACAATGCCAGCTAACCTAAAATGAATAATCCAGAATCACCCAAGAATCACCACAATTTCCTCCCCAAGGAAGATCACCGAAGAGATATCTCGGAATCACCGCAATTTCCTCTCCAAGGAAGATTACCCAAGAGATATCTCTCTTGAAATCTTCACAGTGATTAATTGAGTCAATCTAGGATTAGAATTGATAAACCTAGATTAGGAAAATATACTCTTTCTTTTTATTAATCATTCTTTGTATTATATATTGGTTCTTTTGTACAAAGATTTATGCAGCTCTCAATATAATAAAACTTTCCTCAAGGCAATATTCTGCCGAAATCCATCTCTCTTGAATTGTTACAACCATTTGGGTGAAAGTCGAAACGATTGATGAATTACCTATAGACAATATGATCATGGAAAACAAAACCTGAGAACTTAAAAATTAATATCTTTCTATTGAACCAAAACCAAAGGAAATAGCTGGTTGTGGGCGAGGGGGATTCAAACTCCTACACCATGGTTCATAGCCACCTATCGACTCTAGAACAAATTGTTGATAAGCACATTCCAACCCTTGGTTAGAAACCATTAACTGATGATATTACCCATAGTTATCTCGCAGTTCTGCTAACTATATGGGTAAGGAAGAGATGTGCCAATCGCCATAGAAAGATAGAAACTAGTGGAATATTACTTAAATAGGTCTGCTCCTTGGGTGGCTCCTTTGTAGGCGTTGAACTCTGCCTTCTTACTTATGAAAAGAAAAAGAAAAAGTACAGTTTTTTTTTTTGAAGAAAAAAAAAAAGTACAGTTAGCTAATGAAAAATATTGCCTTACTCAAAGGATGTGACTAATATGACTACCCAATTCAATAGATTCATAATTTTTTTTTTTATGAACTAATGCTTTGCATCTAGTGAGGGTTCCATTCCACTTTGAAATTATTTAAAAAATTTTAATCTAATTCGACAATAACTTTTCAATAACCCCACTCTCGACTCAATCAGGGCCTTTAAAAATGAATATAGATTTTTTATCTCATGGGGTGCTCTCTTCGGTACATTAATAAATCTCAACTATCCATAGACAAAAATAAAATTTTATCGATAGTTGAAATTTAAAATATCAAGGGAAGCATTGTGCCTAGCAAAAAATCTTCACCTCTTAAAAGTGAAAAGAATCTTCACCTTCTATGGAAAAGTGACCTTTTCAAAGTTTTTTAGGAGTGGATTTCGTTTTGAGAGAAGTGCAGATTCTAATACATCTAGCGGAACCCTTCAACCCAAGCCTGCGGTGATGACATTTATAGAAGGTCCTTGAACTCTTATATTTTACTTAATTTGGGCCTAAAATTCTTTCAATCTTATTTCCTAACTTTCGAAGTTGAATTGATGTGATCCTTCCATCATAATAAAGCTAACACCGATTAGTTGATGTGTCCATTGATTATTTAAATTGTCCATGCTAGCATTCACATGAAGCTGACTTGACTTACGAACATGAACAACGACAATGGCAAGTAGTGTGGAAAAGGGCATTGTATTCAGTCGATCTTAAGAAGTTAAAAATTATATTAAAAAAAAATTCAGGAATTATATTGAACAACAATGAAAAGTTGAAGTGATTTCTTTGTTAATATAACCCTTTTATTTAAGACCCCTACTTTTGCATTTTCCAAACTCCTTTTAGAAGATTCATTTGCATTAATCTTTATCTAACGACCTACTTCATTTGTACATCAAATTTTTCCAATCTAATTATAGGATGATGGATTAATTGAAAGGACATCAAAATTACTAAATTGCACAACTTGATGGTTGGCAAAAGTCAAACTTGTTGAAATACATTAATGAACCATTGTTGAAATACATTAATGTTATCACAAATTAAGTTAATTTTTTTTATTGACTTTTTTTTTTTTTTTTGTTTTTTTTTCCTCTAACTAATGTGAAAAAAATATGGGATATAAGTTTTGCGTGATGTAAGTGAATTGCAGAATTTCATTTTACCTAATTATTTATAAGTATAGATTGAATTGTGACAAATCATAAGAATAGTGGTACCTAAGAAAGCTAAAATAGATATTGGTCATACGACTAAAGATAGTGACTTTGCAGGTATCAATTATATTAAAGGTGATATTAACTTTATAATCACAAGATGTACCACTCAATTATGTCAATCAAATCATAAATAGCACAAGTTTGGCGAGCAATGGAGTCACGGCGCGTGACACTGGCATGTTAGGTCACGATCCTAGAATCTCAAGATGTCAGTATCATGGCCATTTAGGGCCTACATGTTTGTGTTTATTTTTTCTGTTTATGAACAAAAATTCTGTTTTTTTGTTCCCGGGAACAAAAACTGAACAGAAACGCGTTTGTTTGCGTTTTTGTTTCAAATCTATTTTTTTGTTCCCGGGAACATATTTAGAACAGAAATAAGAAACAAAAAAAAACTTATTTATTGTTTCTTGAACAATTTTTAAGAACAAATTTTATCTCCTATTTTTTTTCTTCTTCTTTTTTCTTTGGCCGGTTCCGGCCCCAAGGCGAGGCCGAGCCTCGCCCGTGCCAGCAACGCTCGGCCTTGCCTTGGCTGGGCGAGCTCGAGCTCGCCCAGATCCAGCGAGGCTCGGCCTCCTTGGGCCACCGCTAGGCGACAAGTGGTCCGGGCGAGGCCGTCGGCCCTCGTTGGTGGTCGCCGGCCATGGCTGGGCCATCGGCCGGTCGCCGGCCATGGCCGAGGCCGGCGACCGGCCAAAAGAAGAAAAAAATAAAAAAATAAAAAAAGGAAAAATAAAATAAAAATATTTAAAAAATTAAAAGAAACAAAAAAGAATACAAATTTACTAAACTTATTTTGGTTTTTTTTATTTATTTCCCGAACAAGTTTACCAAACGGATTTTTCTGGTCAAAAATTGTTTTCCGAACAAAAATAGTTTTTCTATTTCTGTTCCCTAAAACAATTTTGAACAAAAATACAAATAAACGCACCTTTAATTGGCGAGCATGCTTTCGTAGGCTCTCCCCCCTAAAAAATCGTCTAGTCCAGGACACGATAAAGCGGCATTGGCTGGAATTTTCTGTGCTTTCATTTGACTAGAAACATCGAAATACCTATCAACAAGCATTAAAGAAAACAAAAGAGAGCTCTCAAGAAGATGGAGGATGGCGATGATTTGTCCGGGGATGTACGTCCTGCGTACCCGGTTGCACGTCCATGCTGATCGCTAGCCATGCTCAATTTTCCATCCACGCCCGACGTTGATGTCCGAGTCACATCGAGCTCCTTCGTCTTCAAGCCCTCTACGTGATGAAATCATAGGGCCGGCCAAGAAAAAAAATGCAAGTGTCGCGATTACTCGGATACATTCAAATTCGGCGACGGTGTTGACTGGATCTAATGAAAATTATCACATCAACACACGCAATGAACTCTAGGCTGAACATCAAAATAATCTACTAATTCTAGAACTACGACTTTATAACCTGGACTTGGTATGATTCTGAGTTTATTTAAAAAACAATCTTAGGGAAATGGTTGGAGGCAACATGGTGACGCTTGGGATCGCCGAAGGTCAATAGCCAGCTTTTAGGGTTTTCGGCATCTATCTATCATGGCAGCCTCAAAAAAACTAACTTAAAGAGTGAGACTTTCTGTCTTTCTCTCACACTTGAGTCTTCTTCCAAAATTGGTATGAATCGACCTCTATCTATCAGGCCTAGTTCAGAGGCATAATAACCTTTAACTCTCCCGTGTCATTATGATAGCAGCATTTGGTAGTCTTGGACTTCTTTTATGCAAAAAGCTAGACCGAAGAGGGAGACTTCTCCCATACTTATAAAGTGACTGCCAACCCCTTCTACAGTCAATGTGGGACAGCCTTAACAATTCTAGTCATTGTAGTCGTGTAAATTAGGGCCACTAATATAACATAATACTAGAAAATCTAAAAGATAGACGATTTTTCCTCCTCTCCTAATTTGTACTTCTCCTTGCTTGGGTGGCTGAGCTTTGGTCTTATCCCTCCCGCTCCCACCACCTTCCGCAACCTCGCTTTGTCTTCTTCTTCTTCTTCGCGCACGTTCGTCCCACTTCTTCAACTATTCTCTTCTTCTTCTTCTCTTCTCCCACTTCTTCAACCATTCTCTCTCTCTCTCGCTACGGTGCCGGCCTTCTCGAATTATGATGGTCAGAGAGGCTCTTTCTCTTCGTTCCCAACACGTCATGGACACCTGGGGAGTTGGTGTTCCGACGATTCTTCATCAACTGAAAAAACCGAGTCTCAATCGTGCATTAGCAACTTTCTTGCAATTTAACAAGTTTCTTCATTGCTAGCAGTGAAGATATTGATTGACCATAGTCAGCGCACACCCGCCGTGACCAACCTCCATTCGCAAAGTTTGGTCCAGCCGAAGACATTCTCGTTGTATCTTAAACGAATATCTTAGAAAATTAGATACAGTTTAGATTTTTTTTTGGGGGGGAGGCGGGAGGTAAGATGTTTTTTTTTTTTTTTTCCCCAATTGAAAATATCCCTAAATCCACATGTAACGTAAATCTATTGCAATATTACGATTATAAACAGTACCTTACAGGGAAGGCACGAGGACTTTTATTGATGGGATGATCGAGTTACCAACTTAAAAAATATTGCCTTACTCAAGAATGTGATTGATATGAAGTACCTAATCTGGATTGAGTAAATTCATAATTTTCTTGGATGAATTAATGCCCAAATTTGGTGAGAGACCTAATTTTGCTCTGAAATCAGTCGCAATTTTTGAGTCAAATACCACAATGACTTCCATAAACCAATTCAGACTCAAGCAAGGCCTTAAAAAGTGGATGTAAATCATTCATCTCGTACGGTGCTTGGCTTGGCACGTCAACAAATCTTAACAATTGATTGACGGAAATAAGGATTTATTGACAATTCTCAACAATTTTTCAATTTGATAACACAAGGCAAGCGAGGGCCACGACACCCTTGCCAAATTTGGACTCATTTTCCTATGCCAGCCACTCGCCGGCCATCGCCAAGGCCTTGGTAAAATGTAGAGGGAAATTAAGAAAATTAGAAAAGATCAAAAAAAT
Source organism: Eucalyptus sideroxylon (assembly GCA_014182405.2). Classification (NCBI taxonomy): domain Eukaryota; kingdom Viridiplantae; phylum Streptophyta; class Magnoliopsida; order Myrtales; family Myrtaceae; genus Eucalyptus; species Eucalyptus sideroxylon. Next base: position 24,577,892 of record CM024558.2, on the reverse strand, counting down.
TTAAAAATTTGTGAAAATCTTCCATGTTAAGGCTAGCTATATCACATAAGGTGACCATTGCTAACTAAACCATCACATCAGTAGTTTCTAGCTAAACTTGAACGAAATGATTGCATAGGAAAACCATCAAAAGGTTTGAGACCAAATTTGCCTAATTGAAAAGTTTATCAATGAATTACCCATTGTACAATAAGTTCATAATTTTTGAATAATTTTCCCGAATTTCATTTTACCAACTTATTTTCAAGTTTATAGTAAATTAGAACAAATTATACTAATGTTAACAACTCGTATGTCACCCATGTTATTGTTGGTTCCAAATTTTGTTAGCAACCTGAACTTTGACACCAATATAAATTGATCTTAAAACTTCCTCATCTTAAAAGTGAGTTCAAAAAGTCAGACTTTCCTTACATTTTATAAATGACAAATTGCTGCTTTCACAATTGATATCGGATAATCCAAAAAAAGTATTGGCTTGTTTGGCCACAATTCTAAAATCTCGGGATGTTAGTATCATGGCGATAGATATAGGAAGTACACACTAAAGCGACATTTGCTCTTTCATTCGACCACCCATCCATATACATATCAGCAGACAACAAAGAAAACAAAAGAGAGCTCTCGAGAAAGATGTAGGATGGCGAAAATGGGTCCGTGGACGTGGCGATGTACGTCCTCTGTACCCAATCGCACGTCGGTGCCGATCTTTAGCCTGCTCAATTTTCTATCCACGCCTTACTGTTAATGTCCGGGTCCCATCAGCTCCTTCGTCTTCACGCCCTCAACGTGACGGAGACGATTAGGACTCGGTGCGAGGTTTGGGCACTCCATACATGTCCACCCCGGCAGTCTGATAAGATTACACTGGTCAAGACAAGATGGTGATGTCACATGGTTCCTTCGATCAGCTCGATTCGACGATGGTATTTACCGGATCTAATGAAATTCTCACATCAACATACGTAAATGAACTCTAGGGAGAATTTTGAAATCATCTTCTATTTTTAAAGATGCTTTTGGTAATCATTTTGTTTTTGCGAACAATTTATACATATAAATGATTCTTTTTTATTCTCTTTCGATGACAATTTTGAAATCATCTTTTCTAAAGATGCGTTTGGTAATCATTTTGTTTTTGTGAACAATTTATTGCTTGGACAAGTCTATGAGCATTTGAAAAAATTTTAATAACTATCTAAAATTTCTTTTGTGAATTAGAATTTATTTTAATTTTTTAATACTTTTATTATATTTTTTCTCTTATTTTTTTTTTTCTTTTTATTTCCAATCCTTCTTCTTGTTCTCTAGTCTATTGCTGGCCATAGTGGTCGGCGATTGCCTAGGCGAGGTCTAGTGACCTCACCAAAGCCTCCCAAGGCCAAAGCAAGGTCTTGATGAGTCTCACTGGAGCCTCACCTATGGCTGGGGGAGCTCGCCTGGCCACTAGTGAGGCTCAACCTCGCCCAGTTGGCACCAGGACGGCCTAGCCCTGGCTTAGCGAGGCCAAGTCTCATGGTGGCTAGCGGTGATGCTTGGCAAGGCTGGCTAGATTTAGGCGAGGTCGAGCCTAGCCAACGCAAGGCCGACCCTTGCTAGGCCAGAGCGAGGTCAAGCCTCACAAGTGGCCAGGCAAGATCGCCTAGCCGATCATTGGTCATCGCCGTGATCGGCGACCAACAAGGAGGAAGAAGAAGAGAAAAGAAAAGGAAAAGAAAAGAAACAAAAAAATTTGGCTTGATTTTGAAATTATTACTTCTTGATTTTGTTCAAATTTATTTCGGGAACAAATTTGTTCCGAAACAAAGAAGTAACATTTTTCTACTTTTTAATATGTTCCAAATCTATTTATGGGGAACAAATTTGTTTCGATAAACTATTAAGTTACAAAACAGATTTCTATTCTTTTTTTGTTGCTAGAATTTTTTTTTCTAAAAAAAAAGAAGGATCAATCACTATTTGGCCAATTATGTTTGGTAATGCTCTAAATAGTATTTGATTATATTCTTTTATTCCCTAAGAAATTAAAAAAAAAAAAAAAAAAGTAAATTTTTATGTTCACTCTAAATAGTATTTGAACAAAAAAAAAAAAAAATTGGGTTTTTTTTTTTTTTTTGTCTCGATAATAGATTTGGAACATAGTTAAAGAAGTAGAAAAAAGTTACTTTTTGTTCCTTAGAATAATTTCATAATCAAGTCTAACTTTTCTTTTTTCTCTTTTTTTTTTTTTTTCTTCCTCCCAACCTCCCAATCGATCACTAGCCATGGCCGCAACCATCAATGGTGGCTAGCAACCGACTAGGCGAGATCTGACAAGCTTGCTAGAGGCTCACCTAGCCATTGTGAACTTCGGCCTTGTAGATCTAGACAAGCCTCGCCAATGGCTAGGCAAGGCTCTCCTTACTAGTCGATGTGAGGCTGAGCCTCAATAGGCCAAGGCAAGGTCAACCTCACGCCACTTGGGTGAGGTCGAGGTCGAGCCCAAGCAAGGCTCGACCTCTCCCAAATCTACGAGGCCTAGGCTCATGGTGGCCAAGCGGGCTCACTAGACCTCACCAAACCGGTTGCCGACCACAAAGGAGGAAGGAGGAAGAAGAAGAGAAAATGAAAAATAAAAAAGAAAAAGAAAAATATGACAAAAGTATTACAAAATTAAAAGAAACAAAAAAAAAGTCCTATCAAATACATTTCTATTTCGAGGATAAAATTTTGAACAGTTACCAAGCACCTTCAAAAATTCAAAAATTCTTCCCGTGAATAAAAAAAAAAAATCATTTCTAATTAATAATTGTTTCCAAAAAAAAATTGGTTATCAAATGCACCCTTAACAAATAGGCCCTAAATCTACAACTTTGTAGTTTCATTTATACATCTACTTACAAGATGGCCACTTCTCTTTCGGAAAAATCCTGCCCTTTTTTCTCACCCTCATCCCAAAAATTGTTTGAATATTTAAATATTAAGCCAGGTCTTTCTCTTATAGGTTAAACTTTAATAACTATAGGAAGTAGTCTTAGAACATTTTTTGTGGTATCTGAGCTTGAGGCTGTGTGTCCAAATCTCAACAAATCATTTATTGGCCCTTCTAATTATATTATTTCTCTCATAGATTTAGGTCAAAGTCTAGTTTACACAAGAGGGGAAGTGCTAGAATTTTGAATATTAAACAACGCATTTACCTGATAATTTAAATTTTTAAAATAATTGATAATGATTTCACAAAGTTTTTTTAAAATGATCCTCATCTCACATAACCATACCACTAGCCCCAATCTAACACCCCGGCAACTCCTCATGGTCATCGTTTTTGTTGCCTTTAAATCTTTCAAAAATGACCTTTGACTCACATAACCCTAACACTAGCCCTATCAGACACCACAACACCTACTCCTCCTCGTCATCGCCTTTGCCCCAGACCAATGTCTCCCGACCCCATTTCCGGGATTCATGATCATGTAATGAAGCTGTGACAAGTGACAACCATGACGGCTTTGTCGAGCTTGGGCGTGCGCGCTCACATACACTCACAACCATGCTGCCAAAGGCTGCGGCTCGAGGCAATGCGGCGGTGCTTGGGAGCGTCCAAGTTTAGTAGCAAGCTTAAAATAAGTTTTAGAATTTAGGGTTCGGGGTTTTGAACGTCATTTTTTTTTAAGGAAGGTGTTTTAGTCATTTTAATCTTGTAGATTAGGGTTGCAGATATAACATAATACTAGTAGAGTTGAAGATCAAACGATGCAAAGTGAAGAGGGCAGAATTACTTCTTCCTCGCCTTTTCATTTATATTTTCCTTTTGTTGGGTGACCAAGTTTCGCTTTGGTCGTATCGCCCTCTGTCCACGCCACCTAATGGCTTCTTCTCCAACCTCACCTTGTCTTCTTTTTCCCGTACGTTCGTCCCCCTTCTTACAACTATACTCTCTCTCTCTCTCTCTCTCCAGTGCCGACCTTCTCGAATTATTATGGAGAGAGATGCTCTTTCTCTTCGTTCCTAACACGTTGCGGACTCTTAGGGAGTTGGGGGGTGTTGACGATTCTTCATCAACTGGAAACTGAGTCTAAATGATGGGTCAGCACTCGCTTGCGGGAAAAAAATGTTTCTTAATTGTTGCAGATATCGATGGAATATGATAAGCGCACACCCACCGTGACCAAACCATTCAAACTTTTTTGTCTGGTCCGAGGCATTTTCGTCGTGTATTAACTATATGGTTTAGAAAATTAGACCCAGCTGCAGCTCTAGGTTAAGGAATATTCTTCTGGTGAGACCCAAAGATGTGATATTCTTTTTGACCGTATCAACTTGGGCAGAAAATTTCAGTAGCAGCCTGTATTATTTTGACAAATTTGATTCCCAAACCGATGTCCCCGTAACGATTTCAGCGCGAATTTTGTAATTTATATGTAAATGCAAAAGAAAATTATTGATTAAGAGCAGTAAATTAACATATGGCACTTAGAGGTCAACACCGATTCAGGGTAAATCTTGGAAGTGGACTAGACCAGCCCTACCCGACTTGACTGTTTTTGGTCTGATTCAAATTTTTGGAACCAGCTATAACCGGTTTGGTGCCCGAATTTGAGTGCTGAACTGGAGAACTGGACCGAATTGGACTGAACTGAGAATTGGACCAATGATCCTAATTTTGTCCTTTTAGTTTTACCTTGCATCATGTATCCCTGCTTTGCTTCGCCCACTTTTTCATAGTTCCTCGATGTAAATTTCTTGCTTGAACTTTCGTTTTGCTTGACTATGAGCTGAGTTGGACACTTCTTAATTGTTTTATATATATATATGGTAAATTTCTTAATTGTTTTATATTTATGTTTGTTTTGTACAATACTTCTCGTTGTTTTGTTATTCTACTATTTTGTAGTAATTGTCATTTGTATGAACTATAAATAGGAGGATAAAGTTTGTCCTCTCAAGAAATAAGAAAAGAAAAGGAAAAGGGAATTGGCTAGACTAAACCAACAGGATCAATTCTAAGGTCTACTACAAGATAGGTTCTAAGTTCCAAAAATTGAGAACCAATGGTAGGTTTCAAGTACTAAGTCAAGGACCTTCTCACTTTGGAATTACTCACCCTTATGTGACTCGGAGAGCAAGTTCTATAGCCATTTTGTCAATCAATGGCGTGCTTTTGATGTTGAGGGTGTCAGGAGCTGCTTCAACGGCGTGGAGGAGCAAAACTCGGTTCAATTGTCTAGGGGGAGATAGAATTGGCCGACCATGGGCGTTGGTGTTCACGGCGATGCTGTCACATGAAGATAAGACAAGCAAAACTCAGCTCGGGCAAAACCCTACTATCAATTGAGGATTTGTGTGGCACACGATCCTATGCGGACAATATTAGGAACTAGATCACAACTATTAACGAATAAATTCGAGTTTGCATGGACTCTAAGACCATTAGTATCGGCTCTCATACCCATAAAGTTCATCCCAAAAGTTTTAGCCATTAAAAGACACGCGAATGTGGTCTTAACAACAATTTGTCTATTCTATTACATTAAATAACTACAGCACATCTTTAAAAAAAATTAATCATAATGCCGATCGGATCTTCGTTTACCCTTACAAGTTACATCGGTAGGATGCATTCAAAGCTCGAGAGAAACTTCGAGGCCTACCAACATAGCATCATCGCACAATAATGCGGTATAAACAAACCCCCTTGTTTTCTGATTTCTTGCCCCCCGTCACTATCATCATCTATTATATTTTTTGATGTCAATTGTAACATTTTTTTTTTAATGCTCTCAATCCTATATAATAATCCGAATCAGGACAACCTAATAGAAATAAAGAAAACTGACTAATTCCCCATCCCTAAAGAATCAATCATACGTTCCGTACCATTTTAAAGTGAAAAAGGCCGAAATCAAAACTCATCTCATCATTAATTTCGAAGATATTTCCTCATCATGCAAGAACATATCCTACAAATCCTCCCCAAACCGCCATCTGTGCCCCTCCAAGCACTCCACTGAAAGTCACCAATGTAGCATTGATCTTCCTGGCTTCTAATTTCTCTCCGTCTTCATCTTTCTCATCTCCAATTCCTCTCGAACATTAGAAATCAAGCACATAATGGGGAAGAAGATAGTTTCACACATCATGGGAAAGAAGATAGTTTCGCACATCATGGGAAAGAAGATAGTTTCTTTGAAGAAGCTAGCGAAGAGGGCGAAGGAGAGAGCCCTATCAGCTGATCAGGACCACCAGTCGCAAGAGGTGTTGCTTAGGGAGCGCTACAGCGGGGAATGCTTGCCATCCTCCCCATCGTTGACGACCCCAACGGGGTGCTTCGCAGTCTACGTCGGGGAAGAGAGGCAACGGTTCCTCGTGCCGACCGAGTTCCTGTGTCACCCGCTCTTCAAGATGCTGCTCGAGAAGGCGCGCAAGGAGTTCGGGTTCGAGCATAGGAACGGCCTCACGGTACCGTGCAGCGTGCCGGCTTTCCGGGAGGTCTTGAACGCCGTGGAGTGCTGCAATGGGAAATTTGAGTTTGGTGAGTTGGTAGAGGAGTTTGTCTAGGTGATCTTGTTAGGGTTGATTGTAGCAAAAGGGAAGATGTTTTGTTGGCCTTCTGTAGTTCATCTCCTATCCCGTAAATTTACTTATTATAAAGCATTGTAACAATGTAGCTTCTTGACCAATTGCAATGGCAAATGGCTAATGACTTGGGTGAGGTACTAATGCCTAATCTAATTTTTCTCCTCTCTTGTTGCTGAAATTAATACCGTCATTCATATCTTTAAGCCAATCTCCAATTCACTATAATTAATTATATTGAAAGGAGAAGAAAACGTACTTTGACAGGTAATTCGTTTATTATTTAGTCCATTTCGATTTCGATATGCACGATGTTAATGCACTTGGGAGGACCAGCTGTGAAATGCTCACTACGTCTTCTACCCGGACACGTCGTGCTTGTTCTCTCTCTCTCTCTCTCTCTCTCTCTCTCTCTCTCTCTTAATCACCTACATGTGCTTCTTTGACATCGTTCGAAAGGTCGTGTCATAGTAAGGTTTTGTTATTTTGTCTTAGATGCAAAAAGTGGGGCTTCTGTCAGATTTAATCAATGATTTAATGCATTGATAGTTGCTATGTCATTTAGAAAGGAAATTTTGGTAAGAATTCTTAGGAAACATGGCATTCTCTTGTATATTTGCAGCCAAATGCTAAATGTGCAAATAATGACCAGAAAAAAAATCCATGCCAGGCTTTTTGGTGCACTGAAATGAGTTATTTTGATTGATTTAATGTTATTGGCGGTCCCTATACTTTTGACAGAAAATTAAATTCGTCCTACCTTTTTTGACAGAAAAATCCCCGTACTTTTTAAAAAGTGTTGTCATTAGTGATTCAATTATGCCTCTTCTTTTGTAGATAAATTTGTACTGACATGAATGTTAGAATACCCATATCATGTTGCGATTGTCCATCACCGCTACCATGGCCGTGAGCTCAAGCCCTAAGCTCACGGCAACTAGGCCATTGGAACTTGAGCTTGTGGCTTCCATTGCTAAATTTGGAGCTTGTCAATGTCGAGTTCGTGGTCACGGTTCGAGTCATTAGAGCTCAGGGCTCGCAGCCATAGCCATGAGATCTGGAAGACGACCATGAACACTTGAACTTTGAGCTCGACGTGGCCATGGCTACCGATTCTCAAGCTCATAGCTATAGTGGCTGCTCAAGCTCGAGCCTAGAAGTGTTAAAATGGGTACACAACCTATTTATGGACCCATATTTGCTTAAATTGGTCGGTAATATGTCGGGCCTTATTTCTCAGGACACTCATGATGGGTTTTAAAAATAAATGGACTAAAATATATGAGTCTTAAATGGGTCTACTTTATACCCATTTAAGACCCATTTACCAACCCATTAAAGATAACCCACAATCTAGTCAATGAACTTATAAATATATTTTTTTCTTTTTTTTTTCTTCTTCCTCCAGTGGCCAGCACGATGGCCGGCGACCAGCCAGGCGAGCCTCGAGCTTGCCGGCGTCGGGCAAGCTTGAGCTTGCCGGATCTGCGAGGTGGAGGCCTCGCCGACGCCTAGCAAGACTCAAACACGTCAATGAGCTTAAGGCTCGCCGGATCGGCAAGGGGTGAGCTCGAGCTCGCCCGATCTGGCAAGGCGAGGCCTCACCGACGTCTGGCGAGGCTCAAGCCTTGCCGATCTAGCGAGCCTCGAGCTCGCCGGCATTGGCGAGCCGGGCAAGCTCGAGGCTCGCCTATGGCCGATCGTCGACCATCATCGTGGCCAACAACCGGCCAAAGAAGAAGAATAACAAAAAAGAAAAAAAAAGAAAAAGAAAAATTATATTTAAAAAATAAAAATAAAAATATTTAAAATTCGATTTTTTAAAAATAATTATTTTAAAAATATAAAAATTGTCCATTAAATTTGTGTTGTATAAAACTATTTTAGCAATTTTTAAAAAAGTATATATATATATATATAAGAAATAAGCTTGGAAGTATTTTAGTAATATAATCTTAAAAAAAACATAGGAATAAGTTTTTCTAAATTTAGTTAAATATGAAAATATTTTATTAATATGGGTTGGGTATGGGTCGGAAAATTTATATTATGCATAAATGGGTCATAAATGGGTTAATTGGTCAATTTGGATCGAACCATTAATGACCTGACCCAAACCCGACCTAACCCACTTGTTTAACACCTCTACTTGAGCTTGGGGTTCACAGTCATGGTATCCACTTGAGTTATAGAGCTCACGGCCATGGCCATGAGTGGGTGGTCATGAGTGCACGCGAATATGTCAGTGCTCCTATCGTTTGAAATAATTAATTAATAAAAAATATTTCATTATTGGTGGCGATTTACATTTAAATTTTTTTGTGAATGATAAAAGTATTTTTCAATTATTCATTTTTGGAAATGATTCAAATGATTATTTTTTAAAAAATAATTTTTAAATCATTCAATTTTGCGAAATAGACGTATCTTTTGTTACCGGACTAATCTAGGAAAACCAGGTGGCACTATTTTTGAAAAGTTGAAGAACTCCTTTGAATAGAAATAAAAGGGGGATAATTTTAGTTGTCGAATAAAAAGCATTGAGATCAATGAACCTTTTGGATGAATTGTCCGTGCATCCGCAATTAGGCGTGATTATCTTGTCCAAGTTCGCCTAAAACCTAATCCCATGGTCATCTTTAGCGAACCATAAGCACTTGACTTGACTCAATCGAGTCCTAAGCCTTCGTCAAAAAGTGCAACGAGTCGTTTCATAAACGGTACCTAAAATTGTCCTCGCGGCACGCAATTTGGGTATGACATCCTTAAGTTTAGGACTTTGGTAGCATTTTTTATGGAATGCTTGAGACTCAATTGCAAAAGTTCAATAGTTTAAAACTCGATTTGCACTTTTCAATAAATGTTCGGTATGAATTTCAATCAATCAAAAGGTTTAGAGGTCTTCTAATTTTATTTAAGTCTAGTATATCGGTTTAGCGATAGTGCCGTGAGGCATGCTAGTCTTGTAGTGGGCCTTTCACCCACCTTCACTCACCTTAGGCACGGGAAGCTACTATATCTGCCTATTCGGCTGAAAGTCTACTTTCACAACCGTGAGGTTTCCTAATTCCCCATCTATCTTTGTCTTCTCGACAGAGAGGGAATACAAAAGTAACATTGCGGGGTTTCTCAACCCTGGGTGATTCACCTGCTTGTTTTTTCTCTTTGAGCCTTTTAAGGACCTGCTCAGATTTAAGTCTTTTTAATTTTATTTAAGCGAGCACCGATACCTTTTTCATTAAATCTCATAATTATGGGTGATTAGTTCTCGGTTTAATTTAATTTCAAAGTGGAATAGGGAACCAATGATCGAACCAGATTGTTGGTTCCGGTTCGATTCAATGGAACCAGCAATTTTTTTTCCCATTAAAGGGTCGTACATAGCAAGAGAGAGTGACAAATCTTAAGGTATTAATGAAAATAACAATGAGTGAATAATTATTATGTTGTAGTTTGTGGTACTATTGGATAAGATAGTATTCAATTCACATCTTACTAATTTTTTTTAAAGAAATAATAAAAAAGAAGTATTTGTAATAAGTCCGGTTTAATTTCCTCTTAGAACTAGGAACTGAACCACTCGAACACTAGTTCCAATTTTAGGAACCAAGAACCAGGATTGACCTCTCAAGAACCAGCCGACTCTCCCAAGAACCAAACCAAACCCACCAGTCTAGTCCGGTTTGGTATGGATGGTTATTGATTCGGGCAGTTCATTTTGTACACTCTACCCACAGTCAGGCCGGGCTTTATAGCAGCTTGGTACAGCCCCGACCCAAATTAAAAGGGCCTAGTAAAAGGAGTCAAGCCCGCACATTTAAATGGATGGCCTAGGCAGGCCCGTCAAATGGCTAAGCCTATAATTTTATCGTAGACATCTCCACAAATTGTGGAGTGACTTATAACTATAGATTACAAATTTACAATCGAAACAATAAATAGAGATGAATTTACAATTAGTTAAAGTGATTTTGTCATTCATAATTTGAATAACCTGATTTCTTATTCTTTTTTACAATTGATTTTGCAAGTTAGATTACTAATCGAATATATTTATGAGGTATAATCTCTAAAATAAGCAATGCATTTTTTTTTTCTTTCATTAACGTTGAATTTCATGCTGGAACTTTAGCAAATGTGGGGCGAAAGAAAATGAACAGATACTTAAGGAGGCTGATGGAGTAGGGAGATATTGAAGATCCGATGTCATTTATGTCTTCCTACGATTTAATTTAAAGGTAATTCTAAAAAATAAAAATAAAAAAGTGAGGAGAAAAAGACACATTTTTATTGAATATGTATAAGTAGATAGATAGGGCCAACTCAAAGAAATAACGAAATCATGTTCCATTCTAAAAGAATAAGGACCAACTTAAATAATTAAAATTCGAGCATGAAATTAAACATTGACCAGAAGCATTGAGGCCATTGAGGCATTATCCCAATTATAAACTATCAAACCAGTAGTGAATGATAACAAACCAATTATGAATGTAAAATGATTATATCAATAATGGGTATTCAATAAAAAAATTAACTTATCATAGAGTTGACATAATTGTGGATGTTCATGCTAAAGATAATTACAGTAGGTTATTGTTAATATAATATAATAATATATAACAAATGTTACAAATTAATAAAAATTCGTTAGAAATTCTTAAGATTTTTACGAATAGCATTTATCATGACTGTAGTGTGATCAAACTATTGTTTTAAGATTTAAATAGATGGAAGTGTGTCATAAATTCTATGTTGAATTCATCGGAATCTTGCTCCTCATTCATTCCCAATTATTATTTCTTTACCTGCAGACAAGAAAGAATACCCGCTCCATTTCATTTTACTGATTTTCCAATGAAGGCATTTAAGGGTGCGAATGATAATAATTTTATTTATTGACATAAATTATAATAAAAATTATTTATTTATTTATTCATTGAATGATTTTTAAACAAATATACACATTCAAAATTTATGTTTTCATAAATAAGAAACAAAATTTCTCCGTCTTAGGTGGTAGCGAGAGATGACAAGCGGCAAAAGGTGAAGAATTGTGGGTGGCAGAGATTAGTAGCTATGGTGGGTAGGCAAGGGTGGTTGGCTAGTGAGGGTAAATAATAAGAAAAGTTCATGTTTTTCATTTTTGCTCTAAAAATAAAAAGTAAAATAAATTTATTTTTGATTTCTATTTTAAATTTTTTTTTTCAGACTAAAATTTGTACTATAAACAGAAAAATGAAATCATATCACCAAACTGATTTCTTTTTCAAATCAATTCCTGAAAACAGAAAAATAAATTTGGTTGGAAATGCCCAAAAATTCCCAAATTTAAAATTTTTGCAATCTTTAAGACAAGAAAAATGATTTTTTTAAAAAGAAAGAAGAAGAAGCAAAGATAGCTAACCGCAATTGAAAAACAACAAAGGCACAACGCTCATGACGATACACGACTCATCACTCGGGGCCGCAGAGGGGAGCCTCTCGATTCTCATCAAACGCGACGCGGGCCGTCCGATCAAGCCGCGTCGGCCGTCGGATGAAACCCCGGGGCGAGGGCGCTTTTCAAAATTCAAAAACCGGTCCCGTCCCGCTCCTCCCCCTCGCATTTCACACCCGAAAACAGGCACAAACTCTCTCTCACTCGCTCTCTGCATTTCGCGTATCCGCCCGCGTCGAAGAGAGAGAGAGAGAGAGAGAGAGAGAGAGAGAGAGAGAGAGAGAGAGAGAGAGTAGTGAGAGAAAGTGTCTGTGCAGATCCGGAGAGGTTGAAGACGACGGAGAGCAGAGCAGCAACCATAGGTTCGTTCGATTCCCCCTCGCGCGTCCGCTTCAAGATGTCCGGCCGCCACGAGAAGGAGAAGGGCGTCAACGTCCAGGTCCTCCTCCGCTGCAGGTACACCCCCGTGCCGAGATCCGGATTCTGTCGGGGCTCCGTTTTCGGTTCGATTTTCGGGCGGCGCTCTCGTTCGAGCAGTTCCCTTCGTTTTTCGATCGCGCTGAGCCCTCTTCTTTTGTTGTTGTTGTTGTTGTTTTGTTGCTTTGTGCTCTTAGGCCATTCAGCGATGACGAGTTGCGGAACAACGCGCCCCAGGTGGTGACGTGCAATGAGTACCAGAGAGAGGTCGCCGTCTCGCAGAGCATCGCGGGCAAGCACATCGATCGGGTCTTCACCTTTGACAAGGTTCGTTCTTCCTTCCTCGCTTTCTCTTTGGTTTTTTCTTGGGTTTCCCCTGGGTAATCGAGCTAATTTCATCCCGGTTCCTTAATTAGCTATGTCGTCGTGACATTGGGTCGGTCCGAGGTGGTCTCATGGATGTAGTGTTAGTGCAACAAAGTATGAGGCTTCTGGTAGACCTCCCCTTCTAGGCTTGACAAGGTGTTTCCTTTGCAGTCACTGGCATTAGATTTACAACTGTTTGTGATTTCTTAATTTGACTGTTTATCCGATCTGATTACATGTTAAGAAGACCATAGTTTTTGGTACGGAAAGGTCTTTTTCGTGAGTGGTTATTATCAAATTTTTAAGTGAGTCCTAACTATTAGCTATTTTCTGGTTGTTCATAAATGTGTGGAAGAAGTGGCATCATCCTTCGTCCTTTTCCTTTCAGAAACTGGGGTGTTTAAAAAAACAAATATTCGTTTAATCTCTGTTGACCGATTGCTGTGAAGATCGCATTTAACAGACGATACATTAGATTTCGCTTCATATGAATCGAAGTCTCAAGAAAATGGTGCTAGAGTTTCATCATTTTCTGAAAACTCGGCTTTTAGTTCATCTTTATCATGATCAATTAATAATTATCAGTTCAACTATCTTTTTGTTCCCTGCTTGTGTGGAACAGGTATATTGGTAGGTAGTGTCTTTTACTTGATGGTCACATGCTTCATCTTGCTTCTTGCATGCAGGTTTTTGGTCCATCTGCACAGCAGAGAGATCTTTATGACCAAGCAGTAGTTCCAATTGTAAATGAAGTTCTTGAAGGCTTCAACTGTACCATTTTTGCATATGGCCAAACGGGTACTGGAAAAACATACACAATGGAGGGTGAATGCAAGAGAGCGAAGGTAATTACACTTTTGTCTTTTCCTTTTTTATTATGAATTTTCTGCTTTCTGCAAAAATTGGAATCCTAATCTGTCTCTATGGTGAAACATGGCAGAGTGGACCCAATGGAGAATTACCTCCAGAAGCAGGAGTCATACCTAGAGCAGTGAAGCAAATTTTTGATACTCTGGAGAGCCAAAATGCTGAATACAGTGTGAAGGTGACATTTATAGAGTTGTACAATGAAGAAATAACTGATCTTCTAGCACCTGAGGAACTTTCCAGAGTCGCTTGTGATGATAAGCAGAAAAAGCAGCTGCCCTTGATGGAGGATGGAAAAGGGGGTGTTCTTGTTAGAGGTATAGAGGAGGAAATTGTGACAAGTGCTACCGAGATCTTTACTTTGCTTGAAAGGGGATCCTCAAAGCGTCGTACTGCTGAAACACTGCTAAATAAACAATCAAGGTAAAAATAAAATTCTTTTCTCTGACTATGTTTTCTTGGTTCTTAAATTATACAATAAAATGTTGATTTTGATTTTGATGTAGTCGGTCACACTCTTTGTTTTCCATCACAATACACATCAAAGAAGCAACACCAGAAGGAGAAGAGCTTATTAAATGTGGCAAACTGAACTTGGTTGATCTGGCTGGATCTGAAAACATATCCCGTTCTGGTGCTAGGGAGGTAATTCTCCATACATTCTGCACATGATTTGACTGATGTGCAGTATTTGTCATAAACTCATCTGTTAAAATATTGTGCATCATTTGACAGGGTCGTGCGAGAGAAGCTGGAGAAATTAACAAAAGTTTGCTTACGTTGGGAAGAGTCATTAATGCTCTTGTGGAGCATCTTGGTCATATTCCATATAGGTACAAAGTGATTCCAAAATAATATAAAATCTGACGTGTTACACTTGTTCCTGTCAAATGTGGCTGATTGAGATTACCTTTTCTCAGGGATAGCAAACTCACTAGGTTACTTCGGGATTCTCTTGGAGGAAGAACTAAGACCTGTATTATTGCAACAGTTTCACCCGCAGTCCACTGTTTGGAGGAGACCTTGAGTACCCTAGATTATGCGCACAGGGCAAAGAACATTAAAAATAAGCCTGAGGTCTGTTACTGTCACCCTTATTTCATGATTAGAAAATTTTTCTCTCTGGTCAATTTGTTTGTTCCTTTCATAGTCTACCTTTTGAGTTGCTTGGATGACTCATGCTGACCCTTTTCCCCTTTTTAGCTGTTGTTGAGTCAGCTTCTGGATGAAATCAACATAATTGCACCTAGATTATCTTCTCCTCATTTGTTTTTCTTTTTCAGATGAAGTTGACAATTTTAGCCGTTTTTCGTTCTGTTTTGTCTCCCTTTAGTCTATAGACATGATATTCTGGCCTGCAATAGTCATATTGTTTGAGCAAGTATGAGCTTCTATTCCACCAGCGTTCTTGATTTGTTGAATAAGGAGCACCTCACTTAGTTTTGAGGAGTTTGAACACTGTGAAGATGGTTTGCATGTGAATAGGCACAATACCTTGAACTTGATGAATATTTAATTTGAATAGGATGCATATCCACTATTCTTGCTTGGTATTTTCAAACCTTTAACAAGAACTTCATTGAAACAACCATAAGAATAATTCATGTTTTTTTTTTTTTTTTTGACCGCCCTATTGTCAAAAGGAAATTATACACATTGTGATGCTTGACTTGAAGGTTCTATTTCCAAGTTGCTAGTCATGCTTGCACTGAAGATGACCAATTTTGCTGTGTAGGTAAACCAAAAGATGATGAAAGCCACTCTTATTAAGGATCTCTATGGTGAAATTGATCGACTCAAGGCTGGTGAGAATCTTTCCCAGATCCATTCATGCTGGCATAAGTTGTTGAAGCAAGTTGTTGATTACAGCAATAGCATATTGTGAGTTGAGTTAGTGTTGGTTGATGAGATGCTTATATCTTGTAGAGGTTTATGCTGCACGAGAGAAAAATGGTGTTTATATTCCTAAGGAGAGGTATTATCAGGAGGAGAGTGAAAGAAAGGTATTTTTTTTCTTCCTTATCTTGACTTTTTCATGCTTGGATTTCAGAATATTTTGTTCAGTGATGCTATGCAAGCTAAATATCTATCCCTTTTTCATAGAATATTCATTTCAAGAGCACTGTTGTAATTTTCATGTTGGCTTGGTTCAGGCTATGGCTGACCAGATCGAACAAATGGGGGTTACTATAGAGAACCATCAAAAGGTTAGTAATTTCTTGATAATAGTTTGACCTCTCATCTTGTGTGATGTTATCCTCATTCACCATCTATTGTGACAGCAATTTGAGGAATTGCGAGAGAAATATGATTCTCAGGTTCAACAATGTTTTGAATTGAGTAGCAAGCTCAATGCAACTGAGGTTAGTGATGTTTAAGAGTTATGGTTATGGATAGTGTTCAAACCTTGTGCTTGTATTCTCATTCAGCTGATCAAATATTGTAGAAAGATTTGGACCATACAAGTAAAGTGCTGGCTAACACCAAAGAGGAGCTTAAGAAATGTCAGTATTCTATAAAAGAGAGGGATTTCATAATTTCAGAACAAAGAAAAGCAGGTATGCTTCAATTTTTAAGTGGGTCTTGTATTCAAAGAGCATTATCTTACCAATTTGATGATTTAACAGAAAATGCTCTGGCCCATCAAGCATGTGTTTTGAGAGCTGATTTGGAGAAATCTCTACAAGAAAATGCTCTATTATTTTCTAAAATTGGTAAGCACTCTTTAAATGGAATAGATTTTTTGAATTGGGAAGGCTGCATATGTGTTGCATTGAACTGATGCTTCTGGACATGAACTTGTAGATAGAGAAGATAAACTCAATGCTGATAACAAATCTGTTGTAAACAACTTTCTAACTGAATTGGCAAGACAAGTTGCTTCACTTCGCACTGTGGTGGATGGATCACTTTCTCAGCAAAATGAGCACCTTGATCGTGTGGAGAAATTCTGCCATTCATTTGAACAGGCACATGAAAGGGTAGGGAATTTTTTTTTTTCAAGTGCTTCATCTGTTTTATAGTCAGGTTCTATATGTGGGCAAGACTAGTAATGACTCTCAGGCTTCTTTTTGTTAAAAGTGCTTTGTTTCTCACAAGAGTACTTTTTATAGGCGGTTTTGAATATGAAGAATAAAGTTACAGCTTCAAGGGCTATGTACATCTCTCACATTGAGGCGCTACAAAATGTTGTACGTTTACACAAGGCTAGCTGTAATGCAGGATTGGACAATATCTTATCCTTGGCTTCTTCCAGTGTGCAATCTACAGAAGAGGTTTGCAGTGAAGTTTGAATGTCCCCACCCTATTTTGGTTTTATGCTGTCTATAAGTCTACCGGTACTTTATCAAGCTTGTGGATCTTTCAATGTTCTGCAATGTACTAAACTGTTTCTCATGCTTGTAGCAGTTTCTGACATCAAAAGATGTAGAAGCAAAAGCTCTATTTGATGATCTCCAAAGCACTCTCTCAACACATGCAGGAGAAATGGCACACTTTACCAGGGAACTGCGGCAGGTGTGTGCCTTCAGATTTGTCTGCTCTGTCTCTGCTTTGGTCTATTAAATGGAAACTGTGCATTCCCCTTGACTTATCTAATTGAGGTGGTCCATTGAATCCTGCCCCTTTGTGTTTAATTCATCAGAGATTTAATGTCAGCATCGAGCACACCAAAGACATTTCTGAGTACACTAGTGGATTTCTTGGGAATCTTGTTGAAGAGTCTAAAAACCTTGAGGGTCATGCAAAACATATTGAGGAAATTCAAATGGAAAGTATTGCTGAGTTTCAGAAGGCTTATGAAGTAAGGGAACTGCTACGCTTGTGAATGATAAGGCACTATTGAATAAACCATTGACTGAATTGTCCAATCATTATTATGCAGGTACAGTCAAAATCTGAAGAAGAAAAGCTTCTAGCAGATATGACAAATCTAGTTTGTAATCACTTGCGCCGTCAGAAAGAAATGGTTTGTCTTAGGAATTGCTTTATATCTGAATAAATTACTTCTCTGGTGCTCCCAATCAAGGTGGATTGATAGTTAAAAATTGTAGGTGGATACAAGGCTTGTTAACCTAAGGGAAACTGCTGCTCAGAACAAGACATTTTTGGATGGGCATGTTTCTTCACTGGAGGGTATTACTACAGATGCCAAAAGAAAGTGGCAGGAATTTTCTTCTCAAGCAGAAAATGATGCTAAGGATACTGCTGATTATTCTGCTGCCAAACATTGCCGTATGGAGTTACTTTTACAGCAATGGTAATGTGCTTGCTATGCATATACCCTCTTAATATCAGTACCTCATTCAGTCTTTGACTTTATTTCAATATGGTTAGTGTAAGCACTGCAGAATCAGCTTCCAAACATTGGGATGGCACACGTGAGGCCATCTGTGAGATGGGTAATAATCATGTTTCCTCGATGAGTTCACTCATAAGGTTAGTTTAGGTGCTTGTTAGCTCCTTGTTTTGTGAAGAGCTTTTACGTGTCTCTGTTGTAACCAGTCTAAGACATTTGTAAAATTGCCTTGGCAGGGATGTTTCTGATAGTAACGAGCAACATGATGTAGAGATTGGTGTTGCGAGGGATACAGCTCAGCAAGATGTGGTCAAGTGTAGTGAAGATTTCATTAAGCATGTTGATGGTGAGTATAAGTTTGCTATATATTAGTAATCTGGGACACAGAGTCTTCCCTTTTTATCCGTTTGTTAAATTTCTCATTTGCCACCAATCTTGAAATTACAACTGCATTTGTGATTTGATTCTCTTACGTGTCTGAATTAAAATTTTGAAATCACCAAAAGCTGGTAATTGCTGCAAACATTTGTATGCAAGATAAGTTTAACAGGTTTTAAAGGGGAAATTATAAGTTAATGGAATTGCTCTAGAAATTTCTCTTTAGTTGATTGAATTTGGTTTCTAATGACATTGATTTAACCCTCAAGTTTATGTAAAATGTGGATTGCTGTGGCATAGTTGCACGTTTGGGGACTGATGACTGAATGCAATCCATCCAAAAGTGCAGTTATGGCTACAATTATTACAGTTTTATATAAACGTTTATGTTATGATTATCACAGGAGTGTCAGAGCAGGAGCGAGAATCTATATCAGGTATTCTAGAAACGGTCCAGGCACACATACAGTTGTTGGAAAGTTTCCATGAGGACCACTCTAGCAAAGCTTCAAGTGTCAGGGAGAAGGCAGAAGAAACTTTTCAACATAGCTATATGGTAATATTGCCTCTATCCCTGATATGACTGTCAGTTCGCCATCACGTTCTGTGATAACATGAACACTTTTGCTTAAGGTACGGTACATAAATTGGTTACTATACCTGAAGTTGTTCTCAAACATGGGGTCTAATTGGTAATGTATCGTATTCCATGACCAGACAATTTATTCATTATGGTTATGCAAGTTTAAGTTTTCCTCACGGGAAACACCTGGCAAATTCAGTCACTGTTTAGCAAGTTTTTGCACCTGCAAAAATCAGGTTTGATACAATAATGACACATCAAGTTTAATTCTGAAAATAAAGTAGTGGTGTGAGTGTGTTGACCTAGTACATATTATGAGAGCTCTTATTTGTCGTGGTCACTCTTGCATTTTAATTGGTAAATTTTATTGTCAATACAAGCCTGCACTACAATTCATTTCTTGGTTTGGCAATCAAGCCTTGTAAGAAGCTTAGTTCCCCAACCTGGACTGCATATGATGGATGATGATTCAATTTATGCATTTCATATACAGGACTATGAGCCAAGTGGGACGACGCCAATTAAATGTGATCCAGAAGTTCCAACAAAAGGAACTATTGAGTCTCTTCGGGCCATGCCGATGGAATCTCTTGTTGAGGAGTTTCGTGAAAACAATTCATATGAATCATTTGATGGGAAAGACTTGAAGCCATCTCTAATACCACGCTCACCCTTGACACAGATCAATTGAACGTGTGATCTTCTCATCTCATTTTTACGGAAGGTAGTTGGCAGCCACATGAGGATCTGTACTGTTGGTGTACATTAAATATCCATCACTTGAGGATTGTAAGGATGCGAGATAGGTCACTGGAGCAGAATGTTAATGCAGCGGGGCTATGAATAATTACATTATAAGGATATAGAATCTTGTCTCTTCATGAAGTAATCTGGCAGTTTCAAGTGTAGGCTTCTCGCTTATGCTTAAACAATTTATATGTAAAGCTCCTCTAGAGTCGTATATTCCTTCTCTGTAATGTAACATTTTTTTGGTTAGTGAAACTGGAGGCGCATAAAAACTGTCGTGAGTTGCTTCAACTCAATTAATGTCATTTAAATGAATTTCTCCACCAGTGGAAGAAGTATGGGAATATGGTTTCATTTTGGAAACAAGAAGTGAATTTTGTTTTGGGGCCTGGGAGATTGTCTTATAATTAGATAACACTTTTCTCTGACTTGGAGTTAAGTACTTAACATCATTGTAATATGTCCATGAGTTTTAAGTTATTTCTTTATTTTCTCACATGATAGAGTTGATGCCAGACTTTATAAAAGTATCCTCATTTCGTTCTGTCTCTACCCTACTAGAAATCTGGAGAGCATGAAGAAGCATTTTAGCTTAATTTGCATCCCAATTATGCCAGTGATCAAGACACTGATTTCTGTCCAGTTGCTTTGAGTCTTAAGAAACAGACAGGTAACAAAAGACCATGTTCTTAGAAATTCTTTCATAACATCTCAAACGTAACCTGAACATTTCTGTGACATGATAATCAAACAGCCAAGTGGAAACCGTGATTGTCATCTTTTGTAGTAGCATGTTTTGACTTGGTTCACTACTTAAATTAATCGCTTAGCTTCTTTGACCCCCTCAACGATACTATATTTGTATCCTCTTCAGTAGAAGAATGCACTTTCAACCTTATTCAAAATTTCAAAACCACTTTCTGCAGCACAGATAATGACGAGACTGTATTTTTGATGAAACATATTAGGATTGGTCAACTCAATGACTTCTATAGACACCTCAAATTTGAATATAAAGATGTCTTGAGAAGATTTTTAGGTTTCGTTAAGTACCATGTAGACAAACTACCAGTCCAAACAGAAATTAACCATCGATGCCAACAATCCTTACTAATAATATCTTTTCACTCACTGACTCTAATAGAGTGAGTGAAAACCGAGAGCCTGCAAAGATTCTTTCGTGCAAGTGTAGAGAATGGGGTAATTAATATTACAAAATATCATGCGACGATCCTTATATTGTCAGAAACTAACGTAGAAAAAAAGCTCGAGAGGTCTGGAGAAACCTGCCTCTTGATAAGGTGATATACTTGCCTATTGATGCCTAGGCAAGCGGTATCTGGGTCCTGTGTCCTGTGGAGAGATGGTTCGATTGCCATAAACCTCCTTGCTCAAACCGAACACAAAATCCACTCGAGGGTTCAAATACGCGTTGATAAAACCTGTTTTAGATAGCTGGGGGAAAATGGGCGGTATGGGATAGCTGGTGCTTTCAAGGATCATATGAAATATTGCTTGATATTAATATGAGCTTCATCAAATCAAAATTTTCTTTGGTCCAGGCTCCAAAACTACAGAGCCATCAGTGCTTGGTGCATCCACAAGCGGAGAGTCCGCTTTGCTTGAAGCCGCTCTTTTTCCACTTTACTAGCATCTGCCCGGATCACCTTCCTATTTTGTTGAACTTGAAACCTGGTGCTACCAAGTCATTGCCCGGGACTGTTCTGTTTTGAACCTATGAGACTTTATAAGAGTGGTGGGAATTCGAAGAGCCATGAAGACTAACCCGAAGAATGTCCCGATAAATCTTGAGGGAACCTAGAGAAAAATATCAATTTATCTTGGAGCAGGAAGTTCTGTGGGACATGAAATCCAAGACCAATGGGTCATGGATGGTGACCATAATACGAACTACTACCATCATTTTATGATAATAACCGGAACGCGAAGCTTAGAGAATTTGAGACTACCCCCACAGTTTCGAGAGAAGGAGATGAAGAAGTACATAGAATGCAGCACAACAGTTTGGATACAGTACTCAGCTAAATGCTACCATACTTTTCAGGCGCTCGACATGTGAATAGCTGCAACTAGCACTGAAAATAACAGCAATTGGGTGCAAACTTATCCCAGTTAGCTGAGAGCAACTGTCTCTAAGAATGCGTTTTGAATCTTAATTGTCTCCAGGAAGTTTCTGACAATGAAATGAATTAAGGATTATGGGGCCTTAAGCCTCTTAAGAACCCCAGAATGCTGTCTTTTCAAAAACAATGGAATGTGGCTGTAAATCCGGTCTGATAGGCTAGGGAGATATTTGTTCGCATAAGCCTCCTTAGCGATTCCCTCTTCGTTCTAATCCCTAAAGGCAGGAGCGTGAAATTCTTACACCAGCTTAGCCCTATATGCTTGTGCATTCACCCTTTTTCTAATTAAGTTCCTGCACTTTCAATTTTTCTACCAAAGTCCTTTTACTTACACAAATTGGTCCCTCCGGACGCTACATTTGACCAAAGCTGCTAAGAAAAGAGGTACTTTTTCACTTGCTTTTACTAGTGATGATGTTAGCCGTTTTCCTACCAATCCATAAGATGTATATGCCTCTCAGTTTCCTAAAGAAGATCATGAGGTTTCATCTCCAAGTCTAGATGCTCATGCTGAAATGCCATCATCTGCCAATACTCCACAAACTGATCATGTAGAAGCAAGCACTCAAACTAACAACTCAGCAGACTTTCGAAGATTACTGATGTTCTTATGGAGACGCGAGGCCATATTTATGCCTTGGGATGCGAAACTCAGAATATGCAGAATGCCAATCAAGCTTCTTCAGTTTCTTTGCACAATCAAGTTCAGGCCCTTAATCTTCAAGTTCAAGCAACTACCAAGGGTGAAGAAATAGCGCAACTGAAGGAGGATCTAAGAAAGTTGGAGGAGACTGTCAAGTCGATGGGAGATTTCTAGTTTGTTCGTGTTCCAAAACAATCCTAATTTGATCCAAATCTCTATTTCATCTCTACCTTTTTCATGCTGACAAAAAGGGGGAGAAGTTGGTGCAAATTTGCATATTTGACTTTTGTTTAACTTTTGACTTTATTTTTGTCTGGTTGTGACTGGTTTTGGTTTGTGACTGGTTTGGACTATGTTTTTTGGTTTGGACTGTTTGATCGTTTAATGCTTGCAGTATCTTAAGTGCTGTTGATATTCATGGCAAAGATAGTTGTTTTAACAGGACTAACTCATTTCTTGTGGATGCAGATTCGATACTATCTTTATCATAATCCATTTATCTTTTATGAGATATCCTTGTTTGCTTGAATATTGTTTTGCAGGTCAAATGATCTGTAGGAAAGTTTTGTCACCATAAAAAATGGGGGAAATTGTTGGAGAAAACTTCATTATTTGTTTTGAAGTTGACAAAATGTTTCCATCAGACTAGTTTGAAGACTTGCAGACTCTTTTGTCAAAGTCTGAAAATCACCAGACCACCAGACTCAAGATTTAAAGTCTGCCCTTATTGACAGTTTCTAGACCGACAAAGAAGTCTTATCCATAATTGAATATTTCTTTAAGGATTTTATTCAAGCGGCTAAGGAAGTTCTCACATCTGGAGATAGCATATCAAGATCTATTATTTGTTTTGAATTTAATTCGAGTAATTTGGATTCGTTGATTGGCGAAGTATACTTGGAAGGTTCTACTTACGGAAACCTAGATCCTGATTGTATGGGTGAGCAGGATTAGTGAGCTATCATCACATTCCTTAAGTAACTCGAGATCTCCCTAATTGATTATGTCCAACGAGTAGATTGAAAAAACTCTTTTAGAAGGTGCCAACGGTTATGAAGGCATAGAGGAGTATATAAGGAAGATGCTCTAGTTATTCGAGTGTGTGCGCGATAGATAAATTCCAAAGTCTGAAGTTCCTTGTTCTTTGCTGATTCAATTGTTGAGCATAAATTTGTACTCAAGAGAGTTTTAGACTTTTGTGAGACCTTGAGAAAGTGTAATAGAATCTCTACACTATGGAATCAAGGACGTGAGATTGTAACGACTCTTTTGATTCATAGTGAAACCCAACCGGTGGGCTGTCAGTACAGGAGAGTGGACGTAAGTTTAGATTAAGCCGAACTACTATAAAATCTTGTATTCTTATTCTCTTCCCTAAACTTTTTTACTTTGTTTGTAACTCTATTTAATTGTTAGAGTCTAACTTTCTCTACAAAGTTTATTGTCAGCCAGACTCAGGGTAAAGGGAAAATTTTTATACTATATTTTGCAAAATTTGCTTTCGCACCTATTCACCCCCTCTAAGTGCTAATACTAGCTCTTTCACTTGGCAATTTGCTTCATGTTGACATGACCAAACTTTCGATGCCAAAGGTTTGCTTCATCTTGAATTGAAATTAGACATTAAGATCTTTCTGGTTTTATATCCAGAAGATAAATATTCCCATGTCTTCATCCAGTAAAAGATTAAGAAAGATCTTTACTAGTTCTCGAACATACTCCTTTTTGGAAATTGGTTTTGAATCCATTGTCGCACAGTTAACTTATGTTGAGTAGATTGTTATTTAGTCCTTCCACCAAGGAGACATTGTTGATTATGAGACTTCCAATCTTTACAATTCCACACCCAACAATTCTTCATTTGTTATTTCCACCAAAAGAGACTTTTCCACCATTTATTTGAACGAATTTTATAAAACAACTTGAATCTCCAATCATGTGTCTCGAACAGCCACTATCCAAATACCATTTGCCTTTTTTCTTGATAATGACCCGCAATTAAAAAAGAAAGTCAAGCTTTCTTTGGTACCCACATTTTCTTGGATCCAATAGAGTTAGTACAATATACAGTCTTTGCCCATTCCTTCTTAACAGGTCTCCAAACCATAGGACATCCTTTCTCAAAATGTTCTGAATTGTTGCACTTAGAACATTTGAGAGCACTTTGACCAACAGGTTTTACAAAAAAATTTGAAAATGATTTCTGTGAAAAGTTTTTTTAGGTCTTTTTTGATTCCTTCCTTCACTTTTGGAAAATCAATTAGAGGAATAGTTTAAAGTCATTCCCAAGCCTGATTTGTTGAAATAAAGTCTTTGTACTTGAAAGAATGTTTTCCAACTTTTCAAATCCTATTGAAAACCTTTTTGAGATATTTGAAATGTCCTCTTTCAAAATTATATTTTATTTTGAAAGAAAGTCTGCATTTTCTTTTAAAATAACAAAACTTTTGTCTAAATTTTCAAACTTTTCTTCCAAAATTTTTCCTCGATTTCGCTATATGAGTCTAAATTTGCATCTATCTCAAAGTCTGAGTTTGATTCAAATTTTGCCATTAAACAAATATTGGCATAATCTTCATCATTTTCTTCGCTTTCAGTATCACTCCATGTTTCTACTTTGAGAGCTTTTTATATTTCTCGGCTTTTCCCTTCTTTTTTTTCAACAAAGAACAATTTGGTCTGATGTGTCCCTTTTTCTTACATTCAAAGCAAATCACATCTCTGTTAGTTTCATCATCCTCAGTTGATTTGTTTTGAAACTTTTGAATGCTTTGTTTCTTCCAATTGAACATTCTTCCATTTTTGTTCGGTTTCCTAAACCTCTTTATCATAATTGCTAGCTCTTCATCGTCCATATCCTCTTCAGAGTCTATAACATCAGAGTCATTGTTAGATTTTAAGGCAATTGACTTCTTATCTTTGGGATCTTCTTCCTCATTGATTTGCTCAACTTCATAAGACTGAAGTGTGCCAACCAATTCGTCTACCGAAAGTAGCATGATCCTTTGTATTTCCCTTATTGAAGTCTTCACGTGATTCCAGTCTTTGGAGAGTCCACGCAACAATTTATTGACCTTCATTGATCCTGAGATTGGCTGTCATTGATACTCTAAACCATTTACAATTTCTGTAATAAACATGGCAGTGATAAATTCTTCTGACTTCATCTTGAAGGCTTCATACTGTCTGAGTAGAATATTGATCCTTGTTTCTTTTACTCGATCAACTCCTTCATAGGTAATGTGCAACCTATCCCAAACTTCTTTACCTGTTTCACAAAAAGATATTATGTTATACTCAGTAGGAGATAACACACAATATAAGGAGTAAATTGCTTTAGCATTAAGAGCTTGTCTCTCGGTTATTTCTTCTTGAGTCATCTCGTCAGCGTCTGCAACTTCTTTTCCTCTTTCTAAAACTAATGTAGCTTTAGGAATGATTCATTTTTCTACCACATCCCATTCCAGAGGATCTTTCGATCTTAGGAATGCCTTCATCTTGTTTTTCCATATGCTGTATTCCTTTCCATCGAAGTAAGATTGTCTGGTGTTGCTTTGGCCTTCAACCAAACCTGGAGCCAACATACTAGTTATAGATCTTTAACTCAGAAGTAAAAACACTTTAATTAAATGAGCACACAGGCTTTGATACAAATTGATAAGGCTAGTAAGTGCATCTAAATGGGGTAAATAGGTGATCAAAGAGGTTTTCCCAAAACTTAACAAACTAATTCGTCTTCTAGAATAATAGATTGTAAACAGTTATATAAAGCTACGAATTAACGTAAAGAGATTAGGAAAAGAGAATTGAAACGCAAGATTTATAGTGGTTCGGCTTAGACCAAGCCTACGTCTACTCTCCTACACTGACAGCCCACTGGCTAGATTCCATTAAGAACCAAAGATTTTATAGTCTCACGTCCTTAATTCCACAATGTAGAAACTCTGCTATACTTCCTCAATGTCTTACAAGTATTTAATCTCTCTTTTGAGTACAATTAAGCTCAACAATTGAAACAACAAAGAATTATGAGCTTCAAACTTTGGAATTTTTCTTTCACGAACACACTCGAATAACTTGAGCGTCTTCCTTATATACTTATCTATGCCTTTTAAACTGTTGGCACCTTCCAAATGAGTTCTTCCAATCTACCCGTTGAACAGAATCAATTAGGGAGATCTCGAGTTATTTAATGAATGTTATGATAGCCTACCAATCCTACTCGCTCATGCAATTATGATCTAGATTTCCATAAATAGAACCATCCAAGTATACTTGCCAATCAACAGATCTAATTATCCGAATTGATTTCAATAAGAATAACTGATCACGAAATGCTATCTCCAGCCGTGAGATCTTCTTCAACCATACTAACCAAATACTTTATACTCACATCTTGACAAGTCTTCTTCATCGGATAAATCTTTTCTTCGTCGGTCTGGAAACTATTAGTGAGAGTAGACTTTAAATCTTGAGTTTGGAGTCTTCAGACTTTGACGATAGAGTCTGGAGGTCTTCAAACTTTGACGATAGAGTCTACAAGCCTTCAAACTAGAATGATGAAAATGTTTTGTCAATTTCAAAACAAATAAGGAAGTTTTCTCTAATAATACAATTCTCAAAAAAATTACAATCACTCTTAATAAACCGAATTGCTCAAGTGATATAGCAAACCACTTTTATCAGGGACGTGTCGGTCTAACAAGGCTTACTGCCAATAGTTGGCTTACATACCACCTTCCACTTTATCTTCATAAGTATGATTACGACCACATTAGCTATTTATCTAGTCATGGTGCCTCCAAATCTTAATGAACTTCCCATTCTTTGACTTGTTCGACTCCATTAAGGTTCTTCTACTCTTATTTAGTCTTTCACTCCATACTTCATGATCTATCGGTGGTGATGGAGTCCTTGCATTTGTGTAACCTGAGATAAGACTAATTTATCTAACATTTGATATAGATAAATGGTTATAGCTAAATGGTTTTGTCAATTTCCAAATATCACACGAGGTTTTCAAACAAATTCTTTGCTTCATCCTAACCTTGGCACCTCTCGAAAAATCAAATAGAGAAGCTTCTTACTTCTTCTGCAAACTTCCCACAACATGTATGGAAACATTTCGGTCCCATCATTGCTTGTACAAATTTGGCCTCTTTGACTGCCATGAGCCTTGCTTGTCAATGACTCGCAAGGTGAGCTCATCCTTAAAACCGATGACCGTGGCTCGTTTAGCTGGCTAGCATGAGCAAAGGAATGAATGAGAAAGGGAGAGAATCCAGATTTTGAAATTTTTTTTGTTGACTCCACATCAACTAATGATATGGCATTATGGACATTTGTCAATTTGCAAGTGGATGTGAGTAAAAGAAACATACGCCACGTCACCTGCTGAGGTGGTATCTTTGAATTTGTTGAATTTTTTTCTCAGCAGCCTAGCTTGGTAATCTTCTTTCCCTTTAATTAAATTACAATTCATAAATATACAACAGCTCTAATCAAGCCTGAAGCCTCCGGACTCGAGCACGAAGGAGGGGGATCATCATCCATGGCCAGAAGTCTCGGAAACAAACGGCCCCTCCGCCTCCTGACTCGGTTCCTCGACTCACCGAGTCGCGACCGTTCCCTGCTAACCAGCTCCTCCTCCTCCTCCGCCCGATCCCTGCAAACCCTAGCTTACGAAGAGGTACCCCCTCCTCTCTCCGGCGACGGTCCCGCCGCCCCGACGGCTTTCGTGCTCCACGGCCTCCTGGGCTCCGGCAGGAACTGGAGGTCTTTCTCTCGCTCCTTGGCCTCCACTCTCTCCGCCGCCTCCCCTCCCTCCGGTACCCTTTCTCTCTCCCCTTCTGTGAATGTTTCGTGGAGGACTGGAGTCTTTCTTTTCTTCTTCTTCTTCTTCTTCTTTTTCCAATGCTCTTGGGGGGGTGCTTGCAGATTGGAGGATGGTTCTGGTGGATTTGAGGAACCACGGGAGATCGGCCGAGCTGGGGGGCTTCGGCCCGCCTCACGACATGTTCAGCGCCGCCAAGGATCTGGCCGATCTGGTGAAGTCTCGAGGCTGGGCTTGGCCGGACGCCGTGATCGGCCACTCCATGGGCGGCAAGGTGGCCTTGCAGTTCGCGCAGAGCTGTGCTCGCGGGGACTACGGTGAATCCGCCGCGTGTCCCAGACTGGTAGGCGTGTTTCCTCGTCGTTTCTCGAAATGTCGTGATTGTCTAGCGCGGCAGCTCAGTAATTTGCCCTTAGCGAGCGATAATTTATTGGGCGTGATTGATTGCTGGTTGGTTTAGTCTCTTAGAATTTCTTTAATAGATCATATTGCCAGTCATTTTCTGCAGATTATGCTTAATTGCTGTAAGATGTGATTCACTGAGGGCAGGAAACCCATTATATTTAAAGAAGCAAAAATGATATTTTGAGTAATGAGGGTCCAAAAGTGCAACTTGACAAGTCAATGAATTAAATTCCTGCTGAAGTTCATTGTTTTAGAGCACTTGCCATTTCTTGATATGGTAATAAACTTAGCTTTGACACAAGGCTTTGTCAATCCTTTCCTGGTCTTGCTCATATTTGTCTTTGATGTGTCCAAACTCTGGTGATATGTTTCTTAAGCTGGAATCCTTGACTTCCATTTGTAACTGAGCAGAATACATGATGTCCCTATGCACTTGATGGTGAATAGCAGTGGAGATTCTTCCATTAATCCGATGCTTGCTTCCAAGCGTGCCATTCCATGGGTTTTGTCTAGGAATTGCTTACCTCATTGTAGAAGTCAAAGCATGGTTTAGCTCCATTCTACAAAATTTTGTGCAATATGGAATGCACTATTGTTTGCTTAAACATTATGGATAGAATATGTTTCATCACCCCCAAAGCATGTACCATTGGCTCCATGGCCACAAATGAGGTGAATCTTCCCCAGGGTCTTATTCTTTCAGTCATGCTGTTGGGTAGGGTTACAGAGTTTGAGACTTTTTTTCTTTGAAACGGTGCCAAGGTGGTAGTGCTTGTATTTGTTTCATTTTCAAAGCGGTTCTAGCAATTGAATATGAGAGAAAGTATATATGATGCTTTACAGGATGTCTGGCATGAAAAGATATGCTTGATAAGCTAGGGTTCAGTTTTCTGATACTTAAGTTGATGGGAGAATTTGTTTGTCTTGAGCTGCTGCAAGAATTTAAATCCTAGCACTCCCTCATGCAAGTTTCCCTGGTATAATCTTCTTGTTTTAGGTGTCTCTGATGCTCTATTTGACGTTGTCGCATCCACATCCTGTGCTTCATGTGTAATGTCTAGTTTTTACCCAGTGAAAAGTGTTAAGAGAGATGCTTGATATGCATGGTATATTCGTTGCCAATTAGCCTAAGCTTTTAAATTGTCTGTTTAGCACCTGGGAGTGAAATTAATATGGTGGACAGGCCTGTGGCATTTTATTTTGTTCCTTTTCTGTTTTCTGCTCTTGCATGATTTGTTATGCTGGCCATGCTGTCCTATATTATGAGCATGATGCACTATTGAAATTCAAGCCATATTGGTAATTAACTTTTTCAATCAGGTTATTATGTGATGTAAATGCCACTGGAAATTTTTGTTTGAGCGATCCTAATTATGATATACGCGTCTCTGCATGTTATGGCAGCTAATGTGCTGGGAAAGCTCTTTAGTTATTTCTATTTCCTGATGCAGAGCAGCTGGGGGTGCTGGATTCTGTCCCGGGAGAAGTAAAGCCGGATAATAGTGACGGAGAAGTAGAAAAAGTTTTGGAAACATTGCAGAGTTTACCTTCAACAATCCCATCAAGAAAGTAGGATTATCCTTCATCCTTTGCTAGCATGTTATAGCCACAGCTTTCATGTCTCAACATTTTTCTCTCTTTGTTAGTCATGCAAATTAATAATGCAAATGAAGACATTCCGCAGCAGGAAGTGTTTAGAAAGTTGTTCTGAGTACTTCAACACCCCTTAGAAAGGCGTTTTCTAAGTCCACAACATCTTGAGAAGGGACATGTGCATCTTCCTTAATGTCATTTATGTTGGATAGTCCGGTATTAGGCGTGTAAGCAGTATATTGCAGAATTTAACCCCAAAGGGCTGCTCCATTTGAAGAAGAGACATATCTGAACGCTTCTCATCGGGACTCTAAGTTGATAGTCTGTCTCAATTTGTCTGAATCGTTATAACTTCTGTTCGGGTATAATCCCAATCATCACGCATGATTTCTCTTATCACAGTGTGCATCTGAAGATGCAGAGTCTGACACACTATGTAAGGTTGTCTAAGAACTTTGTGTTTGATGTTCTTGTTCTCAGGTGGCTGGTGAACCACGTGCTAGAACTCGGTTTCTCAAAGTCCTTAGCAGAGTGGATAGGCAGCAACCTCAAGAAATCTGGAGATCATGAAACGTGGGCTTTTAATCTGGAGGGCGCCATTCAGATGTTCAATTCGTACAGGGAGACATCCTATTGGTCTTTGTTGGAGGAACCGCCGAAAGCCACGGAAATAGCAATTGTACGTGCAGAGAAGAGCGACCGATGGGACCCGGACGTGATACAATGGCTCGAAAGACTTCCTAGTTTGGGAAGGGACCGATCCGAAGGGAAGGTTTCGGTTCATGTTCTTCCTAATTCTGGCCACTGGGTTCATGTGGACAATCCGAAGGGACTTCTCGAGATTGTGGCTCCAAAGTTCATGTCAATCTAGCCTTGCCCTACTGGAATTCTGACTTCCTAGGTGCCCTGGGCCGAGCTAGTGGCTTTTCCATTCTTGCCTGTAACTACTGAAATTGGGAAGTCCCGATTGGATACGAATAAAATCTGTCCTGTTGTTATGTTGGTGCGATAGATAGGGCGCCTTATTTATCCTCCTTTCGTATAGCAGACATAGTTTGGGTTCACTGACCTTTCTTTGATTCATATGATCGGTTATTTGGATTCGGCCAACGCGTATATTTTCATTCATTCTCAATGGCAGGTCTTATGGTGATTGCTCTTAGTGATGTTGCAGGTTTTTTTTTTTTTTTTTTTTTTTTCACTTAGGATGGATTAGTTTCACCAGAAAATGAGTGATTTGGAAGATTGCTTATATTATCTTAAAAAAAGAATGAATGGAAATTTTTTTTCATTTTTTTAATAAAAATAGTCAGATATAGATTATTATCAATGACAAAAATATTTTCGTTGATTAATTTTTCCAAATGATATAAGTAATTATTTTAAAAAAATATTTTTCAAATTATTCATTATTCACAAAACGAACATTTTTTGTATATCATAAAATATTCCCAACTGAGAATACTAAAATTCTTCTATGTATCTTAAACTAATTTTCGTATTATAGAAAATGTTGAATTAATATATTTATGATATATTTATTTTAAATTAATTTTCATATAACAAAAAATCTTAAGTTGATGTTTTGTGACATACTTAAAAAAATTCGATGCTTTTACAGCTGCCCGAAGGGAATGCGCGTGTGCCGATCCGATGAAATCTGATAGTCAAGGGGCGAAAATGAAAAATCATTTTTTCGGGGCCAAAAGTGAAAATACGCAAGAATAGAGAAATTGCAATATGGGGCCCGCTCGGCCCAACAAGCCCAAAAGAAAATGTGGGGTCAAGGAGGGAGGGACTCGAGAGTCAAAACCCTAGATGAGCAGAAGCCCTATAAAAGCCTCAGAGTTCTCTTCCCTCTGTCCCTCTCCCCCTCGTCGCACCGCCGAGACGCGCAGAGAGAGAGAGAAGATCGAGAGAGAGCGAAGATGCAGATCTTCGTGAAAACCCTAACCGGCAAGACCATCACCCTCGAGGTCGAGAGCAGCGACACCATCGACAACGTCAAGGCCAAGATCCAAGACAAGGAAGGTCCGTCGCCGCCCTCCACCGGCGCTTCCGCTTCCTTTCGCCTCTGATCGGCCTGGTTCCGCGTCTTGATGCATTTTCTTTTTTGTTTGTTTTTCGATGTCCGTTGTGCAGGAATCCCGCCGGACCAGCAGCGGCTGATCTTCGCCGGGAAGCAGCTCGAGGATGGCCGGACTCTGGCGGACTACAACATCCAGAAAGGTGTGCTCTGCTTCGTTTTCCTTTGCTCGGCTTCGTACGAAGCGAATCGGCGTGCCTCTGAGATGGAGGCGCTAATATGTTTGTGCTTGTTGTTCTTGATTCAGAGTCCACGCTCCATCTCGTCCTGAGGCTCCGCGGAGGGATCATCGAGCCTTCTCTGATGGCTTTGGCTCGCAAGTACAATCAGGACAAGATGATCTGCCGCAAGTGAGTTGTTCGCTCTTTTGCTTTCTGGTGCCCGATGTTATCTGAGGTTGTTCGTAGTGGAATTGAATCATTGAAACGCTAGAAATGTTGAAATAGAGTTGAGCTGATGTATTGGATAATGAGCTTTGAGCATGACGACAGGACTATACTTAGCGTCTAAGCTGGAACTAGTGCAGAAAAGGTTATGCTAGTTTCCAATAACAATTGTCGATCTTTAGTGCTTTCTTGTCTGGTTTTCTCCGGGGTGAATTTTTTCTCTTTCTGGTCGACAATTTTAATTGTCAGTCCTCTGTATGGTTTATCATTGAGTCGGTTGGCTGTTCTTTTTTTTTTTTTTTTTTAAATCTTAATGGTGGATATTGTTTGGACTAGATTTCTTGTTAGTCATCAGGACATGTTCTATCAAACTCTCTACTGCCGTATCTGCTAGAGCTTTTCCACGCAACTGCTTTTAGACCTTCTTCTATTCCTTTTTCTCTCTCAATTATTTTGCCTTATTCTGATGTTTCCATTAAAGGAAGGGTTTGGTTCCTTTGAAATGCTATTGCTTTGATTTATCTGAGATCTAAGGCTACATGTACCAAGGTGAGGGCGTGTGATTGATTTAATCAGTGCCCTTGATCTTGAATTTGCCAAAGTGGCTGTAGCCAGATCCAATAGCTGAGAAGTTAACTGGCCGGTTGTTGTTCATCTCCGTCGACAATTCTGCTTACCGAACTTCTTACACGCCTTTTTTCTTCTACTATCTTCTATTTACTATTATTTTAATCAAAATTCATTCCACTATTGTATCTGCTAGATCTTTTCCACAGAACTGCTTTTAGAACTTCCTTCCTTCTCCTATTCTGCATTCTAAAGTTTGATCATCCGATCGTCATCAAATCTTGGATTTGTTGTGACATTTGGTGCTTCTTTGCTGCTGTCAGTTTCAAATTTTCTGCCACTTTATATGGGACTATCAGTTGAACCCTCACTTGCGGTTTAAGTGCAATGGAGGGCATCCTAGTTCCCAAAAGCGATTTCCATTTGATCTTTGTCAGCTGGGCTTTGACTATATTCAGTTGATTTTCATTGATGGTACATTTGTAGTTTCATCATTAATGAAGTCTTGTCTTTTTGTTTCTTCAAAATAACTCATGTCATGAAATAATACATCTATGTTATCATGGAAACACATTTTTTAAAAGAGAAACCTGTCCTAGGCCTGTTTTTAAATCTAGAGGACGTATTAGAGATGAGGAAGATCAAGATGGACAGCTTAGATAGAAATGGGAAATCTCATTCTTGTGGGCTTCATAGTAGACATATCCATCTGAGGTTTGGGGAGTTTGCTACTGTGTAGCTAACAGCAATCGGCAATTTTATTTGTCGTTGAGGGTATTCATATTCACTGATAGTCTTAAAAACTTGTGTCAAATTTGACCTCTGCGCTCTGGATTTCGGTTGGATGGGCATGTGACAAAATGCTGAAATATCCCATCCTTTCTTTGTTGCCTGTTGTTACGCCTTGTATCTGCAATTTTAGGACATTAATGTCAATTCCTGCGAAGCCCACATGATTATGTGTATGCTCATTTTATTTAGTTAACCGTGTTAAATACTATTCCCATACTTGTCCTTCACCATCAATTTGAGGGTAATTGCAATCCCATGGATGCCTCAAGGTGATAGCTGCTTTATCTGTCTTCTTTATGTGATGTTAAAATGTCTTGCGTTAATTTCTGTACATCCGTACCCTTTTTATGTAATGCCGTCTGCTGCTATGTCTGATTTATTTGCTGCGACATTTACATCTTATAAATCACCAGATGTTATGCCCGCCTGCATCCAAGAGCTGTCAACTGCCGCAAGAAGAAATGTGGTCACAGCAATCAGGTTAGCTTATTTCTCTAAAGGAATTTCGGTCTTTTCTTCTCTCTCCCCATTGGGCCTAACATTATATTTCCTTGTTTCTTGTCACGTATGCTTTCTTTCCATTATTGAATTTCACATTCTACCATGAAAGTGATCAAAACTTTTTATCTTGCAGCTGAGGCCTAAGAAGAAGATCAAGTAAACTTTAGGTGGTTACTTAGTCCTTACTGTTGCAGAGCATTTGTTTTTACATTGCAGCGTGCTTGTATGGATGACTAGTTGACTCCTTTCATTGTTTCGACCGAGAAGAATTCATTTGGGCACGTTTTTGCTTTTTCCCTTTTGGGGCTGAGCAGATGATGTTGTTTTTGACCTTTGTAATGGTAGAAAGTGATTCTCCCTTGGTTGAATCCCTGAGATAAAGAGTGGATACCCGCTCTCCTCCGCAAAAAAGAAAAGGAACGTGCTTTTTGCACTCGGTTAACATTTCTCAATAAATTGATAAAAAAACATTTCTCAATAAAAATAGCAAAAAGCCAGATCTGAATAACAACAGTGCATTAAATCAAGAAGCGGGTCAAGCCTTCGGACAGTGGCTTTTGAGAAGTGCGTTGAACATCTGCCGTCGCTACTCTAATCTGAATTAATGTATGCACATATTTTTAGCAAACATTATAAAAATCTGCACTAGGACTTTACATGGTTTCCCTAGGAAGCAGCCCTCGTCAATTTCCCGACTTCCCCACTGTCGTCGTCCCTCTTCGCTGACCAGTGAACCTGTTTCCTTCCCCAAAAGATAGACACTAAGCAGAGTCCGTATAGCCCGAGTTCATCTATTTCATGTCCTGCTTCCCAAGATGTCATAGGGAAGTGTCCTCAATCTGCACTCATGGCTAGGAAGCTTCCTTCACTAGATTTGGTCCGAAACCCATGACGGATCACTCTTATTTCTTAGCCGTAAGGTCGGAATCTCTAAGCTTTCGTGCACAGTCTGAAAAGGCAGAAGGGGTCTCCTTGTTTTGCTGCAATGGTTAGAAGTCTCCGAGTATATTTCCATCTTTAAATGATGAAAGCATTAAAATACCAATACAATTCATGGTGAGATCAAACTGAATCGAGGAAAACCAAACAGTCCAAGGACCCTTACTTGAAAATCATATCTGAATGTGTCGTAATTTTTTTTTTTTTTTTTCTAAATATACTTCTATTAGGAAGAACGCCTTGCGCTCTTTGTTATTCTTCATGCAATGCAAAATTTATCTGGTGAGGATGACCGCATCAGGCATTTCGGACTAAAACTGGCTGAAGCCTGATCAAACCATCCACAGAGTGTTCTGAGTCTCCTAACAAAATGTTTTGTGCTAATTTTATTTAGAAATTTTACTTTGCAACCCTTAACTTTAACACATTTTCTCATCAAAACTCTATACTTCTTACTACTCTAATCAAGTCCTTGCACTTGCACAAATTGTCCAATCAAAACCTTCTATTGCCATCTTGGCCAAATTAAGCTGACGAGGCTATTGAACGACAATAGATTGCAACACGCATAATATTTTGCAAGCATCTTTAGGAAACTGAGAGGCATATACATCTTATGGATTGGTAGGAGAACGGCTAACATCATCACTAGTAAAAGCAAGTGAAAAAGTACCTCTTTTCTTAGCAGCTCCACCTGTTTCAGTGCCTTCAGGTGGAGAGACTCTTCATGCTCTGTCTCTTCTTCAGTGACATGATGACCTTGTTCTCCTCTTTCTTCTTCTTTTGCAGTTCTTTCCTCCTCTGCTTCTTTCCTCATCGTTTCCCTCTCTTCATTCCTCTTCTCTGTTTCTTCTCTGTCTCGATCCTCTCTCTCCTCTGTCTTTGGAACAAAACGCTGTAAGTTCCTTAATGCCAGAGCGGAAATGGTGATGTCTTCCTCATCTTCTTCATCCTGCAAGATGAGTGCTCTTCTTTTCTTGGATGGAGCTGTCATGGGCTTTTCCTTTCCATTTTGCAGCCACAGAGTCTTGATGAGGCCTGACATGGGTCTTCTCCTTAAAATGCTCTAAAGCCTTGTTTAGCTCCTTCAGACGCATTTTTGAAACCATCTTCAGTCCCACCACCATTTGATCACAGGTTCAAACACACAAGATTTTGGGAGGCTGAATATTAAAATATCTGAATAGTTGAGTAACAAGTGCTGAATAAGGAAGTTGGCCCTTATCCTTCACCATTGACCTATACATGTGAAACATGATAGTGTGTGGCAGAGAGAACTTTTTGTCAGCATTGATAGCATACATTAGCTTCGCTTCTGTATTGGAGACGTTAGTCTTTGATGTGGATTTGGGTCTAAGACAGTTAATCACAATCTTGTGAAGTAAGACATTTGAGGCATTCATCCTCAAGTAAGAAATTTGGCCCTCTACCATTCCATCCCGAACAAGCTCCACAGTCGCATGACCAATAAACACACTAAATGATTGGAACATCCTCTCTCTACTCCAATCACATCAGCCAGAGTGTCCATATCAACCACATAATCCTGATCTCTAACACTGAAAGAAAATCTATTTGCATCCAAAAAACTTATATTGGAATAGAAATACGCAGTAAGTTCTGGATGAGCCACTGTTGTCTGAGAGCAAAATCGTTCGAATTGAAGTAAAGTAAATTTCTCTCGCAACTTCACGTTCAAAGAATCGAGAAAATCAAAACCCACTCTTCTCGTGTTCATCACCTATTCCTTCAGCAATTTAGAGTAAAGTCGTTTATGTTCCTTAGAATGAAATAGATCTACCATTTTTCCTTGAATATTTGCAGCAACACCCATTTTAGACTTAAAATGAGTGAACATCTTTTCATCATCATTTCCATCAAGTTGACTAAGTCCTCCAACACGTGGATCACTTGGGATATTTGCAAAAGCTCTTTCTGCTGAGCCCGCAAGAGCAATTCCCAAACGTTTCATCGTTAGTAAAAAATGAGTTTCATTTTGGCACATCTTTTCTTTCAAAAATTCATCAATAAAGTTCAATGGAAAACCTCCATCCTTCTTCAAGGTAGAGTAGAGTTTGAAAGTAAAAGCAGGTTTTTGAGTCCTTACAGATTCGGCATCCTCAATAATCTCTTCCTTCGATTGATGATGCTGAACATTTTGTTGTTTAGCCTGAGGAGAATGGTGTAGTTGAGAATGTTGTGGAATCTACCGATGCCTTGGAGATTCTTCTTCCTCTATAAGGTCAAAGTGTGTAGGACCCTCCCACATATGCCGTGGTCCCCTGCTTGCGATCCTTGAGGACTTTCTTTGAGAAGACATTATCATAGTCTTTGAGAGAGTTTCCGAACTCGATTTGCGAGAAAGATGAAAACTTTAAGGATTAAACTAGGGAGAAAAAAAAAGAAAGTGAAGTTCTTTGCTTCTAGGGTTCGTGAAGAAAATGAAGAAGAAGGACAATATATAAGGCAATCGAAACGGGGTATACGGATCATTGTGAAAGGAATGCTGGAAAATGCCTTTTCAAAAAAATATTTGCCTTTTTGAAAATAGATAACTTTCATTTAAAAAAAGTACCTTCTTTTTCGAAAAAGAAAAATTACTATAATAACGAAAACTTGGGAATATTACATCAATCAATTGCAGATTTAATAGACAATCATACCTTTTCGAGTTTTTATCTGAAAGATAAATTTCTAAAACTGAAATAACTTATAGTCGTGATTCTTAATCTTTTGAGTCTGAGCATCATTAGACTTTTATCCTCGAGTCTGAACTTCTTCAGACTTTAAGATATTAAGTCTGGATCGAATAGACTCAAATTGACTTTTCTCCAGTGGCTTTGTAAAAGTGTCCGCCAGCTGATTCTTTGAGTCAATGAATTGAATCAATACTTCTCCATTTTGAACGTGATCTCTAATAAAATAATGTCGAATTTCTATATGCTTTACTCTTGAATGAAGAATTAGATTTTTGGTGAGATTAATTGCGCTGGTGTTGTCATATTTGATCTCAGTGCATGAATCTTTGATTCCAAAGTCTCTTAGTTGTTACTTTATCTATAAAATTTGAGAATAATAACTTCCAAGAGCCACATCTCTACTTTTGCTGTTGAAAGAGCTACAATACTTTGCTTCATTGAAAACTAAGATATTGTCCTGTTGCCAAGCAATTGACAAGTGCCCAAGGTGCACTTTCTATCAACTCTACATCCTGCTATGTCTAAGTATCCAAGGAGAGTAAAGTCTCATTCTTTAGGATACCATAGATCTAACTTAGAGGTTATTGCAACGTATTTGATGATGCGTTTTGCAACATTTAGATGAGATTCTTTGGGATTTGATTGAAATCTGGCGCAAATACAAACATTAAACAAAATGTTAGGTTTAGAAGCAGTAAGATAAAGAAGTGAACCAATGATACTCTTGTACAGCTTTTGATCAACTTTCTTTCCTCCTTCATCTTTGTCCAGCTTCGAAGAACTTGACATTGGTATATCAGTCTTTTTGCAATTCTCTAGATCGAACTTTTT
This sequence comes from Eucalyptus sideroxylon, assembly GCA_014182405.2. NCBI lineage: Eukaryota > Viridiplantae > Streptophyta > Magnoliopsida > Myrtales > Myrtaceae > Eucalyptus > Eucalyptus sideroxylon. The sequence goes on along the minus strand of CM024558.2, from coordinate 24,538,820 downwards.
AACAAGTTCTTTAGCATATATTTTTTTTTTTGTGAATGAAAATCCCTTCTTTCAATTGTTTTACTTGTAGTCCAAGAAAGAAGGATAGTTCACCTATCATGCTCATCTCGAATTTATCCTACATAGACTTAGAGAATTTCTTGCATAGATTTTCGTTAGGTGATCCAAAAATAATATCATCAACATAGATTTGAACAAGCAAAAAGTTTTTACTCTCTCTTTTAATAAATAGAGTAGTGTCCACTTTACCTTTAACAAAGCCATTTTGGATTAAAAACTTACTTAACTTGTCGTACCGAGATCGAGATACTTGCTTTTAAACCATATAGCGCCTTTTTCAGTCTGAACACAGAGTCTGGTTTCCTTGGGTCTTCAAAATCGGGAGGTTGTTTCACATAGATTTCCACTTGGATAAATCCATTTAAGAATGCACTTTTGACGTCCATTTGGAATAACCTGAAATTCTTATAACAAGCAAAAGTAAGTAATAATCTAATTACTTCTAACTTTGCTATTGGTGCGTAAGTCTCATCATACTCTATCCCTTCTTCTTACGTATATCCTTTGGCCATGAGTTTTGCTTTGTTTCTTATAACTTTTTCTTTTTCGTCCATCTTGTTCCTGAAAACCCATTTAGCTCCAATAACAGATTTACTTTTTGGTTTAGGAGTCAATTCTCAGACATCGTTAATACTGAATTGCCTGAGTTATTCTTGCATAGCTTCAATCCAGCTTTCTTCAGTTAAAGCTTCTTCTATGCTTTTGGGTTATATTTCGGAAATAAGAGTCACAGCGCTAGACTCTTTTGGATCAATATCACCAATAATAAGTTTTTTGGGATGACTGGACTTGTGCTTCCAGTTGCTGATTGGTTTGATAGACTGTTGATCTTTTTCTTCATTTGATTCTTCAACATTCATTCGTTGTTGACCTTCTGAAGTCTGAGTTGCTTAAGGGGATTTAGATTTTGTAGAGTCTGGAACAGGTTCAGATTTTTCAGGTTGAGTTTGGATCGATTGATTTTGTATAAAGTCTTGAAATTTGACGTTCATCGATTATTCCACAGATTGAGTCTTTTTGTTGTATACTCTATAGGCTTTACTGATGGTTGAATATCCAAAGAAGATTCATTCGTCTGATTTTTTTGCCAAAAAGTAGACCCAAGTAAATCATGAATAATCATCCATTATTACTAGGCAATATTTCTTTCCACCAATGCTTTGAGTTCTAGTTGGTCCAAAAAGATCCATATGTAAGAGCTGCAGCACACGATTGGTGGAAATTTGATTTATTGATTTGAAAGAACTTTTAACTTGTTTTCCCAACACGCATGGTGTGCATAATTCAGATTTTTGGTATATTAGGTTGGGTAGTCCACGAACAAGCTTCTTCGCAGAGATCTTGCCTATTTGCTTTATGTTGATATGGCCAAGTTTTCTATGCCAGAGATTAGCTTCCTCTTGAATTGAAATTAGACATTGAGTTTTTTTTTTTGTTTGATATCCAAAAGATAGATGTTCCCATGTCTTCGCCCCGTGAAAGTCTGAGAGAAGTCTTTACTGATTCTCGAACATGCCTTCTTGAAAATTGATTTTGAAACCTGTGTTACACAATTGACTGATACTCAGCAAGTTGTAATTGAGTCATTCTACTAAGGAGACGTTGATTGTGAGACTTCCAATCTTTACTGTTCCGCATCCGACAATTCTTCCTTTACTATTTCCACCAAAAGAAACTTTTCCACCATTAACTTGCATAAGCTTTATGAAAGAATTTGAGTCTCCTGTCATATGTCTTGAGCATCCACTATCCAAGTACCATTTGACCTTTTTCTTTATAGCGACCCGCATTTAAAAAAGAAACTCAAGTTTTCTTTGTTACCTACACTTTTTTGGGTTTAATGGAGTTAGTGCAATATATGGTCTTTGCCCAATCCATCTTAATAGGTCTCCAAACCAAATGACATTCTTTCTCAAAATGTTCTAAGCTCTTGCACTTAGAACATTTAAGAGTACTACGACCAACGGGTTTTACAAAGACTTTTTGAAAATGATTTCTATAAAAATCTTTTGTAGGTCTTTATTTGATTCTATCATTTACTTTGGGAAAATCAATTAGGGGAATAGTTTCAGAAGTCATTCCCAAACCTGATTTGTTAAAGTAAGGTTTTTGGGTGAAAGAATCTTTTCTAATTTCTCAGATCCTATGGAAAACCTTTTTGAAATACTTGAGTTATCATTTTTCAAAAGTGTGTTTTCTTTTGAAAGAGAGTCTGCATTTTCTTTCAAAGTAATAAGGCTTTGATCTAAATTTTCAACCTTTTCTTTTCGAACAATCTCCTGTTGCTTCAGTGCAGAATTTTCCATTTTTAGCTCAGAAATCCTCTTGAGAGAGGTTTTGAGACTAAGACATAGTTCATCAATAGATTTAGAGACTTTAGTAGGAATTTTTAAATTACTTATATCGATTTCACTGTCTAAGTCTGAGTCTGTATTTGTCTCAGAGTCTGAATCTAATTCTGATTGCACCATTAGACAAATATTAGTATACTCATCATCACTCTCTTCACATTCGGTATCACTCCAAGTTTTTGCTTTGAGTGCTTTTATGTATTTCTCAGTTTTTCCTTTCTTTTTCTTCAGCAAGGGACAGTTGGGTCTAATGTGTCATTTTTTCTTGCATTCAAAACAAATAACATCTTTATTGGATTCATCGTCCTCAACTAATTTATTTTGAACCTTTTGAGAGCTTTGTTTCTTCCAATTAAATTTTCTTCCCTTTTTGTTCAGTTTTTTGAATTTTCTTATCATGAGAGCAAGCTCTTTATCGTCCATATCGTCTTCAGAATCTGTAACATCAAAATCATAATTAGATTTTAAAGCAACAGATTTTTTACCTTTGGGATCTTCATCTTCATTGATTTGCTCCACTTCATAAGACTGAAGAGTGCCAACCAATTCGTCAACGGAGAGTGGCATGATCCTTTGTGTTTCTCTTATTGAGGTCTTTACGTGATTCCAATCTTTGGAAAGTCCACACAGTAGTTTGTTAACCTTCATGGTTCCTGAGATTGGTTGACCTTGATACTCAAGACCATTCACGATTTTTGTAAAACGACTAAACATGTTAGTGATAGTTTCTCCTGGCTTCATCTTGAAGGCTTCATATTTACCAAGCAGATTATCGATTCTAGTTTCTTTTACTCGATCGGTTCATTCATAGGTGATGTGCAGCCTATCCCAGACTTTTTTAGCTGTTTCACAAGAAGATATTCTGTTATATTCAGTAGGAGATAATGCACAATATAATGAATAAATTGCTTTTGCGTCAAGAGCTTGTCACTTGGTTATCTCTTCTCGAGTTATCTTGCTAGCCTCTGTAATTTCTTTTCCTCTTTTTGAGACTGTTGGAGTTTTAAGAATGATTCCTTTATCTACCACATCCCACTCCAGTGGATCTTTTGATCTTAGGAATACTTTCATCTTGTTTTTCCATATGCTGTATTCATTTCCATCAAAATAAGGCGGTCTAGTGTTGCTTTGCCCTTCAACCAAACCTGGAGCCAACATACTAGTCATGGATCTCTAATTCTGAAGTAAAAACACTTCAATTAAGTGAGTACACAGGCTCTGATACCAATTGAAAGAGTTAGTACGAGCACCTAGAGAGGGTTGAATAGGTGCGAAAGCAAATTTTGCAAAATATAGTATAAAACCTTTCCCTTTACCTTGAGTCTGGTTGACAATAGACTTTATAGAGAAAATTAGATTCTAATAATTAAATAGAGTTACGAACAAAGTAAAAGAGTTTACGGAAGAGAATAAGAACACTAGGTTTATAGTGGTTCGGCTTAATCCAAGCCTACGTCCACTCTCCCGCACTGATAGCCCACCGGCTGGATTTCACTATGATTCAAAAGAGTCGGTACAGTCTCACGTCATTGATTTCACAGTGTAGAGATTCTGCTACACTTTCTCAAGGCCTCACAAAAGTCTAAACTCTCTTAAGTACAAATAATAGATCTTGAGATGCTATCTCTAGCCGTGAGAACTTCCTTAGCCACTCGAATCAACTCTTTAAAAAAATATTCAATTCTGGATAAGGCTTATTCGTTGGTCTAGAAACTGTCAATGGGGGCAAACTTTAAATCTTGAGTCTGGTGGTTTGGGGATCTTCAGACTTTGACGAAAGAGTCTACAAAGTCTCCAGACTAGTTTGATGGAAACGTTTTGTCAGCTTCAAAACAAATAAGAAAGTTTTCTCCAACACTAAGATCTCTTCCCTGAAACTTGTTCGTGGATTGTCCAACCTGAAGTTTCAAAAATCCGACTTATGCACACCAAGAAGTTCTTTTAAACGAATAAACCAAGTTTCTACTAATCGTGTTTTGCAGTTTCTGTATATAGATCTCTTTGGACCAACCAAAACTCAAAGCATTGGTGGAAAGAGATATTGCCTAGTAATTATGGATGATTATTCACAATTTACTTGGGTTTACTTTCTGGCAAGTAAGTTTGAAACATTTTCTCACTTTTCAAAGCTTGCTAAGAAAGTTCAGAATGAGAAAGGTTATGCTATTTCAAGCATACGGATAGACCATGGAGGCGAGTTTTAATATCAAGACTTTGCCAAATTCTGTGATGAATCTGGTTTTCAGCATGTTTTCTTCTCTCCACACACTCCAGAACATAATGGAGTTGTGGAAAGGAAGAATATATCTTTGCAAGAAATGGTAAGAAGTCTTTTAATATAAAGTAATATTTCTTGTTGTTTTTGGGCCGAAGTAGTCTCTACAGCTTGCTATATTATTAACAGAGTATTCTTAAGGCATATTCTTGAGAAAACTCCCTATGAGTTATTCAAAGGAAAGAAGCTAATTGTTTCTTATTTCCATGTGTTTGGATGCAAATGTTTTGTCTTGAAAAATGCAAATAATCGAACTGGTAAGTTTGAAGAGAAATCAAATGAAGGAATATTCAACCACCAACAAAGCCTATAGAGTATTCAACAAGAAGACTCAGTTTGTGGAAGAATCTATGAATGTCAAATTCCAAGACTCTTTGCAGAATTAACCGATTTAGACTCAGCCTGAAGAATCTAAATTTGCTCCAGAGTTTAGAAAGTCTACCTTCACTGAAGTAGCTTAGACTTTTGGAGATCATCAACAAATAGAAATTGAAGAATTAATTGAAGTAGTAGAACAACATTCTGTTAGACCGATTAGCAACTGGAAGCACAAGTCTAGTCATCCCAAAGAACTCATCATTGGTGATATTGATGAAGGGATTCGCACCATATCCAAAAAGCAAGAAGAGTCTAGCACCGTGGCATTTATTTCTGAAATAGAATCCAAAGCATAGAAGAAGCTTTGATTGACGAAAGCTGGATTGAAGCTGTGCAAGAAGAGCTCAGATAGTTCAGCATTAACGATGTTTGGGAATTAACTCCTAAACCAAAAGATAAATCCATTAGGAACAAGATGGACGAAAAAGGAAAAGTGGTCAGGAACAAAGCAAGACTCGTGGCCAAAGGATATACACAAGAAGAAGGGATAGATTAAGATGAGACCTACGCACCAGTAGTAAGGTTAGAAGCAATTAGATTATTCTTTGCTTTTGTTTGTTATAAAAATTTCAGGCTATTCCAAATGGATGTCAAAAGTGCATTCCCGAATGGATTTATCCAAAAAGAAGTCGATGTGGAACAACCTTCTAGATTTGAAGATCCAAAGAAACTGGACTCAATGTTCAAACTGAAAAATGGCTCTATATGGATTAAAGCAAGCACCTCGAGCATGGTACGACAGGTTAGGTAAGTTTTTAATTCAAAATGGTTTTTTCAAAGGAAAACTGAATACTACTTTATTTATTAAAAGAGAAGGTAAAAACTTTATACTTATTCAAATTTATGTTGATGCTATTATATTTGGATCCCCAAACGAAAATCTGTGCAAGAAGTTTTCTAAATTTATGCAGGGTGAATTTGAGATGAGCATGATGGGTGAACTATCATTCTTTCTCGGATTACAAGTGAAACAGTTGAATGAAGGAATTTTCATTCACCAAGAAAAATATGCAAGATAACTCGTTAAAAAGTTCAAATTGGAGAATTGCAAAAAGATTGATATACCAATGTCAAGTTCTTCGAAACTGGACAAAGAAGAAGGAGGAAAGAAAGTTGACTAGAAGCTCTACAGGAGTATTATTGGTTCACTGACATTTTGTTTAGTGTTTGCATTTGTGCTAGATTTCAATATGATCCCAAAGAATCTCATTTAAGTGCTGCAAAATGCATTATCAAATACGTTGCAACTACCTCAGAGTTAGGTCTGTGGTATCTCAAAGAATGAGAGTTTCCTCTCCTTGGATATTTAGACGCAAATTTAGTAGGTTGCAGAGTTGATAGAAAGAGTACTTTCGGTACTTTTCAATTGCTGGGAAACAGGACAATATCATGGTTTTGAAGAAAGCAGAGTAGTGTGGCTCTTTCAACAGCAGAAGCAGAGTATGTGGCCCTTGAAAGTTGCTGTTCTAAAATCTTATGGATAAAAAAACAACTGAGAGACTTTGAATTCGAAGATTCATGCACCGAGACCAAATGTGACAACACCAGTGCAATCAATCTTACAAAGAATCCAATTATTCATTCAAGAGCAAAGCACATAGAGATTCGACATCACTTTATTATAAATCATATTCAAAATGGAGAAGTTATGATTCAATTCATTGACTCAAAGAATCAACTGGCGGACATATTTACGAAGCCGCTAGAGCAAAGCCTATTTGAGTCTATTCGCACTAGACTGAACATTACATCTTTTATTCAATAAAGTCTAAAGAAGCTTAGACTCAGAGAGACCAATAGTTATGACTGTAAGTTATTTCAGTACTACTAATTTAACTTTTGGATAAAGACTTGAAAATGTACGACGACTTATTAATCCATAATTGATTGAAATTATATTTCCAAGTTTTTGAATTTAAAGCAGTTATTCATTTTCAAAAAGGTAGTTATGTTTTTTCCGAAAAAGGCATTTTTATTTTTACCTCGCTTCACTTGCTTTACATACTGTTGAAATCCGTCTTCTTCGTTTTCACTCTCAAACCCTAACATACTAAACTCCAACTTGCTTTCACGTTCATTGTTGTTTAATCCAAAAGGTTTTCACCTTTTCGAGCAAGTTTGCAAATTTCTCCCTTGAAGCGACAATTTCTTCGAGAATCGTAAGCAGGGGACCACGACACATGCCTGAGGGTCCTACGCATTTCGACTTGACCGAGGAAGAAGATTCTTCTCCACCACAGCAACCAAGTCAGCAACATCCTTCTCAGCAGCGTCAGTCTCCTCCACCAACTCATCCAGAAGAAGAAATTTGGGAAGAAGTGGAACTTGTAAGAACGTTAACTCCTAGGGTTGCTTTTAAGCTTTATTCTTGTTTGAAAAGAGGGGGAACTGCTATGTCCTTTATTGATGAATACCTGCGAGAGAGAGGCTATAAAAATGAGACTCTATTTCTGCACGATATGGAAAAGATGGGTATTGTAGAAAAATGGATCGACTGAAAAAGCCTTTGCTAATTTTCCTAGTGACCCACGCTTTGGCACTACTAATCAACCACAAGAACAGGACACTGATGAACGTATGTTTACCCATTTTCAACCTAGAACGGGAGTGGCTGCAAATATTGCTGGTGATGGTTCAAGCCTTTTCAGATCGAAGAACCACTAAAGGGTTTAACTGAATTTAATGAAGAGAGGGGTTATGAACCCTAAGAGTATCGATTTTGATTTCCTTGATTCAGTGAAAGTAAATTTGCGAGAGAAGTTTGATACTGCAATTGGAGCGCTTTTGTTCTGAATCTACTACTGCTTATCCTGAACTCACAGCTGACTTTTACTAGAAGTTATCTTTCGTGGATGCAAACAATTTCTCTTTCACAATGAGGGATAATGAGTTTTTGGTGGATATGGACACTTTGGCTGATATAACTGGGGTGGAAAGAGCGAGTTTCCAACCAATTAGCGTGTTCGTTGCTCATGCTACTCTATCATTGGTGAAAGATCGGGATGCTGTAGGATGATTGCCTTCAACATGTTGCTGCACAAGATCGTAATCAATTGTATCCGTCCAAAGTCGACATCCAAGATTGATGTCTGTTGGTCTGAAGCGAAATTGATGTATGCCATCAATATTGGCTACAAATTCTCTCTGCTTCACAACATCATGTTTCACATGTACAGGACAGTGGTGAAGGATAAGGGACAACTCCTTTATTCTTCTCTTATCACGCGCCTTTTTAGATGTTTTAAAATTTACATCCTTGCACCATTATGTTTGACAAAGTTTTCTCCAATGGTGATTGGATTTAAAATGGTCACAAAGATGCGTTTGAAAGAGCTGAACAAGGTGTTAGAGCGCATGAAGGAGAAGTCTCCCGTCAAAGCAAAACAAGACTCTACTGCAGCTAAAAAGAAAGGCAAGGAGCCCATGGTTGCTCCAGTAAAGCGGAAGAGAATTCTTATCTTGCAGGATGAAGATGATGAAGATGAAATGACTTTTTTAGCCTTAAGAAATTTGAATAGTTTTATCAGCTTTCAAGAGACACGAGAAGGAGAAAAAGAGAGAGAAGAGATAGAGAAGGAAAATGAAGAACAGAGGAGGACAGAGGAAGAAGAAGAGGAAGAAGAAGCAGAAAGAAGAGAAGAAAGAGGACAAGAAGGAGAAGAAGAGAGAGACCAAGGTCAAGAAGACTTTTTTGAGCCAGCTTTGGTTGTCTCCTTATCTAGTGATTCTGAGATGGCAGGAATTGGAACTGTTGATGCATATCACTTTGAAGCTGAAGTTGATCAAGAAGAAATCTTACCTACTCCACTCGAAGGCAACCAATCAGGTTTAGCTGTTGGACAACAAGGTATTTGTTCACCTATCTTCACTAGTGATGTGAGTCGTTCTGCAACGGATCCGAATGATGTATATGCCTCTCATTATCCAGAAGCATCCACTCATAGTCATGGTGGACAATTTGCTGAAGTTCCATCCATTCTCCAAACCCCTGAAATCGACTTGGCTGGACCTAGTGCTGCAACAGATCAAACATCAAGCTTTTCGAGATTGCTAGAGATTCTATTGGATGTAAGGGAGCACCAATATGCTATGGGTTATGAGATGCAGGATCTCAAGAACGCTTTCATGGCCACTTAGTGTCTTTGCACGATTAGTTAAACGCCCTGAAGAATGAAGTGCAGTCTACTCTGCAGGGTGAAGATTTCCAGTCATTGAAGCAGAGTTTTGCAAGGCTTGAGAAGACAGTGAATTCTATGAGAGAGTTCGAGCTTTTTGCCTTCCAAAACAGTCATGATTCTGACTCTATTTTCAACAACTCTTTTTATTTGCTCTCCACTTTTTGCTGTTGACAGAAATGGGGAGAAGTTTGATGCATATGTGATTTGACTTTGGTTTGGATTGTTTTTGGACTTATCCTTTGTTTGGTTGTGGTTTGGACTATTTGATTTGATCTTTTGATACTTGCAGTAACTTAAGCTATGTTAATGATTATGGAAAGGGAAGTTGTTGTACAAGACTAACATGTTTTCTATGATTACAAAATCACTACTATCCATATCCTAATCTTTTTTGAGATATCTCGTTTTGCTTAAGTGTTGTTTTCCAAGTCAAAAGTGTTCAAATCTATGAGAAAGTTTTGTCACCATAAAAAATGGGGAGATTGTTGGACAAAAATTCCTTATTTGTTTTGAACTTGACAAAACGTTTTCATTAGTCTAGTCTGAAAACTTGCAGACTCTATTGTCAAAGTCTGAAGACGTCCAAACTCAAGATTTAAAGTGTACTCTCACTCGTAGTTTTCAAATCGACGAAGAAAAGATTTATCCGATGAAGAAGACTTGTCTAGATGCGAGAATATCTTTTCGTTAAGTACGGTTGAAAAAGATCTCATGATTGGAGATAGCATCTCCTGATCAGTTATTCTTATTAAAATCAATTCATATAATTAGATCTATTGATTGGCAAACTATACTTGGAATGTTCTACTTATGGAAACCTAGATGCTGATTATATGAGTGAGCATGATTAGTGGGCCATCATCACATTCCTTAAATAACTTGAGATCTCCCTAATTGATTTTGTCCAACGGGTAGATTGGAAGAACTTAAAAAGAGAGATCAAATCTTTGGAAGGTGCCAACGGTTTAAAAGACATGGAGGAATATATAAGGAAGATGCTCAAGTTATTCAAGTGTGTGCGTGGAAGAAAAATTCCAAAGCCTGAAGTTCCTAATTCTTTGCTATTTCAATTGTTGAACTTAATTGTATTCAAAAGGGAGATTAAATACTTGTGAGACCTTGAGGAAGTGTAGTAGAGTTTCTACACCGTGGAATCAAGGACGTGAGACTGTAAAATCTCTTTGGTTCTCAGAGGAATCTAACCAATGGGCTGTTAGTGCAGGAGAGTAGACGTAGGCTTGGTCTAAGCCGAACCACTATAAACCTTATGTTTTAATTCTCTTTCCCTAATCTCTTTACGTTAATTCATAGCTTTATAGAACTGTTTATAGTATATTATTCTCAGAAGACGAATTAATCTATTAAGTTTTGGGAAAACCTCTTTGATCACCTATTCACCCCCCCTCTAGGTGCTCTTAATAGCCCTATCATGTATGAATATTGTAGTAGTGCTAAGGACTAGTAGTGTGATCTTTTGGCTTTAGGTAGAAGTAGCACGAGCTAAAATGTAACCTCTCAAAAGAATTATGAGGGAAATCCAGCCCTCTTGGTGCCTATTAGCCTAGGAGAATGGAATAGATTTGGTCTCAGCCAAATAACCAAAAGACTTGCATGCAACTTTTCTATCTTTCTCTATTTATTTCCAAATTTATTTGATAAGGGCATGCTATACTTGATATCATCTGTTTACTGTCACATATATGAAACTACTCTTATATACATTAAACTTAATTTTAAATAATTCCAAAAAAATTATAAGTTTAGTTTATCAATCTATTCACTCCATACTAGGTTGCATGTTTAGCTATAAGAGAGGCTTCCATGGATGAACCGTCATCTGTGGGTCGCGACTTGCTTGTCCATGGTGCCAAATCTGGCATGGGAGCCATCTACACTCGTGGCCATTACTCCAAATCTAGCCAAACACAAGATGATGACCCAACAGGACATTGCTACAATAGGGGGAGGTGCGAAGGTTGGTTCCGTTGAAACACAGACAAAATTGTTGAAATGTCATTTGAAGATGTTACATCATGGACAAATGAGACTGATGGTGGCCACGGACGAGCCACGAGCAGATCTTGGCCTAGTTTTCTCAATCGTTGGACCGACGGTCACTAGAGGCCCCAAGCACTACCGATCGTTGCAGATCAGCCATAAAGAAGATCCTCGACTTCACCATGGTCAAGGATTGTTTGATTGGTTGTTGAATCATCTTCGGCAGCCCCTTTCTTCACTAGCAAGTCAAGGACCGGTCTGATTGGACTGGTTCTATGTTGGTGCCAAACCAGCGATTCAACCATCTTTAGGCAATCGTTCAACAATTTGATCTACTCCTTGAAGATTTGATCATGCTCCATTGACGATCGATTCGTCTAATTGTGATCACAATCAACGAAATCACAAAAAGGTAGCTTCTCAAACTTGAATCCGATGAAGCGAGGTTGTCATATATTTAGATATGTTGTTGATAGACTTGATTGATGATTTGCCGAGTTTGAATTTCATTGAGATTGAACTTGACGTGGTTTGAAAATGACTTATGCTAATATGCAATTTTCATGCAATAGAACCTAAGTTATTGTTTAGCTTGAAATGAGGTGCTAGAGGACCTTATCAGATTTTGAGGCCTTCTAGACTTAGAAAGTATGTTCTAAGACTTTCGATTTGATAGTGGCACGGCCCGAAGGGGCATCGTTTGACTCTTGAAAAATACCTCGCAATCTGCTTGATTCTACGGAGATTTTGGTCCACTTTTGGTTTTGTTTTGTTCTGCCTTCTAACTTTGTTATTTTTGTGCTGACTCTTGTGATCGATTTTTGAAAAAAATTTATTCATGAGATTTGTTCCGAATCATCTTATGTATGGCATACTTTTTTTTTTTCGTATTTTTTGGAAATGTTTCAGTAGGTCAAAACTGCCTAGACTAATCCAAAGTGCATTTTAGTGAAAATGAGCATATAAACGTGTCCATTTGGCCTTAGGATTTTCATGAAACTTGAAATACACATCATGCGCATTCCAAGGATGCATAATTTGCATGATTTGCTCATCCATTGGTATGTCATTTGCATGTTCAAATACATGTAGGTTCTGCTGCAATTAGACATTCCATAGCTTGCGTCTGTTTTTACTATCTTTTTGTCATGACTTGCCTGATCTCAATGAGGTTTTGAGTTCTTAACAAGAAATGTTCATCACCGAATGTTCTATATGTTAGATTTTTCATTAGATTTTTGCATGTCTTTAGGTAATCGAAATCATGCTTGTTTTGTAATGCTAAGATTAGATTAGGGGTTTATCATATATGCACTTTACCGTGCTTGTTTGGGCCTCTTAGAGACCGAATCTCATGTTAATGCTTGCGTGAATTTTGAAGTGTGCATTACAAGGTTTATGTTCTTTCATAGCGCTTCTTGAATTAAGCTAGTTGCATTTTGAAATCTTCAAACATGTCATTATACTTTTAAGTTATTTTTGCAATGTCATTGACCGCAGGTCTTCTTCGCATATTGACTTAGGATTACATGTTTACCCGAATCATTTGTCGTATTAAATTCTTTGTCATATGCATATTTCATGCCGTTTGTGCATTGTCTAAGTGATTTTGAGACTTATTTAATGCATGCTATGTTCTAGTTTGTGGATGATTGATGTGCACACGTCCACAGACCTCAGCTTTAGAGCATCAACTTGACTTCGATTAGAATTCTGGCCTAGGATGAAATTCGGAATCCTGTTTTCACCCCTGATTAGGCAGGCTGTTGTTATCTTTGTACCAAATTTTCAGTAAGGATTCTCGAGCTGACACTTAACGAAGTTTGATTGCCATCCTTTTATCCTCATTGTGGTGCAATTTAATGATTTTTAGACCTCATTTGTTGGGGGTAAATCTCATTTTTAGATATCTTGTCAATTTCCAGATGTGATGAGGTGCATTATTAGATTTTTAGGAAATTTCATGTTTAGCTTTTCTTAGGAAATTTTATTCTCAAAAGTTATGCATGCTGCGTAATTTTCTCAAGGACAAATAATCAATCAGTTCTTCCCAATTTTGTTGATCATTTTGGCCCTATTTGTGATGCTTTGTTGTAAATTCCTATTGTGAATTCATGTTAGGATTTTTTAGGGTAACTCGTGTGTGAAATTAGGGTTGGACATCTTCATGAAATACATTCGAAATCCATTGATGTTCGTTGTCAAGAATTTTCAACAGGTGAAATGGTCTTTTGATGACACTTTCTCCAAAACTGATTTGAAATATCGTTTCTTTGCACATCAAAGATGGCTTTGGTTCATGTGATTATTTCCGACATTAAATGCTTAAAATCCTTCAAACACTCTGTTTTGACAAAAGAATTCTCATGGTTTTACACCGTATCTAAAATGTTTATGAAGTTTATGAGTGCTAGATATGCAAGCCCTAGACTGACCTAGACACTTAAGTACGTTCTATAATCAAGGCGTTCCTTGTCTTAAATTTTCCCAAAATCCTTCCAATGTTTGATTTGACATTGAGATTATCAAAGTTTGGATCGTATTTAAAATGCCTGCGATGTTTGTAAGTGCATGATATGTGTACCGAATTAGCTTTGGCAATTAGCTTTGGCAATTAAATATCTTATTTTCCTTTCTCGAAATTTCAAACTCATTTTGAAGTGTCGCATGGACCACTATGCCATTCATTTGAAATGTTTGCGTTGTGATTGGCATGTGATCATTGAGTAATAGACCCTCCGACGTTTCATTCAATTATTTGATTGTTTGAGAAATAAGGCCTAAAATCCTGCCTGTGTGTTTCATTTGTATTGATGCATGTGGATTTTAGATGTATATTAGGTGCGATGACTGGTATTGTGGGGGTAAATTGATGCGTGATGGGTTGAGTGATTCAAGAATAGAGTTTTTTTTCAGAGGGGATTTTAGTGGTTAAGTGTATGGAGAAGTGTATACGGGGAAGAAATGGAAAGGAATAAGAACAGATAAAAACAATCTCCTTGCAAGGTATAAAGGCAGCGCCACCAACCAAGGATGAGGATCGAGACCTATGAAGTTCACCACCAAGGCCTAAAGCTTCCACCAGCCAAGGATAAAGGGCTTCGGGATAGGAGAAGCTCACCACCGAGGCCTAAAGATTCCACCAGCCAAGGATAAAGGGCTTCTTGGTTCACCACCAAGGAGTGATCTACGCTCCAAGGATAAAGAAACCGAAAGGAGTTATCCGCTCATGGATCGAATCTGCTCATGGAGCTTCTTCATTAACTCAGCTCTTTTCTTGCCATCAAAGCTCACTTGAGAGTTAGACGGAATTGGAATTAAATCAATGGGTGTGAGAGGATTAATTCCATACACAACTTCAAATGGCGATCGACCAGTAGTATAACTTGGTGATCGATTGTAAGCAAATTTAGCATGCGCAAGCTTTAAATCCCAATCTTTCAACGATTTACTCACCATACCACGAAGAAGAGTGGTTAGAGTACGATTTGTTACCTCCGTTTGGCCATCAGTTTGGGGATGACAAGCCGTGCTAAATAAGGGTCTTGTACCAAGCATTCTCCATAGAGTCCTCCAAAAGTGGCTTAAGAACTTGGAATCACAATCCGACACAATGGTTTTTGGTACTCCATGAATGCGGACAATCTCTTTGAAATATAATTCAGCAATATGAGGTGCATCATTGGTCTTGTGACATGGCACGAAATGAGCCATTTTAGAGAACCGATCAACGACCACCATGATAGCATCTTTTCCTCTTTGAGTTCTTGGTAGAGCCACGATGAAATCCATGCTAACATCTTCCCAAGGCTGCAATGGTACCGGAAGTGGAGTGTACAAACCTTGATGGAAATGACTTTTTGATCTATGACAAGTTGCACATCTCCACTCATCTTTGGCCAATAGAAATGCTCTTGAAGAACCTCAAGAGTATTGGTAATCCCAAAATGACCAGCCAATCCTCCACCATGCGCTTCTCGAATTAGCAATTCACGAAAAGAACTCTTCGGCACACATAATTGATTTCCTTTAAAAAGAAACCCATCTTGCAAAGAATATATACCTTGAACTCCTCGCTTGCAATTGTTGATGATGGAGGAGAACTCCGCAATAAAGTGCTTTCATTGATTGAAATCCGAGAATCCTTGAGTCCAGAACCGCAAGCATAGAATATCTTCTTGATAAAGCATCCGCTACCACATTAGTGTGCCCGGGTTTATATTTCGAGACAAAAGAAAAGGATTGAAGAAATTCTACCCATTTTGCATGTCTCGAATTAAGCTTGCGTTGGCCACTAATAAACTTAAGCACCTCATGATCAGAATGAAGGACAAATTGCTTGGGCCTCAAATAATGACTCCAATTATCAAGAGCTCGGACAATGGCATAGAACTCTTTGTCATAAGTTGAATAATTCCTCTTAGAATCAGATAACTTTTCGCTGAAATATGCCAATGGTTTTTGTGCTTGCACCAGGACAGCACCAATACCAACTCCGCTTGCATCACACTCAACTTCAAATACTTTATCAAAATCAGGAAGTGCAAGAATAGGAGACTCACAAAGTTTCTGCTTGATTACCTCAAAGGCGTTTTGAGCAGTCTTTGTCCATTCAAAAACACCATTCTTCATGCATTCAGTTATAGGAGCCATGATGGTACTAAAATTTTTGACAAACCGTCGATAGAAATAGACTTCGGAACGGGCCAAGTCTTCATAGCTTCTACCTTGGCTTGATCAACAGAGATTCCATCTTTGGAAACCACATAACCAAGAAACACAATGCTTGGAGAGAAGAACTCACATTTTATCATATAGTTTTCGTTCTCTCAAGACATTAAAGACCTGTGTTAGATGAGAGATATGCTCCTCCTCATTCCTACTATAAACAAGAATATCGTCGAAATAAACAACGACAAATTGACCAATAAAGGAACGAAGAACCTCGTTCATAAGTCTCATGAAGGTACTCGGGGAATTAGATAATCCGAATGGCATAACCAACCACTCATAAAGGCCTCCTTGGTCTTGAAAGCTGTCTTCCATTCATCACCTTCTCGCATTCTGATTTGATGATAACCAGTCCGCAAATCTATCTTTGAAAACACAGAAGAACCATATAATTCATCTAGCATATCATCAAGTCTAGGTATAGGGTACCTATAGTTAATGGTGATATTGTTGATGGCCCGGCTATCAACACACATCCGATATGTACCATCCTTCTTAGGCACAAGTAGAGCCGGAATAGAGCAGGGACTCATGCTTTCTCGAACGTATCCTTTGAGAATAAGTTCATTGACTTGTCTTTGCAACTCCTTTGTATCCTCCGGATTGCATCGATAAGCTGGCTTGTTTGGTAGCGGAGCACCAGGGATCAAATCAATTTGATGCTCAATACCTCTTATGGGAGGTAATCCAAGTGGCAAATCCTCCAGAAACACATATGCAAATTCTTTCAACAAGTAATGCATTTTTGGATGTATGGGTCGCTCCATCTCACTCTTTTTCTCGACCACAAGCAAAGCAAAAACATTCTTTTGTTTGCTAATGGCTCTCTCAACCCGTGTCTCACTCAAGAACAGATTTTCCTTACAAGTGTTTCCCTCCCCAGGTTGATTATTATGTATCGAATAAGGGCTCAATGGTAAAAGAGTAATGCATTTTTGTTCCTTCTGAAAAGAGTATGTGCTTTTCCGACCATCATGCATAGCATTTATATCAAATTGCCACGGTCTACCCAATAACAAGTGGCATGCCTCCATCGGAATCACATCACATACAATCTCATCTCGATAGTTCTTCCCAATCGAAAATGATATAAGAACACGTTTGGTTACCTTGAGTTCATTCCCTTGATTGAGCCATTGGAGCTTGTATGGTTGAGGATGTTTCGTTGTTGGAAGCTTCAATTTGTCGACAAGAGTTGTCGAAGCAACATTGCTGCAGCTCCCACCATCGATGATCACCGAACACACCTTTCCATTAATAGTGCAACGCGTGTTAAATATATTCTCCCTTTGCTCATTATTAGGAGAAACTTCAACATGCAATGCTCTTCGGATGATCAATAGCTCACCATCATCAGCTTTCTCCACAACTTCTTCTTCGCGATCAGATTCGGAAATATTTTGTTCTTCATTGTCATCAGCCTCTTGAAGCGCCGAATTGATCTCCTCAATTTCTTGAAGAGTCATAACTCTCCGATTTGGACAATTTGCTTGTAAATGCCCAAAGCCATGGCACTTAAAGCATTTCCTTGCATCACCTTCAAACTTCTTTTGGACTTCTTTGGAAGGCTCTGCATTCTTTCCTTGCCTCTGTCTTTTGTCGACGAACTCTCGCCCTTGCTTGAGGAAGCACCCATAAAATAGGATGTCGCCTTTGTTGAGGTTCTGGAGGAAAACCTCTTGCTCTTCAATTGTTTTTCCACTTTTATGGCTAACTTGCATACGTCTTCAAAGGACCAATACGGTTGAAGTTCAACCATATCAGCAATTTCTCGATTCATGCCACCAAGAAAACGAGCGATGGTTTGCTCGGGAATTTCTGGAACTTCACTCCTCATTTTGAGTTGTTCAAACTCACGAATGTATTCTTCAACGCTCATCCCATGTTGTCTTAGGGAGTTCAGTTTGAGGAAGAGATCTTGCTTATAGTTGTCAGGCAAGAACCTCTTCTTCATCAACTTCTTGAGTTTTTCCCAAGACTTGATTCGGCCTTTTCCTTCCCTTGCTCGTTGATGCTTTAGATTCTCCAACCATAGAGAAGCATATTTGGTCAACCTTAGGATAGCAACTTACATTTATTCTCATCCAAATAGGATTTGAATTCAAAAATTCGATCGGTTTTGTGTAGCCAATCTACAAAGTCATCGGGACTAAGATTACCGTCAAACTCGGGGACCTCCACTTTAATGTCTCTTTCATCCTCCTTATGCCTCCTTCTCCGTCTTCGTCTTCGAATTGGAGATTCAGAATCACTAGAGTGCAAAATTGTTCGGTTGTCCCCAGTGGACTCGGAATCGACATCAGAATTTTGACGAGATTCAGAATCGTCACGCCGATGCCGTTCATTGGGACGCCTTGCTGGTTGTCCTTGTCTCGCCGGATTCTCTAGAAGATTGAGGACTCGCCTTTCGTTGTGCGGTTGCTCCAAGGTCAAGCCTCTAGGAACTTGTTCATCCATAAGGAATTTGTAACAAAAGAAAGAGAGGAATCACTCAAATGAGTTGAACCTTGAGCTCTGATACCAATATTTTGATGCGTGATGGGTTGAGTGATTCAAGAACAGAGATTTTTTTCAGAGGGGATTTTAGTGGTTAAGTGTATGGAGAAGTGTATACGGGGAAGAAATGGAAAGGAATAAGAACAGATAAAAACAATCTCCTTCCAAGGTATAAAAGGCAGCGCCACCAACCAAGGATGAGGATCGAGACCTACAAAGTTCACCACCAAGGCCTAAAGCTTCCACCAGCCAAGGATAAAGGACTTCGGGATAGGAGAAGCTCACCACCGAGGCCTAAAGATTCCACCAGCCAAGGATAAAGGGCTTCCTGGTTCACCACCAAGGAGTGATCTACGCTCCAAGGATAAAGAAACCGAAAGGAGTTATCCGCTCTCCAAAGAAGTTCACTCAAGCAGAGGAAATCTCACAATTCTCATTCATGAAATTCGTATCCCTTACATTGGATAGTTTTCCCTCTTTATAGGAGGGTTTTAGAGTTAATACATATTAAAAACGGACCTTAATAGCCTAGAAACTGAAACCTTAATACATATTAAAGACAGACCTTAATAGCCTAGAAACTGACACCTTAATACATATTAAAAACAGACCTTAATAGCCTAGAAACCGAAACCTTCGACTCTTGGACTTAATAAAAGCCTTTATTAACACGGGAATTAAATGCCTTTAATCTTCGGCCTTCTGCATTCTTGAACCTTCAAATTCGAGCTCCTCCCTTGACCAGAAAATAATCCTTCTGAAACTTCATAAACTGGTCATTCAAGACATTTAGAATGGCCTCCCATTGATAGTTATCGATATACCATGAAGTACCGATAAATAATTGACATTATTCATTGAAAATGATCCATCGAAGCACATAATGTCCAATTTCTCTCTTGCCTTGGATAAACATTGATGGTTCCGAGTTGGTGGATGGAGCTACGTTGGATGCTCCTGCATCATAAATCTTGGGGATTCACATAGAACATCTTCTTAGAGACTTATAAGCATTATTGGTCATACGAGAACACAAATGGTCATAATGGCTATAAGTCATGAAAATGAATTGGGTAGGTGTCTAGAGGGACCTACGCATGGATTGCAAAGGCCCACCCCAAGGCCCAAATTTGACTAATTTCAAACTATGTTTTACTTAATTGAATGATTTTGATTCCATGTCGTGCTTTTAACTATTTTGTCATATATGGATATTTCTTTCCATTATACAAACCTAGCTTAATTTCAAGTTAGGACTAGATTAGGTCCGTGGAGATTGAAGATCAGAAAAACATGAAGACAATGAAAATCAATGTCCCTTCTGACTATAATTTGGTACCAGTTCTCCCCGACACATGTCTCAGGTTCCTTTATTTGTATAAACACCCGACAACTTGTGGGTTCTTTCCTTTCTAAGTTTTCGGATTGCATGATAGATTTATTGTTTCACTTGATTGTTAACTTACTGCTTTTTACTTTAAATTCAATTGTGTGCTTTATTTTATCTTTCTTAGAAATAGAAGATGAAAATGAACATCCACGTGTGATCACTCAGTTTTAAGGATTGTTGACCCCAAAAAGTAAAAAGACATGCATGATCACCATAGGTAACATAACATATTGTTGGGAGCCCAAGTCCCTGAACCTAGATATTCAGTTTCGTAGAAATCGAGAGATAACTCTTGACCATCAATTGGATATTTTGGCCGATCCCCAAAAATGAGGCTAGTGTCGACTCCCGTCTTGAAAATATTTTGAAAGAAAAGGTGAAATGTTTAGATGTGAATGTTAGTTCTCCTACAGAAAGTGAAGATAATCTTTCAAAAGAAAATGCATTCTTGAAAAATGATATCTTCAAACATTTCCAAAAGATTTTCGATAGGATCTGAGAAACAGAAAAAATACTTTTTGTTGAAAGACCTTATTTCAACAAATCTGGTTTGGGAATGACTGCTTAAACCATTCCTTTAATTGATTTTCCTAAAGTGAAAGAAAGAATCAAACAAAGACCCACAAGAAATGCTTACAAAAATCATTTTGAAAAGACCATTGTAACACTAGTAGGTTGCAATGCTGTTAGATGTTCAAAATGCAATAGTGAATATCATTTTGAGGAAGAATGTCCTATGGTTTGGAGACCTGTCAATAAAGTTTGGGCAAAAATCGCATATCAGACTAACTCGAAAGGACCCAAGAAAATATGGGTACCAAAGAATGCTTGAGTCTCTTTTTAAATGCAGGTCCATATCAAGAAAATGGCGAAATGGTACCTGGATAGTGGATGCTCGAGACACATGACAGGAGATTCAAATTGATTCATAAACCCTGTTCAAGTGAATGTAGAAAAGTATCATTTGGAGGAAATAGCAAAGGAAAAATTGTGGGATTTGGAACTGTGAAAATTGGAAACCTCGCAATAAGCAATGTTTCTTTAGTTGAAGGACTCAACTACAATCTGCTCAGTGTCAGTTAGCTATGTGATACCGGTTTCAAAATCTACTTTCAAGAGGGTATAAGTTCAAGAACCAGTAAAGACTCTACTCAGTCATTTATGGGATGAAGACATGGAAATATCTCTTGGATGTGAAACTAGATGAGTCGTAATGTTTAATTTCAATCCAGGACGACCTATGAAGCAGATAGCCAAAATTTCATCAAAGAAGCTTGTTCGTGGTCTACCCAATTGATCATATCAAAAGTCTGACCTACGTACACCATTTATATTGGGAAAACGGGTAAGAAATTCCTCTAAACCAACAAATCAAGTTTCCACTAATCGTGTACTGCGGCTTCTGCATATGGATCTCTTTGGACCAACTAGAACACAAAGCATTGGAGGTAAGAAATATTGCCTAGTCAGTCTGAAGTTTCACTTTGAAAATTTTGCTAGAAAGGCTCAAAACGAAAAAGGATATGTTATTTGAAGTATAAGAACAGATCATGGCGGTGAATTTGAAAATCAAGATTTTACAAGGTTTTGTGATGAATCTGATTTTCAGCATTTGTTCTCCTCTCCATATACTCCAGAACAAAATGGAGTTGTGGAAAAAAAGAAAAGATCGTTTCAAGAAATGGCTATAACTCTTCTAATTGAAAGTACATCTCCTCACGTTTTTGGGCTGAAGCAGTTTTTACAACATGTTATATTATTAATAGAGTTTTTCTAAGGCCTATTTTTATACTGGAAAATGCAAATGATCGAGTTGGTAAGTTTGAAGAAAAGTCAGATGAAGGCATTTTCCTTGGATATTCAACCACAAGTAAAGCGTACAAAATCAACAACAAAAAGACTCTTACTATAGAAGAATCAATGAATGTCAAATTCCAGGATTCGATACAAAATATATCTATTCAGACTAATCTTGAAGATCCAAAACCTGCTCCAGATTCTAAAGAAACAGCTCAGACTTTGAAGGACTAGCAATAAGTAACTGTTGAAGATTCAAGTGAAGGAAGTGATCGTCACTCTGACAAATCAACCAGCAACTGGAAGCCTAAGTCCAGTCCTCCCAAAGATCTTATCATTGGCGACATTAATGAAGGAATTCGCACTAGATCCAAAAGGCACGGAGAGTCTAGTGCTGTGGCTCTTATTTCTAAAATAGAGCCCAAAAGCATATATGAAGCTTTATCAGATGAAAGTTGGATTGAAGCCATGCAAGAAGAGCTCAAGCACTTTAGTATCAATGACGTCTAGGAATTGACTCCAAAACCAAAAGGTAAATCAGTTATTGGAGCTAAATGGGTTTTTAGAAAGAGGATGGACGAGAAAGGAAATGTCGTCAGAAACAAAGCAAGACTCTTGGCCAAGGGATACACGCAAGAAGAAGGGATAGACTATGTTGAGACTTACGCACTAGTAGGAAGGTTAGAACCAATTCATTTATTACTTGCATTTGCTTGGGATAAAAATTTTAGGTTGTTCCAAATGGATGTCAAAAGTGCCTTCCTTAATGGATTCATCAATGAGGAAGTCTATGTGGAACATCCACTTGGGTTTGAAGACCCAAGGAAACCAGACTCAGTATTCATACCCAAAAAGGCCTTATATGGCTTAAAAACAAGCACTTCGAGCTTGGTACGACAGGCTGAGTAAGTTTTTAATCCAAAACGGTTTTGTGAAAGGTAAAGTAGACACGACTTTATTTATTAAAAGAGAAAGCAAAAGTTTTGTGCTAGTTCAAATATATCTCGATGATATTATATTCGGATCTCCTAATGAAAGTCTGTGCAAGAAATTCTCTAAGACTATGCAGGATCAATTTGAAATGAGCATGATGGGTGTGTTAACCTTCTTTCTTGGGCTTCAAGTGAAACAACTGAAGGAAGCAACTTTTATTCATCAAGAAAAGTATGCTAATTATCTCGTCAAAAAGTTTGGTCTGAACAATTGCAAGAAGGCTGAAATACCAATGTCAAGTTCCGTGAAGATAGACAAGGATGAAGAAGGAAAGAAAGTCGACCAGAAGCTATACAGGAGTATCATCGGCTCACTTCTTTATCTTACTGCTTCTAGACCTGACATTTTGTTTAGTGTTTGCATTTGTGCCAGATTTCAAGCAGATCCTAAAGAATCTCGTTTAAATGCTACAAAGCATATTACTCTTCTTGAATACTCAAACGTGGATCTAGCCGATTACAGAGATAATAGAAAGAGCACCTCGGGTGCCTGTCAACTACTTGGAGGCAGGACAGTATCTTGGTTTTCAAGAAAGGAGAGTACAGTAGCTCTCTCTACAACATAAGCAGAGTATGTAGCTCTTGGGCGTTGCTGTTCACAAATTCTCTGGATAAAACGACAGTTAAGAGACTTTGGAATTGAAGATTCATGCACGGAGATTAATTGAGACAACACAAGCGCTATCAATCTAACTAAAATCAATTTCTTCACTTAAGAGCAAAGCATATAGATATTCGACATCACTTCATTAGAGATCATGTTCAAAATGGAGAAGTTTCGATTAAATATGTTGATTTAAAGAACCAACTGGCAGATATATTCACAAACCCTTTCGAGAAAAATCAATTTGAAACCATCCGTTCCAGACATACAAAACCTTGACTGTAAGTTATTCTCTCTCGAATCTTATCTTGAAAAGGTACGATCGTCAAACTGTGGTTAATTATTGCCATATTTAATCGACGTAATTGTTACATCATTTCCTCTTCGAAAAAGAAATTATTTTTTGAATAACTATTTTCACGGAAAAAGGACAGTTATTTTGAAAATGTATCTTTTTATTTTCATTTGTGACGGTTCATACCCCTATCTTTTTAACCGATCGTGCACTGTTGACTTCCCTTCTCTTTACTCTGAAAAACCCTAGAAATCATCGATCTTCTATTCCCGTTTTCTTCCCTTGTTTAATCTTTGAAAAAGTATTCATCTTCAAGAAACTCTTCGAGAATTGCAATAGGGGACGACGGCGAATGATTGAGGGGCCTACGCACTTCGATCTCACCGAAGAAGAAGTGTCTCCTGATTAGCAGCAGAGCCCACAACATACTCAACAGCGTCACTGTCCTCCATCTAGTCGTCAAGGTGTTGATCATCAACAAGAGGAAGAAATCATCAAGGATGTAGATCTTGTAAGAGTTCAAAAGCCCGCTTTTATTTATAAGCTGTATCGTGCATTAAAAGGGACTCATACTCCGTTGAAGTATGTCGATGATTTTCTTTTTGCGAAAAATGGAAAGTTTGGGAATTGCTCGTAGAGGGCTGGCTATAGAAACCCTTGCGAATATCCCAAGTGATCCTCGTGATTGGAATGATGATGACAAACTGAACAGCCAATTTCAATCGAGAATGGGTGTTGAGGTTGAAAATCGAGGAAAAAGGGGAGACTTGTACTCAAAATTGCTGAAGCGTGGGGTGGTAAACCCTAGGAGTGTGGATTTTGATTTTCTGGATGCTATGAATATGAACTTAAGGGAAAAGTTCGGTTATCTTCAACTTCAAAAGTTTTGCTCCGATTCTACATAGGCCTATGCTAAACTAACCGCATATTTCTATTGAAATCTTAGCTTCTTGGATGCGAATAGATTCTCTTTCAACGTCAAAGATCAAGACTTTGTCGTGGATATGGATATGCCGGCAGATGTGTTAGGAGTTTAGAGAGGAAGATATCAAGACCGGAGAATAGAGGAAAAGATTTCCTACTTAAGGAGGAGTGCGTTCAACATTTTGCTTCCCAAAATTGTGATCAATTGCCTCCGACCGAAATCAACTTCCAGGACTGTTATGAGGCAAAACTGATGTATGCCATCACACTGTTATGTTTCAAGGTTTTCTCTTCCTCACACTGTTATGTTCCACATGTATAGAGCCATGACGAAGGACAGAGGTCAACTTCCTTAGCTAAGTGTTGTGACGAAGTTATTCTGACATTTGAATATTCAGCCTTCGCAAATCTTTTGTGTTCGATCGTGCGATCATATGGTGGTAGGACTGAAAATGGTGACCAAAATGTGCTGAAAGAATTGAACAAGGCGTTGGAGAAATTCCAGGAGGGAGACTCCAGTCAAAGCTCATCAACCCTCTTCCTCATCAAAACGGAAAGGAAAGGAGCCCTCCGTTGCCTCAAGAACGAAAAGAAGAGCTCTTATTGTTGAAGATGAAGATGATGATGAAAACCTCACCATTTCTGCAATGGCTTTGAAGAATTTCAGTCGTTCTGTTCCAGAGAAAGAATCGGAACAAATGACGAAAGCAACAGAGGAGAAAGAAGCAAAGAAGAAGGGAGAAGAAGAAAGAGAAGTTGAAAAGGAAAGAGCTGAAAAAGAAGAAGAAGAGAAAAGAGATGAAGGAGAACCTGAGGAACACTCTTCTCCACCTGAAAGCATGGAAACATGGGGAGATTAAGAGAAAAGAAGGAAGTCCTCATATCTTGATGCAAGTGAGGGCGTCAATCGCTCTCCTGCAGATCCAGTGGAAATTTATGCCTTTCAATTTCCAGAGGAAGGTCATGAAGTTTCATTGCTGTTCTACCATTGTCTGCGTTTACTCCATCAGATTGGGCCGGAGCAAATACTCAGATTGATAATGCAGCAGATTTTCGCAGAATCATGGATATGCTCTTGGAGATGCGAGGACAAATCTATGCTCTGGGATGCGAGGTCTAAACTTGCAAAATGCGGGTCAAGTTTCTTCATGTTCATTGAATGATTAGATCCAAGCCCTCTCGTTTCAGATTCAGGCCAATGCCAAAAGGCTGGAAGGCATCGTTAATTCTATGTGAGATTTCCAACTTGTTCGCGTTCCCAAGCAATCTTTTCAGCTCAACCTTTTTAATGCTTACAAAAAGGGGGAGATATGCAAGAGATTTGAACTTTGACTTTTAATCGTGCGGATTATATTGTTTTGATGTTTAACTTTGTTTGACTTTGTTTTTGGGTCTATATGAAAACTGAACTAGAATTGGACTTGACTGCTTCTATTGATATCTTATGGATGGCTTTATCGTATACTAGACTAACCTATTTTTTGTGGTTGCAGATTCTAGATTCTAGTGTTATTCTTTTTGCCATTTATCTCTATAAGATAGGCATATGTGTTTTAGAAATGTTTTGCAGGTCAAGATTGTCCAAATCTGCAAGAAAGTTTTGTCACCATAAAAAATGGAGAGATTGTTGGAGAAATCTTCTTGAAGTGTTTTGAAGTTGACAAAACGTTTTCATCAGTCTAGTCTGAAGGCTTGTAGACTTTCCTATTTAAAGTCTGAAGACCTCCGGACAGCCAGACTCAACACTCAAAGTCTATCCTCATTGACAGTTTCTAATCCGTTCAAGAAAGGTTATCCAGAACTGAATGCTTCCTTAAGGATATGACCTTATCCAGAAACGGAATTCTTTGATTGATCGAGATTGACTCGAAGATTAAGGATCCGATGATTGCCTAAATATTCTTGAAAGGTTCTACTTATGGAAACCTAGATCCTGATTGTATGGCCGAACATGATTGATGGGCTATCGACACGTTCCTTTAATAGCTCGAATAATCTTCTTAATTGATTCTGTCCAACGGGTAGATTGGAGGAATTCCTTTGGTAAGTGCCAACCAGTATGATGGTGTAAAGGAGTATAAAAGGAAGATGCTGAATAAGAGTCTTGTACCAAGCATTCTCCATAGAGTCCTCCAAAAGTGGCTTAAGAACTTGGAATCACGATCCGACACAATGGTCTTTGGTACTCCATGAAATATAATTC
Source organism: Eucalyptus sideroxylon (assembly GCA_014182405.2). Lineage (NCBI taxonomy): Eukaryota > Viridiplantae > Streptophyta > Magnoliopsida > Myrtales > Myrtaceae > Eucalyptus > Eucalyptus sideroxylon. The sequence goes on along the minus strand of CM024558.2, from coordinate 24,512,148 downwards.
CGCAATATGAGATGCATCATTGGTCTTGTGACATGGCACGAAATGAGCTATCTTAGAGAACTGATCAACGACCACCATGATAGCAACTTTTCCTCTTTGAGTTCTTGGTAGAGCCACGATGAAATCCATGCTAACATCTTCCCACGGCTGCAATGGTTCCGGAAGTGGAGTATACAAACCTTGATGGAAATGACTTTTTGATCGATGACAAGTTGCACACCTTGAGATGATAGCATGCACATCTCCACTCATCTTTGGCCAAAAGAAATGCTCTTGAAGAACCTCAAGAGTTTTGTTAATCCTAAAACGACCAGCCAATCCTCCCCCATGTGCTTCTCGAATCAGCAATTCGCAAAAAGAACTCTTCGGCACACATAATTGATTTCCTTTAAAAAGAAACCCATCTTGCAAAGAATATAAACCTTGAACTCCTCGCTTGCAATTGTTGATGATGGATGAGAACTCCGGATCTTCAGAATCAAGTGCTTTCATTGATTGAAATCCGAGAATCCTAGAGTCCAGAACCGCAAGCATAGAATATCTTCTTGATAAAAGAAAAGGATTGAAGAAATTAGTGTGCCCGGGTTTATATTTTGAGACAAAAGAAAAGGATTGAAGAAATTCTACCCATTTTGCATGTCTAGAATTAAGCTTGCATTGGCCACTAATAAACTTAAGCGCCTCATGATCAGAGTGAAGGACAAATTGCTTTGGCCTCAAATAGTGACTCCAATGATCAAGAGCTCGGACAATGGCATAGAACTCTTTGTCATAAGTTGAATAATTCCTCTTGGAATCAGATAACTTCTCGCTGAAATATGCCAATGGTTTTTGTGCTTGCACCAGAACAGCACCAATACCAACTCCACTTGCATCACACTCAACTTCAAATTCTTTATCAAAATCAGGAAGTGCAAGAATATGAGACTCACAAAGTTTCCACTTGATTACCTCAAAGGCGTTTTGAGCAGTCTTTGTCCATTCAAAAGCACCATTCTTCATGCATTCGGTTATAGGAGCCATGATGATACCAAAATTTTTGACGAACCGTCGATAGAAATAAACAAGTCCATGAAAACTTCTTACATCAAAAATAGACTTTGGAACGGGCCAAGTCTTCATAGCTTCAACCTTGGCTTGATCAACAGAGATTCCATCCTTGGAAACCACATAACCATGAAACACAATGCTTCGAGAGAAGAACTCACATTCCTCCATTTTACCATATAGTTTTCGTTCTCTCAAGACATTAAAGACCCGTGCTAGATGAGAGATATGCTCCTCCTCATTCCTACTATAAACAAGAATATCGTCGAAATAAACAACGACAAATTGACCAATAAAGAAACAAAGAACCTCATTCATAAGTCTCATGAAGGTACTCGGAGCATTAGATAATCCGAATGGCATAACCAACCACTCATAAAGGCCTGCCTTGGTCTTGAAAGCTATCTTCCATTCATCACCTTCTCGCATTCTGATTTGATGATAACCGCTTCGCAAATCTATCTTTGAAAACACAGAAGAACCATATAATTCATCTAGCATATCATCAAGTCTAGGTATTGGGTACCTATACTTAATGGTGATATTGTTGATGCCCCGGCTATCAACACACATCCGATATTTACCACCTTCTTAGGCACAAGTAGAGCCGGAACAGAGCAGGCACTCATGCTTTATTGAACGTATCCTTTGAGAATAAGTTCATTGACTTGTCTTTGCAACTCCTTTGTATCCTCCAGATTGCATCGATAAGCTGGCTTGTTTGGTAGCGGAATCGACATAAGAATTTTGACAAGATTCAGAATCGTCATGCCGGTGCCGCTCATTGGGACGCCTTGCTAGTTGTCCTCGTCTCGCCGGATTCTCTAGAAGATTGAGGACTCGCTCCATTTGTTGTTGCAGATTTTGGATTGCACGATCTCACTCAAGTTGAGGAAATCTCACACATCTCACTCATGAAGTTCGTATCTCTTACATTGGATAGTTTTCCCTTATTTATAGCAGGGTTTTAGTGTTAATACATATTAAAAACGGACCTTAATAGCCTATAAATACACATAATAACATAACAAAAGCCTTTATTAACACGGTAATTAAATGCGTTTAATCTTCGGCCTTCCGCATTCTTGAACCTTCAAATTCGAGCTCCTCCCTTGACAAGAAAATAATCCTTCTAAAACTTCATCAACTGGTCATTCAAGACATTTAGAATGGTCGCCCATTATTCGTTGGAAATGATCCATCTAAGCACATCGATGGTTCCGAGTTGGTGGATGGAGCTATGTTGGATGGTCCCGCATCAGGTAGGGCCGGCCAGGGTTCCCGGCCCTCAGCCAACTGGCGGTGAGGACTCGTGGGCCCTTGCCTCCTCCCTGCCACAGCCAAGAATGGGCGGGCACAGTGGGGGGAGCGTCAGCCGGGGGCGTCACCAACCCTTCTTGGCAACAGTAAAGAGGTGGCTCCTCTCCCCCACCCTTTTTTTTATATAATAATAATAATAATAATAATAATAATAATAATAATAATAATAATAATAATAATAGTAATTATTATTATTGTTATTATTATTATTAACATTTAAATCTGCTCAAAAACGACGTTGTTTTTGCCGCTTTTTTTTTGTTGAGTTAGCATTCCGGCGAACCACGTAAATGAAAAAAATAATAAAAAATTGTCACGTAGGATTTCCCATGGGGACGAAGATGGCACTTAAGTGTTACTTTACTTTCCTGACTTTTAGCACTTAAGTTTCCCTTCATACCAAGTTTTAGCATTCGAGCTGTACTTTTCCAAAATATTTTGTGCTGAACATCTTAATCTTGCATTTTGAAAGTTCTTGGACCTGTCCATGGAGCTTAAAATGATAGCACTCTCACCTCTAACCTCTTGTTCCAGTTTCTCGTTTCCATTCTTCTCCTCCTCAATCCTCTCTCTGCTTTTGTTGATAATTCTGATACCATGTTTAAATGCCGGAGTATTTGCTCTTTCCATTTACTTCTTGTCCTGCCATTCTTTTCTGGATTAGACAATGCTCGAGCTGACATTTATCCAACTGCAGGCCTTCCTAATAAAAGGATAGCCAAATATACAGATCGGACTTTTGGCTTTTCGCCCATTCTCGTGAATAGACACAATGGATTGGACACAGCATTTGCATGTGCCTTGTACTTGGATGAACCCAGGGAAATTTACTATTTCGGCATTGTTATTGCCGGCGCTGCTAACAAGAAATTTGACGTGATTGTAGATCTCATACCGGTGTGGTCAGCTAATCGAGACAATCCGGTTACTACTAACGCTAGCTTGGAGCTCACGGCGGAAGGAGGTTTGGTACTGACAGACGTTGACAGGTCTGTGGCTTGGTCTACCAGCACAAATTCAGTCTGTTGCGGGCATGAACTTGACAGACGCCGGCAATCTCGTGCTCTTTGATAAGAAAAGTGCCATAGTGTGGCTATCCTTCGACTACCCTACGGACTCATTTTCGCTGACTTATTGTGGTTTATTTGCCTAGACAAACACTAATCCTCCACGGGTGTATTACTCTTTCAGGATAAATCTATTTCAGAAATAGAAAGATCAAATAATTTTATCAAATGGATTTCTATTTCAGAAACAAGTCTGAAATAGAAAACTTGTTTCTGGAACATAAATTGAGGTTTGTCATGCACCCCCTTAGTATCTCAAGGATTTTTGCTTACATACTTAGAACAAACTCTGATGCGTGATGGGTTGAGTGATTCAAGAACAGAGATTTTTTTCAAAGGGGATTTTAGTGGTTAAGTGTATGGAGAAGTGTATACGGGGAAGAAATGGAAAGGAATAAGAACAGATAAAAACAATCTCCTTCCAAGGTATAAAGGCAACGCCACCAACCACGGATGAGGATCGAGATCTACGAAGTTCACCACCAAGGCCTAAAGCTTCCACCAGCCAAGGATAAAGGACTTCGGGATAGGAGAAGCTCACCACCGAGGCCTAAAGATTCCACCAGCCAAGGATAAAGGGCTTCTTGGTTCACCACCAAGGAGTGATCTACGCTCCAAGGATAAAGACACCGAAAGGAGTTATCCACTCTCAAAAGGAATTTCACTCAAGCAGAGGAAATCTCACAATTCTCATTCATAAAATTCGTTTCTCTCACATTGGATAGTTTTCCCTCTTTATAGGAGGGTTTTAGAGTTAATACATATTAAAAAGGGACCTTAATAGCCTAGAAACTGACACCTTAATACATATTAAAAACAGACCTTAATAACCTAGAAACCGAAACCGTCGACTCTTGGACTGCATAACAATAAACACACATAATAACATAATGAAAGCCTTTATTAACACGGGAAGTAAATGCCTTTAATCTTCGGCCTTCTGCATTCTTGAATCTTCAAATTCGAGCTCCTCCTTTGACCAGAAAATAATCATTCTGAAACTTCATCAACTGGTCATTCAAGACATTTAGAATGGTCTCCCCTTGATAGTTATTCATTGAAAATGATCCATCGAAGCACATAATGCCCAATTTCTCTCTTGGCTTGGATAAACATCAATGGTTCTGAGTTGGTGGATGGAGCTACGTTGGATGCTCCCGCATCAAACTCCTAACCATTCCATTGCTTTTATTAAAGTACAGAATGACAAAAAGTCGAAATTTTTGGGGTAATACTACTCAGTTGCAGCATTGGGTCACTCATTGTCTTGATCATTCTTTATGAAGGTCAAAAAAATTCTAGCTCTTAGGAAGCAAGAAGTCAATGAAGTTCAAGAGGACTAACTAGAACAATTACCTGGACTACCTACAAGGTTCTCTTATGATGGATTAATAGCAGTCACTAAGGGTTTTGGTGAGAAGCTTGGTGAAGGGTGTTTTGGATCTGTTTTTGAAGATACTCTAATTGATGGCACAAAATTTGCAGTGAAACGCCTTGACAAGGCACGACAAATCAAAAAATGTTTTCTAGCTAAGGTTGAAACTATCGGCAACATTCATCATGTCAACTTGGTGAGACTCATTGGACTTTGTTCCACGAAGTTTCATAGGTTCTCTAGATCAGTCGATCTTTCGCAAATCGGAAGTGTCATTTATGACATAGTTAAGGGCCTATCTCCATGAAGCATGCAAATGGGAGATACTTCAGATGGACACTAAACCCTAGAATATTCTCTTGAATAAAACTTTAATGCTAAGGTTGCTGATTTTGGCTTGTGTAAATTGCTTGATAGGGACCAAAGCCAAGCGGAGATTACAATGAGGGGAACTCCCGGATATATGGCCTGAGAGTGGCTACGCGGAATAACTACTGAGAAGGAGGATGTCTACAGCTTTGGTGTGGTAGCTCTAGGGATAGCTTGCGGAAAGAAAGTATTTGACAGCTGTTAGAATGAAGAAGACCAGTATCTACTTGATGTTTTTAATAGAAAGGCTGAAGAGGGGCAGCAGTTAGATATGGTTGACAAAACTTGTGAGGATTTACAACTAAATCAACCCCAGTGGATATGATGAAGATCGCTACATGGTGCTAAAAAGGTGATTTTTCAAAGAGGCCTTTTATGTTGGTGGTTATTGAGGTTTTGGATGGAGATATGGACATTCCAATGATCTAGGTTATGACTTTTCACGTCACACCTTGAATATTGATGTAAGGGTTGGTTAGGAGAATGTTGACTTTGGTGCTACAAATTTTATGATATCATCATTTCTATCGGGTCCAAAGTGATCTTGTATTTAATGTTACTTCTATTTCTCTTTTATAGCATCATTTCGTTGTCAGTTTGCAGAATTGCATTGTAATATTCTTGATGTGTATGACGGAACAAAAACCATTTCCTCCTATAAAATTATATGTGTCCGCTTAGCTTTGTAGATAGTAAATTCAAAAGATGATGTTCATTCTATTCGTTAACTTGCATCTCCATTAACATTCGCATTTATATTAGCGGAAATTACAGCCTGAAACTAAAGCATCCATAGAAAGTATATCAAGAAGTATAGCAGGAGGGTGAGAGAACCAGTTTAGGGCCGAAACGTTGGTGCGATGGGCCTTGGCGGCTCAGTCAGCAACCCGGTTCGCTTCTCTCGGACAATGTTGCAGGGTTAGGTCCGAGAAACGAGAGAGCAGTCAAACCACCTCCTGAACGAGCGGCCGAAGCTCCCATATGGGAGATCTGTCATGACGCACAGCGTGAATGAGAGTTAGGCAATCAGATTCAAGCACTAGTCTGGTATGTTTAAGGTCTCGTTGCAACAGATGGTGGAGGGCATAGGTGAGTGTGTTGATCTCTGTTTCCAGCACTAATTTCGACCTAACCGTGCAAGAAAAGCAACCTGTTAGCCTACCTCGATGGTCTCGACAGACACAAGCCATCGACCCCTGTATGCTGCCCGATTGAAAGGCACACTCGATATTGTACTTGAGAGTGCTGGACGCTAGAGGTCGCCGTAGGTGCTCGGGATTGAGGATTGGAAGCCCTGATCGCGATCGGGTAACAGCAGGGGATGTAAAAGCCTTAGTCTGAGCGACGGCCGCTTCGACAGCTCTTCATGGATCTAGCTTTTGATTGCTAAACACAAAATCGTTGCGTATTCTCCAAATCTACCATAGAGTATTAGCAGTGAGCTCAAGCCTTGGTAAATGCTTCGGTGTAGCTGCTCTGTCGGATAACCATTAATCTAGGCAATGGATAGACCGGGGGAAGATATGGATATTAATTTGCTGGTTTGCCCATACAGCGTGAGTCCATGCACATGGAGGAACAGATACGTGATGGTTTCAGGATGCTGTTGTTGACACAGATGACACCAAGGATCCGAGGCAATGTGTCAATGAAATAAGTTGGCTCTTGTCGCAATGGCATTCTGACAAACAACCTAGGTAAATATTCTGATTTTTGGTGCAGTATTCACTGACCAGATTCGTCGCCATAGGAGTTTGGGATTCTGATAGGACGATGATGCATTATGATTGTTGTGCTTGCTTAACTGTATATTTGCCATCTTCTGTTGCTGTCCAAATGATGCGATCTGCAATGGGTAGAGGTCTGATATGTATATTAACGACTTGTAATGTAATGTTTTCTCCAAATAGAGGGAGGAGCATAGATTGGTTCCAAGATTGGTGGGTCGGATCAATAAGATCCACCACCAGCAATGGATCCTCTTTGTTGTTAGGTCCATAGAGAATGCCCATAGGTAACCAACGGTCGCCTCTTATTCTGATATCTTGACCGTTACCCACTAACCAATGTAGATGAGGAAGAATAGCATCCCTACCTAGTAGAAGACTCTTCCATCCCCATGATGATCGAGATGCTGAATTTATGGAGAGGAAATTTTGTGTAGGAAAATACAAACCTTTAAACAGTTGACTCCATAAAGCCAAGGGCTGTTGCAATAAAACCTCAGTTGACTCCATAAAGCCAAGGGTTCTTGCAATAATCGCTAGGCCTGTTTGCCGAGCATAGCTTCGTTAAAAGCTATTAGATCACGAAAAATTAAGTTCCCATCGTTATCTTTGCTTGCTTTCAAAAGTTCCCATCTTTGCCAATGAATACCCGTCTTATTCTGATCATTTTTCCACCAGAATCTTGCAATGCTTTTCTCAATAGATTGACAAATTGACAGAGGAATCTTAAAAATAGACATAGCGTAATGTGGTAGAGCCTGTACGACAGATTTAATGAGTACTTCCTTACCTCCTTTGGATATTAACTTGCCCTTCCAGCCCTCCAACTTGGCATGTACTCGTGCTAGTAGCCAAGAGAACATCTCCCTCTTTGATCAACCCCAGTCTGATGGTAATCCTAGATATTTACCACATCTTGTCAAAACAGGTATTCTAAGCTCGCCCGACATATTGTTTTGCAATCTAGGGGGACAGTAGTTACTGAACATAATTCCAGACTTGTTTCGATTCACTACTTGACCTATTGCAAGACAATACTGATTTAGAATATCAGCAAGGTTCTGACATTCCTGAATAGTCCGGTCTAGAAAGAAGATTGCATCATCAGCAAAAAATAGATGGGGCAGGGTTGGACACCATCGATTGAACTTAATACCTTTAATGTGTCCCATACTAACGGCTTGATTGATTAAGGTCGATAACATTTGCCAGCAAAATAAACAAATATGGAGATAAAGGATCACCTTGTCGAAGGCCCCGAGAAGGAGAAAAGAAAGGAAGGGGCTCGCCATTAAATTTGACACTCAAGGAAGTAGTAGATACACATTGCATAATCCATCGAACCCATATAGGATGGAAGCCCAATTTCAGAAGGTAGTCATGTAGGAAATCCCACTCAACTCTATCATACGCCTTTTGCATGTCTATCTTTAGGATTGCATTGAATTTTCTCTTTCTCTTCCTGGTCTTGAATTGGTGAAGAACCTCTTGAACGATCAAAATATTATCTTGAATCTGTCGTCCACTAACAAAAGCTGACTGTTCCTTTGATATTAGAGAATTCAACCAATGTTTAAGACGGTTGGCAAGCACCTTTGAGATAATTTTGTAGGCAAAGTTACATAGGCTAATGGGGCGATATTGCTCTAGTTTCTCTGGATGAGGTGTTTTAGGAATCAAAGTAAGAAAGGTCTGATTGATACTTGGAGGCATCTGGCTTGTCATAAAGAAATGTTGTACTTGAAGCATAAGATCATCTTTAATAATATCCCAATGACTTTGATAAAATAAGCCACTTAGTCCATCAGGGCCAGGGGCCTTAGTTGTCCCTAACTGGAATGTGGCTTGTTTGACCTCTTCAATAGTAACCATTGCAATCAAATGAGCATTCATTTCAGTACTTACAATCTGTTGACATTGGGCAAGGATAGGGCCGTAATCCCGCAACCCCTAAGACATATATAACTTCGAAAAGAAAGTTGTCGTCATACCTTATAGGGTGCGAGGGTCACGAATCCACTACTGGTTCTCGTCTTGTGGTATAGTAATGCGATTCCTATATCTTCTTTGAAGTGTGGATGCATGAAAGAACCTAGTATTCTTGTCCCCCATTTCAACCATTGTATTCGAGATCTCATAGCCCAGTACTGCTCTTCCTTCTGCCAAGTCCTTGTAATTTCCTCTCTGAGTTTGGATGCTTCCTCTTTATGATAATTTAAGTGTTGTTGGTTGGTTAGATCTTGTAACTGGTGTTGTAGGGTAACTACTTTGGCGTGTCCATTTGAGAACTTAGTGCGACTCCATGTAGAGAGAGCTGTGCAAACATGCTTTAACTTTGAAAGAAAAACTGGATGATTGGGATGAATAGAATTCCATGCCGTAGAAATGATCTCGTGACATTTAGCATCATCATTCCAATAGGCTTCATAAAGAAAAGGCTTAGTATTCCTTTTGAACGGCGCTGAAGTCTAGATGATCAATGGACTATGGTCAGATCCCACTACCGGTAGCGCTAGCACATCTGCCCTTGGGAATAAATGCGCCAGTCCATGGAACATAATGCCCGAATCCAATCGTTCCTTGACAATCTCTTCCCCCTCTCTATTATTCATCCAGGTGAATTTACAGCCCTTGCTATCTATCTCCATAAGCTCACAGTCATTAAGAACAACACGAAAAGACAGCATGCGAGTAAAATCCTCAGGTCTCTTACCAAGCTTTTCCCATGGATAAAGGATTTCGTTAAAGTCCCCAACACACAACCAAGGGAAACTATTCATCCTACTAATCACCCTAAGTTCTTCCCATAGAACCTGTCGTTGGTTATAATTATAAGGAGCATGAATGCAAGTTAGGCGAATGGTTCTATCTTCCTACACCAATCTACAAGTCATATCAAACACTTGATCATTCCACATCACTGATAAACCTCATGCTATACCAATGGGTTAAGGATATATGAATGCTGAAACCGTAAGTAGCGTTGAATCTGGTGAAGCTTTGATTCAGGATTAAGAAAGCTACATTGGGCTTTTCTTTGGCATCATGGCCTTTAGAGTCTGGACTATCAGGGATTGCCCAAACCCTGATAGTTCTAGCTAATGATCTTCATTTGTTGGTTGGTGGCTGTTTAGGGCCAGCCACCAAGGCCCACGCTCCGGCTTCCTCAGCCGCATACATAGGTGTTTCCATGAGATTAGCCTCTTCCTTGTCAAAGAGCATCAGGCTTTTTAGCTCATAGGGTTATATCTCTTTATCTTTTTGGCCACCCCTTGCTTTGTTGTCAGTCTCACATTTTTCATCTTCTTGTGCGTCATTTGCTTCCATTGGTTGAGTCTAAATACATTTTAACTTCTCTGTTGCAGGTATAATAGCTGTATGAAGGGGGTTCCTTGCATACTGACTGCTGGTGACGTTGTTGTTCCGGATTAGGGCAGAGGGTCGAGTTGTAACAACCGTACATGACGTATATGCTGCCACACTAGTTGCTGGATGAGGTAATAAAGGTTCTTATTGGAGCTGGAGCAATGCAGGTGGAGTTTCAGGTACAACTTCTTCTGATTGAACTGCGTTATCTTGTGGCGTATAGAAAGTATGCCAATATGGACTATGCTCTCTTACCTCAGCCCTTAGCCATTGACCATAGGTCATTTTTCCTTTACCTCTAGTTTTGCTTCATCAAAAGGTATGTCCTTACAGTACGTCGCATAATGTCCCAACTTCCCACACGAATAGCAAAAGTGCGAGAGTCTTTCATAGCGGAAATCTAGCCAAAGAAGCTTACCTTCGATTCGGATGAGTTTGCCTATCTTTAGAGGTTCTTGTAAGGGCAATTCCACCCGAGCTCGCCTAGGTCTGATGAGGTTCTGTCCTTTGTATCAAGTTGGACTTCCAAAACCCGCCCCAAATGTTGTACTGCCCTGTTGATCGTGGATTCTGTACTCCATTCTAGAGGTAGGCCGAATAGTTGAACCCAAAATGCGCATGTAGAAAAGTCATAGCAGTGAAAGGGAGTGTTTGGGATCCATGGCTTAAGAATAACCAAATGACCAGAGAATATCCAAGGTCCCCCATCCAACACTTTCTGTTTGTCAGCTTGAGACTGGAACTTGATCGCGTATATACCCGCCTCTCGCTATGAGATCTCGACTTGTTCAATGCGCCATATACGCTTTAGTGTGTTTTGGAGAGCTGGGAAGTTAATGGACGGATTTGATAAAATGTATCCTATTAAAGTCAGTCGGCATTCATCCAACTTTTTCAGGTGGAGGTTCTTCATCCCAGTCTTCTATGAGCTGCTCGGTAGTAAGGCAGCCTAGCCTATTGCAAATGGCGGATAGACACGAAGAGTCGGCATGTGTATCCGACACCATAAATATGCCTAGAACACAGGTATAACCATAGACCAGCACTACAAGCCATAAACTAGGAGAACACTTCTATTAGTAGATAAGGTAATGCCCGCCATTCAAGCCAATTGTCCATAATCCGTGTCTTATATTTAGTCTTGCCCTAGGCTGATGACTCTTAAACTAAATGATACTCAAAATTGAATACCTGGTATCTCCTGTCTTGCAAGAATCGATAAAGCACAAGTCCAATTACAAAGGGGGAACTTCCAGAACATGCAGGTAGCTAAGCACAACATCAAGGACATGCAGCAGTGAAACCAACAGAAATCCCAAGGCAAGATGACTTGATTCTGAGTAATTCAGTAAAACCAAGGTCCCACAGCAATCTGAAGATGATACCTGTTGCCGAAGGACTCGCTCAACGACAGGAAGAAAGGGAGTTGTATGCGAAGGAACCCTTCATTTCGGACAGGGATGTGGCAATCGTCATGTGAAAAGAGAAAGAGATCTTCAAGAGAATTTCTGGGATGAAACAAAATGGGGATTAGAAGAAATTAGGGTTTGTAAAAACTACCATAAAGGTAGAGGAGAGACTCTGCATTTCGAGAGAGGTTTTTTATGCTTTCATCCTCTTCCTTATTCTTCTTGTTTATTATTATGTTTTAGTTAAAGTGCCTAAAGTGAGGCGATTTTTCTTTTCTTTTCGAGGACCCTTCTTATGCAAATGAAATGCAGGAGTCACATGGCATGAAGGAACTGAACGTAGCGAATTTAGTTATCATCACTGCCAGAAATTGCCATATATGGAAAACCTATTGATCTTCGTAGGCAATTTTGTGTCACTTGAAATACTTTAGTGCGCAAGAAAGAAACGCCTGAATCTCTGTTCGTGAAGCTGATCTAGATTCCTACAATCGCAGTCCCAGCTTTGGTGTTGGTCTCGTTCTATTTGGAGTCAGAAGTTGTAGCACTGCCCTTTTCTCTCCTCCAGTAAAAGTGTAACCTTGTCATCTAATTACTAAGGTAATTGACAAAGTGAAGCGCCAGCAACAAGAGCTCAACACAAGTGATAAAACCAAAGTAAATTTAACAGAACGCATGAAGTCATGAAGAACTCTTTCAAAGAAGTTGAAACCAAAAGAGCGATATTCGTCGATACAATAGTAAAAGATACAGGCTGTAAATCACATAAAAAAGCACACTGAGAACATAAGATGAGCCCTATTTTACAGGCTCTACGATTACTAGTTTCAAATAGCAAAGTTTTGAAAGATTCCAAGAGAGTTAGCTACCACCTTGTAAAACGAAACTCATTCTTTTGTTCATTCTACTTTCTTGAGTTTGACCGTACTGCGGGTTCCCTAATTGCACTGAGATGTTCTTGATAAGATCCACGGTAAGGTGACCCTTCTTCCCTACTACTGCAATATGTCATATATCTCTCCCTTCGCTTCGAATGTTCTTTGGGTGGAGGTCTAAATTACAGCATTCATGTCTTCAGCATTCCTGGGTGAAGGAGTGCTGTGACGAAAATCGGCAATTGATGATGTTTTGAATTTTGACAATGCTTTCAGTTTTCTTTTTTTTCTTTTTTTTCTTCAGATTCTTTCTTGTTAACTTATACGAATAATGTTTGCTCATTGTCATTAACAATCAAGACAGAATTCTCTAACTTCGATGTTTACGTTCCTCTCTCGAATCTTTATAGATTTTCTGCCGTCTATCCGCACATAGGGGGCATCTATTTAGAAAATAGAAGATTTTCTGAATATCTGGATCCAAACAACTCTGAGTCCTTGGAGTTCTCGATGGACCTTAAAATAAAACCAGTTTCACCTTTAACATCGAAATCAGGTTTCCATTTTTATCTTTTCTGTGCTCATTTCTTTTCCTGCTTTGTCTGATCATTCAATATCATATTCACACACTGCCGCCTTCATCCTATCCTTTCCTTTCTTCTGCTACCATCCTTTTTCAATTTAGTCGATGCTCAATTTTAAGATTATCCAACTGCAAGCCTTTCTGCTAATTGGGATAGCCACAACGCATGCTGATAATTCTGTGAGGTTCCTCTATGCTCTCTCTACCTTTATGCCCATTAATTTGCGATGACCCAATGGCTTAGGCTCTACATTTACTCGTGGATTCCACGTCCACTTTGGCTGCCCAGGAGATTACTGTTTCGGCCTTTTTATTGTTTCAAGCAACAGAGTTGTTGCAGTAAAGCTCTACCTTGATTCCACAGTGTAGAGACTCTGCTACAAGGTCTCACAACAGTATAGACTCTCTTTTCAGTACAAGATTTTGCTCAATCAATTTAATTGACAAAGAACAAGGAGTTTCAGACTTTGGAATTTTTCTATTGCGCACATACTCAAACAACTGTAACATCTTCCTTATATACCCCTTCATGCCATCACACCCGTTGGCACTTACCAAAAGAATTCTTCCAATCTATCCATTGAACAGAATTAATTAGGAAGATTTCGAGTTATTTAAGGAACATGACAATAGCTCACCAATCTTGCTCGCCCATACAATCAGGATCTAGGTTTCCATAAGTAGAACCTTCCAAGTATACTTTGACAATCAACGGATCTAAAATCCCTAAATCAATCTTAAATGAGATTCTTTATGGTCTAATTGAAATCTCGCACAAATACAAACACAAAACAAAATGTCAGGTCTAGAAGTAATTAGATAAAAAAGTGAACCAATGATACTCCTGTGTAGCTTCTGGTCAACTTTCTTTCCTTCTTCATCTTTGTCCAGTTTCAAAGAACTTGACATTGGTATATCAGTCTTTTTGCAATTTTCTATTCCAAACTTTTTGACAAGTTCTTTAGCATATTATTCTTGATTAATAAAGATTCATTCCTTAAGTTGTTTTCACTTGAAACCCGAGAAAGAAAATTAGTTCACCCATCATGCTCATTTCAAATTCATCCTGCATAGACTTAGAGAATTTCTTGCACAAATTTTCATTAGAAGATCCAAAAATAATATCATCAACATAAATTTGAACAAGTAGAAAACTTTCACTTTCTCTTTTGATAAACAATGTAGTATCTATTTTACCTTTGACAAAGCCATTTTGAATTAAAAACTTACTTAGTTTGTCGTACCAAGCTCGAGGTGCTTGCTTTAAACCATATAGAACATTTTTCAGTCTTAATACAGAGTTTGGTTTCCTTGGGTCTTCAAAACCGGGTGGTTGTTCCACATAGACTTCCTCTTAGATAAATCCATTTAGGAAAGGACTTTTGACGTCCATTTGGAATAACCTAAAGTTCTTATGACAAGCAAAAGCAAGTAATAATCTAATTGCTTCTAACCTTGCTACTGGCGCGTAATTCTCATCATAATCTATGCCTTCTTCTTGCGTATATGCCTTTGGCCACGAGTCTTGTTTTGTTTCTTACGACTTTTTCTTTCTCATTCATCTTGTTTCTAAAAACCCATTTAACTCCAATGATGGATTTACCTTTCGGTTTAGGAGTCAATTCCCAGACATCATTGATGCTGAATTACCTGAGTTCTTCTTGCATAGCAATCCAGCTTTCATTAGTTAAAGCTTCTTTTATGCTTTTGGATTCCATTTCAGAAATAAGAGCCACAACACTAAACTCTTCACAGCTTTTGGATCTTGTGTGAATTCCTTCATTAATATCACCAATAATAAGATCTTTGGGATGACTGGACTTATGTTTCTAGTTGCTGGTTGATTTGTCAAAATTTGATATTTTTCCTCATTTGAATCTTTATTGATCATTTGTTGCTTGTCTTCTGAAGTTTGAGCTACTTTTGGAGATTTAGACTTTTTAGAGTCTTGAGCAGGTTCAGATTCTTCAATATGAGTGTGAATCGATTGATTTTGCATAAAATCTTGAAATTTGACATTCATCGATTCCTCCACAGATTGAGTCTTTTTGTTGTAAAAGCTTTGCTTGAGATAGAATATCCATGGAAAATACCTTCATCTGTTTTTTCTTCAAACTTACCAACTCGATCATTTGTATTTTTAATATAAAACATTTACATCCAAACACATGAAAATATGAAACAATGGGCTTCTTTCCTTTGAATAACTCATAGGGAGTTTTCTCCAGAATAGGCCTTAAAAAGACTCTATTAATAATATAACACACTGTAAAAACTGCTTCAGCCCAAAAACGAGAAGAAATGTTACTTTCAATTAAAAGAGTTCTAACCATTTCCTGAAACGACCCATTCTTTCTTTCCATGACTTCATTTTGCTCTGGAATATATGGTGAAGAGAACACATGCTGAAAACTAGATTTATCACAAAATTTTGTAAAGTCTTGGTTTTCAAATTCACCTCCATGGTATGTCCGTATACTTGAAATAACATTACTTTCTCATTTTGGACCCTTTTAGAAAACTTTATAAAATAGGAAAAGGTTTCAGACTTACTTGCCAATAAATATACCCAAGTGAATCGAGAGTAGTCATCCACAATTACTAGGCGGTATTTCTTACCTCCAATGCTCTGAATTCTGATTGGTCCAAAAGATCCTTATGCAGGAGCTGCAGTACATGATTAGTGGATACTTGATTTATTGGTTTAAATGAGTTTCTTACATGTTTTCCCAACACACATGATGTGCATAGATCAAACTTTTGATATGTCAATTTGGGTAATCCACAAACAAACTTTTTTGCTGAGATTTTGGCTATTTACTTCATGCTGATGTGCCCAAGTTTTCTATGCCATAAGTTTGCTTCCTCTTGAATTGAGATTAGACATTGGGTTTCATCTGGTTTTATATCCAAGAGGTAGATATTCCCATGTCTTCACCCCGTGAAAGACTGAGAGAAATCTTTACTGATTCCTGAACATATTCCTTCTTGAAAGTTGATTTTGAAACTAGTGTCACACAGTTGACTGATGCTCAGCAAGTTGTAGTTGAGTCCTTCTACTAAGGAAACATTACTGATCGTGAGGCTTCCACTCTTTACAATTTTATTTCCCACAATTCTTCCTTTGTTGTTTCCTCCAAAAGAAATTTTTCCACCATTAATTTGTACAAGCTTTATGAAGCAATTTGAATCTCCTGTCATATATCTTGAGCATCTACTATCTAAGTACCATTTAGAAAAGAGACTCAAGCTTTCTTTGGTATCCATATTTTCTTGGGTCCATTGGTGTTAGTGTAATATACGGTATTTGCCTATACCTTCTTAACAGGTTTCCAAACCATAGGACATTCTTTCTCAAAATGATTTGAACTATTGCACTTAGAACATTTAAAAGCACTGCAACCTACTGGTTTTAACAAAAAACTTTTTGAAAATGATTTTTGTAAGAATCTCTTGTAGGTCTTTGCTTGATTCTTTCCTTTACTTTAGGAAAATCAATTATAGAAATGGTTTCAGGAGTCATTCCTAAACTTGATTTGTTGAAGTAAGGTCTTTGTGCTAAAAGAATTTTTTCAAGTTTCTCAGATCCTATAGAAAATCTTTTAGAAATACTTGAGATATCATTTTTCAAGAATACATTTTCTTTTGAAAGATTGTCTGCATTTTTTTTCAAAGTAGTAACACTTTTTCTAAACTTTTGACATTTTCTTTCCAAACATTTTCTTGTTGTCTCAATGCATAATTTTCTCTTTTAAGTTCGAAAATCCTTTTGAGGGAAGTTTTGAGACTAAGACACAAGTCATTAATGTATCTAAAGACTTTAGTAGGGATTTTCAAATTACTTACCTCGATTTCACTGTTTGAATCTGAGTCTGTCTCGGAGTCTGAATCTGAGTCTGATTGTGCCATGAGACAAATATTGGCATAATCATCATCACTTTCCTCACATTTTGTATCACTCCAAGTTTCTGCTTTAAGTGCCTTTCGATATTTCTCAGCTTTTCCTTTATTTTTCCTCAGAAGGGGACAAGTTAGGTCTAATGTGTCCATTTTTCTTACATTCAAAGTAGACTACATCTTTATTGGATTCATCATCCTCAATTGACTTAGTCTATTGCTTTTGAAAACTTTGTTTCTTTGGATTGAATCTTCTCCCCTTTCTGTTTAGTTTTCTGAATCTTTTTATCATGAGAGCAAGCTATTCATCATCCATATTGTCTTCAGAATCTATGACATTAAAATCATCATTAGATTTTAATGAAATTGATTTCTTACCTTTAGGATCTTCATCTTCGTTGATTTGCTCTACTTCATAAGACTGAAGAGTCCCAACCAATTCGTCAACAGAGAGTGGCATGATTCTTTGTGTCTCCCTTATTGAGGTTTTTATGTGATTCCAATCCTTGGATAGTCCACGCAGTAGCTTGTTGATCTTCATGGGTCCAGAAATTGGTTGACCTTGATATTCAAGACCATTCATGATTTCTATAAAACGACTAAACATGTCAGTGATAGATTCTCCTGATTTCATTTTGAATGCTTCGTATTGGCCGAGCAGAATGTTGATTGTGGTTTCTTTCACTCGATCAGTTCCTTCATAGGTGATGTGCAATCTATCCTAGACTTCTTTAGCTGTTTCACAAGAAGATATTCTATTATATTCAGTAGGAGATAATGCACAATATAAAGAATAAATTACTTTTGCATCAAGAGCTTGTTTCTTGGTTATCTCTTCTTGAGTCATTTCACTAGACTCAACGGCTTCTTTTCCTCTTTCTAAGACTGGTGTAGTTTTAGGAATGATTCCTTTATCTACCACATCCCATTCCAGAGGATCCTTTGATCTTAGGAATACCTTCATCTTGTTTTTCTATATGTTGTATTCATTTCCATCAAAATAAGGCGATCTGGTATTGCTTTGCCCTTCAACCAGTCCTGGAGCCAACATACTGGTCATGGATCTTTAACTCTGAAATAAAATACTTCAACTTAAGTGAGTACACAGGCTCTGATACCAATTGTGAAAGCTAGTACGAGCACCTAGAGGGGGGTGAATAGGTGTAAAAACAAATTTCCCCAAGTGAAGTGTGCAACTTAAATCAGCAATAGATTATGAAAAGGAAATTATACTCTTGTAAACAAATCGAGTTACGATCAAAGTAAAAAAGCGTAGGGAAGAGAATAAGAACATAGGGTTTATAGTGGTTTGGCTTATTCCAAGCCTACGTCCACTCTTCCGCACTGACAACCCATCAGCTGGATTTCACTATGAAACAAAAAAAGTTGTTACAGTAAATCTCTTCCTTGATTCCACAGTGTAAAGACTTTGCTACACTTCCTCAAGGTCTCGCAACAATATAAACTCTCTTTTGAGTACAAGATTTCGCTCAATCAATTTAATTGACAAAGAACAATGAGCTTCAAACTTTGGAATTCTTCTATCGCGCACACGTTCGAACAACTGAAACATCTTCCTTATATACTCCTTCATGCCATCACACCCATTGGCACTTACCAGAGGAATTCTTCCAATCTACCCGTTGGACATAATCAATTAGGAAGATTTCGAGCTATTTAAGGAACATGACGATAACCTACCAATCCTGCTCGCCCATACAATCAAGATATAGGTTTCCATAAGTAGAACCTTCCAAGTGTACTTCGTTAATCAACGGATCCAAAATTCTTGAATCAATCTTAATTTGAATAATGGATTCCGACATGCTATATCCAGCCAAGAGATCTTCTTTAGTCGACAGAATCAAATCCTTAACGAAATACTCCGTTTCGGATAAGCCTTTTTCAACGGTCTAGAAACTGTCAATGAGGATAGACTTTGAGTCTTGAATCTGGGAGTCTGGAGGTCTTCAGACTTTGATGGAAGAGTCTACAAGTCTTCAGACTAGATTGATGAAAATGTTTTGTCAACTTCAAAACACTTAAAGAAGTTTTCTCCAACAACAAGATTAGCAAATATCCATGGAAATCAACTAGAGTAGCCTCTGGTCATTAGGTAGTTGGTTAGGAGTTTTGAAGTTGACAACAAACATATCAATTGACGTATTGACAATCGATTGACAACCATGAAATTGACAACTAATCCATTGAATCGACAACTTCAACCTTGAAACCATGGAGTCAAATTGTAGCTGAAATTGGACTTTCTTGCAAGATTAAGAATAGGGTTGTATTACCACCCACTTGGGTGGCGCTGCTAGCGGCAAGCTTCTCCCCCTAACACAAGGGGAGGAGTTCGATTCCCGGGCGTCGTAGGGTGACTTACCCGATGGCACGTGTGTAGTGGCTAGCACGTATTTCCCCTAGGGTTTACCCCCCGTTACCCCAAGCCTTTCGGGCTATCCGTGTTGGTACAGTGCACAGGTTCCCTAGGTCACCAAAAAAAAAAAGAATAAGGTTGTATTAATCGATGAAATATGAGTTGAGCTTGATAATTGTTGCATTGAACTTGATGCTTCCACACCATCTACCAACACTTTTGGTAGGGGCATGAATTTAACCAATGCTGGCCATATAGTGTTTTTTTTCCCTATAAGATCAACACTACGGTGTGGTAGCCCTTCGATCACCATACGGACTCGCTTCGTCGCTCTTCGTCGTCGGACAGAATTGAGGAAGGGCAAAAATGAACCCTCAGTAATTCTGCGACCAATTCAGCCGAACTGGGTTTACTATCACTTTCCCTGTAGGTTTATTGGCCCAGACAGACTGATCTACCGCAGATTAACTACCCTTTTCCTATAAATCTTCCTTTCCGGATTCAATTCATCTACGTAGTACATGAATTTGAAATTTTATAACATTTGAGGGGTATCAACAGCATGGAAATTGGCAGACCGTACCGGATGATCTTCTAATACAAGATTTCATGATTGCGGTCGTCCAATGTTTTGTGGGCAATATGGAATTTGTGATTTCGATGGAAGGTGGAGTCATCCAGCTTCAAATGGGGGAGACAACCTACTTCAAGCTAATAAATCTCAGAGATCCTAAGCACGCGTGTTTTGGAAGAGTTTCTTTGTCCCGTGAAGCTTCTCAATTTCAAATCTTCTTGTAGCTAAGTGATATTTCTTACTTCATCTGCAGTTTGGATACCCAAAGCGCCCCTAGATTTAGCAAATACAGATGAGGAGTTGCAAAGAGGATCGTGCTCCTAATTGTTCATGCAGAGCAACTCATTTCCAATATAAATCAGATCACCGGTATCTAATACCTTTGAGGATGCAAATGCAACGGCTTTGTGACAAACTTTTAAGCAAACTGAAAAGTCTTAATTCTTGGATTTCCTATTATGTGACGATGTAATGCTATGTTCAGTATACAATGCGGCCAGACCAAATCATCATTTTGGCCTCCATTGCAATGCCAGCGTTTGGTGAGGCTACAAAAGTAGGTCTACCCAAGGAACGCCATTTTATTCCTTAATTCGGTAAAACAAACATAAAGTTAATGAAAACAACCGAATGCTCTTGATATACTACAACGCATAACATCATGCCGCATCAGCAAACTGTTTAGTCAAATGGATCTATCCGCGGGTCATGCTCACTAGCCATAAGCATTCCGGTGCACAGGCAGGTAGGGCACATGACCTGATTGCACCACAGAAGTGTAGTTAGTCAAAATACCAGAAACAAAAATATAATAGAGATTTTCCTACTTTTAAATCAAGTTCAACGAGCAACAACTATGCTGCTTTACGCCTTTGACCATTCCTGGTTTGCGAGTTAGATGATGAAATGCCAATGCATTTTTGAATAGCCCACTAAGTGCAGAAACTAAAGGCATGTTTCTGTTAAAAACAGCCATTAAGCCTGAGTTATCTATACCTAATGCAATTAAGCGACAGCTGCATTAAGCAACAGTTAAAACTCGGGACATAAAGTGCATGTATTAGATCCACAAAAAAATGTCTTGTGTACCTTCCCCGCCCCAGAGCAGTTTGGACACCTCTCGGTTTTGGGAACTTGAAGAGGGCAATCAGCAGCACCATTTACCAGAATGGGGTTCACACTCAAGCATACACCGCTTGCCGAACATCTGGCACAAGCCAAGTATCCTGCCATAAGATCACATAACATATATCATGAAAATAATACGAGTCATTTCATAGAGAGCCAAAGAGAGAAACCACATCTTTGTAGGGTGCAAGCAATGCTAAGAAAAAACTCAATGCTCTCAACCCTAGGCTCATATTTCGACTTATTACAAGATCTCAATTTGACTTGACAAATCAATGAACGGAGCATGCATTTGGTGGTATCATGTAATGAATTACACTGTGGATCTTTGCGAAAGACTGATCAGATTTTCCATGAAAAGCATTCAAATCGCTAAATCAAATCAAATTTCAAAACTTTATGAATGAAGACTTCAATTATGTACATGAGAGAGCAGACTCCATAAATTAGCTTAAATCTTCTGTTTATCTTTTAACACGGTATTGCTTGAACAGCATAAAACCATATGCTAGTAGCAACTAAAAGTGAAAACTGTCCAAATCTGGTCAGAAGAAGAAGTAACACTAATATTTATCAGCAGATGTATGGTCCTACATGTTATTTGACAAACAACAGTTACCTGTTCCATTGCAATATTTACACCTTTTCTTCTCTTGCCGCTCAACATTATTAGCTTCAATCAACATCAGGGTTGATATGACGCCAACAGCGCCACCAGAAAAAGATGCTACAATAGGATCGACCTGACTGATTCAGCAATAGGTGATATCAATAAACCAGCACAAGGAATCAAGAGTTACATCTCACATGTTTGTCTTATGTAAAATTAAATAAGTGAAAAATCAGAGGTTTCATCAGCTCCATTCTTAGCTTCATATGTTGATCAAGTACCTTAACTGCAAAGGCAAATGCATATTGCGTATAAAATCTTCATATGAGGTACCTCCCAAACCTAGTTTCAGCTCCAGCTGGCACAAAACATAAAACATGACCCAGTGCTAAGCAAAATCACACTTTGGGACTGAAAATTGAAAGTTTAACTACTTAGCTCTAATAAGTAAATCAATCTTTTAATAACTTACGGTTGGTGCGATGAGACCACCAAATAGGATGATTCCACCTATGAATGATAAGCTTGTCAAGTAGAGTTGTCTCAGTGTCTTCGGTGTCTGTCAAGCACAGATATGTTAGCACCAAAGAAAAGCTAATATCTGGGCGACCATGGAGAATAAGAGAAATGGAAGAACGAAGAACATAATAACTAGCAAAGCATTTCTCCCATATATAATCCATAACTAACTTCCAGGATGAAATATTGATCATTTTCCACAAAAAAATAATGTCAGACTAAACAGAATTAGACTTAGAAGGTTCCTTTTCTGGAACTTTTGGAGTTGACATCCTGAAATATTCTTGCACGCAACTGGTGCAGGGAATCTTACATTCTCCAGGCCAAAGTACAGTACTTTTTTGACTTGATAGCTCGAACCATTCTCACATACACCAAGTGCATGTGTATGCAAGCACGGATGCTGGATCTAGCGGAGCCCATGAGGGACCGCGCTTGATCCAGGATCTTTCTTGCTTGCTGGGTGGACAATGCACCTAGTTTGAGCGTGACTTTTAAAATCTGTTGATCAGGTGGTACCTACCATGTGAGGGAGAAAAGGGATGGAAGATGGAATATCAGGCATCTCATCTGCTTCCTCCACACCATTCTCGTTAATGACTTTCACACTCTTTGTTCGTTGCTGAACTCGCAGTCTCCTCACCTAGGAAAATGCATGCAAAAAACGATAGGAAGTCCAGTACACCACAAGTTGATTGTGAGTGCAACCAAGTTAACAGCCGACACAAAACCTGACAAAATCGAAATACCAAAAGAATGCACAAAATAGAGCCTTTGAACATTTGAAGAAACATTACCTCCTCCATGAGAAGGAAAATTTTATTACGCCTACTTCTAATGTTGTCTTGAATTTCCTGCGACTGCATCTGCACGAAATCCTGCACAGTCTCGGGCCCTTCTATGATGCAGAAATTGCTGCAGAAAACTACCTTGTCTTAGGAACTATAAAAGTAGCAGCATTAACAATCACCTTCACCCATTAAATTTCCATTCCATAATTAAGAAAAGAACAGTAGAAAGAAGATAAAAACTTCTCCAAAGAGAGACGTTTGCATTTTCTGCAGAATTGATACGGAATCTTCGTTTAGCCATTTCATATACATGAACCCATTTCCCCGTATTAAGCAAGCTTCATTTTAAACCGACACCCATAAATTCTTACAAGATAAAGACACATCAAGAGGCAACAATGAAGGTAAATTGATGAATATCTCTACAAGATCAATCCATTCGGAGCTCTGAGGAAGGAAACTGATCGTTTCCGCGAGGATTACAGGCAAACACAAGCCCAGTCCCTCGGTTAGGCGAGGCCCAGAAGCAAAAGACCAGAACAGGGCAGTCTCGCCGACTTGGAAGAATCTACTAAACTGAGGATAAGGAAAGAGATAAAGCCCAAATTGAAACCAGAGGGGTAGACGAACCTCGAGCTCTGATCGCCGGAAGCATCCCCAGAAGAAGAAGAGGAAGAACAAGCGATTCGGAAAGGCGACGCGTTTCCGGGTAGAGCCGGTCGCGCGGGCGGCGCTTCGCGAGGAAACGCGAGGAAGGCGGGGACGGTTTTGGCCGGAGGGGGATTGGGAGGAGGAGGACGCGGACGCGGACGCGGACGGGGCGAGGGGAGGCGAGAGCAGATAGAGAAGCAAGCCATCGTCGTCGTCGTGCTGCGGTTGTGCTCTGCTTCTGCTTCGGGCGAACGGCAGGGGAAAGCAGTATACAGGGGAGCTCTGAGGTATCTAAGTGGTGGAATCTACTGTGACGGAGCCGACAGTGCAGGAAGCATCTCTCTCCGTGTCGCACCATCTTCGATGACAAGACTACCGGACGTTTTCTCGATATGGACATCGCATGGACATCGAAATTTAATAATTTTGTGCAATTAACGGCTCTTAAAAACATAGATTTAACCACTGAGATTTGTCTAAATAACTGTTCTTTTTATATAAAAAGAGAAAAATTAGGGGTTCAAATTCTTACCTCTTTAGGGAATTGGGATAGGAACAATTTAATTTTAAATGCGTGGATTTTAACTACCAAACCCAATAAAAAATAGAATAAAAATCCGAGAGTGAAAACTAAAATAGAAATAGGGTAGAATCCACCCAAATCGTTTACTCACCCAAATGGTATATGAGGAGTGAGGAACTATCGAAATGCTTAATCCTATCTTAGCTCATCATTCTTGCACTTTGGTCGTGGCAAATTGATTAGAAAGTTTCTACAAGCCTGAGGTCTTGGAAGGAATGCTGCAGATTTCTTTGAATAGATCATCACATGGATGAGTTTGGGGCCTCTTAACTTGAAAGTTAGGGTTTGTTCATAATATGTGAAGTGCCCAAAATATTAGATATCACATTGTTTCAGTGGTGATATCTTACTTAGATTTAGATTCCGTTTGTTTCACGAAAGATAAATAGTTTAAAAAATATTTTCCAGAGGTGATAATTTATATCTCTTAAAATAATCCAATAGAAGGTATTTTCATTATCAACAATGACTTACATCTAAACATTTTCGTAGACCATGAAAATATTTTTCGTTTATTCATTATTGTAAGTGATATAAGCGATTACATTTAGGAAAATATTTTTCAAACTATTCATTTTTTGCGAAATAATTAGAGCCATAAAATAGAGAAGTTCTGTCTTCATTCATCCATCTCATACTTGCCGGACAATAAAAGAGCAAAACAAAAGAAAACATGATCCAATGAACAACAAAAAGGTAGTTTTGCTTCGAGATCCTTTAAAGACAGAAATAGATAATAGAACATTCTCTGCTTAACAGCATCCTGGTCCCAAAAACCACAGAGAACGAGGGAATTGTTCAACTCTGCAAGTTTTTCGCTCTCCCTTCAATGCTTATGTTCAAGCCCTAGCTCTGATTTTCTGAGAAAAAAATGCTAGTTGTACAAAGTCAGAGATTACATTTTATGAATTTAAGCTCCAACTACATGAATATATTAATATTTCTCATATAAGTTGGCTATATTCAGCATATCCCTGAAAATATGGGTGAATAGGCATAAATCGCAGATGATGATGCAATTACATTCTTGTGCTGATTCAAGCATCTCAAACTTCTGACCCTGCAGATGAAAATCATACTAGAGGTGTTCATAATCTGGCGATTTCAACTGACTTCTTGAGGGCTGCAAGGAGACTTCTCATGATTCTCGGCTCGCCAGGAGGTGCTTGATCCTTCAACTGTCCATTCCTTATAGCTTGGAAGATCGGGGCTGAACCATCAGCCGGTGGGGAAACCAGGCAATCTATGTACACAAGGACCTCAGTTTGCCCGTCTCCAATTGTGATGAACCCTAGCCTTGCTCCTCCAGGAATTTTATCTACCTGAAGCATGGAAAGTTAGATCCTTTCTCATGAAAATCTTAGGCCAACAAAGCTGCATCATATTGTCAGGGCATATAAGTTGTACCAAACCTATAATCAACATATGTATGATAATCATCTGATGAGCAGTCTAAAGAAGGCAAAAGGTGTGTCATCACATGTCGAGAATCATGACAGAAGCCAGCAAGAGTTGGATACTCTAGAGAGTCATGACAGAAGTTATGAGAGAATTGCGCTGGCACAGTAGAAGGTAATCCAAGGACAGAGAAGGAGGTAAACAAACTATAATGAATAAGCTTTTGTCAAAATACCCACTGGAAAAAAAAAAAAAACAATTTATAACTAAGAGCAAATATCACTTTCATTATGTTAGAAACTGAATCGATCCAAAGTGAGTTGGATTTAGGGGGAAATAGCAAACCCCCGAATGAATTTACAAGTCATCCTTTTTATGGCACCAGTTCATTTCTTCCCTGCTGCCCTTTCAAGATAATGAACGAAAGCTAAAACAGGTCACACCTGATTGAATACATGCCTTTAAGGACATCATGACTAAAAAGCCGAATGAATCGCTACATGGCTTTTTCTAACTGACGACGTCCTAGAACATGGATGACAGATGTGTTTGTGCAGAAAAAATCATCACCATTGTTCTTTCAGGGTCGTACCTGGTGTCGAATTAGTTATGGGCTATCATGCAATCCAACCAAATACAACAGTCACTCGAGAACAGCATGCCAAAGCAAAATGATATATCAGAGGCAAATTAGCCTTAGGAAAGAGTTACACGCAATTGTACTGGTACTCCTAGGAACTAAAAGCAGAAGCAAAAGATATAACACGAAAATTCAGTTTTTTCAAGAACTTACCGACCTTAAGTGGCATCGGGAGGGGCAAATTTGCGCCTTGGCAGAGACTGTTCGCCCACTGTCACACGGCCAATTGGTAATAGAATGAGATCAGCTCAAAAGGGACATTAAAAGATCCATTCCACACCCAGCTGCACTTAATCTAATTGAAAATTTGAATCAAGCAATTTTCGATTGTGATGAGGTGATCATTCACAGCAATCAGCAACAATCCCAATTGTTCAGTTGTCCCATTTCGGACTTCAATTTCTCGCCATCTCACATTTCACTACGAATACCAGATTCTCACAAAGAACCAGAACTTCATATGAGGACTTCTGTTTCACTCTACCAAATCCTTTCATCATCTATGTAACTTCCATCTCGTCAGTTTTCGCAAACGCAAGCCTACACTTGAAGCATTTACTACAGACACAGACTTTCAAACGCACAACCGTCTTGCAATTCACACGTTCTCGAACCAAACGACGCTAGCAGCTATCATTATCATCATCATCATCACCCGTACCTGGAAAAGCAGGGTCTCGAACCTCGGGATATCGGTGTCGGGGGGCAACTTCATGGTACCCAGAGAGACTCCGTCGTCGTCCCCATCCGACGGCACGACGCCCCGCTCGTTTCCTGGCGAGGCCCCGGCGGCGACGGACGTCGCCCGGTCTCCGCGGCGGGACAGCGTGGGGGCGACGAGCTTGAGGGGCGAGCGGGAGGACGGCGACCTGATGGGCAGGAGGGGAGGAAGGAGGAGACGACGCTGCTGGCGCTGCGCTCGGCCTTGGGCGGATACGGTGGTCGTGGAACTCGCGAGCTGCGAGCAACAAGCCATGAATATTTTCTCGGGAGAGAGTAGAGAGAGGTCGGAGCTCGCTGACGGAGTGGATAATATAAGCGGAAGCACGTGTGGTGGACGGAGCAACGCAACGAGAAAATATTGGGTACCCTAACAGCACCACGTCATCGGTGCTCTGAACCATTCACTTGTCGACACCTGTCCTCGGGGCCCGCCACGTCCGCTCACTCCATCTTCTGCGCTTCTGTCTCTCTCCTCTCTCTCCCCACGAGAAAATAGGGGGCGGGCTCGGCTCGGCTTGGCTCGGCTCACTGCAAAAGAAGAGACAGCTCACGACTCCCGCCTAAAAGATTTCTCTCTCCTCAGTTGAAATTTCTGCAGTTTTCTCTCTCTCACTTTCTCTCTCCTCGCAGGAGAACAAACAGAGAACGATCGAGACCTGCGTTCTCCTCTCTCCCCTCCGCCTCCGCTGGTTGCTTCCATTGCCCCCACCCTGACGCCGACGTCGCCGACGCCGCTGACGCCGCTGACGCTCCTTCTCCTCCCTCTCGCGACTTCCGCTCTGCTCTCTCTCTCATCCCCCTCCGCGAAGTCGTGCCTCTCTTCCAGCGAAACCCGACGCCAACGGCCATCCACCTCCGCCGGTTGCCTCCGTCGCCCTCGACTCCGACGCCGACGCAGCCTCCGCCTCCCTCGCGACTTCTTGTCCGCTCTCTCTCTCTCTCTCTCTCGTCCTCGAAGTCGCGCCTCTCTTCCAGCAAACCCCGACGCCGACTCCCCTCCGCCGATTGCCTCCGTCGGCGTCGGAGTCCGTCGCCCCCGTCTCCTCCGCCTCCGCCTACGCGCCCGACGCCAACGCGTCGAACCACGACGGCGAAAATGGAGGAGAGAGAAACGACGAAGCAGAAGACGGAGACGAAGAAGCAGAAGCGCGCGCGCTCGGGGTTCTGGACATGGGTCGTCGCGTCGGTCGCGTTCCGGCTCGCCCTCGTCTACCTCCCCAGGAACCTCCGCCTGTCCACCCGCCCCGAGGTCACCACCCCTCTCACCAGCATTCGCCGCCGTAACGCCGCCTCTCTTCGCTCCGTCGATCGATTCCCCATCCCCGATCCACCGCCCCCTCGCCCCCTCCTCCCTTGAAATCTTGGAGGTCCATTTTCTGATACGATTTCTGGTTTTTCTTGTTTGTGCCGCCTGCAGTTGGCGAAGGCTACTGGTTGAAGCAGTCGGTGATGTCTCCCTACGCAGGTTCGGCTCCGTTCGATCTCTGTAGGAAGGAAGCTGCTTGTTTGCCTACTGGTGTGTCGCTGTTTGATGCTTTGATCCCTTCCACAGGTTCCATGTGTCACGGTTCTCCTTTGCTGTTGCTCGTTCTCGGACTTCTCCCTGTCAAAAGGTAACTACCAGAGTATAATCGCCGATGCATTTTGAAGGCTAGGTTGATTGTGAGCTTCGCTGGTTATCTCGTTCTTGGATGTGTAAAACTTTTGATCCGACAGAAAGCAGTAAACTTTCAGGATCCTTTTATCTTCCCTCCATACCACAAAACAGCAAGGGAGCCTTTTGACTACTATATGTTTGGTCAAAATTACATCCATCCTCTGGTTGATTTCAGATTCATTGATAATTTTGTGCTCACTTCCTTCACAAAGCTTCTCGCTGAAGAATATTAAAAGGCACTCAAATTATTTATGTTCTATAATTTGCTTGGCTTGTCTTCACATGTCAAAGGTCCATGACGTTCTAGCAATGAACCTACACATTTACTTTTAATTAACTTGCATTTCTAGGAAACTTGCCACTTTGTCATGACGTATTTTTTCCACCTTTACACCCCTTTCAGCCCTAATTGCTTTAGGAAAAATTGATTTCCATTCCAGGAAAGTGCAAAAACACTGCCCCTTCTGTCCTCTTTTTTAAATAATAATTGAGAATACTAGGGAGCATAAAATACTAAGATTTAAGCTTCTGTTATTAACTCAATATATGAATTGCAAACTCCTAAATTGTTTTCAGAGGGTTTTTATGGACTTATCCCTAAACAGGGAAAGCTCCTGCGCTAGCTTTTCTCATTGGACCTTGACTAATTAGTTACTTTCCTCTAGATATCTCTTAGCATTTCTGAGTTGTTTTTACTCTCACATATCTCTTAATTTGCTCTTTGCTTCTGATTTTCCTTTCTGCAGAAACTCATATGTTGGAAACATTCCTGTTTTTGATGAAATCCGTGAGAAACTTCAGGAGGTGAATAGTTCTTTTGTTACCCTTCTCCTTTAGATGGACCGATGATGACTCTGTGTCTTACTGAAACCTGTTGCATTCACATTGCCTCTTAAACTGAAATTGTTTTTGTTAGTCTAAAGAATAACTGAAAGCCATAGTATATCCGTCTTGTTCTTTTTTTCTACAGTATATTTTCTGTGATTCAAGTGTTAGCTTGGACTCTTATATATTTCACTTCTTGGCCTTTCCTATTGCTCTTCACTGAATGAAATTACCATTCAGTAGATTGCATTCTGCTTGCTTGTAATGTAGAATTATGATCTGAAACTGTTTATAAATGATTCTGGTTTATTGTATGCATGCACATCAAATTTGACCTTTAGCTGCTTCACAAAGTAAATAGAGGCAACAGATCACTATAGAAGAGGATCCAACTGTTATACAATGCTAATTTATATCTTAAATTGCAGGGCCACAATGTCGTTTTGATATCCAACCACCAAACGGAAGCAGATCCAGCTGTTATTGCTCTGCTTCTTGAAGGAACACATTCACATATTGCGGAGAATGTGGTACAGATTTTATCTTTTATTAGACTTGATTATTACCTCATTCGTGAGTATAGGCCACAAGTGGGCCACTTGCTTGAACATATCTTTTATCTTCTAGTGTAGACTTATGTAGCTGGAGATAGAGTTGTAACAGATCCACTCTGCAAGCCCTTCAGTATGGGAAGGTGCTTAAAATCTCTATCCTTATGAGTAGTTATAAAGAGCATGCTGATGAGTGATTAGGCAAGCTCATAACTCGAATCTTCTATTTTTTCTAGGAACCTTGTTTGTGTATATTCGAAAAAGCATATGTTTGATGTTCCAGAGCTTGTTGAGATGAAAAGGAGATCAAATACACGAAGCTTGAAGGAAATGGCTTTGCTTTTAAGGTACTACGTTCACAGCTTTTCATGTGAATGCAATCTCATATATGAAAACAATTGAACGGTGATGTATCTTCAGCTCCTGTGAAAATGCACTGATGGTAAAGATCCTATTTAATGTGAACAGTTGGTCACCTTTTGCCTCCTCTATTTGTCCTTACATTGATTCATCATGTTCATAAGTAGACCAATGCTCTTACTACAAGTGAGATGATATGCTAGTTATGCCTGAGCATTGCAGGGGTGGATCACAACTACTGTGGATTGCGCCAAGTGGTGGCAGAGATCGTCCTGATCCTCTTACAGGAGAATGGTATCCGGTAGGTTTTCACTCTGCTCTCTGGGATTGTGCAGCAGAGTTCCTTTTCTGCTGCTGCTCTTTCTTGAGTATGTCAAATATGCTTTACCGAACTTCCATACAGTACCATAGTTGTAATCACTTGTGTTTACTTCATTCTGCCACTCGAAGATAGAAAAGTTTGGTCTGCTCACTAAAATCCATTTAGTTCTCTGGTCGTTGTCATCTGCCATTTTCAGTGATTCTGATATAAAAGAGTGGGCAGGCACCCTTTGATTCTGCTGTGG
Organism: Eucalyptus sideroxylon; assembly: GCA_014182405.2. Taxonomy (NCBI): domain Eukaryota; kingdom Viridiplantae; phylum Streptophyta; class Magnoliopsida; order Myrtales; family Myrtaceae; genus Eucalyptus; species Eucalyptus sideroxylon. The sequence continues at coordinate 24,481,157 of CM024558.2, read as the reverse complement.
TAGACAATATGAGGAGGCTTGTAGAACATTCTGCCGTGCCAGTACATCTCTACCCATTAGCATTATTGTGCTATGATATCATGCCACCTCCACCCCAGGTTTGGGAATCTACATGATGTACGTATCTCTTATTGTAACATCTTTATTCTGTCTCATAATGTGCAACTTTACAGGTGGAGAAAGAAATTGGTGAAAAAAGAGTGATTACTTTCCACAGTGCTGGGTTATCAGTTGGACCGGAGATTATGTTGACTCGTGAACAGGTCCTTATCACTACTTGTTGCAACTGACTAGTGTGTGTATTTTATCTCTTTGGAATATATCTACCTTACTTTTCCAGATTTCTTCTAAATTAAAATAATTGAATTCCTAATTGTATAATGTTTTTGTTCTTGTGAGTTTGGTTTGATTTACAATAGTTGGATGGCAATAAGTATCGGCATTGTTTTAGTGATGTCAGAAAATTTGCATAGAGAAGCCAATGCAGTGGTATTTATACAGATCTTTCCAGGTCTTCCATTTTTAGATTCTTTTCTTGCTCGAAGTGAAAATCAATAATCTTTATTGTGAAAAGACTAAGCTGGTGTGACTCTTTACATGCTATTATGGTACTGTCAGAAAATTCAAAAACGTTTTTTTTTTTTTTTTCGTCAGTAACCAATGAGAAAACCAATGCTCTCTCTTTCCTTTCTTTAACACTCGTTGCGTCTTCCAAGCATGGTCCCTGACATGTCCTCATTCCCTTTGCAGGCGAAGGAGGTATATGCACGGGCTCTTTATGAGTATTACTGCGCAATATAATATTCTCAAATGTGCTATACATGACAAAAAGGACTTGAAGCATCAACTGCAGAGGTTTCCTTGTTGCAACCATGGAATTATGAGAATTAGTGTCATCTTTCCAGAGGTATTTTTCACTTCAATATATTTAAATAGAAAAGGTGCTTCATGAGATGTTTCTGGTATCAGAATCTGTTCTTGGTTGTGTCATGTCAAAACTTCTGTTGGAGAATGACTTCGAAGCCAGTTTTAGAGATATGATCAGAAGGTAATTATGAGCATATCAATTCTTTAAAAAGAGAATGTATCAGCTTGTTAAAACTGAAGGGTTTGGGTTGTTTGGTAGGTTGTGCTTTTAACGACGGCATTTCGTGGATGTGAAAATTTTCCATTTAGCATCATGCACATCGATATACTTCTTCAATAAGATCAAAGGTCCACCTGACAAGCATCAAATTCTGCCTGGTTTGATGAGAAAGGCTAATAGAAGTTTGATGTTATATCAATTTGTCAACAATGTTAATTAGAAGAAATCAGTGGAAGTGCTTTTCTCATTCTGTACCTTCTCTTTTTCATGCTGTGCCAATAATCTTCTTTCTTGTTCAGATAAAAGTATCATGATGATGCGTTAATTATATACCCTGGGTTATTTTAAACACCATCTACCTTGACAGGACAGGCATATGTTTTTTTGGTTTCCAAACTTCTTGTCTTGTTCATTGCCCATTTAAATGATGTGTCAACGAAGTGGTGTTATTTGCTGTGCTGTTGTTTTGTTTTTCTTTTAGTGCCACTTTTCAGAAAGTTTTGTGTTCCCCTGTAAAATGAACTTTTTCCACTGCCCAAAAAAAGATGTTGCTACATATATTAGATGTTCAATCTTCTGTGTGGATCCACTTGGGGTTTTGCACTGACGAAGTACTGGTCCAAGACAGCATTTGTACTGTTGAGGAGGGGGAAGCCAGGCTTATGCTTCTTGGTATCCGTCTTCTGAAGCTTGATGTTCCGTCTATGAACCTGATCTGCTACGTGTCTATGTAGGGGGCATGAAAGCTTCACTCGAAACTGCACATCTAAGTTTCTAACTCGGAAAAGACCATGCGATTTGCATGTTAAACATACATTATATACTCTGTAACAATGTCGGTTCCTTGTTGTTTTGCAGGGGAAAGGTTCCCTTTTGGACGTGTATTCATAATTCATTAAGTAGATATCTTCTGATCCAATTCAAGTACATACTGGAAAATGGAGCTTTCTTTCTTCGGACCTTTTGACGAACTCTCGGAAGTACTCGAACCAGCCTCTCTTTTCTCCTTCCGTCCATAGCTTCTGGGAGCTGACTAGTCAGAAGTCCAGGGCTGCCTCAATGTGGCGCATTGTATGCTGTACAGCAATAGGTGGAGCTAGTCACTGATCGGCCATCTTACAGTCTCACATGTATATGGTCTGCTACATAACAGCCATCAATTAATCGCTCTGGTTATCTTCCGTAGCTTTTTGCCTAATAGTCTTCATCTTAGTCTCTTATTTGAACATGGCATATGACATGATTTGCTGCCGGAAGGTGGTACATTTTGCCTTGGCAGGTGGGTGGAAAGCCCCTCGGTTTTGTTAGCCGTTTGAGACATTCGTTTTTCCTGACAGGAGGAGCAATGGATAGTTGCCCTCTTATCAGTACACGCCAAAGAGAATACGCTTTCTTATGATATCGATACTCCCCATCCTCTTCTCCGGCAACTCATGTCATGATTTTTTCATTCATTCATTCACTTTACAGCTTGCTGTATTGATTCAATCTGCCAAGTGACTGTTATAGAGATGAGGCATATGTTAGCCACTTACGACGGCCCTTTAGCTAGGGAATTGCTGCTATTGGCACTCTAATCTTAACTCGAGGAGATCAGCTTCCTTTTGTCTTTGGACGACTTGGAGTAAGTTCAAATCCACTACGATGTGCTCTAATCGGGGATTATGGAGACCTAACATCTCAAGTTTAGGCCTACATCCTCTCTGATTCATGCGATTTTCCTGTTTAGTAGTGGGGGTTTGCAGGAGGTAACCAAACGTTATGCGATACAACAAACCAATTAAAGAAAAGTGATTGTGCATCCGTAAGATACATGGCCATCAGATAACTTTTTTTTTTTTTTTCTGGTGCACAGGCGTGGAAATTGCCATGAAATCATATGTCAGAGCCCCATTACTATAATCCCATATCAACTAAGTCTATGGATGCCAAGTAAGAGTTTCGTGATGCAATATTTAAGCTGCAGAGTGCGCTTAACGCTTATGATCGCGTCATCCTCATTTGAATACCAATCCTCATTTGAATACCAATGAACGTAATAAGATCACCTAACTTGCCATGGTACGCCATGTCAGCAACACGTGATGTGTCGGATGCATAACTCATTCAAGCATCCGGCAACTTTTGACCCCAAAAAAAGATTTTGAGGCGTATCACGTGTGGAAAAACAGAACCAGTCCAATAGCTTCACGAGAAAATATTTAGTACCCTAAAGGGACCACGTTATCGGTGCTCTGAACGAGTCAGATAATGTTTTATGGAGCCGAGGGGCCAAGCTCTCAGTATTTTCAAATGCCTCTAGTACAAAATTGTGGGAAGAGCCAGCATTTCACTGTAGAGCAAGTATGCTTTTACAAAGAATTGACAACTATGACATTCTTTAATTTGAAAATTCTCATGGTTTATAAGCTTGTTTTGCTATGAAACTCTCAATGGTATAGATCCGTATATGCATTACACCCTAACTCCAACACCAATAGTTTTGCTCACTCGGTTAGGAACATTGAGCTGGAGCAAACACCTATTCTTGTGTTCCGTTATCTAGTAAAATCCCAAGTAATACCTTTAGTCATTTACACATACCAAACACTAAAACGCTATAAGGTACAAATGCCACAAGGCGTGGCGTGGTAGTATAGATTTTGGAGAAATGTTTCAGGAGTAAATTATCCAAGATCCTCATTTCAAGCTTGTTTAGAACTACTGTGAACTTCCATATGTTCATACCCTCTTCTGTGTGAACCGTAAAGAGGTTGCGATGCCCTAAAGCTGAAAATGTTATCTATTCGTATTGTGTTTGGTCCAATTGCTTCATTGTTATCCACTTCAAAATTTGATGTATGCTTGCTCCCATAAACTCATACACTAAGCACCTTCCTGCGCTCCAATTCGTATGTGCTCGTTGAAGAAAGCTATCAATTCTTGTTTTGCCAGCTTCCTTAATGTTGCGACCTGGTGCAATGCAAACGAAGTGAAGTTTTGTGAGTTGCTTTGCATGTCGAGCTTAGAGGAGGGAGAGGGCATACCGCCAATTGTATACAGTAACTTTAGTTCCATAAAAAGAGATCAAGTGAAGATGAATGTAGGTGAAACCAACAGTAGATGAAAAATAGTGTCGATTTGCTCAGTCCCTACTGAGAAGACTAGGATTTGATGTCCGCAATAGAAAGAGAGAGAGAGAGAGAGGCAATATCTTGTACCTCAGTTTCTATTCGATCAAATAGGAAAGTTCTATTAGTTATCTCTTCCCAATGACGCTCAGATTCTTCCCACAAATTCTTGTCCTTCTCCATCTTTGATTCAATTAATGTGTTTAAATGGCTCTGTCAAAGGCAGAAATTCCACAGGTTTGATGTAATGGTTTAAAAATTATTTGACAAGCTGACATTATTTTCATTATGGAACACGGGAGAAACAACTCACCTTGAAGTCAACCTCACTCATCTTAAGGAGTTTACTTTCGAAAGACTCAAGAAAGCTCGACCCGTGTGTCGATGTACCTTGGACCCCGTTAAGATTAACTAAGTGAAAGAGTTAAAGGTGATGAGGCAACAAAACACAGAGAACCTTGTGGTATACCTTCACAAAGACAGATGTAATGTGAACTGCAGGCCATGCACACCGAGGTCATTTCGCTTGAAACCCTTAGAATAATTAGCAGAACACACATCCGGGGAGAAGAAAGGAGAAATGAAATGGTTTTACTAATGTGTGACCAAACAGACATAACCAAGTTGCTCAATTGTTCTGAGTTGGTGGAAGGCTTCATGCCATGCAATAAAAGCCAAAAGCTGAAGTTGTACATTCAAAGTAATGTCATCTTGATGGATCTGCAATTATCCATGGGGATTGTAATCAAATACATACAGAAAAGACTAAGTAGACCTACCAAAATGAAATACTCCATGATTTTTAATGCTTCTAATCTGATGAACTTTTTGTCTTTGCTAATGTACAAACATATACTTTCTCAAAGTGAATTGGTGAGTCGAAATCAACCATCCCAAGGGGTAAACCATGCACAATTCTAATTGTTGAACCTACCCACGGGGGTAAACCATGCACAATGTGTCACCGATAGATTTTTGGCCGAAATTACAAGCAAAACACAGCCTCACATACCCCAGAGAAACATACTAGCAGATCAAAGGTGGCCTAGGCTAATTAAGTTCATTGGAGCCGGAGTCATCTTGAACGTCTATTCGAGCAAAAGACAGGCCGAAGATTTCATGACAAAGTTATGCGGAGAGAAATTTGTTCTTTCATTAATATTGTTGAGTAAAAGTACCTGAATAATGTGAAGCAATGCGGAATTCTCATCATTTGAGTTTAGGCCTTCGCTGAGTAGACGTAACTTACACCCTCGTCGAGTGTGACGAGTCCGCTTGTCATGAGCTGGATTGGAGCACGTGCTTGCATATAGGATGAGAACCATTAAAACATCTTCAACATGATGAACAATTGACTCGCTTCATCATGCTCTATATTCCCTAGTGAGTGATGACAAAATAAAAGTAGATCAAGATTCAAATATGAGAGAGTTAACTTAAAAAAAGAAAGGAATAACTTCTAAAATCACTTAACCTGCTATGTAACACTCTAAGAATGCTCTCGAGAGCATTGTAGGTGCAAACCGAGAAAGGTCTTCAGTGAAGGGTCTCAAGTATTTCTAGATCTTCCTCCCAAGGCCATGAATGGTCATTTAATATTAAAGAGAGATAATATGAGGCATGATATCTTGGCTCATCAAACTTGAAATTCTGATAACTTTTTGTCAACTTCTCTTGGAAGACAATAAAAGATGAGTCTTAATAGTAATTGGTGCAGCCGGCACATAGCTCAGGAAACTTGACAAATAATATTACTTTATGATGTTTTCTAGGTCAAAGCATAACAGAACCAATCTGGAAGCTACTGCTCTAGTGGCAGTTCTTTTTAAGAGGTATTGCTTGAATCAACAAAGTGTATTTGGACCCTTTGCAATTTCATGACTTAGTCATGTACAAAGAAATTTCCTGATTAGATTCGGTGTATTCGAAATAATAATAATCTATTATATGACCAGGTAAAAACATTACTCTGCAAAATGATTGGCATTTCTGCCTAATGTCGTGGAAGCTTCTTGAGAAAAGTAGTTGCTGCTTCTGGCCTGCAGTTATCTAGCTTTCCTCAACCAAGCGTATGAAAGATTATTGATACACAGGAACTGATATAAGCTTCTTTTTGCAGCATAAATTTCATGATTACCTTGATCACAGAAAATCTTTCTGGCTTCACCGTAAAATCTGCCATTGCTTTCGGGATGGTATCCAATAATACCCGCAACTTGTGATAATAGCCACTGACTTCCAGCTTAAGAAAATCAGAAAAAGAATGAGCATGTAGTAAATGGAGAACCCCACTTACTGGAGGAATAAGGATGTGAAAAAGGAAATATTTTTGCATCGAATCAATGCCCAATTTGTATATGTATGTAAATACACATACAAAATAAATGTACATATATGTGTGTATTTTTTTCCTATGGCCAGAACTCTCTACATAAAAGAAGCTCATTCTTTCACCTAGGCAGGCAAATCAGATAGTCAGAATAATTTATAACACATTCAAGAAACCTTGGATGGGTAGTGGGCTGGGGCCTTTTGTAGCAAGATAAAGTATCTATATGCTGGCATGGGACAGAAAAAACGAATGACTAACCAATAGCCACAAGCAAAAATCTATAGGTTGATGCAGGCATTGTATATCGTTCCACTCTTACCTCAGTTGATGAATGTGCTAAAACTAACCAGGAATCAGCAGTTATTGATAGAAAATGAAACTAGTTTGATGGTAATCATGCATGACGAAATGAGGCCGCAGATATGCACACTAAACAGGTATGCACACTAACATGCACAAAGCCCAATCTTCTTAGACACTAGTACATACCATGATCATACTTATGTGGTACAACCAGATGTCTATATCAATCATCGTGATCACAGACTTGCGCGCTCCGGGAAAGACCAGGAAGTGCTAGTAGAATGGAATACGGAAATTTGGACGCGAAGGACTCATGAATGGCACCTCAATGAAGCACGGTGAGGACCTCATTTTCCTGACGCAATGCTAGATCTTGCAGGGAAACTGAACGAGAATGAGACTCGTCTCGCATTCGGAAGCCATAGAATAATCTGCCGAGCTTCCACCATTTGACACTCACTTGATGTTGTGAGATCTTGCTATTCTGAAGCGCTTCCATGACATGCTCAGCCTGCAAAATTTCTATGATTATTTCACCATGGAGTAAACTCCAACCAATCTCCGGAGTCTCTGCGACATGATTCAATGCATTGGATAATGATAGAGTGATATTCCTAACTGACAAGCCAGAATGAGACCTCTACCCTTAACAAAACAGAAATTAACAGGCAAATTAGTAAAGAATTCCATTATGATTAGCCCATATCTGTTCATCTGCATGGTGCGATTCCACAAATCAAAACCAAGTAACTCATATTCAAAGGCAGGGCATTACGTATAGTATGCAAATTTAAAAATTTTCATTTATCATTCTTCTTTTCAGTAGTATGTAGCTAAATAAGAGGCCAGACGAACAATCAAGCTATAAATATCAACTTCGAGATTGACGAAATTTGAGACTGACACAAATACAATCTTCAAAAAGCAAGTTCTCTCATAGAGTGATGCACATATTCGCGAGGAAAGGTTTATACCATATACACAATCTTTCATTTTCCCAACAGATGAGATGACTTGCTGAAGAGATCTTTCCCCCAGTGTAAGAGGAGAAGGAAAATGCTACAGCCATAACAAACACAAATTCCTGCTTTTGTTTCTGGACATTTTAGCACCATTCAAAAGTTCTACACACCACATTTTAGCAAAGCCGAAACATCAAAGTCTACTCAACGACAGTAATTGAAAGCAAAATGCCCATTTGGCAGTTATGTGCGTCTTTCCTCGGTGCTCAAAAGTAAACAGTTGCTTAGGGCGCGTTTGGTTGTGTTTCGTTTAAAAATTGTTCCGAACGAAATAAAAAAGTATTTCTTTTAACAATTTTTGAACAAAATACGCGTTTGGTAAACTTGTTCCTAATAAAAAATAAACAGAAACATGTTTGGTAAATTTGGATAATTTTTTATTTCTTTTATTTTTTTTATTTTTTTTTATTTTTCCTTTTTTTCTTTTTTCTTTTTCATTTTTTTTCTTCTTTTGGCCGGTCGCCAAGGCCAAGGCCTTAGCCGGCGACGGCCGGCGGGAGGCCGAGCTCGCCAACGAGCGGCGAGGCCGAGGCTCGCCGCCGGGCGAGCTCGGCCTCGCCGGCTGGGCGAGCTCGAGGCCGGATCTGGGCGAGATCGAGCTCGCCCAGCCGCGCGAGGTCGGCCTCACCATGGCCGGGCGAGCTCGAGCTCGCCCGGATCCGGCGAGGCCGACCTCGCCCGGCCGGCCGGCGAGCCTCGGCCTCGCCGGGGCCGGGTGAGGCCGCCCCCTCGTCGGCCGGCCACCGGCCATGGCCGAGGCCGGCACCGGCCAAAAGAAAGAAGAACAAGAAAATAAGAAAAAAAGAAAAGAAAAATAAGTGTTTCGATTTGTGTTAGAAGCAAACAAAAACAAGAAATTTGTGTTTCTTTGTTTACTTTTTGCTTGTTCTTTAACAAAAAAACAAAAAGGAACAAACGCACCCAAACGCGTTTTTTTTTTGTTTTTGTTCGACCAAAAAAAACAAATTTTTGTTCCCTTTAATGTAAAATAGTGTGCAGCCTACGCACACCCTTACTGGCACTTCAAGCCGCCGCATGCAGAATGCAAGCCGACCAAGTTCAAGAAAGACATTCACTTCCTACCGAATGTAAACATTTCGACGTCCTTGAATCCGAGTCGCATAGAGCTCAAGTGCTCGATGGCTTTTAGGTAGTCCCCGATCTCGAGCGAATCGGAAAAACGCACATTGCTCGACGTGCTGAACAACCAATGCACCTTGCTCGCCATCTCAAAGATGCCAATTCATTAGGGCGTGCATGGAAACGTTTCTAAGAAACGTTTTCAACACTTCATTTGGATTTTGTTTAAAAAAAAACAAAAAACGCGTTTAAGTTGCGTTTTTCTTTTTTTTTTTTGTTCTCTAACAAAATCAAGAAAAAAAAAGAAAAACGAAAAAGTTTTTTCTTTTCTCTGGAACACTTCTTCAAGAACAAAAATGAAAAGAAACAAAAAACAAAACGGGAACAAAATTGGAGAAAGAAGAACACGGCTGAAGCTTCTCCTTCGTGCGTGCTCTCTCTCGGCCGAAGCTTCCTCCGCCTTCTCCTTCCTTTTCCCGCGTCTCTCCCTTCTCTCCGGCCGCTCCCACTCGGCTGACTCTCGGCGACTCCTCACCCGGCGACTCACCGGCTGAAGCTTCCGACTCCAGGTACGTTTCCGGTGCTCCTCCTTCTCCGGTCGACGATGGGCTTCGGCGCGGCAGATCTGGGACGCTCGCTTGAGGCTGCCGACGGCAGATCTGGGACGGTTTCGCAACAACGGATCACCCAAAGATAGCACAAAACCCATCAACCCACGTCACGGTTTCGCAAGATTTCTTTTTTTTCTCTCTTCTCGTTCGCTTTAACATCGATCGCATCCGTCTCGCGTTTTTTTAGCTGCCGAAGGAACGGGAAAAAGAGAAGTTCCCCTCCAACCCAATCCCAAAAAAGGGACGAGAATCTCGCCTTTTGATAATTCATCTCTGACCCAATCCGAACGGGGGCCAAAAATCTCGCCTTTTGATGATTCATCTCCGACCCACATGGGTTCGAGATTGAATTTTTGTCCCACGAATCCCAATGGCGACGACAAGCTAACGCATTTTCGATAAGAAGAGCGGGGAGTTGCGATGAAGGGCAAGGATCCTTCGCCGGAGGTGCAGATCACGGTGCAGGGGCGGGGCGGGGACGGCGGGGTGGCGGCGGGGACGGAGGACCATGTGTTCAGGCAGGTCAGGTACAGACGGTGGGTCACGTGGCTGGTCCCGTCGTTCGTGGTGGCCAACGTGGTGATGTTCTTGGTGACCATGTACGTGAACGATTGTCCCAAGAAATCCGGCTTTTGCATCTCTGGGGAGGTTCTCTTTTCAAACGCTCAAGGAGAATCCCCTGCTCGGGCCTTCATCGGATACGTGAGTCTTCCTTCTGTTTCTCTGTTACTTTCTCTGTTTCTGTATCATTTCTAGCGCGTATATGGGATTGATGCATGGCACGGTGGGTGGAATGCAACGTCTAGATGTGTCTGCAGTTGAATAGGACATGGGCTTGTGGATGCTTCATGGGTTTTTTTAGAATGGTCCTTGTAGTGGATGACTTTTGTGAGTTTGTGCTCCATTGTTGTTTAGTTTACTCGTGAGATCAATCTTTGGTGGAGAGAGGAGCCAGAGATGCAGTAACTTTTCTGTTAAAGTAAGGCTCGCACTATAGTTAATGTTCAATATGAAATTCCATGTACTTGTTTCGAATTAGATAGTGGTTCCGAAGGCAGAAGGTGGACAGTAATGTGAAACCCAAGTAGCAAAAGGCGGTTGTGTAATAGATATCTTGTGTAGTTACCGGAAATCTCCTGATTTGAATTGGAACTAAGAAGCTGAGTTTGATTTCATCATCTTGTTCATGGATGATCTGAATAAAAGCCATCAGACAAACTTGAACCCCGAAAAGGGGAAATGAGAGCAGCAAGATAGAGAAAGGATGAGACTTACAAATGTTTCTTAACATGATAGTGCTGGGCATAGCATTTCTTGCAGCCCTTACCAAGACACATCTAAACAAGAGAAGATGTCATTTTGATTCTGGACGATTAACTCTATCGAGAGTTATTTCTCAGCTGTTTCGCATGTATTAAATCGTAATTTAATGTTAATCTCTAAAATAGAACTCTTAACTCTTATTGGTGGAGATTTGCATTATGTGTCCAGCTCATCTTAACATGCAATTTCGCATACCATATAGTGGAGTTATGGTTTTGGGAAATTTTTCATTCAACGAAATTATGTCATTTGCCATTTTCCTGTTCAGGTTATACAAGATGGGCGCTTTAGCAGTTGCTACGTGGTTCAGAAGCACCAGGCTTGGCGCCTATTTACCTGCATATGGTTGCACGCTGAGGTTTTCCACGTGCTGGCAAATATGTTGAGTCTAGTTTTCATAGGGATCCGACTTGAACAGGAATTTGGTTTTGGTATGCATAAATGTTCTTTACTGTAGCAAATGATTTTATTGCAACTTCATAATGCATCATCGCCTTTACCTTGAAAGGCTCTACCTGTTTGAGATTCTAACACAAACCCAATCGGATAGGCTCCCACTGATGCTTCCATGGAAATATTAAGCTCTCGTTTTTATGAAGTATCGTAGCTTTGCAAAAATTAACTCGTAGTTTCTCTTCCAATTTTCAGTTCGAATTGGGCTACTGTATGTTATATCTGGCTTTGGTGGAAGTTTATTATCAGCCCTATTCATTCAATCTAGCATCTCGGTTGGTGCATCGGGTGCCCTTTTCGGTTTGCTAGGGAGCATGCTCTCCGAACTCATTACAAACTGGACAATATATGCAAACACGAACATGGCCTTTGTTAGAACCTTCAGCCTTTTGAAATTCTTTGACCGTGCCTTTTGACCATATAGATCATTTTGTCTGTATGTGCAGTTAGCAGCATTGTTAACTCTCATCATCATTGTTATAATAAATCTCGCGATGGGTATTCTGCCTCACGTGGACAACTTTGCTCATATTGGCGGATTTCTTTCTGGTTTTCTTCTTGGCTTTGTGTTTCTAATTCGGCCCCACTTCGGGTGGGTTAGCCAAAGAAATGCTCTTCCTGGAAGAGCAACCCCTTCACTTAAACCAAAGCACACGATTTATCAGTATGTGCTATGGGTGGTTTCTGTAATTCTACTAATCTCGGGGTAAGTTCATCACATCTCGATCATTCTAAGCTTCGGTGCATTTGACAATCTCCTTCTACAGATCTGAGGAATACGACCATTAGGGGCATGTTGTCTTGACAGGTTGACAGTTGGCCTAGTGATGCTCTTCCATGGAGTTAATGCAAATGAATACTGCTCGTGGTGTCATTATATACAAATAAAAAGTATTTGAAAAATTTGATACAAACTTTAATTGCAAAATTTTCTACGAAATATGCCATATGATCATGTTAAAAATGTTTATCTTCACTAACCATGAACAAAATAAAATTAATGAGCATTTCATAAGAATGAGAATTCAATATTAATTTTAAACTTTATTAAAGAAAATGTTTTTTTTTTAATTTAAAACAGAAATTTTTTTTTCGTTTACCAAACGTGTTTTCTTTTTTTTCTATTCTAGAAAGTAAATTGACCGATTCTAAAACGTGTTTCTGTTCTTTTTTATTCCAAGAACAATTTTTTTTTATACTTACCAAACGCATTCTTTTGTGTAAAAACGTTCCCCGGAATGTAAACACTTTTTTATTTCTCGTTCCTGAACAAAAAAGAACAGAAATGTTTCCATGCGCGCCCTAAAAGTCCCTCCATCCCTACTTTCAAATTCCAACCACCAACAAAGTACCCAAACCTACCATGATCGAATTTCTCCCTCCTCGCCGACAATTGCACGATCATCAAAATAAGCAATTTTCATCATAAAAGATTAACACGAACCAAACCCAAACCCAAAACCCGAGACCCGATGTTGAAAGAGAAGATTACCTTGAAAGAGGAAGAGTTGCCATGATCAACCGATGAAGATTCGGTCAACGAATCCAGAGAAGGCCATCTCCGTCGCGCCAGGCTCCCACGGGAAATCCGACCCGCACAAGTTCCGACTTCCTCAACCAAGTAGTGCCCGACCATGCGGCCCTCGCCAAGGCCGGTTCGCGATCGCGCCCTTCTCCGCCTCCTCCATCGCCTTGAACGCGGCCGGAACCGAGGCTCCATCTTCTCCACGAACTCGTTCGTGAACCCGATTCGGCTCAAGTCCAAGGAAAAGCCCTAGCTCCAAAGGCTAGTGTAGCCGTCCACGTACCTCATCCACGGCGGCGGAATCCTTCTCCAGCCCTCTAGCCCGCGCCTCTCCTTCTTCGCCGCGCCGTCGCCCCCGTCCCGTGTCTACCGAGATCTCCCTCGCGACCCATAGGGCCAGCGACGGGAGAGCACCCGGTCGACGGCGGGAGCCCGGCGCCACTCGGGAACGAGACCGAGGCCCGTGTTGCCGAGAGACCAACGCGAGCACAAACCTTATGCTCGATCTCCGCGTTGAAAACAGTCGGAGGCGAAGGCGGTCCGGAACCAGCCGCGATCGCGGGGCTCCCGGAGGAGGCTACGTGCCGAGGTAGATGACCGGTGAGGCTTTTTGGGGGAGGCAGAGGAGGAGGCGGAGGCGGAGGCGGAAGGGGTGGGACGCGCTAAGAAGGAAACTGAGGAAGTGCAGCTCGTCCACGAGGAGAGAGAGCCCAGAAAATATTCAAGTGAGGAGAGAGATTTAAGCGGGAGCGTTGCGCATTTATTACCGTGCTTTCTACTTGTCAGGCCCGAGCCGAGCCGAGCCATCAGCCCGAGAGTTATTTCGGAGAGAGTGAAAAGAGAGAGAGAGAGACGAAGCGCATAAGATGGAGTGAGCGGACGTGGCGGGCCCCGAGGACAGGTGTTGACACCTGAATGGTTCAGAGCATCGATGACGTGGCACTATTAGGGTACCCAATATTTTCTTCCTCTTTTTCTCTCCAGAACGTGGGTCCCACATGGACACGTGTCGCGCTCCCACCACCTTCTTGTTTGCCACGCTGGAGCATAAGACCCACCTAATATTTTCTCCGCTCCTTGGCCACCACTCTGACGCTCTCTCTCCTCTGCTCTCCTCTGCGACATGTCCACTCGTCCTCTCTCTCTTCTCTCTCTTTCCCCGTTCTCCCCGTTCTCCGTTCCGTTTTGCGAGAGAACAAAATCGCAGGGCTTCTCTCCGAATGCTCTTCCCCTCCTTTGCGCTCTCTCCTCCGCTGGTTGCCCGCGACGCCTCCTCCACTGGTTGCCTGCGACGCCGACGCCCTTTCCAGTGAACCGCGACGCCGACGCCCCTCCGCCGGTTGCCTCCGTCGCCCCCAACTCCGATGCCGACGCCGACGCAGCCTCCACCTCCGCCTCCGCCCCCGACGCCGTCGCCGACGCCCTTTCGCCTCCCTCTCGCGACCTCTGCTCCGCTCTCTCCCTCTTTCCTCTCGCGGAGCGCCCTTGCTGGCCAACCCCGACGCCGACAAACCCCGATCGCGTTTTGGCCTCTCTCTCCGCGAACGAAGGTCGCTCTCTCTCTCTTTTCCTCCGCGACCGCCCCGCTTCCCGAACGCGGACGCCGCCGATGTCGTCGCCTCCCGCCGTCACCTTCCCAAGCTCCACTAATAGGCACCCCATTGGCGACTCCCGTACGTCCGTAGGTTCGTTTTCCTTTTTCTTTTGGATTCCACTCGGTAGAAATTCATGTTAAGGTTTATAGTCGGATAAGGATGGAGCATATTTGCATTAGGATTCCACTCAGTAGAATTCAGAGGAAGATTCGAAGGAAGCAAGACCTTGTTTTTATTCAATAATCAAATCTGTTGGTTTTCTGGACAAAGAACTTGCTGCTAGTGGGTTTACTAGAAAAGAGCAAGATGATATGGACAAGGTATAGTGATTCACGATGATTTGCAAATCGTTAACATTGTGTTGTCCAACTGCTTAATTCGGTGTTAGACCTAGTGGCTGACCATAATTGATTATTCTGGTTCATGCTTGGACCACTTAGGAGTGTGCCTATTTAGTCTTATTCCTTCCATGGATTTTACTCTTTGTCATTCTTGGCTTCGTCAGCTCCTTTTCTCACGATCATCTTCATTCTCTTGCATCTGAAAGCCAAAATAATATCTCGCCAATTGCCTGCATTGTGGCTCCTGGCTTTGCATGTTTGGTCCTTGATTGGAAGTGGAAGTGGAAGTACTTTGGTAGTATTTTAATTTTTGTTTTCTGTTTTCTTGGAAACGTGTGAATGAAAATGAAAATTCTCTAACGGGATGAAAATGGGAGTATATGCTTGTATTCCATCAAAGCTGTAAAATAGAATTTTTCTTTTTCCTTCCAAAGATCTGTGCTTTTGTTAGAATGAATAAATACTGGATACACCAAAATGTCATTTTCAGCTTTGAACTCTTTTTTCATTCATAATATGCTTTCCATTGTCGAAGATGGAGAAACTGGAACTTTTTTCTAGGTTGCTTAGTGTTGCTGGTTAACCATGTTCTATGTGAGCTCAAGAACGTGTCAAGTGGAATTCAGGGAAAATGAACCTTTTGTGCCGTTTCTCTACATCAACAAGGCTCTCAGTTAATTCTGTCATGCAGCATGGCACTTTGGATAAGAAAAACTCTAGAATGGGTTGTCGGGAGACTGTTCTATGCAAATGATGCTTATATTGCAGACTTGTACAGAAATCTGTAGATTGCATTGTGGGGTGAAATTTTGAAGGAGCTAATTGGAGCATTCGAAAATGCGAGTTTTTTTATTTATGAGGTGAGAAAGAAGCGGGAAATGCGATATTTTTTGGTGAGAACTGTGATGGGGGGCTATTTTAGTATTCTCTCGGAGCGTTCTTGTCATGCTTCGATGAATTTGTTGGTGGTAGTTTTAGGTGAGTCAGGGAATGGCATCTGTTGCTGCTAGGGTTAGAAATGACACTTCTGATGTTTAAGTTTATAGATACATCTGCAGCAGGTATTGCTTTATCTCTTGTACGTGCGTCCGCGGCAGCACCTCATCAGTGCCGCCTTGCAAAGGTAATCCTTGTCAAATATTCAAGTCATAGTTATGCATGCACCAGCGCGTGCCCTGCACAAGGGCTGTCTATCTGACACTGCATTCTTCTCTTCTTGTATATTACTAGGAAATGACGTGATTGATGAGGATGTAGATATAGTTGGCGGGAATGACGCTCCAGTTTCATGCTTCCCTCCAGTAGAGATAGAGAAAGATGCGGTGCATAGAAACAGTAAATGCAGTAGTTCCAGTAGCTCCAGTACTGAATCGGGGTCCTCATCAAGTGGTTCGCGCCTCTGCAGATCTTTTTCTACTTTCTTTTTCATAAAGTTATACTTTCTCTTTTGGAAGTTGTATTGTCTAACTGTATGGAGCACATCTCTTTCTATAATTACCAATACACAAATGCTAGGGACATCTTCTGCTTTTCTAGTCCGCATCATAATCTGATTTTGTATATTTTCAATTTTTTATTTGTGAAGTTCATACTTCTGAGGGCACTTTATTTTGAACTTGGTCGTTGAATGCACCAAGTCCTTAAGTGCTGATCACTCTTCTTAGTATTTGCATATGAAGTGTTTAAAGTTCTTAAGTCATCTGCTTTGTTTGATTGCCTTTGTTATCAATTGTTCAGAATAGTAGAATAGAATAAGAAAATTCCCAGATTCTTTGTGTCAGCTTCGCCTGTTGCCTGTCATGATCTCTCTCCAGGGTTCATTTGATGTCCTTTGAAGAAGGAGCCACAAGTGCTGCTATGGGGAGTTTTAGTTTTCAATATAATGGCGGAAGGACTCTTCATTTTGGTTATATGCACGCAAATTTGCCTGTAGAGTGGTCAAAATTGGGGGATCTGGGCAAGATCTGCATTATATTTCTGAATTTTTTTTTTCTGTAGTACCTATTTCTAGGACAATAAACATTTTTCTGTAAAAAATTGTATGAAAAAGAGAAATATGAGAACTGGTTTTTTGCACCACTTATTCAGAAGTGCACATCATATCTCATGGTGTACACCTTTTTTAAGTTGATCTCATGTTTGCTGAAGGGTCCGGGTGATGATGTTCTATGTAGTAATTTAAACCTGCCAAATTTATTATTAGTTTTAAACTGGATTTTAAATTTAGTTTATCAGTTCTTAAGATTAACTTTACCCGGCAAGTCCCCTCAAATTTGCACATGATGTTTTTTTAAAGTAGTTTCATACAAGGTTTGCAAGTAGACATGCACGTAGAATGGTATATGTGCTGGTGTATGCTTAACCATCTAATTTTTTGAAGAAATGGGGAGTGGATCTCTTTGCATGTTTTTCATCATTAGTAGTGGGTCAGAGTCATGCTTTGACTCAAGTATAACTTTGTCAAATCGTCTCTCAATGTGTAGTGGCAATGCTTTGTCTGTCAATGTGTAGCAGCAGTGCTTAAGACTGTGTAGTTGGTACAGCTATTAGCCTGGGCATTGTTTCGTCATCATTAGCCATTTCTAGGGTAGATGGGCATACATGGATTTGGAACTAGCCTTTGTTATAAGCCTTTAAGCTTTTGATGTTTAATACAATGTTCTTGAATTGCAGAACATTATGACTTTTCTTGATTGAGCTCTCATATCTTTGCACTTGTGCCTGTTTCCTACTCGTCAGATGCAGACTCAGCTAGTTCATCCGCTAGTGAATTAGATCCTGCTAAGGTTTCTGGACCTGTCAAGGTGGCGAAGGTAGATATGCCAGGCTTAGGTGCTGTTGTCATGTTGCATGACTGAGGTTCTGGTTCGTATGTTGTCAGCTAACTTTATGCAAATTATTTCTCTTACTTCAGGAAGGCATGGCTAATGGAGTAAGTGATGACCAAAAGAGTACTTTTCATGACTTAGATACTGGTAAATTTAAGTTCAGATTGCATTTTGGTTAAAAGGTGATTCACTTTGTGCATCCATCTGGACTGATGAATTAATAACTGACCTTGTGTTACTTCTAGCATCTGTTGATGGGATGGATCAAGTTGTGCAAAATTCTCAGCCCAATTCACTTCCCTTAGAAGCTGATGTTCAGGGAGAGGGTAAGCACGATCATCATAAAGATAATTGTATGCTGTACCTTATGGGGGCGTGATCTCACGCATGGTGCTGTAACATTATAGAGGAGAGTACTCCACCTGAGAGGCAAGTCTCCCTGAGAAGCATTATCGTGCAGCACTTTTGAGGAACCGATTTGCTGAGACTATATTTAAAGCTCGAGAAAAGGCTCTTGAGAAGGTTGAACACAGTGCTTGATGCATCTTTTCTGTGTCTACTTGTCTAGATACTTGATATTTATATTTCCGGTTTTTCCCATCTTAGGTTGAGAAGCGGGATCCTGAGAAGTTACGAATAGAGAGAGAGGAACTCGAGAGGCGGGCAAAAGAAGGTCTCTTTTATTATATACCATCATCGTCATTCAACCCAAAAAAAAAGAAAAAAGCTCTTTACTACAATGGGTCTCCTAAATTTTTTTTCTTTTTCTACTAATCAGAAAGGGCTAAAATTCAAGCTGAGGCAAAGGCAGCAGAAGAGGCTAGAAAAAAAGCTGCAGCTGAAGCCAAGAGGCAGAGGGAGCTGGAGAGGGAACTTGCTCGTCAAGCATTGCAAAAGGTGAGTGCACACCTTGCAGTTTCCTGGACAAGGTTTTAAAAGGTACTTATCTGACAAGTCTTGGTTTCTGCAGATGGAAAAGACAGTTGATATCAATGAGAACAGTCAGTTTATGGAGGACTTGGAGATGCTTCGGGTTCCTCATGGTGAGGAATTACCAAACTTCTTGGAGGAGGCAAAGAGCCCAGACTGTGTCAGAAGACCATCTGGGTAGTTTCAAACTCCAGAATTGTAGCAATCCTTTAGAACAGCTTGGCTTGTGCATGAAGGTTGATGACGAAGATGAGGATGAGGAGAGTGAGTCGCCCAAAAGTCATCCGGTTCTGCCGCCGCCAAATGACGTAGAGGACGGGGAAATTGATTGATGAGAGAATCTTTTTTCCCATATTCTGACACTAGGAACTTAAATCCTTTTAAGAGGGACTGGAAAGGAGTTCCTTTAGGAGGAAAGAGACAACTGGGGGAAATCTCCTTCCTTCTTAGGTGACCACCTAAATTGGAAGTGCCCAGTGGATTGGGGGAACATACTGCTCCAGCCTTTCTCAAAGAGGGTTGGGAACTTCCTTCTTTTGCTTTGAACATTTGGCGACCGAGGTTGGTGTTATCTTATCTCAGGGATGGTCGCGACGCAAAATGTGGATTTGGAAGGGAGCGTGTACATATAGATATTTGGAGATATTGATTCCGATTCATTGAAATGGAGCACAAGCGAAAGCAGTAGGCTTTTCTGATGGACGCCGAGGATATTGTTATAAAGAAGGGCAAAAGAAAGACGGGAGGATAAGTTAGAGAGAAGAGGCAGTCTTTCCTTGTATAAAGGCTCCGGTTCTGTTTGCACGGCGTAAGTGGAAAGATCAAATTGTTTTCTTGCTCTGCCACTCACAGAAAAAAAAAAAGAGAAAGAAAGGAAAAAGCAAAAATTCATTCTTTTCCTTTGTTTGTGTATGTTCCGATCATTCCTTCATTCAATCTGCTTTTTCAGATGAACTATATATGTCCAAGCATGATGCACGATTCTTTTCATCTGATTTTTTTTTTATTCAAACTGCCTTTTAGATGAGGCAATACCTTTTTGAATGACTTTTTCAATGAAAATTCGCAAGTGTCATCGTGTTTTCAATAAATTACAACCTTACGATTGGTGAAGTCCTTCAAATGGTAGTAAGTTTTCACGACTTCTTTGTATTTTCGTAAATTTTGAGATCGTAACTTTCCTAAGAAGTTTGGCTTTTTCATCCTTCCCATTTATGGTAAATGATATAATTTATCAAATCCTTCCAATGTACTTTACAAAGATAGGGGTGTTTCTTTATGGAACTCTCAAACTTTTCTTCACGCTTCCTGTCCTTGCTTAGCAAAGGCTAGAATGCTCCGTACACAACGGCTTTTAACTCGAGCTTTGGTCAAAAATAGATAACATGCGTTCCGCTGTACAGACTTTCCACTATCCAACAATGGCTACATTAGTCCTCAAACATTCCCTCATCTGATATTCTAGAAGATTCAGTCCCATTAACAAGAGGCTGGTTCTCAAAACTAATGCTCGGGTCGCCAAGGATGCTGTAATCAAAATCCTCGTCATCGTCGTCCTCATCGTCTTTATCGCTATCTTGATCCTCGAAATCCTTTTGCATCACTCCTTTTGATGCGGCTTCTCTTTGCATCTTTTGCTTGATGGCATCTTCATAAGACATTTCATACCACATGACACCCTTGCCAACCATGGATTTGTTGTGGGCGTCCGTCATCCTCTGTTGCTTGCTTTTCTCTGAGTTCTCCGGTTCGCCCCAATAGTCATATCTATATAAAGGGTTTGAAGGATCGTATTGATCCTTGCCAAAGTAACCGCTGTCTACATATCTCCCTGGCTCTTCCAGTGGCAGGCCCAGGGCTTGTCGGCTGTAAAATAACGAGCCTTGTTCAGCTAACATTATCGAGACAGCATATTTTGAGTATCTTAATTCCAGGAACAAAGTTCTCTGGCATTTATAGAGAGAATGAAAGAAAAGATTCTCCGCTGATTTGGTAACAAAACATTCTCAGCACTCCAAAAGGACAGGAACTAACAGCTTTCAGAAAACTTGCTTTCTAAACATACTATATAAAGGATATCATCATAGCCATTCCCTTGTAATGTTTGCAAGAATTTCGACCAGCTAGACAATCCTATTCTCAGTGAAGGATATTAGCATGCATTGTATACAAGAAGATGCGAAGATGCCCACAAGAAAATTACAAGTCACACGTATGAAAGTAAAGGCTATCAATAGGTAGATAGTGACCAAAATCATTTTGCTTCATTTGACAAAATTTGAATGAACTAAGTTTTCCTTTCACAAAAGCAAACATTAGTCCCTTTCATGGACCGTTTTTATTTCTTTCCCTTTTCTAATTGCAAACTGCAATATTGAACCATTTTGTCAGTGCAACTGATTTCTTTTTCCCTTACCCTTTTATGACAAATAGTAAAGCCCAAAGCGAAGTGGCACATTGTAGGAATAAGAGTACCAAACATGTGCTAAATTCTATCATTCCTGGAAATCTGTCAATGGCAACATACATGGCACGTGGAATCTTTCACATATTACGTGTGATATAAAGGAAAAAAAATTAGATTGGGTGATTGCATCCTTTTATGGTTAGTTTTGTTTCCCAAAATGCCCAGTTAGTAAAGACAACAAACATCAAACAATTCGCAATTGGAAACATAAATTGGATTCAATATCAAAAGAGTCAAATATGTTATAATGACATGGGATTACCAGCTGATATCCCTGATCAAGGCTTCTCTTTCTTCAAATGACCGACGCCAATGCATCAAGTCATACTCATCCATCTCAATATTTCGCCTGAATTTGGAAATTTTATATGCCTCTCCCCTTTCTTCTGCTTCTTTTCTCATTTTCTTATGGAACTACATGTAGACAGAAAGCCAATTAACAGATATCTCATAAAGTGACTTGGCAAACAAAACCAGAGTATCATCTAAATCTGGACAAAATGGGACATATGCATACAAAGTGACTAAAATTTCATATGAACAGTACTTGAGTAGGGAAGATACAATCTGTGCAACAACAAAGCAATAACTAACCTCACGCTCGCTAAAGCTGCTTCCAAGTCAAGTTCTCTCACACTAGTTTTCTGCCCAAAAATACGAGGCAACATCGAGAAATCACCAATTATAAGATTGATGTATCTTAAACATCAAATAACCTACCAGAATAACTTTTGGTATTAAGGACTTCTTATAGTAAGCCTTAGTATATTCAACACTCTTCTCTTCATCATAATCATCATCAACCAACTCAGATAATTTTTGGTTTTGGTACTTCTCAGGATTGGCCTCCAAATCATCCAAAATCATTTGCTCAGCGACATGTATCTGCCACAACTGCATAAAGCCACACCACCCCAAATATTGTAATAATGACAATTCACTCATGAGCAGGAGTGGCATTTGAAAGACCGCAGACTTTTGAAGTTTAGTATAAAGCTAACTAAGCTATCGGTACTTTTCTACACTCATTATAGACCATGAAGCTATGGTTGCAGTGCATAACAAGGGTGAAAGGTATGAAAAGAAAACCTCATTGCATAACAGAATAGTTGAGTGAAAATGAATATATTCAATCAGAATTTTAGAAACATTATTTAGTGTTGAAACAAATGCCAATGACTTTGGTTACTCGCAAAGGAAATTTCAACCATCTTGCACACATGAAGGACATCATTGTGTTCATTGCTTGAGTTTTGGTAACAAAACCCAAGGATCAAGTTAAGAAAGTTTGTCCAGAAGGGTTAAGCCCTTAGAAGATAGAAGACCTAGAGAAGGTCTTTAAGTTTTTGCCCACAAACAAACGTGTGAGCCACTAGGGTTTTCTTATTTCCCTTCCTAACATGGATAGGCGCTTAAACCCAATTACCTAACATGAATGACAAACGCATAGTCCAAAGTGCACCTAATTGATTCTCACCTCCAAAAAGGTAGGAGTCATGAAGGTAGACACTTAAGTAGCAGTCCAAAATTTGTTGCCTTAGGATGAACCCCCTCTCTAGTCTTTTAAGTACACTTGGGACCTCTTGTTTGCCATATATTTGTGATTAATTTGTGTGTCAATATGTATGCAACCTAAAACCAAAAACTTGAACAAAGAACCATCAATATGGAATCCATTAGCAAATTTTTCGGAAAAAGTTGCCATTCTGGGGAACGCTTGCCATGCGTTTTATATAGGAAGTTAGTCAACAAGTGCCTTTAAAGAATAGATCAAGATATACTAAATGTGCTTTGCTAATACCCGACGATGGCCTACAATACAAAGATGATTTAGCAATTATGCGATGGTCACTTGTAAAGAAGACACTTCATATACTTTGTGGCTGGAATTTCAACAGTGCATTACCGCAAAAGAAAGATGAATGGATCTTATCTACACATATACCTTATCAACATAAGGGTGATTTGATAATAGAGGCTCCTCTTCAGGTTTTGCTCCTGGGTCTTTTCTAGGTATAGGAGGTCTTCCACAATCACGCTGCATATACAGGAGCAAAGAAAAAGATGGAGGTCATTAGAACTCTATAGACTGAATCCTTTCCGGCAAAAGGTCCACAAACAATAAAAATGATTTATGATCACATTTAAGTACATGCCTTGCTTGCAGCGGCCAATTCCATCAGCTCCAGCTGTTCATCCTCCATAAGCTCCATGGATTCCTTGGCAATTCTGCGAGCAAAGGGCCTTCTCCCCGCAACTTTTCGTCTCTCTCGCTTCTTTTTCTCGACGAAGCTCTTCTTTTTGTCTCTTTTTCTCTGCCTTCCAAACAAAAAACCAGAGAAGTTGGTAAAGAAAAGAGAAAAGAAGAGATGCTGCTTAACCAATCAAATAAAGCAAAAGAAACTAACTAGTTAAAATATAATATCAAGCTCAAATACTTACCTTAATAGATTCTTTCCGTAAATACTTCTCCCGTCACTCTGATTAACGCCTTTGCTCACGTAGCAATCTCTCCTCCTCTCTCTGCTGTTCACACATCAACCTTTCTTCTTCCTTCCTTCTTTCACGATCAAATCTTTCCATCTCTTTCCTCATTCGTTCCACAGACTGCAATAGAAAAATACAGAATATCAGTACATGCCAAAGTTTTCTCCACAAAGCTTACATATCCTTAACAGTCAGCACAACTCTTCAAAAAGATTGAAACCTTTGGAAGATGACTACATCAACGAGTAGCAGCAAATAACAAATTAATTGCACACAATCTCCATATGACAAGTAATGACCAACATATTAGAAGGGGTTCCTCTTTCTGTACAAAATTGCATGTGTGGCTTTTCTTTTGATACGGTAATCGACTATTACATAAACATCATTACAAGAATCGACTATTACCAAATATTCTACAGCAAAATAGCCACCTATCTATACTTCCAATACACAAAAATCTCCTTTATCTTCCCTAGCGAAATATGCTATAATACGAAGTCTTAAACTCACACCTTCCTCCAGCCCCTACATGCTGCTGAATTCTTCCAAGTGCACTACCGGGAGCTTAATTGTTTTTGAATTTTGGAATTGTGAGATGACCTTCCACCTTTGTCCTTGTAAGAATTTCTAGAAGCAATGGTCTTCCCTCCTCTATGAACAACAGCAATTGCTCGCCGTCTCTGCTTGTTCAGGCGCTTTACCAACTCAGCATCATTCGAGGATGCATGGGCTGAAGGAGGGCTTGAGGTCACGGGTGATTAAGAATGGGGACTTAGGCTTGTCCTTGGACCCTGGGGCGACAAACAACCTCAATGGCAGAGCCGTTGCCGGAGGGCAATCAGCAAATGAGGCGATGGACGAGGCAAAGGTGAAGGAGACAGTAAAGTTAGGTCGTTGGGAGGGAGGGAGGGAGGGAGGGAGCAACATGTGAAATTACAAGGGAATAGAGAGAGACCGTGAAGAGAGGAGAGAGATAAAAGTAAAGAGATCTAACAAGTGAGTTTGTGAAAGACACGTGTCACATAGTGAGTGACTCGATAGAGGCCAATTTAGTCAATTTTCTGTTGAATTGGACCCATCTTCACCCCTAAAGTAGAAAAATCGTGCGGGGCCCAATGCTCAACCTTTTGATACCGGTATTCGACCCAAAAAAGAAAAACCTTTTAATGCTGGTGGGCCTCTGGCGCTATGTCTTTCCTTTCATGAAATCTCCTCTCTTCGGGTGAAAGCCCAAAAAAGAAAAACTTCACCTAAAAGGGAAAAAAAAAAACTTTTACTCTCTTTCTCCCTCTTCGGTTTTTTTTTTTTTTTGGTTACAACCATACAATCAATCACGGAGTTTTTTATTTTTCTTCTTTGACCTCAGGCCCACCATCGGGCTAAGTAAACGTTCAATAGGTAAAAAACGCAATTCTTGAGAAAGATTTATGAGTTAAATTAAGTTTATACGTATTGTTCGGATTGGTACAACTCTAGCAGATAATTTTCCCTGTCTATTCTCTTCAACAAAGCTTGGAACACTTCAAACTTTGAAATTATACTAAATCATACTCAGCAACTGAAGCATTTCCTTATCGAAAAAGGGAATCTCACTAGAAATCATGTGATTCGAGGATAGTTAACATGAATTGAGCTCAAATTTTGCTGGGTCAATGGGACGATAATGCGGTCTTTGCCTGCGAAACATCAGCCCTATTGATGATCCCCCAAATTATTGGACAACTATACTCCTACCAGCCCTTGCAAAGAACAAGGAGCAAGAATATATAGATCGAGATGGTAATCAAGGGCTTGCACATTACACATGGCTTGTAACAAGAGCAAGACGGTGTCGACTAGTGTTGTCCTCCACGATCCCGTCAAAAAAGGTGACATATATCTTATGGGAGACCGACTTAATGTAAGGACCCGAGCCCCACTATGTAATATTGTCCGCATTGGACACTGAGTCATCATGGCCTTAAAACGCGTTACACGAATTAAAGGGACTCAAGCCTTATAAACTAGTCCGGATTCCCCCTAAGTGATGTGGGACAGGAGACGTGCCCCCCTCCCTGCGTACGTCCAAGGACCGAGGCGCGGATGCACTGCCATCCCTTCTCCCCGCGCACTACTGCCTAGGCCATCACATTCTCCACCTCTTAAGAGCACAACGTCCTCATTGTGGCACCACACGCAATCAAGAGTCGCCTGGGCCATCACACTTAATGCCCCGGACGATACCAGCACAGATTCTCCGCTTGATGGATCCTCTTCTAGGAGAGACGATGCAGCTATGCGCCCTTCGGGTTCTCATCGCATCTGACGGTCCCTGTGGACTCATCGTTCTGTTCTGATTACTTGGGCGATGTAAATGAGCGAGCGATCGGCTTGGCATATTTTATCTTGTAACTACGGTTTCTGGTACACGCCTACACGGTGGAGAATGCGAGCGAGAAGCTGAGCCCAGGGAGAGACAAAAGGACGGCTTCGAAATGGATTGATTGGGATTATTGGCATCGCATCGTCCGACCGGATTATAACTTATGTGCGTCAGCAAAAAGGAAAAGAAGAATATACTTTAATTTATTAAAAAATCATTACTGGAGTGAATCTGTTAACGTTGTACCGATGCTTAGAGAGAAAGCTTCTAGTTCAACCGTGTCCTGTACGTCCCAAATTCAACGCACCATCATGAATTGATCCATGTAAATCACTAAGTGCAAGCAAAACAAATAGCTAAGTGACACAGCGGACAGAAACTATTCACAGGCTTGATTTTTTCATGATGAAAAATGGCGGGATTCCGACAAATTGGGGTCATTGATCACCATGCAATGCATTAACACCGGTATCTGGGTTTGTGTGGTTTGATTTTGAAAATGGGTTTTGAATTCTAAAGCCCCTTAAGCAAATGTTATGGTGTTTGGCAACTTTTTTTTTTTTTAAGGGAACTTTTGGGAGATGCCTTGCATTTTTTAAGTCCGCCAAAGGCCATTTAATCCAACACAAGTCCTACCTACTTTGAGGATTACGGGAATGCTAGTGCATTTTTTTTACTTCCAATTATGCCCTCACTAAACTTTGGAAATTTCAGTTTTACCCTCACCATTTTCACTATGTAGTCTCATGCCACATCGCTGGCAAGCCTTGCCAGAGAAGTTACACAACCTCGATGAGGGCTGCCTACTTGTTAGGGGTTGCTTGTGGTTGTGCAATCTCAGGCAATGACTTTCGGTGCCATATTTGGCTCACCAACATGTTGCCTTTTGGTATTTTGTCTTTTGGTCACTTTTTGGTCTCCTTATCAGAAAGCATATCAGTGGTAATGAAGGTTTAAAATTAATGTTGAATATAGATATAAATTTTTTAACATTCTAATACATAATTTTAAAATTTTATCATTTTAAAAATCTTTAGGGGACTAAGAAGAAAAAAGAAATAATACCATTAAAAATCTGAAATTGGTATCCCTAACCTAAATCTAGCCTTCATTAACATTTCATGCAAAATCCCATTAAAAAGCATGACGTATCAGCACACATAAATTTTCATCGTCAAAGTTACCTTTCCTGTGTTAGGTTTGTCTTGCAATCTTCTACTACACATGATGACACGTATGATAAAGAATGATAGATTTGGGTCATGATAGCAGATACCACTTTCAGATTTTTTATGAGATAAAAATATATTTTTAAGTAAATGTGTCGTGCTATATCAATTTAAGATTTTTAATGGATTAAATCTATCTATAATCATACGATCGAAAGACTTGAAACACCATGGCCCCTACAATGGTCGTCCACCATCCAAACTTCAACGTCATTTGACAAGGCAGTGAGCCGCAAAGCGATCCTCCTCCCCCGCCTTGCCCATCTTCAGGGACGAATTAAAAATATATATATTTGAGTATTGAAAAAATATCAATATTAATTACATGGAAAATTTTGATAAAACATTCTCCTAAAAAAATGGATGATGATTTCACAAATAAATCCATATTTACATGGCCCAAATTTACATAGACCTATTAAATTTTGTCTCATAAAGAGATATTTCATGCCCGATAATGTGAACCCGTATTTTATATTTCATGGAAGAAACATTTTTCATACTCTTATTTTCTATAAAAGAAAGAAATTTAAGTTGTAAAATAGATTATAAAGGATTACATTATATACAGATATATTACTATGATCCCAAATGAAATTGTTAGAAAGAATTGTAAATCATCTATTAAGTTATGAAAAATCAAATTTCTAGTAGATAAAATTACCATAATTTTCTATTTTATAAATTAAAAAGAAAATTTGAAAGCCTCTGTCGTCAATCTTAGGAGCATAATAGTTATATTTCTCTAAATCAGTCGTGTTCCAATTTAATTTTAGTTTTTTCTTTAGATTTGCTCTATTTTGCTAAATAGTCTGATCTACTACTTCTTCACTTAACCATGCCCAAGCATCTTCGATTAACTTAAGGAGAGGATTAACAAGTGACCTCTTTATTCCATTAGATAACTTAGCAATTATCCACATCCAAAGTTATGGAAAATACAGACGAAAGAATCGAGTCATTTGCTTGTTTATACTTTTATTCTCACATGCAGTTCCCATTAACTCGAAATCTACACATTCGTAATTCTATTTGATAATGAGTTACGTTCAACCTAAATCTTGCAGAGTCCAAGAAAAGATTGACCTCAATTCATCAATAATACTAGAGTGACCTTTAAGCTCGAGTATTGATATTGGTATTGCGTGCCAATGACGTTGATAGAATGTTGACATTTCCTTATGGTTGCTGACATAATGTGAGTTCTACGCATGCGCTTCCACCAACGAGGTTGGTCGAGTTAAATCAGATTTACTCTCACGTGGTTTGGAGTTTATTGATCACAAGTTCAAACCTCCGATTGCTTTTCAAGCTCGGGATATCTTGGCTTGTTTGTGGCGTAGATTCAGCTTATGCATCAAGAGTAGGATAACTCCGACTTTGTTCCAACTTGAAGATTACTCTAAATGAATAGTAATTATGACTCAAACCAAATATTTTGAGGATGGTCAATGGAATTCTTATGGTAACATCTAGAGGAGTCCCTAATGTCGATCACACATTCCACCCTATCTACCAATAAAAACTACATTTCTATGCATGAAATAATGAACACAAGACCGAAATTTGAGTGGCTTTAACCGAAACCGTCACGTAGGTTGACATCATGAAATTAAGAAAGTAAGGATCATGTAATTTATCGACACATGCAACATGAGACTTCATTCGTAATAATGGAAATGTCAAGAAAGTTAATGTCGATTATTAGACTTAGAGATAAGTGTATGGATACGTTTGTATGTTTATCATGTTTGCTCATGCTTGACGTTGAGTACAGATCTTCTAACCATGACCTATCCATTAAAGAGGAGAAAATATTTAGTGGTTTGATACCATCACATCAACATCCTACATGGCATAATTTTTTCATTCATATCCAATGATATCTTGACACGTGTTCATATATCCATGTTAATGATTGATGTGGAATTTAAGTGAAAATCTTCTCTCTCTTCACCTCGAGTCTCTCTTCTGCCTCCATCCATAGTCGCCAACCTCCGCTCCTCCTCAGACGTTGCCACCAGCGGAGTCACCAACCTCATGACCAGGCCAACCATTGCTGCATTCAAGCTTAGCTTGTTTTCTGTGTCGCACCATTCTCCAGATCTCAAATCTGGCCAGTCCATGGCCAAAATCATTAGCGTTGGTCCATCCATGGTCAAACGCATTCAGGCATCCATGGCCATAGGGACATCTGAGCTCCCTCTGCTTTTCTTCTTGATATGTGAGCTCCATCCATGGCCGTCAAGATCTCGACCTTGCCTATCGAGGCCATGGATGGGCCAGTCATGGCCAAATCTGAAGGTGAAGCCATGCCTTCAATGCCACATTCACTGTTGAAGAAAGCACGATTTAAGTTCAAATTTGAAGTAGAGGGATCGAAAGCCATGCTTTCTTCCCAAGCATGACCCAATCAATCTGAATCTAAAGTCCTGCTAATGACCAAGCGCAATTCGTGGCCGTCTAAACCTCAAGCTCACTATCAAGGCTCACGGCCATGGACAAGCCTCATGAACCAAGTGTTGGATATTTCAACAATTGCAAAATATTAGAAATTATGACCGCTATGAAAATCATCATTTCACTAATGGTTTTACAATGGTTGTATAACAACTTTTTAACAGTTTTATAATGATGGATTTATTTCTTCATAAACTCTATTATTTTATAAGGACTATATAATGGTCATATTTTCTTTGATTACCTATTGATTTATAATAGTTTCCAAATGGCTCTTTCTTTTTTTTACCTATAAATAGGTGCTTTGAACATAATTGTAAGTGATATCGATATCTCAAAACTAGAATATCATTATTTCTCTCTTCCTATCTCGTTACATGTTTTTCTTTCATTAGTGGGTTATACACATATTGTCATTTTGTTTCCTTTTTATATTCAATGCAAAGTATAGAAGAAAGTATATTGTATCTTAGGAGGATTAGCCTTTAGAGTCTTACGCACCGAGTTTTATACTTCAATGAGCAAAATTATCCCTAAGAACAGTACTTACCACCTCGGACAATTATTTTTATTTTTAAATATTTTTCAATTATTTCCAACAATTATTACTATATTCATGTATTTTAATATTTTTCCAACACCACGGACGAGCTAGGCTTGCGAATCTGGAGGCAAGATTCCAATCAAATCTGAATGGGCAACGATTAAGTTGACCGCGAGCATGAGGAAGGGGTAGCTTGGGTCGACTGCAAGTGACAACGAAAGTGGTGGAGATGCTGGCCAAACAGAGCGGTGCTCTATGATGGCGGAGGAAGCGCCAACGGCCCTAGAGGACAACCAGCTCTACAAAGAAAGGAGGAAGAAAAGAAAATTCAATTTTTTTTTTTTTTGTTTCACCTCAATTGACACATGTTAATTTACTATTGGGCAAGAGTAAAATATGCATGCCGCATCAACAATTGATGTGGTGGTTTGCAGCCACTTAATATTTTCTCATTAGGGAGAGATTTCCCTACACAAGCATACTTAAGATTCTTTAGTAATTGTTGACACCGATAAGTGATCAAGTTCTTTTAATCAACATGACGTAGATTAAAATGAATACCTAAGTTGGCGTTAAGTATGATTGGAATATCAACAAGTTACCAAGAGCAAAAACACTTGTCAATGACTATGATTATATAATGACCATGATAAAGCTATCAACATACGATGTCGATTGGTTGAAGATTATCACTTAACAACTTGGCTAAGTGTTGAAAATAGAAACCAAAGAAGAAGACAAAGTGAAGAAGTCCAATGGAAGACAAAGGTATGATTGACAGTTATATCCAATGGCAAATGAGGAGTTGTAACCACTTGTAGATAAGATTGATGTGTAATCATGGAGCCCATCGACCAAAAAAAAAAAAAAAAAAATCATGGAGCCCAAAATTTTAGAAAGGTGGTTATAACCATCAATTTGACTATTGATTGCTCATATGTGGTTACAATTTGTAGTAGACTATAGAAAACCATGTTAAAAAATTTATCTGTTTTCTTACGAAAGTTAACAAAAAAGTCTTGAACCATTATGTTGACTAATTTAGTCATCAAATTTTTTACATCAGCACCAATTGAGTCTATTTGACCAATTTATGTCAAAAATTACTAATGTGAACGTCGGTTGGTGATGTGAACATTTTTTAAATAATTTTTATGCATTTTTAATAATTTTTTGGGTTTATTATTTTTTTCTTCCTTTCTTCATAGGCCATAGAAGAAAAAGAAAGAAAAAAAAACAAATTATAAAATATATAAGATTGAATTGATACAAATATAATAAGTTTAGGATTTTTTTATTTTTTTAATATTTTCTCAATTTTAATTTGTCAATTTATAAGTTTCCGATATTTGTATTTCCTTTTCCTGTAATTCAGTTGTTCTCAATCCATGTTATGCAATTTATTTTGTCGTAATCGTGACTCCCAATTCAACAACGTAAAAATCAATCTTTTGCGAAAGGGATTCCGCAAATTCCTAACAAAACAAAACAGAGCTCTAATATCCCGCTGTCCGAGACAGGCCACTCTGTAGGGTCGACATCGGCATCACATCTCATGATTCCCACTTGAGATAGGCCCGCAAGCCACTGACATCATATGATATGATAGGGACTTTAAGGTTGGACATCATGGCGTGTCAAGGACTTGAGGTCTAAGATTGAGAAATTTAAAAAAAAAATGAGAAATAAATGTGTGAATAGCGACGTGATTAAGCATGATTGAACCATAAAACCACACGAATATAATTCTTTAATGTACAATAGGGCCCCCACGATTGATGAAGAGACCCGGAAGAAATCAATCTCGTTACCATTATTTTGCAAAAGATAAACAATTTTTAAAAATAAATAAATAAAATCACTTCTATGACTTAAGCTGATTAATTAAATAATATTTTATTACTAGCAATAATTTATAACTACATATTTTGGTGGACGATTAAAATATTATTAATTCATTCATTTTGTAAGTGATACAAGCAATTGCTTTTTAATAAATTATTTTCCTCATTATTCATTTTCATTAAAAAAATAGAGCCCAAAAATTAATCTGCTAACTTATGTCTCTATGTCTCCTAGTCTCTTATCACACCATTGCTCTCTTAAACACTCAAATTGAACACATCTTCCTCTCCATTCTAGATCTTAACTATTGACTAGTAAAATTTCTATAATATTTAATCTAGATGTACATTTCCGTTCGAGATTATTGATGCTGTTTTGTTGCTAAAGATGCAATGTTGTCAATGAACCGACCTAAATCACTTCATTCTTGTCGATGACAAGGGCGTTGTTGCTGTTGTTTTTTATGATGATGATTGCCAAAATAGCATGCTATCATCTTCATTTCGATTGCTAATACAATGTGGTAGAAGTAGCTAGATTGAACTAAATATTTCATTAGGGTGCATTTGTTTTGTTCACTTAGGATGGAAATCGATCTCGATTGAGCTTTTCTATCGATCTAGAGAGAAAATTCTCCAAAATTTTCTTTGAAGAAAAAGGGTAAAACGGCCTCTTTGATTTTCGAGGGGAATCATAAGGATTCGTGACTTTTGCTATAAGAAACTTCAATGAAATGGATATAAAAATTAAGTAGATAAACTATCTTATTAAGTTAGAAATGGATATAAAAATTAAGTAGATAAACTATCTTAATTAAGACTCGACTAAATTAAGCTTATCTAATAACAAGACGACTCTGATATGCTAATGAAAAGTTCGGCCAAAACAAAACAACTGTTGTTGCCCATTGTATTGTAGCAGCACACCAAATTTGAAAATGATTCCTTTGAACTCTGTGGATGTTTTCAGTGGATCTGAAGTCATGGAAAAGCCAACTTGACATGCTTAAAAGAAGAACTTGCCTCCAATTCAAAAGATAGCCGGAGATGGGTGAAAACTAGCGTCAAACTCAGTAATTCGAATTGGGTTCCAGCAGCATGCAACAAGCTTCGTAATTTTACCCTGACCAAGCCTACAGATGGACTTTTTAGAATCCCTCAGTCCCATGACATCCTAAAAATTCTTTATAACACGATTTCACAAGTCGACGACTTCTAAAATCAACCCAACAGTTCAGATTTCAACACAATCCTAAATTACAACTTCACTAAAGAATTATCTTTGAATAAAGGAATCGATGCTTGAAATTTTTACCAAGTGCCTCAAAACGATAGTTCATTGGTTGAGATAATAATTTCATTTTTTCATTTTTTTAAGAGGCTCATTTGTTACAAATCACATATCGGCGTGCACCCGTGGTGGGTGGTTAAAACCCGAGCACACCGCCATCACTTGGCGCCGATGAAGGCTGTCAACCCTCATCAGGGCCACCATTACAGCCTAAGGGACCGGATCTGGTTTGTTCTAGCTTCAGCACCTGCGAGACCACTCCTAAGGGATCGGCCGCTCAAGCATTATTGTCAAGCAAAGATTAGATTTGGTCTTTGCTTGAACATCTTGAGGGAGTCTGGGATTAGATATGAGAAAATGCAAATGGGGTTCGTTCTGCTTCCTCGTGCCGGAAAGACCCCCCTATCTTATCTTCATCTAAATCTCACTGCTCTCGAAGCAATGCAAATGTCATAAGATCACTCCTCTTTCCTGCATCCAAGGTACCCCCGCCTCTCTCCCCCCAATGTATACTTTTTCTTCTTTTTGCAATTTGTCGTTTCCTTTTGACATTAAATTTTGTGCTTTGGTGTTTCCAACTTTTCCAAGTTTCCCCTTCAAATCGAGCTGGAGATCTCGATATGAGAGAGAGAGATGGACTGAGAGGACATGGGTGGTGGTGGTTGCAGGCCCTCGAGGGAGGCGGCGGAGTCGGTCACGGGTGGCTACGTGGACTGCACTTGCGAGGCAAGGAAGAACGAGAGGAGCGAATAAAGGGAGAAAATAAGATATCAAAAAGGAAATCACTTTAACATGAGCTTTGAATTTCGTATCAGGCTGACGTCGCACTTGCTTGGATCCATGTGGCGTCAGATGTATTAAAATTGTGGATTGTACTATTTGCCACTTTTGCATCTTGATTGTGCTGTTTTACTACTCTCCATATGTTGCAAATATAATATGTATTGTACATAAATTAAAGTAAACTGATTTTCACTTTCAACTTAAATAAGTCACATAAAAAAATTAGAAGTGAGTAGCTCCTCACATAAAAACTGATTTTACTTACCAAGCTAGTTGAGCAGCCTGTGGCGGGAAGAGAGGGGTGGGGTTTCACCACCTACAAGAGTTGTCCTCAATAGTCTTCTAACGGAGCGCTCAGTAAGACTGCATTCCTTATTTTAACGTGTCAATATCTACACGTCCCGCGCCCTCTAATTGTATGTATATTTTTTTTTTCCCCACCATATAGGAAATACCAATGATTTTATATTAAAGAAGGGCTTTACATTGGCAATCATTCACTTCAAATCATCTCCATGCTAGATTTCCCCTGGAAGGCCTTTTTTTTTTTTTTTTTGCATGACCCCTGGAAGGCCTTTGAATGTGTATCTTTTGCATCTTGATTGTAATGTTTTAGTACTCTCCATTTATTGCAAATATAATATGTATTGTACATAAATTAAAGTAAATTGATTTTCACTTTCAACTTAAATAAGTCACGTAAAAAAATTAGAAGTTAGTATGGTTTGAGAGTAAAATCTGGAACGGGAGAATCGGACCGATCGATATCAAATTTTGATGAGACCTGATCTGATTTCTGATTCCACATTTTTGGGTACTCTAGTTCCCAATTCCTCCATAAATTGAGGACCTACAAAACCCTAAAGTGGGAAATAAATAATTATCTGCTAGTGTATGTATGTGTACATGGCACATAGTACATAATAGTGATGTGGTGAAATTACTTTGGAGCATGTTATGAGTCTAATGTGCGACTGGCTTTCAAATGGTCTTTTATAATAGAAACAAAGTCAAGAAGGCTATCATATTGGTGTATTCCAAACCATTGATGTATATTGTTGTTACTTGCTACTTAGGTGTTGTTTGTTTGTGTTCTTTGTGTCTGTTTATGAATACAATTTATGTTATTTTGTTCCTAAAAACAAAAAAATGAACAAAAACGCGTTTGTTTGGGTTTTTGTTTCAAATATATTTTTTTGTTCCTAGGAACAAATTTGGAACAGAAATAAGAAACAATAAAAACTTGTTTCTTGTTCCTAGAACACTTTCGAGAAAACAAATTTTCTCTCTCCTATTTTTTTTCTCTTTCTTTGGCCGGCGACCTCGCCGGAGTGTCATCGGCCCCTAGCGAGGCTCGAACTCGCCTTGGATGGGCGAGCTCGAGCTCACCCAAATTTAGCAAGGCCGAGCTCGCCTAGCCACCGGCGAGGCTAGGCCGAGCCGTGTTTGGGCGAGGCCAGCAACCAACCAAAAGGAAGAAAAAATAAAATAAAATAATTTAAAAAATTAAAAGAAACAAAAAAATTATACAAGTTTACCAAACATGTTTATATTATTTTTCTATTCTAATAACAGAAATTATACAAGTTTACCAAACGCATTATTTTGTTCAAAAATTGTTCCCGAGAACAAAATTAGTTTTTTATATTTTTGTTCCCTATAATCATTTTTTAACAAAAACGTTACTAAACACACCATTAACTGGGTTTGGCATTTGCATAACTGTGATCTCAAAAAAAAATCATGTCTTTCTTATAAGTTGTGCGCTTTCTCATATGGTTGTCATTTTTTGCTAAATTAAGATTCAATTGGATATCATTTTTTTACAACAATATGATAAAAAATTTTGAGTAACTACATTGAAGAATTTATGATGGATGGATTTACAACTAGTGCTCACAACAACTAGAAATTTAAACTCCGTTTGTTTTGTGGAAAATAACTTTCAAGAAAACATTTTCCAAATTTTCCGATATTTATTTCATAAAAAATGAACTAGTTGTGAAAAATATTTTCCAACAAGGAAAAAATCTTTTCAAAAAGAGCGGAAAACGTTTTTCACTTTTTAATTTAGGGAAAACATTTCTTACTCACTCTCTCTTATCACATACCCACTAGCCCCTTTCTTTCTTTTTCTCTTTTATAAAAATTCGAAATTTTAATTATTTTTCTTTTTCTTTTCTTTTTCTATTTTTCTTTTCATTTTCGTTTTATTTTTTCCACCTTCTTCTTTGGCAAGTCATCGGCCACATCAATGGCTGGTGACCAGCCACAAGTGAGCCTCGAGCTTGCTGGGTGAGCTTGAGGCTCATTGCCATTGGCCACCAGCTCAGGCCTTGCCTGGCTCACCTCATGCTTGCCAACCTCTCACTCACCGATTTGGTGAGGCCTAAAGCCGATGAGCTTGAGCTCGTTGCTTGCCAAATCCACGAGCCAATAGTAGCTAGCCTTTGGTTGGTCGCTAGTTGTCATTGTGGCCAATGACCGACCAAAGGAGAAGAATACAAAAAGAAAGAAAATAAAAGAAAAAATAATTTAAAAATTGATTTTAAAATAAAAATAATGAAAATATTTTTAAAAAGTGCATAGAAAAAAAAATTTCTTTACCAAACGGCGAAATATATTATCCACTCTATTTTCAAGTTTTAGTCGGATGCTAAAAACTAATTATATTTTCTTAGAAAATGGCTTCTTGGAAAATACTATCCAAAAATACTATATTTTCCGCAAAATAAATGGAGCCTTAGTCATGGAAAATTACTTGGAACCAAATTAGATTAGGTAGCGGCTTCTATCTTATTATTAAGATGATCACCTAACTGTTTATCATCTATTTTATTTTTTGAATTCATCTTTTATGAATGGTTGTTATTGACAAATGGCGAGCTTTTTAATTTTGTTGTTACCTTTACTTTCATTTGCTCAATTGAAAAATGAAACAAAAAAAAAAAAAAGGAAAGGAAATTGATAGGCTCTTGAGTAGACCTCGAAACTAGTATTAAAATAAGTTTTAGGTTCCAAAGTAAATCTTATCAATAAGTAGTTTTTAACTTTTAGGTGAATATGGATGAAACTTGAAATTATTTGCCTCTATAAAAAAGTAACAACATTAGCGACTTGATTCTCATCAGATTCCATCGGTACTTGATTCAACCTGGCCCTTGACCCTATTCCAACCGGGAACCGAACCGAGTTGGGTTTGCACTTATTGTAAGAATATATAAAATAATATATATACACACGCACAAAAAAAAAACTATATATATATAGACGCACAACAATTAAACTACTTTCGACTTGAATAAAAGTTGGATAAAAAGAGTGGCCCCTCTAGCCTCTAGGAGCCCACAGCAAGCCCGGTCCCCATTGACAAATTTCGATCCCGCTGGGCCCCCAGCCCCCGCGGTGGGGCCCGCTCATACTCACGCAGGTTGAAAAAAGATAAGGGGACCCCCGACGAGGCGAAATTATTAAATCACTTGACAGCTGATCTGACGCCCATAAACAAATCGATGACCAATAGCGAAAGGGGAAAAAATGTATATCCCGAAACGCCCCCTCGAGATTGACGTGTCGTGACGCCATTGGTCTTGAGTAGTGAGGTCGTGCCGTACGGGACAAAAACCCACCCCCTCGCCCGCTCCGAGAAAACTTGCCCCTTAATGCCGGATAAGGATTTTCGACGGCGACAATTTTGGCACGTGGGGCCCCCGGCCCGGAAAAAGAAAAGGAGGAAAAGTAGAGGAATTGCACTCCAGGTCCTTATAGTCTTAGGAATTCACATCTCGGTCCCTAATTTCTCGCGAGAATTCAAGTTCTTCCCCACCGAACGCCACTTTTATATACGACAATAATTGAGATTCATAGAGCTAATACGCTGTCGGTTTAGAAGGTTTATTTTATTTTGCATGAGCGGTCTCGAAATGAAAATATTAACCTCTCACGGAAGAAATCCACTTGCTAAAAGCGAAAATTTGCATTTGTATTTGCGTCGCTCTCTAGAACCTATTATGTGTAATTATGCTTTTGCAATGCCAATGTATAAATAGAAGTCTTGACAATTATTGAGCCGGCAATAGCTAGTGGCATGTGATGCCTATCTATATCACACATTTGATTCTCATAGTTGTAGGTCCATTCAATGTTAGTTCTTATATCAGCATGGTGTGGGTGAACATGTAAGGTTTTGTCATTACATTTATTTCCAAGCCTAATGAAAAAGAGGGACTGCCACCAATCATAAATGCAACTCCATGCGTATAAATTTCTGTAGCATACATTGGCTATCTCTTTATCGATAGCTTCACCCAACTTTATACTTGAAAGGAGTTGAGATGACACTTGATAACAATTGCCTCCTTTCTCTATGACTGATTCTCTCTAATTAATGTGATTGTATTGATTTATCGTGATGATAAGATTAGCATAATTAGTGCAATCTATTTGCTAAGTTCAAATAGAATTGTTTGTAATTGATTAAAGTCGTTAGCAAAAAAATTAAAGGTCATGAAAGTGGCCTCAACCTTTTCTTCAATTGGTACCATCCATATGTGTTTGGGTCGGTACAATAAAAGGCCCCAAATTATATCCATTTTGACATAAATGCGCCGCACTTTTGTTTGTGTCACTAAAAATCCTAATATTACAACATAAATACCCTAAACCTTTTTGTATCATAAAAAAAAGTGAATATGCACTAGTGTGACAAATATAGCCTATATGAAAGAGATTATATATGTCACATATATATAATTTTATGTGTTTTTTGTGAACCAAAAAAAAGAAGCTGGGGACGTTTGAGTAATAGTAGGCAACAAGTTTAGGATTTTCGATGATATAATGTGTAGTAGGTATAACTTGGGACTTAGACATCGTCCCCACTTCAAGTTATTCAAGGACACTGTTGTCGCGCGTGATTGAATTTATCTTAGCGAGATTTCTAATCTAAGTGGACGGACTTGTACACTTTCACCTTTTACTTGTCAATATCCATTAGATTAAGCACCAAAAAGGCAATGAAAGTACCCAACTTGCACTGGCTACTTTTGTGCGGGAGCAAATTGCGGAGAATAAAAATAAATTTCTAATAAGAGAACGAAATGCAAGCGACGATTAGGAACATTATGGACTTAAATGGTACTCGAAGAATTAGAATGGGTATGAAATCGTGATTATACCATACTACGAGGGTCAAATTAGAACTTTCTCTTTTCATTGGAGAGAAACGGAAAGTGCAATTTCGAGAAAAAAGGAAGGAAAGGAAAGGAAAGGAAAGGGAAACAGAAAGAAAAAAAAAAAAAGAGGCGAAAAGCCGAAGGCATCGGCCACGTCAGCGGGGATAGCGACGAGCGGGCCCCACGTGCACCAATTTTTTCAATTTCAATCATCCTCTTCTCTCTCTCCCCCCCGCCTCTGTGTATACAATCTGCGACTCGTCGCCACATTAGCCCACCCACTTCGCGAAATCTCTCCACTTCCCCCACGCGCACGCGCCCCCACGCGCTGCCCCTTCGCCTTCCTCCTCCTCCTCGCGCTCGGCGCGGCACGACGCCGGCGACCGTCCGGCCTTGAATGCAGGCTTCGTGACGGGGAAAATGGAATCCATCGGCTTCCGCCACCGCGGATCCCCCTCCGGCGATCGCTTCCTCGGCGCCTTCTCGTTCTCCCCGACGCCTGGTCCCGGCGCGGGCGCCGGCGCGGGCGGCGACGAGCTCAACGAGGCCGAGGTCTGCTTCTCCGGCGACTTCCCCGAGCCCAGGGCCCGCCACCGCCCCGCGCTCTCCTCCGCCGACGCGGCCTTCTGGGGCGGGAGCGGCGGCAATCACCGCCACCTGCTCTCCCGGCAGCTCCAGGGCGACGGCATCCTCGCGGCGCTGTCCGGAGGGGGGGCGGTGGCCCCGCCGAACGTCCTGATCCCCTCCATCTCGTCGTCGTCCCCGTCGAAGCCGATCCCGCCGTCGGTGCCGAGGAGGCACCCGGCCGCGGCGGCCGCCCAGGAGAGGGAGTACGCGCAGTCGGTGCCGTGCAGGAAGCTGCAGCAGTCGTCGGCGCCGATGAACGTCCCGGTCCCGCTGGCGGCGTTGTCGAAGCAGGGGAAGAACAGGTTCTTCGAGGTGGACAACGATTTCGAGGACGACGAGATGCTCCCGCCCCACGAGATCGTGGCGAGGGGATCGGGCACGTCGCCGAGGAGGACCTTCTCCGTGCTCGAAGGTGCTGGGAGGACCTTGAAGGGGAGGGATCTGCGGCAGGTGAGGAATGCCATTTGGCGCCAAACTGGGTTCCTGGATTGACGCCTTCGGAATTGAAATTGAAATTGAAATTGGAATCCAGTCGTATGTGGAGATGATGATACTTTTTGTTGCCTTAGTCTCATAGGCCTTGGTTTATGAGGAGTATGATTTTGTTGATAGAAAAAAAAAATGTCTTGTAAAGGGTTAGTGAAAAGGGTAATTTAATGGCGTATGGCCAATCTCTATGTTGACTCTGTAACTTTCGGGTGGTGGAAAAACTTCGATTTTAGCCAGTTCGGCGTGGTTTTTTCCTGATGATAGCATTTAGCATCATTCAGTATCAGGACAAGATGTTGGCGGTATAATTTGGTGGATCTCTGTTAATATTTGAGACCCAAAGTTCAATGTTTCTTCAGACAATTGAATAGAATATTGCATGCTGAGGAATTTAAAGCATGGTTCTTCAAGATTAGAGTCTGCTTGGTGCTTGCTTTCTGATTATGTTGCGTTTGTGATGCTTAGCCTTGTATCAGAGTTGTTGTTATTGATGCTGCTAAAACGGGTGGATGATTCCTTGGTGCAAGTCAATCTTCTGAAGATCATTTTTGTTGTGTTCCTGTAGTTTCATCCTTTTAGATGATCATGGAGATTGTTGTTAAGCTTTAGACTAGCAGATGACTGATTCCATTAGGAAGTTAGATTTGTTTCTGTGCATATGCTTGAACATTCTTTAAAGGAGCTTGTATGAACCAACTGAATCTTCGATTACCAAGTTATGCCAAGGAAGTGCAGGGAAGACTCTTTAAAATGTTTGTAGATAATGCTGCAATTCATTTTCATAGCCTTTGCAATGTTTGGCGTACATTTATCTTGCGCATGTCATAGTCTCTGGATTCCTCTTGGGTTTATTGCGACACAGTCCACTTCCAAGCGAGTTGAAAGAAGAGAGAAAAGAAAGACGAAGAAAGAAACATTCTCCAAGTTGCCCTTTCTGATTTGATGTTTGAAGCCCTTAACTGCTGGTGCTCTTGGCTGGGGTTATATTGCATAGTTCAGAGGGAGGTGCGTTAGCTAGTTCCAGAATTACAAGTTGATGTTATGTATCTTATGATTGAACCAGAGATTTTTATCTCCTATCTTTTGTATTTCTTTCCCCATTTTTCTCTACCCAAATTCCACGGCAAGAGATGGGTTCAAAACCGATCTGTACTTTAGAGGTGGCCATCTCTTTCAAGTTCTGTCTAGACTCGTTATAACTCCGTCGTTGAATTAGCGAAGGACGTATTACCTGTGCAAAAGAATAGCAGCCAGCGGTATGTGTTCGTCAGACCAGATGACTTCATTGCGCACTAAGCCTAAAAGACATATAAAAGTACGCGTTTGCATTCAGTGAGTTCATTTGTATTTCTGCATTACCAAATTGTCTCCGGCAAAATCTCTTTGCTGATCGCGAGCTTATTCACGGAATAATTTAGTGAGGTTCCTGAAGCAGTTGCTGTAATAAGCCGCAATACAATATGGCTTGGCTCTAGAAGTCAAAAAAGCAGTCTAGCAAAGCAGAGGGAGAAAGCAGTATATGTCTTTTCCATACGTTCATTCTCCAACTCAATAGTGGAGCTCTGTATCTGTGTTGCTTTATTTAGTTTTACGTCACTTTCGCTCCTTTCGTGGTACATGCTGATTCATTGCATATGTTGGGAGAGGGATGGTCTCTCTTCGCTTTATTCTAAAATCAAATCTTCTCGACTGATTTGCTCACTCGTCAATGGTTAAAAAGTAAGGGGAATTGTGTTGACATTGGTTCAAGAGGTGAAAGCTTTTTAGCTTTTAAAGGGGCACCATCGAAACTGCCTGGGTTTGATCATTGTGCAGTTGACCCCATTTCATTTAGGTAAACAATGTACTCCTTGCCTATGCAGGCAAAGGGCATCGCCTCGTGTATGGGCCTGTAATCAAATCGTTGCTGTTTTTTTTATGTGACTTCCTAAGCCCTTAGGAACTGGCGACCAAGGGAGGAAATGTTCATGTGAAAAGGAAGCAGATCTGTTAGTTTGACCGTACCTAGGACAAAATGCGTCGCCATTGACTCTTGAATTGCCGTGAAGTTTGCTCCTCTTAGTCCTAGAAAAGATATAGACCTAAAGTCGTTGACCTGAGTTGTGAACCCAAGAGCACTTCAAATCTGATTCCTGCATCAAAATGCCAGATAGGGTCATCAAGTCGCACTATCGTGCACATCCATCTGCCAGGCCACCAAATCTCTCTCTCTTTTGCACCATATCTTGCTTTTCTACCAGAATATCCCCTCATGTGCGAAAAAAGGTTCTTTGAGGAAACCCCTGTTTGATGAGCATTATGTTAAAACATTTAAATAAAAACTAGGAGGTCCAAAGTTTGGATTTTTCAGACCTTTATTTGCCTCCCTAATTGAATATTTTCACACTTTAAGTTAAGGCCAAAGTCTAGCTTACGCGTGAGATGCTTTTATCTAACAATGGAGATTTGTGACTCATTTGTCAAAACCCTTTGAAATGTTTGTGAGGTACAACAAAAATGCATCAGAAATTGTATCAAGATACAACTTTTTAGGACGGACAATCAATCTTTCGATGGACTATAGAAAATACCTTATACATTATGAAAAAATGGTGGTCATGACTTTATATACTATGCACTCGGAAGAAAATAAAAATAGAAAGGAGAAACTTATAAATAGTGAATTGGTAATTTATAAATTAGAATCCTACAATAATGAGGATTCGATCCACTCATTCATCATGAAATAGATCTAAAGGTCCAAGCAAATGGAAATTAGGTGGAATCATAAGTTTAAAAAAGTGATAATGGAATAATTCGGTACTCAATCGAAAAGGAAAATCATAAAATATTGAGAAGATGGAGTTGGTGGGTAACGCCCGCTTGCACTCATTATCTGCCCTCCGTTGCCCTCCCTACCCATCGTCCTACAAGGGATTTGTGCTTCTGAAATCACGTGAGATATTTTTGCTAATTGCACATATAGCTCCTGTAAATAAGTACATAAATAAATAACACGTACACATATAATTTATACAAATGAAAATTCCTAAGAAGGTAGATTTGATCTACATGAGCTAATGTACGGTGCATCTGTACATTTCTCTTCAAGTCTCTTCCTATTTAGCTCCCATTTATGTTTGGTAACTCATATCCTCTATTAGGTCAGCTGTTATTGTTATCATTGCATCATGCACATGTAAACGTCCCTGTCCGTACCTATAAAAGAAGGATCGATTCTTCTTCAAATTACCATTTATGATTATCTATGCAAACTTAAACCTCATATCGACAATATATTTTTAATGAGGCCATAGTTGATGAGTTCTAAACGTTGATTATTGAATATATTCTTATTAACTTCCTGTTTCTTTATTGTGGAAAATAAGATAAATGTCAGCCCATCAGTGATCATTCAGGAAAGGGAGCCAAAAAAATAAGCATGAATCATTGACATCTGAAAAATAAAATAAAATAGAGAGTAGGTAAAATTACCAACTCTTTGGAAAAATAAATGATTTCTAAAAATGATTGTTTGTATCACTCACAAAAATGAATATAAAGGATTTTTTTTTCATTGTCCATGAAAATTTCTAAAAATAATTTTGTAATGGGTAATGAACACGTTTTTCATTGGCTAATTATTTCAAGCGATACGAAGGATCATGCTTGGTCAAATTGAAAATTTTAAGTAA
This sequence comes from Eucalyptus sideroxylon, assembly GCA_014182405.2. Taxonomy (NCBI): domain Eukaryota; kingdom Viridiplantae; phylum Streptophyta; class Magnoliopsida; order Myrtales; family Myrtaceae; genus Eucalyptus; species Eucalyptus sideroxylon. Next base: position 24,437,183 of record CM024558.2, on the reverse strand, counting down.
TGAATTTGAAGTGTCGAATATATTAAGTGCCAAAAATTGAATCTAAAAATTCTTTGGTAATAGTTACAAATTGATGATTGAACATGATTATTTTTTTTTGTCAAACATAGAAAACGGTCGTTATTGGTAGGTTTTAGCAATGTATTTGGGAAGATTCTAATTGTCCTCCATTATTTTTTATGTTGAATGAATTAAGTAGTTCCTCTTTTACCTTATTCATCACGTTAATTTTTTTTCCTTAACTGAGTCTTTTAAATCCATCTTAAATAAGATAATGAAACAAGTTCAATCTCATCAAGGGATGGATTTTCAACGTCATCACTAAACAAGATTATCAAATAGATTCCTAGGCTCTGTTCATTTCATGGAAAATAGATGATTTGTAAATAAATTTTCTAAAAAAGATCACTTATATCACTTAAAATAATTAATCAATAAAAAATATTTTCATTATGAATATTAATTTATGTCTAGTAATTTTCGTGCATGATGAATTTTTTTTGTTTATTTATTTTTATAAATAATATAAGGTGATCGTTTTTATGAAAATATAATTCAAATCATTTATTTTGGTGAAAATAAACGGAATTGTAATTTCTTCACCTCATTTGCTCGGTCCATAATGAACTTTTTGGGTAGATTGCCCTGTTCAACGTCATGGAAAGCCGATTCACCCTTTCAGGAATTTAGATAGACAAAGATTATATTAAACTAATCACGAAAGCCAATTCACTTTTTCGGTGCACTTGCTTGTTCTTTTTTCCCAGGGCCCACTATTCAGTTAAGGATTTGGATTATTCTAACTTAGGAGCATGATTTTAAGTTTCCTTTGTTGTGTGTAAAATAAATGATTTGAAATTTTCATTCATAAAAATGATTGCTTATATTTTTTTTTTTGTAAGTATGAGCAGCGGTCTAGGGTCGACCCTGGACCGATCCTGGACCGGCCCAATCCTGCCGGTCCTGGTCCGGTTCCCAAGGGGATTGGGTCGGTCCTTGGTCTTGAAATTCCATGACCAACACTATACGGGTTGGTCCTCGGTCCTAAGAGTTTTAGGTCGATCCAATCCTGGACCAACCCTGTATATTATATTATATTATATTATATTATTTATAATTCTGTTATATATTCAAACCTCAGTAAAATGTCCGTTATATTATATTATATTGAGATTTTCTATTAATATCACTAATAGTAATTTCAATTTAAAACTTTTGTTGAGTATTAATTATGTATCATTTGTTTTGTTTTCAGGTGTTTAGAAGTTCAAGTGAATTAACAAGATGTGAAATTATATATTCATGGTTTATATTAAGTATTTTGAACTTTTTATGGTTTAATTGCATTTTACTAATGAATTTCAGCTGAACTTTGCTTTTCAATTTGCGTCAAATGGTAGAAGTTTTTGAAGAGTAGAGTAGTATTGCAGTTGCTACGGTAATTTGTTACATGATCAAATGCAGGAAAACGCTTTTGCATATGGTGTTATGAATATTAAAGATAGATGATTACAATAACTTTCTATCTTGTTCCATATCTCGATGAGCGGTTAGCAAGTACGAAATTTCTATTATTATGTCATCTTAAATTTGCTAAATATGTATTGGTATTTATAGTTTAGTTGCACAATGCCGTATTGTCGATGGATGTATAATTTGAATGTGTAGGTTTGCTTTTTTAGGGAGTATAAAAAATAAGATGAAAAAAATTATCGATCGGTCCCGGTTGACCACAGGCCCTGGACCGAACCCATTGGGTCGCCCGTCCGGTCCTTAGTCCCAGGCTCAATAGGGTTGGTCCTTGGTTCTAAAAATTGATGACCGACACTGTACGGGTTGGTCCTAGGGTTAGGGGGTGGCCCGGACCAACTCGGACCATGCTCACCCCAAGTAAAATGTCCGTTATATTATATTATATTGAGATGTTATATTAATATCACTAATAGTAATTTCAATTTAAAACTTTTGTTGAGTATTAATTATGTATCATTTGTTTTGTTTTCAGGTGTTTAGAAGTTCAAGTGAATTAACAAGATGTGAAGTTATATATTCATGGTTTATATTAAGTATTTTGAACTTTTTATGGTTTAATTGTATTTTACTAATGAATTTCAGCTGAACTTTGCTTTTCAATTTGCGTCAAATGGTAGAAGTTTTTGAAGAGTAGAGTAGTATTGCAGTTGCTACGGTGATTTGTTACATGATCAAATGCAGGAAAACGCTTTTGCATATGGTGTTATAAATATTAAAGATAGATGATTACAAGAACTTTCTATCTTGTCCCATAACTCGATGAGCGGTTAGCAAGTACGAAATTTCTATTATTATGTCATCTTAAATTTGCTAAATATGTATTAGTATTTATAGTTTAGTTGCACAATGTCGTATTGTCGATGGATGTATAATTTGAATGTGTGGGTTTGCTTTTTTAGGGAGTATAAAAAATAAGATGAAAAAATTATCGATCGGTCCCCGGGTTGACCCTTGAACCGGACCGAACCCATTGGGTCGGTCAGGTCCTTGGTCCCAGCTCAATAGGGTTGGTCCTTGGTCCTAAAATTGATGGCCAACACCCATGTCGGGTTGGTCCTAGGGTTAGGGGGTGGCCTAGACCAACCCGAATCATGCTCACCCCTACTGTTCAACGTCATGGAAAGCCAATTCACCCTTTCAGGAATTTAGATAGATAAAGATTATATTAAACTAATCACGAAAGCCAATTCACTTTTTCGGTGCACTTGCTTGTTCTTTTTTCCCAGGGCCCACTATTCAGTTAAGGATTTGGATTATTCTAACTTAGGAGCATGATTTTAAGTTTCCTTTGTTGTGTGTAAAATAAATGATTTGAAATTTTCATTCATAAAAATGATTGCTTATATTATTTTTTTTTGTAAGTATGAATGAACAAAAATTGTTTTTATTGTTCCCGACAATGTTTACACATGAGTTATTATTGACAAAAAAAATTGTTATTTAATTATTTTAAGCTATGCAAACAATCATTTTTAGGAATATGTATTATAATTCATTTATTTTTTGTGGAACAAATGAAAATTACACTTTCAATTTTATTATCATAGACTAGATATTTAATTATCTCCGCCACCTTATTAAGAGCATGATAGCCTTGCTCTTGTGACACGCTATCTTCCCCCGTTGCGATGTTGAGTCAAGGTTTTGCAAGTTTGTGTGTCGTAATTTATAGAATTTCATGACGTGAGAAAAAACGACCCTCTTAAAAAGTGACGCAAGAATAGCTCAATTCAATTCCTAAAATGATGAGATCATGGTCTACAACTTGGGTTTGTTCTTATAAGTTATAGTTTTAGTTTGGGTATTCAAATAGAATCAATCGCTTGAATCACCAATTGATTAATGGAAAATTACGTAATGACCTTGGTTCAAAATGTTGTCCTTCGATGAACTTTTTGTATCAACTTGCACTCCTCAAAGTTTTAAAAAGAGATTCGACCTCCCCCGACAAAAAAAAAAAAAAAGCCTCAAAAAGTGGAGCCAATCATCAAAATATATGCCCTCGCTCGGCGGGCTTTGAAGGAGACGAACGTAAGGAAATTGGAAGGTCTCCTCTGTTACGCTTTGGAGCTGCTCTTTGGATGGGAGGGTACAAGGACCAAGTGGTGAAGTTTGCCGATCGATTGGTAGCCATCAAGATATGGATGGGTGGGGACTCCGAATCAATCCAAGCCGACCTAGACCGAACCGGAGGGACCCGAGATCAATGACAACTAAAAATTAGTTGGGACTAAAGGCAACTGACATATAAATCTTTCAATCGACCTTAATTTGATGTGCAAGTCTACCCATATCAAAAAATTAATGTCTAAAATTTTTTGAGCTGGGTAGGGCCTTTTATAACTAAATTGCCTCTTACCCAAATCCACTCGAAGCATTCTCTAAGGGTAGGGTGACCTCATGGGCCATTGAAAAATTATCAAGTTTAATCGGTGCTTATCTCTTATAATTTGACAGTTATCTAGAACCGATCCGATCAATGATATCTTGTGATGGAATAGGTTGTATAAACATTGATTAATGATGCTCAAGACTTGATAAGCGATTGCCATCTCTGGCAATCAAAAGTTTAAGAAGGGTTATTGCGCACAAACTGATAATAACTTGGGTATCAACATAATCGGCTCAAATCTAGCAAATGATCGGCACTGTCGGTCGCAATCCAAAATGCCTTTGAGGTGCTTTTTTTGTACGCAGGCATCTCAAAGTGTACCCCGGTCTCTCATACTCGATTTGAGAGGATTTCATAAAAAAACCAAAAAATTTGATAATCGAAATCAAGGAAAAGAGAAGTGCGGAACCAGAGCCACAGAACTCACATCACATGGCCACTACTTACATCAGAAAAAAACACAAAGAGAAATCACTATGCTCTAGAAAAGACCGGCTGGAACTTTAGCCCGTAAGGACCAAGGACACCTTCCCGGTACGTTCCATATAAAGAGCCCAAAAGAAAGAGGTCGTGAAACAGGGGAAAAACAAAGGCAAAAAAAAGAGCATAATTTGCCCCCTGTAAAACTCGCGAAACGTTGTAATCAACGAACGGACAAGACCATCTCTCTCTCTCTCTCTCGCGCTCGCTCGCGGCGGGTTGGTTTTGAATCGAGCCCACCGCTGCGAGCTCCGGAGAGGGAGGCCCTCCGTAAAACCCTCCCCAAACCCTCCGCCCGCCGCCGCCGCCGCCGCCGCCGTCGGCGTCTTCTCCTCCTCCTCCTCCGCTCAGTGAAGAGGAGGAGCCTTGTTCAGCTTGGGTTGCTTGTGGAGTGGCTCCGCTTCTTGATCGCGGGACCGCCGCCCGCGCTCCTCCGGCCCGGGGAGTTTGCCGTCGGCGTTTCGGTTCGCGGTCTGAAGTACCTTTCCACTGAATGTGAGGTTCGAATCCCTAATCTCTCTCTTTCTCTCTCTCGCTTTCTCCGTACGTGGGTAAGCGCCAATGTCGGCGCTCTTGCGGTGTTTTGGAGCTCCGGGTTGTGATCGTTCCTGGGGATTGCAGGCAGGTGTCGCCGCCTGTCTGGGGGTAGAATCGCCTTGGTGTGCTGAATGCACGACTTTGGGAAGCTTTGGAAGGCGTCGTTTCCTTTAAATATTCGCCTTCTGGTCTCTGTTAGGGTTTTTCTTTTTTTGAAGTGGGAGTTGTCGTCTGAGTGGGCAGACATGAGCATCGAATTAGGTTTAGGTCAAGATACCGAGAGGAAGCTTGAGTTGAAGTTGAGTTTTTTGATTTTGAGCTGCATGGAGCTTGTCATTTCGGCTATGCGTTAATGATATATGGCTAGTTATTGCCTCTGGCATGTTTTCGGAAAGGAGTCATTTTTGTTCTGGTTTTGCCTTTTAACACTTTGGGTCCAGGAAAAGCGAACACAGAGTCATATGATAGATGGCGTGGACAGAAAAGGATGCTGTTAGTGAGGGAGGAAAGGATCTAATTGCTGAAAATGGTTTCTTGAAAGCATCGGGGTCTTCTCCTGCTACTGACACAACTGTTTCTGGTGCTTTACCGAAGAAGGCATTCGAGGGGAAGGATGCCCTCTCTTATGCCAACATCCTACGAAGCAGGAACAAGTTTGCCGATGCTCTTGCATTGTATGAGAGTATCTTGGAAAAAGATAGTGCGAACGTTGAGGCTTACATTGGCAAAGGCATATCCCTGCAGATGCAGAATATGGGGAGGCTCGCTTTTGATAGCTTTGCAGAAGCCATAAGGTTGGACCCACAGAATGCTTGTGCCCTGACCCACTGTGGCATACTGTACAAGGACGAGGGCCGCCTCATGGAGGCTGCCGAGGTATGCAAGTAATTTTTCCATCCCTGTCATCACTGCACTTGATGTGTGATTTGTGATGGAAATTGTTTTGTCTTAAGGTGGTGCCACTTGCATCAAAGAATGCAAGTAATTGTTCCTTCCCTGTCATTTTTGCAGCTGTTCTGTGTATTGTATGCTGGAAGTTATTTTTCCATTAGTTTCGTGGGTTGCATGCTTAAGTAGTTCTGCTAGACATTTTGCAGGGACATCTGCGCTTTAGTATTTTCTAGACGAATCACTCTTCAATCAGTTTGTTGTCTTTTGCTGTGAGGAGAAAAAATCCAATTGCTAAATGATGAGCAATGTTTTATGGATCCAGAAGTGAAGTGTTTGGAAATTATTGAATAAAGATGTTACTGCAGCTTTGCACATTTGCATACACATCTGAGAAAAGTATGCTGATCTATATGTACTTTGTTATTTGTTAGGTCTTTATAAAGATGTTAATGCTATTCAACTGCTAAACAATTTATTTCTGTTTTTGTATTTCGTCTAAGATGAAATAGTAAACATGGTCCTGGACCAGGGTTGTTAACTTGTTTTCACATGTTAGCTGAAGCAATAAATCTATAACATCTTTGAATATGGTGGGATAAATCGTTTTTTGCTGCACCTCAGAATCTCCGATCTCTCAATATTCTTATTTTGATTTTGTGTCCTGCATCTGGAACATACTCACTTAGAGACTATTGGTAGCTTGCTGCAAAGTTTGCTCCTTTATGTACTTTTGATTTTGACCTTGTTTCCCGCCTTTCTTCTTGCATCTTAGGAGTGTTTCCTTTTTTATTGTTGCATTCTTCCCCATTTGTGTAAATTCTCGTTTCCTTTACTGAATTATCCTGATATACAAAGATTTCATTGAAGTATTTGCAATAATGTGCAATACTAAGGTGGCAATTAAAGGGAGTTGGGCTGGCTTAGGATTGAATGATCTTGGGTATAGAGCTGCTTTTGTATTTGAGTGATTTCAGTCTTTGCTTATTGGATACAGAACAGTTTTGGATATGCATTTTTTGGTTTTGGGTTTTGCTAGATAGAGTTGGTCATTTGCTGGTTGCAATTGGTTCCCAGTCAATCTGTCCTTGCTCCAAATGTTTCCAAGTTTTGTCGGATCAACGTAGGTTTAGCTAAAGGGTTGATCCATTTGAACTGTAACTTTCAAATTGATTCAAGTTGGACTATGATCATGACGATATCTTTCCCATGGGAAATGTTAGGGAAAAATCTTAAATATGGTAATACTAGATGCATTTATTTCAAGTATTCATGAAGAAACAGAGCTCTTGCAAAACAACTGAATTTGTATATTTAAAGCAGCAAAGCATAATTCTAATTTTGTATCTTTATATTGCAAATGCTTTTATATGGTTTCTCAAGAAATAGTTCAACTAAGCACGGTGCAGAGACTATTTTTAAAGATTCTAATGGATAGATTCATGCGTATTAAATAGTTACTTTAATCAATTAAAGATTGTTGCTGTAATTGTATAATGAGACGAGAGATCATGCATCTTCATTTTAAAAATTTAATTCTGTTAGCACCAAAGAAATGAGATTGAGAAGGATTGAAGGTAATTTGCTGTCAACATGATATAACCTTAAAATTGAACTTAATGGACGAGATGTTCTGTAGTACAAAAACACATTTAGAGGAAAATTCTTATAAGAAAAGGGGTAAAATGAGATTTAATCTAGCCTATGGTTGTTTCAGATTCACTTGCATCTCAGATTAGGTTCCATGCATTTCAGTTCATTATGGGGCACATGGGTCAGGTTGGTTTTTGGATTCTCATAGATGGGATTAGTTGGATTCAATAACTTTTTGCTCAAGTTAGATCTCTGATTTTCTCTTTGCTCAGATCCAGTTTTAGGTTTTGGTGCAGATGTCTTGCTTGGGTCGGCTTTTTTTACCCTGTTGCTGTACTAGTGAAGTGATTTTTTCCTTTGCCACTTATCCAAGTTAGTGTTGCTAAATTGTTGCTTACAAAAAGGAAAGAATAGGCTTGATATAATCAAGTTATGATACGCCACTGATTTTGCTGGATGACACTAAATATGACACTAGAGGTTTTGAAATATTAAAAATATCATATGCACTAATGTCAGAAGGATTGATATCAGTAGGCTGAATTTGTAATTTGCCGATTCTTTCTCTTTGTGCATGGCTTCTAAAATTCACATACACCTGCTTGAGCCCTGTCTTGCTAACTTTTGAAGGTATCGATCTTATGTTAACCAGTACTAATTTGGGTGTATTGGACAAGTTTGTGGAGCCAACTTTTAGCCTTCGTTGAACTGATCTAGCTTGGTTAATTACAAACTTCTGTTTTCTTGCTATTATTCTTATCTTCCTATTTCTTGTCATTTTATTTATATTTTTTCAATATTTATTTTCTATTGTGGGTCTTGTTGCTTTCTATCATCTGCAGTTTGAAATGTGTCACTGATGCAGAAATTTCTGATTGGATGTGTAGTCATATCAGAAGGCTCTAAAAGCGGATCCTTTGTACAAGCCTGCTGCAGAGTGCTTAGCTATTGTGCTAACAGACATTGGGACCAGCTTAAAGCTTGGTGGTAATACCCAGGAAGGGATTCAGAAGTATTATGAAGCTCTTAAAATTGATCCCCACTACGCTGTAAGCTGTCATTCTTCACCGTTCTCTTTTCCTTATTCTGCATTGTTAACCACAAAGTGTACTCATAAATTCTCTTGCTCACAAACTTGTATTTGCATGCAGCCGGCGTATTATAACCTCGGTGTTGTCTACTCTGAAATGATGCAATATGACACAGCCCTTAATTGTTATGAGAAGGCTGCTCTGGAGAGGCCTTTGTATGCAGAAGCATATTGCAACATGGGGGTCATATACAAGAACCGTGGTGACTTGGAGTCAGCTATTGCCTGCTATGAGAGGTATCTGCTGTTGCCAACTGATGGCAGTTGGATCTATTGTTGCATTTTCAGTTCAGAGTAATTCTTTTGCTGAAGCTTTCCTTGCGTGGTTTCTTTGCAACAGATGTCTTGCTGTGTCTCCAAATTTTGAGATTGCAAAAAACAATATGGCAATAGCTTTGACAGATTTAGGGACAAAGGTGATTACCTGTACATTTTCCTGGCATAAAAGTTTTATTTTTGTCGTTGAACTTGAAGTTGTCGTGGCTGTTAAATTCCCTTTGGACAGTAATGCAATGTAAGCCTCATGATTTGTTGTAGAGTTCTTTCAATGATTAGATTGGCTAAACAGGGTCTGATCACTGTTGATTATTGGTACTTGTACTCAGGGCATTCATTGAGTCACCTGTGCTTGCATTTTGTGTCAGAATATGAAGAGGATGGAAGGGGAGGTCTTGTCCAACCCAATTACTAATAGTGACCATATCTCTCAAAAACCTGAACTCCTGAAGGCCTAATATCGAAAACAACGAAATATAGGAATTTTGTTTTGCTTCGTCAAATCTCTTTTGGAGTTATAATGCTAGATTTAAGTTCTTATCCTTTCTGGATAGAATAAGTTGCTATGACCAATGATTCATTGATGGTTTTCTTTGAATAGGTCATTGGCTAAATGTTTAATTGCAGCCACTGTCCAAGCATCTCAGTTCTGTCCCTGTTACTCTAAGCAATTGCAATTTCCTTGAGTCAATTGAACTTGCTGTTACATATATATGAGATGAACTGACAAATTGGATGGAAGCAATCAAAGGATGTTGAAAATACTCTTCTATAACACATCGTAGACACTTATAAATATGTTTCTAGACAATTGCATTGCCCTGTGATTAATGTAAATTGGTCTTTTATGATTTCACCTAAATGCATTGTTTAGAAAAAGAATTTGTTGGAGATAGAAAAGAGTTACACTGAATAAGGATAAATCTCCTCTATAGATGCAATTGGTGTATAAGCCTGTAAACATTTTCAACTGCTATATGTTGGTCAAATACAATCCTTGATTGAATCTAAGAAACTGAGCATGTTTTCTAGTTTCAAAATCATGATAGTGTTGTAAAGTTGGTTAAAGACTTGCACTACACGTGATTGTATAATTTATAGATTTTGTTTTCCTCATACAGGTAAAATTGGAAGGAGACATAAACCAAGGTGTGGCATATTACAAAAAGGCTTTGTACTATAATTGGCACTATGCAGATGCCATGTATAATCTTGGTGTTGCTTATGGTGAAATGCTGAAGTTTGATATGGTAAGTGATATGTCGAAGATGATTTTTGGCCTTATTTTCCCATCTAAATTGCCTTCTTTGTCCTAATAAAAGATGGGAAAGCTTGTGGTCTGGCATCCTTGAGCAACTTTTTCAGATGTGTGTTTGTTTTACAGCAATCATGTAGATTCTGAAGATAGTTAGTGTTGAGTAAAAATTAAAGTCAATTGAAAGCAAATATTCCATGTTGAAAGAATGAAATTTTGTTTATAATAGCCTGTTGTAGATAGAATTTTTGTTGGCAACTGCACATTAGTGTGACTTTTATGTATCGAAATTTGTTAAACTTATTTTTCACCTTGCCTCAAATTAGAAATTTGTAATGTCATGGTCTGAAAGTTTACCTCAAGAATGTGAAATCACTAAGTTTGTAAACTTAGAAGATGGCAATAAATAGGAATACCATTAGCTATATTTCAACAATTTTAACTCTGAGATAGTATAAGTTGTTGAACCCTTTCATTAGCACCTAAATCTTGATGTAAATGATGTACTAGACTTAGTGGATTCATTATCTTGTTGATGATACTGCAAGCAGAGAGGATCTCCTTGGTGCCTTCGTAAGGGAAATATGTATGTTTTTGCTGAAAAAGAAAAGTTATTGAAGAGAATTTCTTGGCCCATTTAATTCCAAGTCTGTGCTCCTTACCATGCTCAAATTCCTTGAACATTTGGAGAATATACAGAGGCCTTATAATCATTTCTATTTAGCGGTATGGTTTCGATCATATGCAAGGGCCCATATTAGCACCATAATGATGTTATTATGGTGTACACCTCACTATCAGTGTAGAAATTTGAATCTGTAATTGCTGTTTTCTAAGAGCACTATAGGACCTCGGAGAGATAATAATGCTTCATTTGCATTTGCAGGCAATTGTGTTTTATGAACTTGCTTTCCATTTCAATCCACACTGTGCCGAGGCATGCAACAATTTGGGTGTTATCTACAAAGATCGGGACAATCTTGATAAAGCTGTAGAATGTTACCAGGCAAAGCTTTTCACCAGTGATTACTGAAAGTTCACCCATCTGGTCAACCATTATTTGTACTACTGACATAGTTGTTTACTCTCATTTTACAGTTAGCTTTATCAATCAAGCCTAATTTTTCTCAGTCACTAAACAATCTGGGTGTTGTATACACGGTTCAGGTTTGTGATGATTCATAGCTGAAAATATGTGAATCAGTTTGCTTGAGCTATGTCTGACTTTCTTCTCCTTTCTCCTTGGCATTCTTCTCTTCTTTTCTCTGGCAGGGTAAAATGGATGCGGCTGCTAGCATGATTGAAAAAGCTATAATTGCTAATCCAACATATGCTGAGGCATACAATAACCTAGGTCAGCACTGTAAAAACAAGCTATTTCCTTTAGTGTTTACTGAATAGTATTGCAAGTGAGACACATTGATGTAGGGTCATAGCTGATATTCGTTCTAAACATTGCCAAAAAAACATATTATGTGGCTCCATAATTATCATATAGCATCAGTTGCCCTCACTTCTCCTTTTTGGAAAGTCCACTAGATGTTGTGTCCTGTTTTTTATTCGTTTTCTTTGCTAAGCTTGTCCTATTTTATTTTTTCATTATTAAACTCTTGATTTGGGACAAGGGAAAAAGCATGTTTAATAGCGAAAGGCTGGATTGAATGGTTGAGTTGCTGTGAAAAGGCTAATATATTGATGGAAAGTCTACATGGGATGTCAAAAGAATTCTAGAAGTAGCAGCTACAAAGTTGCAAATCATGGGTTTTTTTTTGTATTTTGCTTGGTGCAAATCAGTAGAGGTTTTTGGTAGCACTTGTATGAAAATGCAATTCATAGCTCTCCCTTGGTTGCTTTAAGTAAATTAGTCCTTCTTGTTACCAGCAAAATACTCTATGCATGTTCTTGTAAAAGCTTAATTCCAGTTGTCTGTGTACCTCCACTGTTCAGTACAACAGAGATATCTGATATCATTTGCATTAGGGGTTCTTTATCGAGATGCTGGCAATATAACAATGGCGATTAATGCCTATGAGCAATGCCTCAAAATAGATCCTGATTCTCGGAATGCTGGCCAGGTAATGTTTGTCTTTATATACCGTTTGGTAGTCTGCTTTTATTGCAATGACCTCTTTTTTGGGGATGACATGCCTTGTTTTGTTAAAGGCTTGATTCTCCTGGAGTAGTTCCGTAGTGTTTTTTTTTTTACATCAGAGTTTGATTCTTTTGTAATGTTCTTGAACTTACTTTTGTTTGCTTGTCTCGAAACACTGATACATGGATTTTTTGCATTTGGGAATTGTTTATTGAACAAACAAAGGTCCACTTGGCAGTTTAAGCATTTTTTTTTTTTTTTTTTTTTGGTCTATGTCTAAGTTTGTCATGGGGAACCCTACATAGAGATTATTCTTTCCTGTGATTTATGTGGGTGGAGAGGTTTACCACTCATTTCTGTTTGTATCTTCTTAAATTTTGTCTGACCACTGATATTTCCAAGATATTCCTGCTGTCCCTAACCTTGTAATGGGTTAGTTGTTGTCATGAAGCCTGTACTCAGTGAGTGAATACAAAATTTAAATGTAAAGGAAAAGGGTGCCTGAAGAGGTTCAGTTTCCATTCTGACCTCTTCTGTTATCGGGCAATTGATCTCTTTGAGTTAGTTTGAATTGTCGATGGTTGATTAATTTCCTTAGCTGTGTTTATATTGTCAGCCTTTAAACATTATTTAATATTTGTTGATCTAAATTGATCCAGAATTAGCCATAGTTTTCTTTCATAATTGACTGCCTATTGGGCTACTTCCATGCCACCTTTGAAAACCTATGTTTTTTCAGAACATAAAAAATGACTGAATAAAATGTGTTTCAGCTGCAGAATGCTGAGAATACCTTTTTGTGGTTCTTGCATCGCTTTATGATAGTAAAGAAGCATGTGAAATAAATACTGAGTTAGTTGCTCTTGACATGAGGATTTAGGATATGTACAGGGGCTATCTTACTTGTGGGCTTTCATCGTACAACATACTTGTATTTGCTTATCTTTGACTTTGCCTCAAGTTAAGCATATTTAGTTTTTCAATTTGATGTGAAACTTAATTTCTTGTTTTGGTCAAGGGAACCTTTATACCTGTTTAGTACGCTAATTATCTAGTGATCAAAAAATTTTCATCATAGCATCTAAGTCTAATGTTACTCTACTCCTTTCAAGGCCCTTCCTCAAGATATTTAGAACTAAAGGAAGTGAAGAAATATAAATGAACCACAAGCAACTAATTTTAAATTGTTGACTTCATTCATGAAACTGAGTGATATATTGGTTTCCTGTTAATATGTTCTTTGCTGATTTTTATCTGCCCAATGGATTTTGTACTTTGAGTCCTATTCTTCACTTTAAGATATTCTTTTGGACAGAATCGGCTTCTTGCTATGAACTACATAAATGAGGGGCATGATGACAAACTTTTTGAGGCTCACAGGTTGGCCTTTAACTTCTTTCAACTTAGCATATATCTTCAAACACTTGTATGATCTCCAAAGAGGCTTTTGCTATGTCGACTACATTACATAAGCATTTCTATGGTTCTACTTGAAGATATTATTGTGGTATAGAAGAAAGGATCAAGGATATCTTTTATCTTCTTTAACTGGGGTGGACACATCTTGGTTCGCCATAACTCAACTTTCTTTTTCCTCTGTACATCTGTTATCTTCGACTGCACTTGCTTCTTCTCTCTTTAAGGAGAAAGAAAGAGAAGGTCAAAGGCATTGGCTGCACTGCCTTTAAGCACGGTTAATATTTAAATAACAGCAGAGTGGCCGCAGTCACACTCTAACCCTCGATAACAAATCTATGTAAGAGAATGAATGGCTGTGGCATAATGCAGTTTTAGATCTGATAAGTGCCTGTTGCCCTGTTTTGCATATTGCAAGGTTAAAATAGAAGTTTCAGTCCAATGTCATCTGGTGATTGATATCTAAGTTTGTCTTAATGGGCTAGCATTTTATTCTTGTCCTGAGTGTATCAATGCCTACATAATGCTGATATTTTTGGAAAGGAGTGGGTGCACACTTAGCTGTTGACAAAGCAATGGGTCACAGATGATGAAAATCTGATGTATCTCATGGAGGGGGGGTTTCCTAGTACTGGAGTCGATAGAATTGGGTTTCTAAGAGATCCAAGGGCAGTGTTAATCTAAGAGATCCAAGGGCAGTGTTAATCTGACATTGAGAAATTTGACCTTGAGGAATTAGTCATGGCTGAGCATGGTGATTGAATTTCAAAGCAGAGTAAAGAAAGTTTTACTAATCCTAAATGCTCATGGCAGGTGATTATGTACAATGGTTTCACTCGGTAAAATGCTAAAATCTTTCATTCCCCTGTGCTGATGTCATTCTCTTTAGTAAGAAGAAATTTATTGATCTTTAAGCCTACATTGTGTAAAAAACAAATCGTGTGAGTTTTTGTTAAGAATTCTATTGCATCAATATCGATGGCATGTCTAAAATAGCTAAATAACTTGGGTTATTCAACTTTTGGGGTGACTTTCAAAACTTTTACTCTTTCAATTCCGTCATTAAACTTTTTAGATGTTAAAAAAGACTGATGGAACAATGGCATGGCATGGCATGCCAACTGACACATGGATAAAGTGTCACTTCGTCATTTGTTATATGACACATTAGTTCTTTTACAGATGTTTGATGGACTGGCCTCTGACTGAAAGAACCTTCGTAATTGATTGACCTGATTAAGTTTTCACAAGTTCAATGATAAAGAAAAATTGGACCACCATCCATGTCTTTACTCTCCAAAATATGCGAGAAAGGATCCCTTCTGGTGTTTATCATTGATACTCTTTACTTGTTTTATGGTATGACAGTCATTTAGCAGCGATCATATTTGGGATCTGTTCCTTTAGAGTACACATTTGATGGTTTTCATGTGTCTTTGCTAAACTGAACGTTTCCATGCAGGGACTGGGGTAGACGCTTTATGAGGTTGTTTCCACAGTACACTTCATGGGAGAACACGAAAGATCCAGACAGACCTCTTGTGATTGGATATGTGTCTCCTGATTACTTTACTCATTCAGTATCATATTTCATCGAAGCGCCTCTTTCATGTCACAACTATTCGAATTACAATGTGGCGGTTTATTCGGCAGTTGTGAAGGTACAGTTCACATTTGAGCTAATGACTACTTCAGAAACTATGGCTTTCCTCTGAGAGGCACGAGACACATGGTGCATTTATTTATAGATCTTCCTGCTCTAACTGTGTGGTAATAATCACATGTTAATTTTCTCATTTCTAGTTTCTCCGATCATGTCTGGGTTATGCTGGATGTGATGAGAAGAAGAAAAATAAAATACAAGATCTGCTTTTCATCTGTTTTCCAGAATTGAACTGGATCGACTGGCTCAACTGAGGACTGGTGCTTGGTCCAGTCTGGTTTTCATCATTGGTTTGTTGTGGGAAATACCACTAAAAATGAGCTTGGACCTAGTTCAATCGATCAAACTGATGAACTGATTTACTTGGTCTGACTGCATCTTGACCTTCAAAATTAATATTGATGGGGTGGGACTTGATCTCTTGACCCTTGGAAGGAGGGACAATGCATAAGCCACCTGTGAGCCATGATTTCGAATCTAGACATGTTAAATAATAAATACATGACAGACAGGAAACGTCCCTGAAAAAGCATTAAATTGCTACTGCATAAAAATTCAAGTGCATTCCACAATGAGTTACTAGCTCTTTGCCATTCTAGCTAGGAAGGAAGGATGCATCAGTTACTACATTCCCCATTTATATTACTACTTTATTTGATGATGTCACTTTATATCTACTTGTCTGGTTGAGCCGCTTAAACCTGGAAATTGGGAGTCTCACCATTTAACGTATGCATCCCTTTCTAAGAAGACTGTTTGATTTAATTATTCTTATGCTCTATGCTTCTCTCTAAGTTCTGAAAGTTTTAGAATCTTCTTCAGAAACTTGATTTTTTTTCATATCCGTTATTAACTGAGACCTGCTTGGACTTCGTAGGTTTGATTATTATCTAGAATTTATCGTTGAGTCGTCACAACTGGCTGCAAATTTCAGTCTGGCAGAAGTTGTTTAGAGAAAAGCTCTTTGATATAAGTTTATAAGTCCTTAGCCTCATGCTGCGAGTCTAAATCACTTTGCGGTTGCGGTACCACTGCAGCATTCACCTATTCTCCGGCACTTATGTTTTTCACTCTGATTTCTAATGCGGTTTTTTCTATGTTGGTTTGCTGTTGCTCTTGCTATATGACAGAGATTCCCTTTCTCACTTTGATAAGTAAAGAAGACTTTAAAAAAAAATGTACCAACAAGGGAACCCTGTACAAAATGGTTGAGTACAGAGAGTAAAGACCACAAAGTGTCACTTTTGAAGAACAAAACTACTGATTATCAGGAATTGTGTCCTCTATGGCTGGTCCTCAAATTGAAATAAAAGAAATCTCAAGTAGATATATGTCTTCTTGAGAGTAGGGATAGCTCAGTCCAATTTAAAATCTTTTTTGTTCCTCGGGGGTTGGAGGGAGGGGTTCTCAGAAGTCCCTAAATATATCTTGATACTAAAGATGTGGGTAGGATTATCCTGAAGATAGTCTTCTCTCTTAGAAAAAGCTGTAACTGCAGCATCTAGATACTAAAAAGCTGCATAATTAACTGAAGCGACAGTGACTCAGTGTACTGTTTGGGGCCCTTTTTCACAAAGAGAACTTTTGGTATTGGTTCTCTCCGCTTCTTTGCTACACGCTGAAAAGACTGACTACTCTGCGAAGAGGGCTCTGTAGCTTTATCGAGTTCCGGGCTGCTGTACTGCACTTATTTCAGCCTTGTTAACCCCATTCTACTCAGCCATTCAGAGTTGAATGCTTATCCATCTTTCCTTGCTAAATCGATAAATACTCTTAGCCATAGTTTTTTAATAATATTTCAAAACTCATCCACTTTCTGATGCATGGCCACTCTGAGCCATGGATGATCCTTATCACAAATGGATACTGTTGTAGGTACTTCACTTGCTATTTCACTTGCTATCCAAGGATAATGTCAGGACTATAGGTAGTCAGTCCCCTCCAGACTTGACGTATCTTTTGTATGCTATGCAGGCAGATGCAAAAACTTTCAGGTTCAGGGATAAGGTATTGAAAAATGGTGGTATATGGAGAGATATATATGGAGTTGATGAAAAGAAGGTTGCCAGCATGATAAGGGAAGATAAGGTTGATATCTTAGTTGAACTCACTGGGCATACTGCCAATAACAAGCTGGGAATGATGGCTTGCCGACCTGCCCCAGTTCAGGCATGTTTTACTTGACTTGAACTCCACTTTACTAATTTCTACTCTGCTTCTTCTGTTACACGTGATGTTCATACTTTTTATCAACTACAATTATCCTCTCAACCCATATTGAATTCATGGAAACTTGGAGCTTTGTATAGAAGTTTGGTTCTTTGGTTTTTCTCATCAAGTAGAATTTTTTCTTTATTTTTTAGCTTTGGAGGACTTTGTGCAACATCTGCTCAATTAGTCAGGATGTTGATTTTTTTTCCAGAATGGTTCATCAGTCAATTTAAACATAATATGATCAAATGAGTCTTTCGGAAAGGAGAATTATCATGTATCCTTAAGCCACATCTAAGGTAATTTGGAAATGCACAAAGATGAATTCTACATGGTTCCATGTTTTAACGAGAATGGTACACCTTCTTATTTGATATCTTAAAGTTCAAGCGTTAAAATTGTTTATCATTACGCTTAAGGCTTGGGTGATGCAATTTGTGTAAATTTTCTGAACTTGATCTTGGTGAGAATTGCCAAATGATTACAGTGAAAAGGGATCTTACTTAATGGACTGATGCATAAGTTTGTTTGAATTATTATTATTATTTTTTGCCACAAGTTTATTTAAGTAGTTAGTGTACTTTTAAATGCACCAAAATCGACAACACAGATAAAGTTTAATGTCATTGTAAATACCTATAGTGATGTAATTTGGTTTGTCAAGCATAACCGGACTTCAATAAGACATTTATCTACCATTTTGAGTCCATACTAATGCATAAGAATCAGCATATGAACTGAGAGAGGCTGATTTGATAGAAAATTGAGGTCGACCCTTCAGGTGGTCAGTGGGTCGTTTAAGCTTGAAGGTCTTTGTTTTCATATTCTTGCTGATGCACGGTGTGTCAGCTATATGCATCCGAGTCACACTGATACAACTATCTGGTAGCTTTTCCATGTTTAATTCAGTTGTCCTCTGTTTTAGGTAACTTGGATTGGCTATCCAAATACTACTGGTTTGCCTACTATAGACTACAGAATCACTGACTCCCTTGCAGATCCTCCTGACACGAAGCAGAAGTATCTCTCTCTCTCTCTCTCTCTTTCTCACACACACACGCACACGCACACTCACACACACATGATAGCTATGTTGTTTCTGGATCTTATAATTATTGGCTCGATGTTCTGGATCTTATAATTGTTGGCTCGATGTTTGAGTTCCTCCCCTGAGGACATTCTCAAGGGCAAAATGCTATTCTGCCTAAACAACATGAGACGCACTAGCAAATGTTTCATTGTACATGGTGTTTGTGTAGTGGCGTAAAAAAAGCATGGAATTTACTCTGTTATCTGCAGGCATGTTGAAGAGCTGATCCGGTTACCGGAGTGCTTCCTTTGTTATACACCTTCTCCTGAGGCTGGGCCTGTTTGTCCAACTCCTGCGCTTTCAAATGGCTTTGTAACATTTGGTAGCTTCAATAACTTGGCAAAGGTATCTATTAACATGCTGGTGTGGCTGTTGTGCTTATACATTAAACTCCTTGTTTCCACCTTCCTCCATTTGATTTTCCTTGGGTGCAGGGGAGTGTTTAGTATCTGACACTGTTATCTGTTGCTTCTCTCTTCCTATATCAGATAACTCCTAAAGTGCTGCAAGTCTGGGCAAGAATACTTTGTGCAGTTCCGAACTCTCGTCTGGTGGTAAAGTGTAAACCTTTTTGTTGTGATAGTGTAAGGCAGAGATTCCTTGCCACTTTGGAGCAGCTGGGATTGGAATCTTTACGTGTTGATCTACTTCCACTAATTCTTCTTAATCATGATCATATGCAAGCATATTCTCTCATGGATATCAGGTAATCATGTCCTCAATTAGTCAGATGCAGTGCTAGTGCACTCTGTCCCTACCTTCTCTCTTCCGACTCTCTTTCAATCATGGCCTAGTGGTCATTCTTTATGTACATGTTGTTGGGACCTGTATCTGTCACCTTTCTTCTGCTTATCGTTGAATCTCAGATTTTTTATCTTTGTAATGGATATATTTCTCCATGTCTGTTCAAATTTCTTGTACCTTGTCATTACTGCATCTGCAGTTGTAAATGTGCTGCTCGATTGTTGGGTCCTGTATCATATAGCAAACTAAGAGCAACGCTTAACAATGAACTAAAATTCAAGGAATTTACTTGTCTGAGTTCTCATTAAACAGGAACAGAATGTAAGTTCTACTGACTGTTCTTGTCTCTTTTTAAATGAAATCCATCCCGTTTTTAGTGAATCTTAAAACTGTCAAGATTTTTGTTTTAAAAACTGTTTTGAACTTTAATTTAATGCATTGGCTAGTTCATGTCTAAAACAGAAAGAAAAAAATTGTTTTTTGCTCTTCTACATCTTCGTTCAGGTCGCTGCCTACATCAGTAATCCTGAACATGTATCTGGATGCACCTGACTTGCTGCATATTTTGGTTACAGATTATAATTTGATTTGTTCTTTCTATTGTAGCTTGGATACTTTTCCCTATGCTGGAACTACTACAACGTGTGAATCATTATACATGGGGGTCCCATGCATTGCAATGGCCGGTTCAGTTCATGCTCACAATGTTGGTGTGAGTCTTTTGACAAAAGTTGGTGAGCATTTTGATGCCTAGTGCTCTTCTTGATAAAATGTACCTGTTCAATCAGTTTTCCTGATGTTCTTCACTACTTCCTATGTGTGAATATCGGGAATTTGTTCTACATAAATGCGTGTACCATAACTACTTCATTGCCCTCTTTGATGTAGGATATATAATTTTAGTTGTCATTAGAATTTCACTATAAAGCAACCTTATAACTAGCATTTGTTGAAAAATTTCTGCTAGACGAAAATGGGCACAAGCTTCTTGTTTTGGTCGCCTTGAAAGATATCAGAAATTGGGAAAAAGAAACTTTTGGAGCTCTGGGATGGGAAAAGATAATTACATTTTCATGGAGGCCTTGGGCTGAAAGCTCATCTTGTCCAGGAGTCCCATCTGCCAGGAAAAGAAAATGGAATAGTAAAATAAGAAGGATCCTGTTATTGAGTGCCCTGGCGGCACTAGTTAAGTATACTTTATTTGGAACAATTCATCTTTCACAACACTAATTGTGCATAATACGGGGACAAACAGTGTATTGTAAACTGTAAAATTTTCTTCATTGGTTTGTTAACAGGCGGCCCTAAGGCACTCATTAACAAAGTCCAAATAAAAACAAGTAAAAGATCACCTTCCACGATTGACTCAACCTTATTATAGAAGGACCACAAATCTTAAGAGTCCATGTTTCTTTCAATGTCTGGTTTCATATTTCATACTTGCACACCTACTTAACAGTTCCGGTAGGCTGGTCATCCTATAATTTGTAAAAGAATCCATCGTGTCTCTAAAATGTGCCGTATTGTTTTCCTTGTCTTTGTTCTCGTATCGCTTTGTTTTCCTGCATTTACATTTCCCCTGTGTAGCCTTGGAAGTATTATGTACGTGGATTTTTTTACAGTATAGTTCTGACTTGGGCTTTAGCTGGATGCCCTTCCTCTCTCTATTTTTCTGACTGTGTTTGAATGCCTTCTTATATTTCTTTTGGCTATTGCTCCTTATAGTTTCCTTTGTCAACTTTTTGGTTTGTGATGTAAGCCTTTGTCCTTCATTGCAACAGGACTAGGACATCTAATTGCCAAAAATGAAGATGACTATGTTGAGTTGGCTCTGCAACTGGCATCTGATGTTGATGCTCTCTCAAAGTTGAGAATGAGTCTCCGGGAACTTATGTCCAAGTCTCCCGTATGCGATGGACCAAAATTCGTCACCGGTTTGGAATCAACATACAGAAGTATGTGGCGGAGGTACTGTAAAGGTGATGTTCCGGCCTTGAGAAACTTGGAAATGCTTCAACAACACGCAGCTTCTGAACCTTTGAGCATGCCTGCTACAAGCATCTCAGTTTCACCAGAGATACCTTCTGAATCAGCCAAAGCAAATGGATTTGCACAGGTGGCACCTGTTCTGACTCTAACCTCTAGCGAAGAAAATGGTCAGGTGAATGAAGCTGCCAAAAATGGGAAATGAGGTGTATGAAGGATCTTTGTGCTTGTTCTAATTGCTGGGGTTTCCAGGTATAGCTTGAAAGGCCACTTTGAAAAAATATGCATTCTTAGAAGTGTCGGTGTATGCTTATTTGGCTTCCGGGGGTTGACCCACGCAGTAATCCTTGAGAAGAATTGCATTTTTTTGGGAAATCCTGATATCCATGCAAGTGGATAAATAGAAGGCGATTTGAGGAGGTTTATAGGCCATAGTAAACTGCAATTTACCCCCCCTGAAAGAGATTATAGTGATGGGCTGTAAAGTACTATTCTAGGGGCATAGTTATTTTTCAATTTTTCTTCTTTTGCTTCTTTGAGTATGGGATGGTGGGGGGCTGGTCTTGGTCGTGGTTGTATCCTCTGTTATATAAGATCTGATGGTAACTTCTCTCGATCTTCTAATAGTAAAAGATTAAATGTTCAGCCAATTATAATTATCATTTTGTCGTTGAATGATCTCCATCGAGGAGCTGCGGTCAGAACTCAGTGTCGTCCTTTGTCCAAGGGGATTGCGGTGAATTGTTCTAGTCTGGAAGTTCATGGCCTAGACTGAGTGCATACATATGTGTGCATGTATCAAGAGAATCATCGTATAATGTATCTAATTGAAGGGGTTACTGTAGTCAATTTCATATGATCTATACATTTAGTTGAGAGGCGAGTTGAGAGGAGCGTAACAAGGTCCAAAAGGTGATAATTTTTCCGTCAGATCAAGTCGTACGAAAGTTTTAAGTGCATAAAGTTCGATTTTTATTTATTGGGATGAGTAAGATTTGTCATTGCATTCTAAAAATTGCAAAAAGTTCAATCAAATCATAAAATTTATTAAATAAGTGCAATCAAGTTTTGTAGTCAACGCTGTCAATTTATAACAAAAAATGTTGCCGTTAATTTATAACAGAAAATGTTGATGTACCTTACCAAAAAATAAGAAAAATAAAATGTTGACGTAGCAGTTGGTATTTTTTATTGTTTTCTTTTTTAAATCTTTTTAAAATCATATTAGAAACTAAAAAAAAGCTAACATTTTATTTTAAACAAAATTTAAAGGAAAAGAATAGAGAATAGGCAGGGCAAGGCCATGCCAATGGGTGCTGTCGCTGCCACCATCCATTGCTGAAGGTTGTCGGCCTTAGGTGAGGGTGGTTGGCCCTCGCTAGCTTTGAGCAAGGCCTTGCTAGCCCCAAGAAAGCGCAAGCGACCTTTGTTGGCTTGGGCTTGGGCGCCCACCCACCCAGATTTGGTGGTCGCTTGGAACTAACGAGCCTCACTAGCTTGGGCAAGTGCCGATGTTGCCTAGATTTGACTACTTGAGCCTAAGGCTAGTGAGGGTTGCCAACCCTTGGTTGGAGTGGCGAGGCCTTGCCTAGGGTTGTCAGGGCTGGCCACCCTCACCTAGGGTCGGCAGAGGTTGCTGGCCTCTCTACCAATGGGTGGCAATGACGGTGGCGCCCACCAACATGGACCTTGCCCTGACTTTCTCTCTCTTTCTCTCTCATTTTTTTTAATAAATATTTTAGCTTTTTTTAAAAATGTCAACTAGGAAAAATAAATTAATGTTAAATGCCATATAAACATTTCCTGTTAAATAAATCAATAATGTAAACTTTAAAACTTGATTGCACCTATTCAACAAGTTTCAAAATTTCATTGCACTTTTTATACTTTCTTAACAAGTTTTAAGGCTCTTAGTGAACTTATCACTTATTTATTCTAACATAAGTTTGAGTTAGCTAATTATTTTGTCAAAGCAAATCGTGATCTCATCATACCATTGCCCCTCGAGTTCAGCGATCATAGAGATAATATGGTTTTTCTTAGATGCAGTTGAGCGAGAGATTGGAACAATGGCGGCGCCGGCAGCAAGCTACCACGTCACCGAAGATTTTGCCGTATGGGGCTTTTAGACCTGAAGAAGCAAGACCAGAAGGGAGAATTGTCGGGACGACAATTTCTAGACGAGCAGAACAACACGCAAATCCGACGTCTTGCTTGTTTTTCTGGCAAAACGCCAAAATCGACATATTCGCCCCCAGCAGAAAATTAACATTCATCGCAA
Source organism: Eucalyptus sideroxylon (assembly GCA_014182405.2). Lineage (NCBI taxonomy): Eukaryota > Viridiplantae > Streptophyta > Magnoliopsida > Myrtales > Myrtaceae > Eucalyptus > Eucalyptus sideroxylon. The sequence continues at coordinate 24,413,656 of CM024558.2, read as the reverse complement.
GAGTAGATTCTGCTGAGTTCATATGCCATGAAATTGCCCCAAATTTGTCCTAAGCTGACATAATCCTGACAAAGCATCAACGCATTGCATAATGTATTTTTTGTCGAAGAGAAGTGACCGGTGATAACATGCATCAGATGATACTAACGCCATTGCACAATATTACAAATGTTGGACAAATATGGCTCCATGATCAATGTGTTGAAAGATGGCATCACAGAACATCCAGTCAGTGAAAATTAACTCCTCCCTCAAAATCAATCTTTTACTGATGTCCGCAGTATCTTCACATCATGGATCGGTCTGCACAGAGAGTACGTAAAAGTTTGATAAAACTATCGTCTTTTCACTGCTATCAGCCATGTCAAAATAGAGAAAATGACACTAATTGCAGTAGCTATAGAAAATGCTGAATTCATGTACAGCTTTCTTGGAAGTGAAGTTAAGCAGGACTCGGATCAATATTCATGGTTTACCCGACAGATTAAGCAACAAGCATCAGAGACTGATTCAATGTGTCTTCTCAATCTCCCTTTCAAAATGAGGACCAATGAGTTCTTTTCAGAATCAATGAAGCCACTGAAAACATAGCTTAAAGCTTCCCTTTCGAAAGTGAAGTTTAGCAGGACTCGGCCAATATTCATACTTTCCTCAAACCAATTTAAGCACATGCAATACAGCATGATCCAATAGGATTTGCAATTTTATTTTATTTTTTTCATTTTCCAAACAAGGACTGATATATTGTTTCCTGAAAGACCTAGCATCACCAATTTTCTCTTCACTGTATCATCAACAAAGTAGAATTCTGTATTGTCTTCGAAAATATAATTCCAGAAAGCCCAAAAACGGATGTCACCCCTCATTTCTGACAATTTTGTCTCCATGTTCTCATTAAAGAATACTTTCTAAATAGCCACAAATGCCAGAAAATATCATATCAGAAGTGAAAATACTTTGAGCACAACATTCTTCTATGTCAAGCGTTTTAAAGATATACAAATTCTTGAGAAACTTATGCATCAACAATTTTCAAGAAAAGACATACCTATCATTGTTGTCTGTTTGGACACTCCCAAGTCTTTTGATAATCTCCATTCCTCTGCATACTCGTCCAAATATTGTGTGTTTTCCTGTATGGAGGTGGAGACATCATAAAATCATCCACTACTCCAATATGATAATAAAAAAGAAATTGTGAAGAGCGAAAGCAGAAAGATAAAAGGGTATATATGTTCCTTCCCGTACCAATCTTAATGAAATAAGGTGTCATGTAGGTACGTTTCTCCTCCTATATAGATGTTCCTAAAGTCTGAAAGAAATTATATATTTAGTTGTCCTTAGGTTCTATTGAAGATGATTACTAGATTTATTGTATAGTCAGGTGCATTTGGATGACTAGAGGTTTGAACAGTGTATCTGTACATGTTGTACATGAATGTGGCACCCACATTAATTAGAGCACCAAACTTCAGAGTCAGACAGTCCTTTTGTCATGAAAATGGGCCCTGAAACATATATCTGGCCAATGACGTTCCATCTCACAACTGAATCAGCATTTCTCAATTCTACATATACTGCTAATCCATAGATGTCTGACCAGCTAACCTGTATTCCACAAGGGAGTTGACTAGAATCAAAAGGTCCATATCAGTTTTGGGCCATATACTTACAGACTAGGTCTACACTTAAGATGAAATGAAATTTTAAGGCAGCTAAATTTGCTCTACTACGTTGAACTCGATGTCACTATACAAAAGATGTATATGGGAAATCTTCTTCTGATTCAAAATCCTTTGATCTTCTGAAGAAATAAATTTCAAGACTGCTTCTGCTGTAAAGAAAAAGCCAAAGCGCCTATAATAGACAACAAAAGCTAGAGGGAAGAGGGATGTCCCAAGGCAAACATAATGACCAAACACATCACTTGTGTTCACAATTGCAACTTGCAAGTGCGCAATTATCTCAAAGCCTCTCGGACAGCTCGCACTAATAAAAGGATCAACCAATCACATGATTAAAAAAACCATTCAATTAGAGACTGCAATAATGACTTCATTCAGATAATACCATACCATCAAGCGAAGGGCATGGTGCCAAGGTGATGAAGAACTGGCTGCCGTTGGTGTTTGGTCCAGCATTTGCCATGGACAGGATACCCGCACCCGTGTGCTTCAGTTCTGGTTTTATCTCATCCTCAAACTTTTTACTGCAACACAATACACAGCATATATACTGTGAGGTTCCTTCAACAACCAAACAAGGAGCTAAACAGTACTCTGTAAGGTCCTCCTTCTTCGCCGGTGCACCCAAACAATCAAATACAATAAGGAGCTTGAGAAACACACTCTTCTCATTGCTCTCATTGTACTGATGCTTGAGCAGTGAAAACCCACAGCTCAGTAAAGAAGCATTCCACCGCACGATTGTTAAGCAAATCAGTACTTAAACAAGAAAACGATGTCGCCATTTACCCATAGATCGATTCTCCACCCCTTCCAGTCCCGGTGGGATCCCCACCTTGCACGATGAAGTCCTAATTCAGGGTCACAAGAAAAAGAGACAATTAGAAAAGCCATCATAGAAATGCGCATTCGTGATTTCTGGGTATGGGATCTTTCGATTCCAACGACAACTTACAGGGGAGAGAGAAACGAGCGATTTACCTTGATGATTCGGTGGAACTTGACGTTATCGTAGTAACCCCTCCGAGAGAGTTCGATGAAGTTCCGGCTAGTCCTCGGCGCATGCTTGAAGTATAGCTGTAGAAAAAATCAAACAAAATGGAAGCTTTCGCATCACCCGATGCATCGCATAAGAAGAAGAAGAAAGCAGGAGGAGGAGGAGGAGGAAGAGTGGGGGACTTGCCTCGACGGTGAAAGAACCCATGGAGGTCTCGAGAGTGACCTCGGGAGGACCTCCTTCCGCGGTCGCCCACATCTTCTACGCACAAAAGCAACCTACGAGGGCCTCGCCGAGAGAGGAGCCGCGAGAGCTTCTCTTTTCTTGCAGAGGAGATGGCGTCGCTCACCAAATGTCTGATGAAATGCGCTGCTCCCTGCAAGCGGAAAGCTCGTGGGTTTTGGGGGAGTTTCTAATTTCGATCTCGTTCGAGAGAGAGAGTTGGGCCCAAAGTAGCCCATGGACATTGCCTAAACGGCCCATAAGGTCTCGCCTGAACTCACTAATACGAGCTCTACGAGTTGGCGTTGGCATTGGCATCGTTGATCTGTTTGCCTGGGTGCAGTTCTGGAACTTACTAATTTTTCCGCTTCACTCCTATCTGATTGTGAGGTCTACTTGAGAATTATTTTTTCTGTTTTTATTTTTATAATAAAATCATATAAAGTTATGATCAACAAAATGGATCAAAATAAAATATGAATAACACAAATTACTATCCGCAAAAAAACAAGCATCCATAAGATGAAGGGAAAAGATCATAAAGAACTCCAAACTTTACCCAAAATGACAAATTTACCCCAAACATTTTTTGTGACGTGAAAAACTCTGAACTTTTCAAATTGTAACACATTTACCCCATCAAGAATATTTTTATCTTTTTCTTTTTTGGTTTTTCCTTTTTCTTTTTTTATTCTTCTTCTCTCTACCGGCCAACGAGGCCCTTGCCTGACGGTGATGAGGGCCGCCATCGCCGGATGCCGGCTTCCCTGCCATGGCCTATGGAGGGAAGAGAGAAGAAAAAAAAGAATTTTTTTTTAAAGTAAAAAACTAAAATGCCTTTTAATTTATGGTAAATATGTTATACGACGAAAGTTCGGGATTTTTGTATTAAAATTTTTTTTTTAGGATAAATGTGTCATGGTTGGCAAAGTTTATGATTTTTCACGTCACAAAAAAAAAGTTTGAGATAAATCTATCACTTTGAGTAAAGTTTAAGATTTTTCATCATTTTTTTCCTAAGATGAAATACGTAGTCATGTGTAATTATAAATAATAAAAAGTTCAAACACACAAAATGAAATATTAATCATAAAAATTCATTTTTTATTCCTTCATAAAACAAAAATTTAGAGGAAGAGGAAAATACTGGATATGAGTTCTAAGAAAGGATAAAGGATAAATAAATGCTGAGATTGGAATCTATTGAAAAAAGAAATTAGGGTTTTGATTGTTTAGCTACGGTTTAATTCCTCGGGACATTTTGAAACCTGTTCCTAAACTGATTCCAAAGAACTGATTTCCGAATCTATTTTTTGGGCGGTCCGGTCTGATCCAAACAGAACCGATCCGGTCGCACAACATCTATTTGCAGGTGAACGAGCACGAAGACGATGACGCGGTGACGAGCCATTTCGCAGGGAACTAAGAATCGAGAAGCCGCACAGATCGCCGCCGTTCGCAGCCGCGACAAGGCAAAGCTCGTTCGTCCTCGGCGCCGCGCGACTGCGATGAGGCCGATAAGGCTTCCCGAGCCGCCGCCGGGATTCAACGGCGCGCCCGACGTCCTCGGCGGCGCCATCCGGCGAGCTCTCGTCATCGGCAACGGCTTCGCTGGCGCCGAGAGCCAGTGCATCGGTTTGGTCCGCGCTCTCGGCCTCGCCGATCGCCACTCTCTACAAGTGAGCGGCCGACATTACCGCACTCGATTCTCTGCGTTTGCGCTTCTTTGTTTTTTTTTTTTTTGGGCGGTCCGCCTCCGTAGATCGTCATGCTTCTATCGATTTCTGTTGACATGCGCGCGTGTCTTTGTTCACGGTGATCAAGTTAAAATCAGTGGCTTTCGACTCGCGTCGAGTCGTAATTTGTCGTTGTTACATTTCGACTGGGTAAAATGGTAGTCGTGTAGCCACTGGGGTTTAACCCAAGCGGTCACCCTTCCAACTTGGAAGGGAAGGTGGGGAGAGGTAGGGGTTCGAATCTTCACCGAGGAAGTTGGGGTGGGGACGATTTAGTTTAGGATAAAAGGGTGGGGGCGATTTAGTTTTAGGAATGGGTTTCGATTCCTACGCTCTGCAAGGAGGCAGGACAAAAGTTTGAGAGTTAGTGTTTAAGTAGGAATATAGTAGGACTGATGAAAAAAATAAAATTTCGTAGTCATTTGCTATATGAGAGGCCAAAATTTCTTGCGGACTGGGTACAGATTCGTACACCGAGCAAATTAATCTGCATCGAATTTGCCAAACCAGAGGAATCTGTGTTTCGAGTGGAGATTCTAATTTCAGGAGATGCAATTGGTAATTGATGAATCCTGTCTTTGATTTCTTTGTGCGAGCATGCTTTATGTCCATCTAGATGGTGGGATGCACACTCAAGTACACATGTTGGTCTGCTCCCTTCTATGGTTAATTCCTGGATTCATTGCCTTTCTAATTGTGGATTAACTTCCTTTCTGATATCACGCACTTCGTTACTTGTACAGCGTGTGACTAGGCCTAGAGGAGGGATTAATGAATGGCTTCGTTGGATCCCGGTTTCCTTCCATAAAAAAATTAATCATGTCGTGAAAAGAGTTTGGGCTGATTCAAGGTTTCGAACGACGGTTGAGAGCAATAAAGTCAGGCCTTTTTCAGCTGAAAAAAGTGGTAGGGGACAGTTTTAGAGTGGTTCTTCTTCGATGTTAACAAACTTTGGTGATGTAGTGAACTTAGTAGTGTGGTGACCTGGTCTTATGTTGGACTTCTGTTGTTGTTAGCCCTTGTAGGGAAAATTAACGGACCTCATGCCTGAATGACTTCTGTTAAATGGCTTTTTGCAGGATTATCGAATGTTTTGGAAGCTGATCCAAAACAGATTGCAGTAATGGCTCGTGAATCATTTGAAAAGTATGTTTTTTGATCTTGTTCCTATTCTTCCTGTCATGCTTCTTTTCAATGGAAAACTATATAATTTTCAAATTGAATTGTAGTCCTGCTCAGAAATGTCCCATTTGAATCCAGGATACAGAAGATGCAATTGCAATTTGCCTAAGTAAAAAATTGCCAACATGGTCAACGTCTTTAAGTTTGGCTTTGGGGTTCTAGATGTCTTTGAACAGGCTAATTATCTGCATGTAGCGGTCATATCTAGCATTTGAATTTGTGGAATATGGATTTGCTTGTCCTTCAAATTATCTGCTATGCCCCAATAACTATCTACAATTGTCATAGGGAGGGCCCACTGTTGGTGATTGCATCTGGGTGGGACACTATTCCTGTTGCAAGCACAATAAGAAGGTTGGCTCCGGAGAATGTTTTTGTTATTCAGGTGAGTTCGACTATGCTTTCTTTTTAAGCTTCCTGCCACATGCTTGACCGATAAATGACCAGTTCCTTAGCCTTACTTTATTTTTCTTTTTTCACCTTCAATGGTTGGTTCTTAACCTTGCCATCGTTTTGCTCTGTCTAATGTTTTAAAAATTAAAGAGATGAATTTTAAGGAGAGAAAACAAGGGGAAACAGGAAAAGAAGAAATAAATAAGCAAGAACTTTAGCTGGAAAAATATGTGGCCATGGAATAGGGATAAGACAACCTAGACTATTCACTTACTCTCTCCCTTAACAATTTTTTGAAAAGTTTCTGTACATCTAATCGCAGCAAATTCTCCTAAGAATTAGCCTATTTTTTTGCTTTTTTACTATAATCATGGTGTTTGTGCAACGAATGGTACAAGTAACTTGGTAATATGGGTGCTAATATGTTTTAGTTCTGCTTCCTTCTGGCAAGCTTTATGTTCCCTCCAAAAGCTAGTTCCTTCTGTTCACATTATCCAGTTGGTCCTTTTACATATTGATACTTCTTATGTGTCTGTCATCAATTGGAATGTAGTTATCATGCATCGACAATTTTTACCAGCATTAAATCTTAATTCGTCTTATCATTAATGTCGTCTCCCAGATACAACATCCGAGGTCCCGTCTAGATAGGTTTGATTTGGTGATTACTCCTCGTCATGATTATTATCCACAGACAGCTCACGCGCAAGGGCAAATTCCTTGGTTTCTTCGAAGGTGGATAACTCCACGTGATCATCCCGATAGTCATGTGGTATGCACTGCAGATGGCAAATACACTCAATTGTTGGGAATCACTGATTTGCAATTAAGTTACTTGTTAGTTATTGCTCTTAAAAAAGAATCTCACAGGTCTAGAATTTTGGATTTAGATTCTCACTGTGGGCGCCCTTCATCAAGCTGATTCTGCTGCTCTTAAAAGTGCTACCTTCACCTGGCATGATGAGTTGGCATATCTTCCGAAGCCCTTGCTTGTGGTCAATATTGGCGGTCCCACAAGTAATTCACTTTTTCCTCATTCGTTACACATGTTCAAGCTTGATCTTTGTCAATTTTATCCGGCATATTTTTGTGATGAATCAGCTTATTTTGTCTGACAGATTTAATGAATCTTGTGGTCAAAACTAAACAGTCTTAGCTGATATAACTGATGAAGAACATTTTGTCTCACGATGATAAGAGAGACAGGCATTGAAACATCAGTCTTCATCCTGTAGGAACTGACTAATATCTTTGCAGTTGCACCCTAGTCTGTTTCATAGTCGTGATATTCTGGATGTTTGTTTGCTTGCATCAGTAGCACCCAGGGCACTATTTTATCATCATCATATGAGTTGGCTTGATTTTGAAAGTACATGTAAAACTATTTTTTACTTTGATCATTTCACAGAAGAATCTTACAGCTTTTTTCTATGTTCTGATCACAGGCAATTGTCCCTATGGTGATGATCTTGCAAAGGAGTTGATAACTAAGCTGCAGAATGTCATGTGGAGCTGTGGAAGTCTCAGAATATCTTTCTCTAGGAGGACTCCTGTGAGGGTGTGTATGCATTGTTCATTCTTATAATTTCTTAATTAAATAAGCAATAAACTGTATTACTTCGGTCCTGGAGCCATAAACTGTTTACCTCTCTGCCTTTCTATCCGCAGGTGTCCGAAATGTTTGTTAAAGAATTCAGGGCTAATTCTAAAGTTCACATTTGGGATGGTGAAGGTAGTTGTATAACTGATCATTGAAGGTTTTTCCTTTATTGAAAACGCAAAATCCTCATATTGTGATAATGGATTGGAATACTTTCTGGTGTGTTTTTAGGTCCAAACCCACACATGGGACATTTGGCTTGGGCTGATGCTTTTGTTGTAACAGCTGATTCTGTGAGCATGTTGAGTGAGGTCTGCAGTACAGGGTATGCATGAAACGTCAAACATTGAGGACCATCCCTAACTTTGAAATATCTAATTTTGTTTGGCCCAATAATTTGAAATATCCATTATAATTAAAGAGAGCAATTATCTCTCTTGATGCAGGAAGCCAGTTTATATTGGTGGAGCTGAACGGTGTAAGTGGAAGTTTGCTGACTTCCAGAATTCCTTGCAAGAACGAGGAGCAGTTCGAGCATTCACTGGAAAGGAAGATGTAGGTTACTCATTCTTATTTAAATTATGTTATTTTCTTCTTTTTGCCTAAGGGTACAATTGAGTGCCAGTCAAGATGAAGCAGTGTCTAGATCTAGCTTGACTCGATTCACAAACTCAGTGCGTTCAAAAATTGATTTGACTTTGTTCTAGTACTAATATTGAGCTTGAGCTTGACTTGAAAAGGTAATTGAGATACTCAAGCGTGACTTGGCTTAGCTTTACTGCTGTTGAATTTTTCTTTTGTTTAATTAATCATATAGGTTAGTGAAATGAAATTACAAGGAGTAACTTGTATTTAGAATCAATTTGTGTAATGAGAAGTCATGCAAAAACACAGAATTCTACTATGCAAATCATCAAGGAAAGTAGCTTACTGTATCTGTGGCTCAAATATGTAAACTTCAAAAATAAACTGTAAAAATTACAAGATCAGAGAATATCATCAAGCCCTAACTTCAGATAACCCCAACTGCATGAAGATGAGCTTTAGAGGCACAAAGGAACACCATCGTCCTCAATGAGGAAACAACTAGTCGAGTCAGTTAATTTTCCCATCAATCTCTAACTAATTGGAAACCGAAAAAAATGTCACAGGGAGTCGCTGAAGAAAATTTGCTCACAATAGAAACATTTACAGATATGACAGAATGAAACTTGCAAATGGTAGCTGGGGATGAACATTGCTGGAAAATAAGGTGACAAACATTTGTTGGTGACTCCTGGATGATAGAAGCAAAGGAGCAGGAACGGTGAAGACTGGAGCAAAACCTGCACAATAAGAGGAAAAGACTCATGACCAAGAGGAGAGAAAGAAATGAAGACAAGTCAATTCTCGGTTGAGAAGATAGGTCTACATTTCTCGGAAACTGAAAAGCTTGAGGGTCAGAGTTTCTAATGATTGCTAAAAGCATGAATACGCGACACAAGAAGAGCTGTATAATTTCTAAAAATTTAAACACTTGCTTCTTAAACAAATTATTTTTTGAAAAACAACTACTCGATTAGGCTTGTGATACTCTAATGAAGAGTTTGTGACCTTAATGGAAAAGCCATTTCTACCTAGAGTCAGACCACTATGCGGAACTAATGGTTTTTGATGCACGACTAATGAGAAAAACACAATGCGAGTTGTAAGAGCAAAATGATTGAATACTTATTATGTATTTGCACTTGTGAACTTAGTCCATGGTTTCTTTTAAGGGAAAGTATATTAACCTGCCTCATCCTTTGCTCAACTCAGTTGGACATATTAAGAGGTTCATGTTTACTTATATACTTGGGTTTTGATGTACAGATATCTGAGATCTGGAGCTATCCTCCACTTAATGACACTGCTGAGTCTGCTGCTCAGGTGCATGAAGCACTTGCCAAGTGCGGATGGAAGATATGCACATGATGGGCCTTCTGCTGTTGAGCCAATGTGGCCCTGTCACTCGCTTTGCTCTGGCACGTCTAGCGTGTCATTAGGTTGGCCAGTACCCACTTGGTAACCTCGGTAAAGATTAGCTCCTGTTCGCTAATGTTTCAAGGAGTCCAATCTTATTCTGTGGCTATCCATTTCTGCGGAGCACAACTTTAGGTTGTGCATTTTTGGAGAAAGAATAGCCAGTTGGCAAGTAATCCAGTGTGTGAGATAGAGGACGTTGCCTTTTTTTTTTTTTTTTTTTTTTCTGTTCTTTGTACTGTTTCTGGATTCCCCACTTCATTATAAGTTTATTTGTACTGACGGGGAAAGCGGTTTCGGTTACATTATGCCTTTCCCAGCGATGGGAGCTATACCGTATAAAGTTTCACGCTTATTTGATCCATATGTGAGCAAATTCTGATAGCAAAAGCAGCATCTATGGATTTATGCTACAGTTCCTCTTCATAAGATCGACTGGAACCTGTTTATTATCGACTGGAACTAAAACATCACGGCTTACCTAGTTCTGATACATTTTTTTTTTTTTTTTTTTTTTTGAGTCGACGGCAGAAGCTCCAGTTAACGCATGGGAATTACAGCAGTTGACTTTCTTTTCTATTACTGTCGATTGGCGGTGCGTGGTGCAGCATCAATCTGCATCGGGTTTGTTGGGTTAGGCAAGTCCTACTGTAGGTTTAGTTGCATGATTAAGAGAACAAAACTTTGTTTATTCCTCATTAATCCACAGCCATGAGAAAGCCAAGGCATGTGAGGTTTCATTTCCTTCAACTTTTAGTTTGTAACAGAAGCAGCACTTGCTTTTTCTGTTCTTTATCTTAGTTGTATATTATGCATCTAAGTGATACCTAGAAATGGCAGTGATTCCTAGAAATGGCAGTGATACCTGGAAATGGCAATGGGAAGATATTCATTGTTCAGAGGATTGCCAACAAGACATTGGTCTTTATGAAGTAGGAGGAACTGCTCCATGAATGATCTGTCATGTCACTTATTTCTATTGGAAACTTTAGGATGAGAAACAAAGCTAAAACGTTGGAGAAGTTGGCAACAACTCCTCTAGCTCTCTTGCTTCTATCTCACGTCCCATGTGCCCACAACTCTTCTTTATAAAAGACCTGCCCATCAAGCTCTTCAAGTCACAAGCTTCAAGTCTCTTCTCTAAGCTCATCGAACTCTCTCTTATCCAGTACCGTAAAGAATATGAAGAGCGGTGACTCAGCCACCATCGATGTTCATGACTCAAATGCCAGCGGCGGTGCCACTGCGAAAGGAGTAACGGTCGTGGCAGCTCCCCGGGCTGGAGGATGGAACAAAGGGGTGGCCATATTCGACTTCATACTGAGGTTGTGCGCAATTGTGACTGCACTTGCCGCTGCTGCTGCCATGGGAACGAGTGACGAGACTCTTCCCTTCTTCACTCAGTTCTTCCAGTTTCAAGCTAGCTACGACGACCTCCCGACTTTTCAGTATGTTCTCCTCAGCTTAGGGAATTGCTTGCCCATCTTGTCCTTCATCCCAGTGCTGTTTATACGGTCGAGACTGTCATGTCTCATTATAAACCATTTCAGAACATTAGAAGTGTTCACTCCTTCAAATTACTGTTACTGTAACTTGGCTTCTCTCGTTAGGACAAGAGATCTTCTAACTTCACCTTATTTTCCCTTTGCTAGAAAGAAATCACATCTATAACTACAACATAGAGCATCTTGATCATGTGAACCGAAAAACAGATGTGAACAATCTATTTATGCAGGTTCTTTGTGATCGCGATGGCAATAGTCGGGGGCTACCTAGTCCTCTCGCTTCCCTTCTCCATCGTATGCATCATCCGAACCCACGCCACTGGCCTCAGAATGCTCCTGCTCCTTTTGGACACTGTAAGCATTCTCTCCATCTCTAATTGCTTAGCATTAACGTGCATTGCAATGCTTATTCCTGTCCCCTTTCCCCCGTGTAGATGGCCCTCACACTGACCACAGCAGCTGGGGCCGCGGCTGCAGCCATAGTTTACTTGGCCCACAACGGCAATCCGAACACGAATTGGCTCGCCATATGCCAGCAGTTTGGCGACTTCTGCCAGAAAGTGAGTGGGGCCGTGGTAGCGTCGATGATCACGGCCGTCGTCTTTGTGGTGCTCGTGATTGTCTCCGCCATGGCTCTTCGTAGGACCTGAGATGATCCCAGCTGACCGATGGATAAGGAGGAGTATCAAGACATTTTCATTACGTGTGTTTCATGATGTTGCTGTGTGCGGTGGTGCCTGTGTTTTACAAGAAGTCATTTCAGCAATGGGGTCATTATCAATTCTTGTATAGGCATTACTTTATGGAAAAAAATCGTTCATTTCTCTGCTTCACGAATCACGAGTCACAAGCAACTTCGTTTACTTGATGCTAAACAAAATGCAGCTAAAGAGCACGAAAAGGCCATGCAAAAGCACTCTATTTCCCAGTTTCATCAAGCATAAAGGATAAGTGGACTTAAAGTATTAAAATTCGTTACGGAAGTGCAATTAAGTTCTAAAACTTTACAAAAATACAATCAAAATTTAAAATTGATCAAAGTGGCACAATCGAGCCATTTCATTAATTCCTTCCAACTTGGCTTGACGAGGCTTATTATTATTATTATTCTTATTATTCTTATTATTATTATTATTATCTCTTTCTTACGTGGCAAGGATGTGGCTAAAATGCGAAGAATAAGACCTAAACAACATTGTTTTGATCTAAATATGATTTTTTTAATCTAAATATTATTTAAATTAAATTAAGATTTTCTAATCAAGTCATGAGCCAAAAAAATTTAAATAAAAAAGGGAATTTTGATACCTCTCCTTTCGAACAAGATCATAATCATCAAACGAAATCACCTCCAAAGATCTCTTTTTCTCTTAATCACCAATGCAATTGTCTACGTCAGCAAGATGTGAACAGCCAGAACCTTTCATAGAGTGCGTATGCTAACATTATTATTTCTGGAAACAATATCTATTCAAAAATATTTCTATTCATTGGATGAATTTCTGAATAGAAAAACACATTTAGTAATTGAACAAAATTTCTACTCCCGAAATATAAAGAGAATGTAAAGACGTTCAGTCCAATCCTAATTTTTTTAATTTATTTATAAAAATGTTAGTGGAGACTTAATAATTTATGTTTGGATAAAACTGGACTTTTGTAAAGATATAACTAATCAAGATATTTTAAGATGGCCTTGAAATCGAATGTAATAGTTAGTTCAAGATAAATGATTGAAAATGGTAGGAGAGAGTCCTATTGGTTTATAACTTACATTATGACAGTAAATTTTTTTGGGCATTACAATAAACAGGTGTATAGACCTTTTGATCTTTTTTAACCACAATAAGAAGAGCAAGCATTGCCTAGCGGAATGGGCAATGATGAAAAAACTAAGGATGGAGAACATTTTAATGTTGGTGCGCTTATTTGTGCAAACTTATCAAACCTTCAAGCAAATGATATTGGAATGCCATGGAGCATAAACTTATTCAACCACTATGAACACAGAACAAATAAAATGGAAAAGACTTGTTTAGAGCCATGTAATTTTCTAATAAAATAGAATTGCAAATGACCTTAAATGATGTCTCCAATAGAGTCTTAAGGGAAGAAGACATCTTATCTTAGTGGAGTGGCCAAGCTATCACAACTTAGCATTATCTTTAAAATAAAATGGCATTCAAATATCCATATGGTAAAACTCTAAAAGCTCATTCAATTTCGAATCTAATTTCATTAAAAGACTTTCACATTTTTAATGCTAAATTAATTCTAAACTAGAATTAACATTGTAATATAGAAAAACTACTCAAAATCTAATTTCTAAATATTTTTTTCTAAATTTCTAAATTTTTGATTTTATATTTTTATCTCGAAAAATAGGGACTTGGATTAGGTCAAGAGACATGGTTTGGATGTGGTTCTCATATGGATCTTGTGTCAATTGTGTAAAGATGAGTATTAAGTAACACTAAACTTGTTTCTCTGCAATAACCTTAGTTCTCTTTTTATTCACGGGAACAAAACAATAGATTTTTTAATGCTTTTTTTTTATTCTAAATTTATTCTTTGACCATTAATTTATTTTGAGGAATATAAAAATTAATTGATTTACACAAATAACTTGCTATTTTTTTATTTTTATTTTGGAGAACAAAAGAACATAAATATAAAAACATTACCAAATTGGCCCATAGCCTCTTATTCCTACATAAACAAAGTTTGATGCCCTTAAGTCTACCGAAGACAGTTTGAGCTTCGCAATTTACAATATTAGCCTCCACAAGCAATTCAACCACACTTCTAATGACACCTTTTAATATGTATTCTATAATTGCAAATCTTATTTTAAAAGCAAGGAGTTTTTTCAAGAGATAATTATACAAATGATTCTTGAACTTTGACTCAACAAGTAATGCTTTCTCTAAACTTTTAATTTGTTTGATTTGATCTCTTAGATTTAATTCAATGTGTAATATCATTTCTGAAATTTTAATTTGTTCAATATGGTTAATGAAGTATTGACAAATGTTATGAAACCATCCATTTTTTCTCAAAGGCAAAATGATACAAATAGTCCCTGAATTTTAACTTAATCCATAACACCGTTCTTAAATTTTTAGTTTGGTTATTGTGATTCATGAAATTTTGAAAAATGTTCTAGAACCATCCATTTTTCTAAAATGCAAGATCACATAAATATTCCATGAACTTTAACCTATAGTGCAATGATATCGCTTTTTTATTTTTAATTTGTTGAATGTGATATTTGAATTTCGATACGTTGGACTATATGAAAATGTTTAATATTATCTCTAAACTTAAATTAATAGTAGGATAACATTAAATATTTTCATATAAATCAATGATTTGATTGAATAATTAATAAAAATAATTATATTGAATAAATTAAAAGTTTATAAGTAACATTACACATTAAGTCAAAGTACAAACACTATTTGTCTAATTATCGCCTTCTAAAATGCAAAATGAATCGGAAGCTCGATCAGGCTCTGTCGTTCTTGTTATAAAACCTTGACCTGGGAATAGCTTCAAACCATCTCTTTCTTCCACCCTAAACCCCTCCTCTCTCTCTCTCTCATGGCGGCTTTCATTAGGAACCTTCGGTCCGGGAACAGTCTAGCCAACTCTTCTCTCATTCCTCCCCACCTACTCACCAGTTGCAGAGGAATCGTTTCGAAGCTCTTCGTTGGAGGTACCCTTTTACGTGCTTGGTCGGCTCGTTACTGTCTTTGCCCAGTTTTGGGATATCGATTTTGCGTGCCTGCATCGATTCCCGAAGACACGATTCTTTTTTGGTGGCTTGCGTACGTGGGTCGTCAGTGCATGTGCAGTTGATATCGCGTGGGCAACATGTTTGAAGAAATGCCTGTTTGAAGAAACGTGATGTCTTGACACCCCGTAAGTTATCGTGCTGTGCCGTCGTGTGTTCGAAGTAATGTTCGTTTGATGATTTCTTAAAGGTCTTGTTTGGGGAACTGGAGGGTCGAAATCCGCAGTGGGCGACGGTTCTTGATTGTTCTTGTTCTTCTTACCACTTTGTGTCCATTACTTAGAATGTTGCATGAACTGTTGTTGAGCCCTGCTCTGCAAGGGTATTCTAGAGTTTAAACCACACTTAAGGTGATACTTATTCCTAATGCCGATCGAAGAACTAATGGAAAATGAGAGCAAGAAGATCTTATATATTTTCTGCAGTTTGTTAGTTTGGCAGGAGAAAGTGACTGCTAAGGGTTCCTAAGCTGGAGCAGTGAAGGCCCTTTGGTCCGAGTCTTAGATTTAGAGCTGGCAAGGAATATAGTGCTTACATTGAGCAAACTTTGTTGCTTCCCAATAAAGAAACACCGTGACATTTGGCCAATTCATTTCTATTTTGAGATTTGAAAGCATGGGGGATATAAGCGCTGTTGGCCCTCTTTTGTAAGTATAGAATTGCATTAGTGGCCTTCCATTCAATAGGAGACAAATTGGTAAAGGCTTGACATATGGGTCTGTGATGATAAGAACTCATACACCCAACGATTGATAGTGAGCGGTGATCATATACAGCAAATTTTATCCTCTCACAATTTAACAATCCTCATCATTAGATTCAGCATTCCTGTTTGGTTTGATTCAGCAAAAATTGGAGCTTTCAGTAATCAGTCAAAACCAGTAGTTTATCTTGTTTTAAGTGGGCCTGCTTTTTTGACCTAGTTTCTCACTGTGTCTCAGGATTGTCATTTTACACCACAGACAAAATATTGGCTGAATCATTTTCTCAGTTTGGTCAAGTTGTTGAAGGTACCTTAAGGCCATCTCTTATGCACAATTTGATCTGGTTTTAATTTTTATTTTCGTATATTCAGTAAATTAAACCTCTTATTTCTTTCCATCCAGCTAAGGTTGTGATTGATAGAGTGTCAGATAGATCAAAAGGATTTGGATTTGTAACTTTTGCATCTGAAGATGAGGCTTACAGAGCGTTGACAGAGATGAACGGAAAGGTAAATTGCTCGGCCTCTAATTGTTCAGCGACTCTATCTAATGAATGGATATTTTATGAAGGCTCTCTCATTTTCACAGACACTGAATGGGCGAATCGTTTTTGTGGACTACGCAAAGCCTCAGTTAGGCGAAAAACTTGGAATGCCGATTGCAAGAGGACCTCCTGAACCGAAAGTTGATGATAATTGACTACTCTAGCGAAGATGCAGATATAGTGAAACTCACATTGCAGGAAGTATTGGTTCAAGCACAAAGTGAATGGTACACGCATATACATAACTCAGACAGCTCCCCGCCGTACCTATGAAAAACACACAAAAAAAGAAGATAGCTCGACTTTTTAAAATGAAGAGAACAAGGAACGGATATTCTCATTTGGCACTTGATGTAGATCTATTGATTTGCAGATTTTTTCATAGTCTACTGTTGTAAGAATGATCTGTTGTGATTTAAAAAGAGTGCTATTTGGCAATTGATCCATGATGAGAATGACAAATAGCTATGTCGTTCTCTGTCTCTGTTCCTCAAGTGGTGTAAGCATTGAAACAACACGATGATGCTGGAGGCTCTCAATTACTGCTCGTTGGCATGGAGCTTTTCATCATGGTATCTGTTGTCGCATTCTGTTACTTAAGGCTATGTCAGTGAGGGCTGTGGTCGATGCGAAGTGGGTTTTGGCATCTGCTCGGCACAGGTTTTAGGGTGTGTGTGGTAAGAGAAAGGCTGCTTCTGCTAGCATGGGAGGGTTACTCTGCCTTTGTACTCCTGTGTCTGCAACTCCAGTGTAGTGTTATGGCGGTGTTTGGCATGGTATTGGTCGGCATCGCGACGGTGGGAAAGCACATTGGTCGGTGGTGGGCAACGATGAACATCACAACTGATTTTGGCCGTGGGTATCGTGAATCTTGGATTGGTCAGATGGTGGATGGTAAATCTTTTTGCGATTTTCTATTTGAAATAGCGGCAAATGAGTCTTTCAAGTTTTGAATTTTTGTCCAGAGTTGCAAATTGAAGGACTTAAAATGTGAGGATGCAAATTGATGCGAGTGAGAAAACTCGAATTGATTCCTAAAATTTTCCCCCTTTTTTTGGGTTGGTGAGAGTTAGGGGTGGCAAAATGGGTTTATGATCCATTTTCAGGCTCATATTTTGTATTAATAGATTGCATTTGGATTATAAAGATATAAAGACCCAATTAAAATGGGTCTAAAAAGTTTTAAGTTGAATTATATGAGTTGAAAATGAGCTAGAACGTCTAATCCATTTTTGACCCATTTTCGACATTATGTGGGTAATCTAACTCAAAATTTCCTCAACTAATACGATAGACCTATTATTTTTCAGTCTTCTTTTCCTTTTTTTTTTCTTCATTGGCTAGTCGTCGGCTATGGCGGTGGTTGGTGAGGCTCGAGCTTTCTAGATTTCCATGAGGTCAAGTCTTGCTTGATCAAGCGAGGTCCAACTTGCTTAGATGTTCGTGGAAGTTGTATTATTCGTGGCATAGTCCAATGTATTAGTGTGAAGTTAATATATTTAGGTCTTGATGGTATTAACAAGGTTTTCTAACCAAAATCACCAAAGACTCGATGTAAAAGAGTATACAGGCAACGTGGGCTTCGTGCAACTTGAGATCCTCTTTCAGTCATGTTTGGAAAAGGAGAATTGTTTTTACTGGATCTGGCAATTCATGAGGATTCATGTTAGCTCGATAAGTCAATACATTTGCATTTCTGGGAAAATTGTCCAAAAAATCCCAAATTTGTTGCATTTTTGTTAATTTAGTTATAAATGTTTTACCCATCTTAAATGTTTTTTTGTTAGATATTATGTCAATTAAGTTTTAAATTTTTTTTATGTTTTGTCAATTGAGTTTAATTGGTCAATTTTGATTGAAATCGCTAACATGAACTCAACTGTCTTACATGGCGTTGTCGTGTTGACATTGATAACTTTGCATAGTATGTTAATTTTTTTGAATTTTAGTTATTTTGAATTTTTCTTTTCTTTCTCTTTTTTTGATTTTTTTTAAATTTTTCTTCCCTTCTTCCTCTAGGTGGTCAATGAGAGGGGGCTTTGGCATGGTTGACCTTGCCTTTGGCTAGTTGTCAACCATTGCTAATGCTTGACAATTGGAATGAAGGGAAAAAAAAAAAAAAAAAAAAAAAAAGAAAGGAAAATAAAAAATAAAAAATTTCAAAAAGATATAAAAAGTTTAGGATTTAATTAACAAAAATATAATAAGTTTATAACTTTGTAGACAATTTTTCCACTCTTATTGTGCATCATCTTCTTGTGTAATGAAACATGAGGCTAAATTTGCAATTTGGTCTACCCGACCTCCATGAACTCGAGCTTGACCTTGATGGACCCAAGCTAAAGTGCTCATGAGCATCGAGATCTTGGGCTCGGGCTCAATAGACTTGGGCTCGGGCAATTGGAGAGCTTGGGCAATTGGAGAGCTTGGGCCTCGTACTAGTTTTCTCGGCGCCCATACCAAAGTTACCGGTGCAATGATGTCTATTTTGGGTAAAAAAAGTTAGATTTTTCTTATCAAATGATGGAAAATATTTTCTAATTTTTTTTTCAAGTTTCAGCTAAATATCAATAATACATTTCCTAAAACAATTTCCTGAAAATTAATTTTCAAAAATATTATATTCTCCGAGAAAAAAACAAAATCCTAATGTAAGAGTATACAAGCAACGCCAGCATCGTCCAATATAAGATCCTGTCGTGATTGGGGAGGCAAAACTGTTTTTTCTCGAGCTAGCAATTCTTGACGAATCATGTGTGCTTGATACATTTGTATTTGTGCGTCGTGCCGATCCAATTATCGGAATTACAGCGGATTGTGTAATGAGTTGTCGATCAAATAATGGGCCTTTACCGTGTCCTGTGTCGTCTTGTCCTCGGAAATGGATTTGTCTAGGACTTGTCACTGTAACCATCTGACTTGGTCCATTTGAGCCGAATCTTCGGAGGCTGTCTCCCTAATTATGAATCTAAGCCACAAGTCACCCTCGTCTAATATGAAATTGTGGTGTTACAAAGTCACTCGCCCAAAGCATTGATGTTCTCGTTGTCGTCAGCCTACATTGACCGCAGAAATTTCCCTACTCGACGCATGATTTGGCCAATTCCCACCTCCTTCGCAATCTTAGAAGTTTGCTTGCAGCACTTCGTCTAAACCTCTCTACCATCAAACATTTCCGCCCTCGTCCGATTGTTTAGGGGTCTGTCAATCCTTGAACCACACATGTACTTAAGAGGGGCTTGTTTTGGATAAAATTTGGGAAAAAATATCACAAATGGTCCCTATATTTTTATTTAATGTGCAATTTCGTCCATAAACTTTTGATCAGCTCAATTTGGTCCATAAACTATTGATAAATGTCCGATCTAGTCCTTGAACTTTCGATCAACTCAATTTGGTCCATGAACTATTGATAAATGTCCGATTTAGTTTTTCGTTATTGTTTTTCCTTTTTTTTTTTTTTTTGTTTCTTCTCTCTTCCCTCCGCCGGCGTCGGGCGAGGGGCTCTCTTGTCAGATCTGGCGAGGGCCGCCTTCGCTGCGTTCGGCAAGGGGCTCCCTCGCAGATCCGGCGAGGGAGCCCCTCGCCTGTGTTTAGTGAGGATGGCCCTCGCTTGACGCCGGCGAGGGCGACCCTCACTAGTAGGGGTGTACAAATGTGGCATCCCAAAATTCTTAACGACCTCTAGCTATATTAAATTCTATGAATAGGTGATGGAAGTACCATCAAGTTATGGCTATTTAATCCATAATTTATAATAAGATTTATGGCCAAGCTTTTAATGGATAATTATTTGATAGGAAAGAAAATCCTATCATTGGCCATGTGTTTTATAAATTGGGATTTATGGATTTGTAACTATAAGTTTAATGGCCTTATTATTTATGCAATTAGGTATTTATTTAAATGATGATTAAGATATATTATAAAAATAAAATAAAATAAACTTGGGCCATTTAAGTTTGGGCCTTAGGCCCAAGTGAGATGGGCCTAAAGTGGGCCATAAGCCCGGCCCATTGTCGCATGGAGGGGTAGCCGCATGGCTTCCAAGTGTCTTCAACCAAGGAGACACTTGTCTCCTTCTTAGGGACAAGTGTCCCCCATGCAAACCTAGAATGCATGCAATATAAAAGGGAAGGAAAGGAGAGAGAATGGCTGGTTAGCCATTCGGCCAAGAGAGAAAGGGAGAGAGAGAGAGAACCGTGCGAGAGAGGGAGGCCGAGAGAGGAAGGAGCCACTGCCGTCCGTCCGCCGTGATCGTCGCCGGTGTGCCGCCGTTCGTGTGGTCTAGAGGCAAGTGGGAGTCCTCTAGCTTCTCTTGCATGCTTGTATGTTGTTTGCATGTTAGATTTTGGGTGTTTTAAGTGAGAAAAACCGAGGTATGGTTGGCTTGTTCTTAAGTCGTGTGACTGTTCTTGCTCGGATGGTGTGAGTCAGCAACTTGTTTGAGCTTGCATGTGTGTTTGGAGTCCGATTTTGGCTTCGATGTCTTCATGAAAGTTGTAGCTAACATCTTGTACTATAACATACTAAAATTTAGTGGAAAATGATGGAGATTTGAGGGGTTAAAGTCTCATATTACGGAGACCTCAGATCTGGAGAGTTTTTACTGACCTTTCGCTGGATTCATGGTTGCATGTTGGTTTTTGTTGAGAATATTACTTTGGTTTCTTCATGAAAGTTGTAGGGAACATCTTAAAATACAACATACTCAAATTTGAGGTGAAAAGAACAAGTATAGCTTGGTTAATCGACTAGATCTTGAAGACGATGATTCTGGTGATGTTTCCGAGACACCCGAGACTTCAAAGACCTAAATGATGACTATAAACTGGTTATTTGACCTATATCTCTTCATGAAACTTGTAAAGGAAACCTTGATACATAACATATCCAAATTTCAGAGAAAAATAAAGAGAATAGATGGGTTAAATCTCAGTATTTCGGAGATGTGTACACTGGACGATGCGGTAATAGATCCAGAAGCTTCGTGAGGTTGAATAAAATAATATATAAGAAATATGGCTTGTAGTTCTTCATGAAAGTTGTACGAAAATGTCTTGGCTATAATCCAGTAAAATTTTATAATTTTTGGAGGCCATATGAATATTTTAATTGAATTTATTCGGAAACCGTGTATTCTGGCTTTATCCGAGAAGCATAGGATGTTTTGGGAAAATTATGAAATTTTGTCGAAAATCCAATTTGGCCATGAATTTTGCAAATAATTACCCTCTTATGGGTTTGATTAATAATTTCCTGAATTTTGAAAATTTTGGGAATTTATAGTAATAATAAAAATAATAAAAAAATAAAAAAATAAATACTAAATAAAAGAATAAATAAATAAAATGAATTATTTTATCGGCTATAAATTCCATTCAAGTAACTCATGTTGCACGTGTGATAAAGTCTTGATATGTGTATGATATTGAATTAAGTTGCATGTATGATAAAGTCTTGGTATGTGTATGGCATTGAATCGAGATGCATTGGTGATAAAGTTTTGGTATATATATATATATGACATGGAAGTGTAATGCATGTATGAATTCAATGATGAGTATGATCTTGATTTGTCATCACCTCACATGCCATGATAAATTGAATCATAATGATGTGAATTGAGATAAATGAGGAAGCCGTCGGAGGTGAGCCGACGATGCCCCGGAGTGTCGGGATGCCCGGCTAGAAGGGTACGGCCGGTTGCCCGGTGGTCATGAATGGCCGAATCTTGGAGGGTCCTCGGGAGACCGAGTGGTATCGAGATGCCCGGAGAGTGGGGAGCGGAAGCTCGGCATGGTAATTATGCCGAGGGATACCTCGCGATGCCGGATTGGGTGCGAGATGCCTGGCCTGAAGGGTGCGGCCGATTGCCCGGTTGTGTCATGATACATGCCCGGAGGTTTGTGTTGGATGCCCAGTTGTATCATGATGCATGCCCGGAGGGTCCTCGTGATGCCAGTTGGGGTACGAGATGCCCGGAGAGTGGGGGAGCCGGATGATCTATAATTGTATCTTGGATACATGTGGGATGCAAACATTGGTCCCGGGAATGAAAAACGTGGCTGTCCAAGATGAAATGGGAACTAAATCATGCATGGTGATATATGTGTGACATGATGCATGATGATATATGCATGACAATATATGCATGGTAATGATGATATATGCATGACAATATATGCATGATGGTGATGATGACTGATGATGATGATGATATGCATGATGATATGTATGATGATGATGGTGAAGATGATGTATGATGATATGCATGATGATATGCATGATGATGATGACGATTGATGACGATTGATGATGATGATGATATGCATGATGATATGCATGATGATGATAGTGAGGATGATAATGTGATAATGTCATGATTGATGACGATGATATGCATGATGATATGCATGATGATGATAGTGAGGATGATAATGTGATGATGTCATGATTGATGATGACATGTATGATATGATGATGCATGATAGTATGCGCATGGCTTCAAGGTAAGTAACGCCTGCAATGCATGTATGATTTGCTTGATGCATTGAGTTGTTATTGGATTTCCCTATCTGCTGAGTGGTTGTACTCACCCCTTTTGGGGATAACATTTCAGATTAGTAGATGGTTTGAGCGGTTGGATATGACCGCGAGGAGAAGGATAGCAAAGGAGGGAACCTTTGGACGCCGACACTGGTTGATAGACCTTAAGCATACGATTGTGGGAGGAGATGTCGGTCATCTTTTGAAGTGTAGCCGAGTTTAGGAAACTATGGCATTTCGATGTACCGATTAAAGATGTCCATCTGCTTTATGTAAATAAAAGTGTACGGCTTTAACTTTTATAAGACGTTTAGTTGGTGTGCATCGTTTTCTGAACATACGGAAGTGAGTTGTTGGATGTGCTTCCGTATATAAATTGCGCAAGGGACCGATCGAAAAAAAAAAAAAATGTAAACCCCCAAGTTGTATGGACCCGCTGCACCCTTCCCTGATCCTAAGTCTAGGTCCATTCATGGTATCAGAGCCACGGTTTCGTTTTTGATATGATCCATTCCATGCGCTTGATAGGTGAATCCAGTGCTGAGAAGATCCTCACACATCATGACAGATCCAGAAATTCTCGAAGCACCCATTTCTCTTGCTTCTTCTTCTTCATCCTCAGCTCTCTCAGAATTTCGTGTTTCCAATGCTTCTAAGATAGATTATCTTTACGAAGTCTCTCTTAGCGATGAAACCAAAATCTCAGAAACTCAGCTTCCTCTTATGAACCCCTATTCAGCTTTTGCTAAACCCACTTCATCATTTTCACCTATCCGCTCTATTCGACAACTCATTCACCAAACCCCAAAGCAAGTAAAGGAGTATGTTCAGTCCTCCAAATTCGACCAGCATCCCATTCTTGCTACTGAAAAAGAGTACTTTGTTACTCTTCAGATCCCTCCAGAATTTCCTAGACAATGGGTCCAACAGGGATATTCTCATGTCCACTATGGAGCTGTTCGACTTGCTCTCACTTTCCATGGTCGAAAGGGTTTGCCAGTTGTGGCAAGAATTGTGTTGTTGGACACCAGGTTTTTACAATACCAGCATGCTTGCATCGGTACTGTTCAAACCACTCAAATGCCGAACAGTCTTTGTGACTTTGTATCCAAACTTCAATATCGCTCCGTCGGACCCCAACTTCTCTCTCTTTTCGAAAGTTCAAATCCAGCTCACTGGAGCACCCCAAACTGCTGACTCTGTAGCTGCAACCCTACATTACCAGATGGTTTATCGAGTGCAGAACCATGCTCTTGACCTTAACTTCAACAATGGTAATGAAGATGCGTTGTTCATCTCCATGCAGAATGACCATGCATCCTGCATCCATGTCCCCCGACAAATCCCAAAGGATACGTTGGCCAAACTCTTTCCAGAGACTTGGATCACCAACTATGAAAAGCTACACCAGCATAACAAGCCGTTCCAGTCCACAGACTCAGAGTTTGTGCGAAAAAAAGATGGAACTGTTTCCATCAAATTTGGCAAAGAAAAGGAAGAAAGTCCTTCTATCTTCCAGACCATCCTCATGATCGAATCATGTATTCCTGAATCCATTTCAGAACCAGACCCAAAGAGGCATGTTCGACACTTCGATGGTGATGGACATCCTGTCCATTACTATAAAGACAAGCATGGTCATTGTTTTTGGGATCCTTTTTGCCAATGTTCCTACTGTATAAATTCTCCCGACGAGGTAGACCCACATGCAAGATCTCCACCTCGACGAAAAAAGTCCAAGGATAAGATATACCAGAGGTACTTAGACGGAGATACCTCCGTAGATACTCTTGGTGAGTGTGATAAATACCAGTTCATGGTATCTTATGCACCACCTCCACCACCAGAGTCTAGTACCATATCCCAAGTCTCACCAGATCCACCAAAATCATCTCCATCTTCTCCTCCCCAGAAATAGCAAGCTCTTTCTCCATTCTATAAACCAATCCTCAAATGGGCTAAAAAACACTCTTACCCCTTCGAAATCCCGACAGAAACACCACCCACCTCTTCTATTGCCATGTTCCAAGATACTGATTTTCCTCCTCTTGTCAAGGAAAACTCTAAACTCTCGTTCCCTGCTATAGAAGAGTTTATTGATCCACATGGCAGGTATCGCCATGTTCCCAAAATACCTACCCCCACTGATGTGGACGAACATGGAAGACAGAAGAAAACCCCTGCTGCTGAAGCCGTTCTAAACTGGCAATCAAAGACTCTGTTGGCGCACAACAATGCCTTTAAGGCTATTGATTCCAAGATTGGAAATGTGCAACAAGATCTCCGAAGATACGATGAGGGTACTAAGAAGATACTTTCTGAGTTCCAGAAAAGGCTTCATGCCTTGGAATCAGGACAACATTTTGGGTACCACTATCTTGAAAGTCCAAAACCAGAAATAGACAAACTCAAGAAGCAAATTCAGCTTCTTGAAGAAGGAAGGTTCAGACCTTTCGATCCATTGGCACCTCCTGTTCAAACTGGGTACGTATCCCCAGCACCACAAGTGTCTGTTTTTGCCAATATCCCGGAAGATCCCTCTAGAAGAGAATCAGATTTACGAAATCGTCTCAAAGCCTTGAAGAAGGAAAAAGGGAAAGAGAAAACACCACCTACAGAATCAAGCTCAATTGTTATAAGAGAAAGGCCAGACCAGATGATGTTATCAAATCCATTAGAATCATTTTTAAGGATTTGGGTAAGCAAGAAATTGATCCTATTACCCAACAGCCTGAGCCTGATCTTGTTATCCCGAAAAAACAGATTCTGTTTTTTGAGCAAACTTCCTCCTCTTCATCAGATTCAGAATCTATTTATTCTTCTTCATCCTTCTCAGATCAACCAGTTGATTCTCCCCCTACTGTTCCACCAACTTCACAAATATTCATGGCTGATACTCCTTCAGAATATGAAATGCAATCAAACTATTCTGATCCAGAATTTGGGCAGACGAGTAATCCCACCAGAAACAATTCAGCCAGGCATGTGTCCATGGCATCAAAACAATTTTTCTCCATTGATGATATTCCTTATCCAAAATGGCCAGAAAGACTTGAAGAGTTTCATACTTGGTTGAGTACACAATCCATCACCAACCATGATATGAATGATGTCATTTACAATTTTGTTACAAGGTTCACAGGGAGCCTTAAATTTTGGTGGCAATCACTCACAGAGCAAGACCAGCTTATGTTTCTATTGTCACCCAATTTCAGCCATGCCCTCACTTACCTATATCATGTTTTTGTGGGAACACCCGGAGATCTCAAAGAGCTAAAAAGAAGAGAATTCTTCGAAAGAAGATGCTGCTCCATTCAGAAAAAGCATCTTGATAAGCATTATCGACTAATGCTTCAGCTCTTTTACCAAATTGGTGCAGATCCAAATGTAAAACATGTCTTCCTCACTTCTATCCCTAAAGAGCTAACACGGATGGTTGAAAGATCTTTCTTTGGAAAGCAAAGAAGGATACAAGACGTTCCCTTGGGAGAAATTCAACAAGAAGTCCATCTATGTCTTGAAGAATTATGCTTAAAGCGCCGAATGGTCCGAACATACATCACAGATGACAAACGTCTTGAATCAGCCTGTTCTCACCAGAAGTTAAAGATCAAATGCTCCAAACAGGATTGTGATGGTACTTGTGGCCATTATTCCCAGAAGAAAAAGCACTACAAGAAGTACTCGATTAAAAAATCCAAGCATGGCTCCAAACATTTCCGGAAAAAGAAGAAATGACGATACCTACGCAAGAGAAAAGATCACACAGGCCATAAGAAGTTAAGCCGTTGCTACATTTGCAACAAGAAAAGACATTTTGCCAAAAATTGTCCTCAGGCGAAAAAAGGTCAGAATCATCTGATTGAAAATGAAACAGGTATTTCCCTTGAAAATGATGACATTGAATCTTTATTCTCTACTGATGAGTGTTCGTAAAATTCTAAATGCAAGTGCACGTATCGAACAAGTAATATAATGATGAGATAAAGTATCGTCCCACGGAGATCGATGATTAATAAACCAATTAAATACTAAAACAGACTAATTCTAAAATTTATCTAACAAATCAAAATATAATTAAGAATGAATAAAAAACGAAATTTGTAGACTAAATGCAGTAAAATCAATCAGATAAATATGTTAGAGCATCCGATTTCACCATAACCACTATATATGAATTTCATATTGTTATAAATACAAGAACGATATCAAACATGTGATAGCGGAATTTCCTAATCTATTTACTATCCTATCTCTAGGTATAGCAAACCTACTCAGCTTATTAATCCACTATATCTCTATGTGAATTAAAATAAACATGAGTGCATTAAAAACTATGAATATTCCCGGTTTACAATGAGTCTTTTGGATCACCTTATCACCGAAAGCTACACAAATAACGCAGTATATTTCTATCAACGTTTAATTCATGGTTACATATTATAATGAGCAATTGCATATTATCACCTCTCGCTCAAACATGCACATCGATCATTCAAGTGGTGGCCAGTCACTCAAAAGCATTAAACGCAATAATAAATAACTCACATGAATGAAATCAATTGTAGAACATAAAAATCATGAAATTAACATCATCATGGTTAGGCTACATCGTAACTCTAACAAAAGAAAATTAGAACATAGTAGAATAAGAAATAAAAATATAAATATAAATCAAACCCAGCATCTTGAATCAAAGAACAAGAATTCTGTCACCACTTTTGTCTTCTCTTCAAAATACTTGAAAAACTCTCGAACAATGGAAAACGATCTAGCTAAAAAAACCCTAGCTGCTCTCTCTTCCTATTTATAGGAAATCTAAAATATCTACTTGTAGATAACATTAGGGAACAAAATCAAGAATTTCCTGATTTGATATCCATCTTCCATCGCTGCTTTTATTTGAATTCCTAATAATTGCCCTTCTTTTCCTTATCTTCTCCATATTTCATTATTCTCATAAACAAGGAAAATTCAAATAATCAGAAGGAAATTCAAATATTTTCTCACAGATAATGCATTAATTACTGCCTAAAATAGGTAAAATAACTCTATTTTTTATAGAGTTATCAAACCCCCAAACTTAACATTTTGCTAGTCCTCGAGCAAAAGTAAGACATAACACATACTCAACCTAACAACCTTCTCCATGACATCTTTCCATAATTGCTCAAATTCACAATTCAAAGAAAAACATAAATTCCATCCAAACATTGAAATCAATTTATAATTAAGACCAATTCTAACTATATGATCCAAGTGTGTGTGAGAGTCCTCATCTTTTTCAAATTATATGCAATCCAAATAAATTCACATTAACATGCAACCTCTAAAAAATTCTCAATAATTATGACCAAATCTCATAGGTTTGCTTTTCATTCCTCTCTCCACTAATGTAAGCTAATTATCCAACCAAAAATCAATAGGACTTTTCTCGGGTTGTAATGTAAGGCTGGGCTAAAGGTGAGATAAAGGGAATTTTTAAGCTCAAATAACCCATCAACACGTTGATTTCGAGGATCTAATTAGAGCCAATGTCACTGTCCAATTTCACTCCTTCAAGATAATTTTTCTGCCGCCATATATCATCATTCTTTTTTTTTTTCTTTCCTTTTCTCTTTCTCTTTTCTCTTTTTTTTTTTTTGAATTGCTTTATGGTGGAGTTTCTCCCAAAGTCCCTCCTAATATAACATGAAAATTTTCAACCCATTGAGTATCCAAAAGGCTCACTCAATTAAAAGTTGGATAGGGAACCATAAAAGCAATTTTTTTTTTGACAATACACCCCAAACAACCACTGCAATCACTTTTTTTTTCTTCTTTTTACTCCATCATTCCTCCCAAATTTCTATCAAGCTCGAATAAATTTTTTTTTTTCCAAAAGAAAATCAACGTGTTCATAGGGCATGGGATAAGGATATAATTTGATCACGGCTAGGCTAAACATATATGGGTGCCAATGAAAGATTGGGTAATAATTAAGGCTCAACGGGGTGACTAGGGATAAATAAATAGGGTTGGCTTGAAAGGCTCAATCGATCCAAAAACTGCCTATATCATTTTCTCAATTAGATTTAGCTTAGGATTTCGCCTCAAGAGAAAATCAAACAAATTCTAAGATTTGGGTGAAATCTAAGAAAATCACATATTTCACATGAATGTTCTCTAGATTTACACATAATTCAAAAAGTAAGGACTTTTAGTGCTCAATAAGTGGATCAACATAATCAAAATTAAGATTAACTCACACCTCAACTGCAAGTTTAAATAAAATTTAAATTTTCCTAAGAATCGCAAAAATTCACAACCAGGAAAGCAATAATGATAAAAAAAATTATCTAAAAATTTGTCTTCCCCCCAAACTTGAATGAAGCAGTGTCCTCAATGCGAAAAATAGAATAGGAAGAAGAAAACTTCCCTGGTTGTAGGATAAGTCCATAGATGATCTTGATGATTAAACTCTTGAAAGGTGCTCCCTAAAAATTAACCTGAATAAAATAGAGAAAAGTTAATCTTTTTTTTTTTTTTTTTTTTTTTGCAAAACATAAACTTAAAAATAAATAAAAACATAATTAAAATGCTTGGGTTGCCTCCCAAGAAGCGCTTGCTTTATAGTTTTCAGCCAAACTATCTCAGTTGTCGCTATTCTGAAGGATGAAGTTCAATGGTGGTCTTCTGCTTGTTGTAACCACCTTCAAAGTAGGGCTTCAAACGTTGACCGTTCACTTTGAATGTGCCCTCAGTGTCATGCGCAACTTCAACTGTTCCATATGGGAATACCTATGTAACCGTAAAAGGACCAGACCATCTAGACCGCAGACTTTCCTGGAAAAAGTTTAAGACGAGAGTTATAGAGTAAGACTTTTTGACCAATTTTAAACTCTCTTCTAAATATGTGCTTGTCATGCCATCTTTTTGTACACTCCTTGTACAACTTAGAATTTTCATAGGCCTCATTGCGAAATTCCTCCAGTTCATTCAGTTGCAATAATCTTTCTTCACCTGCAGACTGCATATCAAAATTCAGAAATTTCAATGCCCAATATGCTTTATGCTCTAATTCCACTGGTAAGTGACAAGCCTTTCCAAACACTAGCCTAAAAGGAGACATCCCAATTGGAGTTTTGAACGCTGTCCTATAAGCCCAAAGTGCATCATCAAGTTTTATTGACCAATCTTTCCTAGAGGCATTCACTGTTTTTTCTAAAATTCTCTTGATTTCCCTATTTGAAATCTCTACTTGACCACTAGTCTGAGGATGATAAGGGGTTGCAACCTTATGTGTGACTCCATACTTACTTAAAAGTGCTGCAAATTGCTTGTTGTAAAAATGTGTCCCCCTATCACTTATGATTGCCTTAGGAGTGCCGAATCGGGTAAAAATATTTTTCTTCAAAAATTTCACCACAACTTTAGCATTATTTGTTGATAATGCTACAGCTTCTACTCACTTAGACACATACTCCACAGCTACTAAAATGTATAAATTTCCATAAGAAGGTGTAAAGGGTCCCATGAAATCAATACCCCAAACATCAAATAATTCACACACAATAATGTTGTTTAAAGGCATCTCATTTTTTCTTGAAATATTTCCAGTTCTCGACACCTATCACATGAAGCTACATAGGAGTATGCATCTTTAAAAAGTGTAGGCCAATAAAATCCAGATTGTAAAATCTTAGCTGCAGTTTTTGTGGCACCAAAATGACCACCTGTCTCTCCATCATGACAATGATGTAGAATGTTTGCCTTCTCTTCATCTGGAACACATCTCCTTATGATCTGATCTGCACATACTTTAAACAAGAAAGGTTCTTCCCAAAATAATTTTTAACATCAGAAAAGAATTTTTTTCTTCTGTTGATATGATAATTCAGGAGGAAGAACATTACTAACCAAATAATTTACGAAGTCGGCGTACCAGGGAATTTTTGTGGACATGATGGAAAAAATTTTCTCATCAGGGAATTCTTCCAAAATTGGTCTTACCTCTTCCTTTGAATTTGGAATTCTTGATAAATGATCTGCAATAAGATTTTCAGTCCCCTTCTTATCTTTGATTTCCAAATCAAATTCTTGCAGCAATAGAATCCACCGATCAACCCGGGTGTTGATTCTTTCTTTTCAAGCGATACTTAAGAGCAGAGTGGTCGAATAAACTATAACTTTTGAGCCAATTAAATAAGAACGAAATTTATCAAAAGCAAATACTACCGCCAAAAGTTCCTTTTCTGTTGTTGAATAATTCAATTGTGCACCCGACAAGGTTCGACCGGCATAATATATGGTTCGAAAATTTTATTCTTCTTTTGTCCCAAAATAGCTCCTACTTGCATAATTGCTAGCATCACACATCAGCTCAAAAGGTAAATCCCAATTTGGTGCTGCCATGATTGGTGCTGATATTAACTTCTCCTTTAAAGTGTTAAAAGCCTGCATGCATTCAACAGAAAAATTAAAAGGAGCATCTTTTTCCAAAAGATTAGAAAGAGGTTTAGCAATTTTTGAAAAATCTTTTATAAATCGCCCGTAAAATCCTGCATGCCCCAAAAATCCTCGACAAGTTTCACAGATGTTGGTGGAGGTAATTTTGCAATGACTTCCACTTTGGCTCGATCGACTTCTATTCCGTTTTGAGAAATTTTATGCCCGAGCACTATTCCTTCCTGTACCATAAAGTGACACTTCTCCCAATTCAAAACAAGGTTAGTCTCCTCACATCTTTGTAAGACCAAAGCCAAACTATTTAAACAAGAATCAAATGATAGGCCAAAAACAGAAAAATCATCCATGAAAATCTCAATATATTTTTCAACCATATCGTAGAAAAAATAGCCATCATGCATCTTTGAAAAGTAGCTGGTGCATTACAAAGACCAAAGGGCATTCTTCTAAAAGCAAAAGTACCATAGGGACAAGTGAAAGTAGTTTTCTCTTGATCTTCGGTGCAATAGGAATCTGATTATACCCCGAATATCCATCCAAAAAGCAATAAAATTCATGCCCTGCAAGTCTTTCTAACATCTGATCAATAAATGGTAAAGGAAAGTGATCTTTTCTAGTGGCGTCATTCAATTTTCTGTAATCCATACACACACGCCACCCAGTAACTGTTCTAGTTGGAATCAATTCATTATTGTCGTTTTTCTGAACAGTCATACCACCTTTCTTTGGCACCACTTGTACAGGACTTACCCAAGAACTATCAGAGATAGGATAGATGATACCTGCATCAAGTAGCTTAATTACCTCAGCTTTCACTACTTCTTGCATCTTTGGGTTCAAACGCCTCTGAGGTTGGATAGTGGGTTTATATTGCTCTTCCATCAAAATTTTATGCATGCAAATTGAAGGACTAATTCCCTTGATATCAGCTATTTTCCATCCAATTGCACCTTTTATGCTCTCTTAATACTCTGAGCAATTTCTCTTCCATCAAATCTGTCAAAGAAGAAGATATAATTACCGGTAAAGAAGAAACTCCTTCTAAATAAGCATATTTCAAATGAGAAGGTAAGGGTTTGAGTTCAAGAATTGGAGGCTCTTCAATTGATGGTTTAGGCTTTGTAATGTGTTGTCCCAACTCTTCAAATTTAATTGCCTTTTGCCTTGAATATGATGGAATTGCCTCCATGAAATTTGCGTACTCCTTTATCTCCTCATTATGAATATCTTTGTCCCTTGGTTGAATCGGACATGCTTCAAGTGGATCTTCAAAAATATTTTCCTGGAAAACCTTATTCACCAACTTGTCAACTGTCTCAACTCTAAAACAAGAATTATCATCAGATGGATATTTCATTGCTTTAAAAACATTAAATGAAACAAGATCATCTTGAACTCTAAGGATCAATTTCCCCTGTTGTACATCAATAAGAGCTCTTCTTGTTGCTAGAAAAGGTCGACCTAAGATAAGTGGTACCTCAAAATCTTCCTCCATGTCAAGAACTATGAAATCTACAGGAAAGATAAATTTGTCAACTTTTACCAAAACATCTTCCACAATACCTCTCGGATATTTAATTGATCGATCAGCCAGTTGAAGTGACACTGTGGTTATTTTTACCTCGCCCAATCCTAATTTCTTGAAAATAGAATAAGGCATCAGATTAATACTTGCACCTAAATCACATAATGCTTTTTCAAAGTAAGAATCCCCAATAGTGCAAGGAATAGTAAAACTTCTTGGATCTTTTAATTTCGGAGGCAATTTGTTTTGTAGAATGGCTAAACACTCCTCGTTTAACTTCACAGTCTCATAATCCTCCAGTTTCCTTTTGTTTGCCAAAATCTCCTTCAAAATTTTTGCATAACTAGGCATTTGCGCTAAAGCATCTGCAAAAGGAATGTTAATGTGCAAGTCTTTAAATACATCAAGAAATTTAGAAAATTGCTTATCCATTTTGTGCTGCTGGAGTCGCTGAGGGAATGGAATTGGCGGCACATATGGCTTTGGATTATCTGGAAAAAGTTTACTCTTACTTGTCTCCTTCGATTGTTTATTGATCACCTCTTCTTTGTCTCTGATAATCTCTTCTTCTCCCACTTGTTTACCACTTCTCAGGGTAATAGCTTTTATGTTTTCAATTGGATTTTTCTCCGTGTTGCTTGGCAAAGAACCCTGTTGCCTTCCCGACATCATACTTGCTAACTGACCCACTTGCATCTCCAGATTTCTGATTGAAGCCTCTTGGTTTTGAAATCTCACATCCGTGCTTTTGATGAAGTTATGAGTTGTGTTAGCAAGTTTGGTGACTATGTCTTCCAAATTTGACTTTGTTTCTTCTGATTGTTTGAATCCTTGTGGTCTCGTCACATTCTGATTGTTCCATGAAAAATTTGGATGATTGCGCCATCCCGGATTGTATGTGTTGGAGTAGGGATTATTCTGCGACCTGTTAAAATTCCCAACAAAGTTAGAATTTTCACTAGGTTGTTTGAAAGTATTACCTACCTGACACTCTGTGCTAACATGTCCTCCACCACAAAAATCACATGTCAAATTGTGAATTTTCATGGCTGAAACACTCATATTATCAAGCTTTTTGTTGATTGTTTCAAATTGTGCAGCAATTGCAGCAAAAGCATCCACTTCATGAACTCCGCTAACTTTTCGCATTGGCAATCTCTCGCAGGCCACCGATAACTATTGGACGCCATCTCTTCTAATAAATTGTAGGCTTCTTCTGGTGTTTTATTATTTAAAGTCCCCTCTGCAGCTGCATCAATCATAGAACGAAGATTTGCACTAGAGCCATTATAAAAGTTTGTACCTGCATCCATACGGGTAGTCCGTGATGTGGGCATCTCCTAAGAAATTCTTTGAATCTTTCCCATGCTTCATATAATGATTCATTATCCATCTGCATAAAATTAGTAATATCGTTACGCATCTTCGCAGACTTTGCAGGTGGAAAGAACTTACCAAGAAATTTCTGAGCCATATCATTCCATGTAGTAATTGATCCTGCAGAAGAGAAGAAAGCCAACTTTTAGCTTTATCTCTAAGAGAGAATGGAAATAATCTTAATTTAATAGCATCATCTGTAACTCCATTATATTTAATGGTGTCACAGATTTCAAGAAAAGCATCGATATGAGCGTTTGGATCATCGCTTGGTAGCCCACTGAATTGCACCGATTGTTGAAGCATCTGAATAAGTGACGGCTTAATCTCAAAGTTGTTTGCTTGAATTGCAGGTCTTCTGATACTTGATGTGGTGCCTTGAACTGTTGGCGCAGCATAATCTCTTAAGAGTCTACGTGGATTTTCATTATCACCGTTTGCCATCTTAGCGTGATTCTTCTGTTCTCTTAGTCGCCTTTTGAATGTACGCTCGATTTCTGGATCAAGCTCAACAAGTTCCCCTTGTTGGCTACGTGTCATAAACTGATCTACACCCTGAAAAATAAAACAAAACGAAAGCTAGATTAAACTTAGAATTATATGGTATCAATATTAATTAGTATTAAACAAACGATCCCCGGCAACGGCGCCAAAAACTTGTTCGTAAAATTCTAAACGCAAGTGCACGTATCGAACAAGTAATATAATGATGAGATAAAGTATCGTCCCACGGAGATCGATGATTAATAAACCAATTAAATACTAAAACAGACTAATTCTAAAATTTATCTAACAAATCAAAATATAATTAAGAATGAATAAAAACGAAATTTGTTGACTAAATGCAGTAAAATCAATCAGATAAATATGTTAGAGCATCCGATTTCACCATAACCACTATATATGAATTTCATATTGTTATAAATACAAGAACGATATCAAACATGTGATAGCGGAATTTCCTAATCTATTTACTATCCTATCTCTAGGTATAGCAAACCTACTCAGCTTATTAATCCACTATATCTCTATGTGAATTAAAATAAACATGAGTGCATTAAAAACTATGAATATTCCCGGTTTACAATGAGTCTTTTGGATCACCTTATCACCGAAAGCTACACAAATAACGCAGTATATTTCTATCAACGTTTAATTCATGGTAACATATTATAATGAGCAATTGCATATTATCACCTCTCGTCTCAAACATGCACATCGATCATTCAAGTGGTGGCCAGTCACTCAAAAGCATTAAACGCAATAATAAATAACTCACATGAATGAAATCAATTGTAGAACATAAAAATTATGAAATTAACATCATCATGGTTAGGCTACATCGTAGCTCTAACAAAAGAAAATTAGAACATAGTAGAATAAGAAATAAAAATATAAATATAAATCAAACCCAGCATCTTGAATCAAAGAACAAGAATTCTGTCACCACTTTTGTCTTCTCTTCAAAATACTTGAAAAACTCTCGAACAATGGAAAACGATCTAGCTAAAAAAAACCCTAGCTGCTCTCTCTTCCTATTTATAGGAAATCTAAAATATCTACTTGTAGATAACATTAGGAACAAAATCAAGAATTTCCTGATTTGATATCCATCTTCCATCGCTGCTTTTATTTGAATTCCTAATAATTGCCCTTCTTTTCCTTATCTTCTCCATATTTCATTATTCTGCATAAACAAGGAAAATTCAAATAATCAGAAGGAAATTCAAATATTTTCTCACAGATAATGCATTAATTACTGCCTAAAATAGGTAAAATAACTCTATTTTTTATAGAGTTATCAATGAGGAACCAACAGAGCAAACCCTTTGTGTTATCCCCTTCTATCAAACTTCCAGTGAAAATGAGTCTGATGAATCGGAATATGAAGATATTTTTC
This sequence comes from Eucalyptus sideroxylon, assembly GCA_014182405.2. Taxonomy (NCBI): domain Eukaryota; kingdom Viridiplantae; phylum Streptophyta; class Magnoliopsida; order Myrtales; family Myrtaceae; genus Eucalyptus; species Eucalyptus sideroxylon. The sequence goes on along the minus strand of CM024558.2, from coordinate 24,377,492 downwards.
ACATTTCTCCTACATCTTCAGAACCACATCCTGACATATTCTCAAGTCAAACTCACTGTCCTCATTTCCCTGTAAAAATCTTCACCTCAAAGTTTGCCAAGCCTATCAATGTCATTGCTCTCATTGATACCGGAGCAAGTTGTTCCATTCTGGACACTAAAGTTCTGCCTGAAGAATATTGGACTTCTCATATCCGATATTTCAACTCTGCCTCTGGAGATACTTTCTCCACAAGTGTCAGAACCACTCCGATTCCATCGTCCAGTTCTTCCCCGAATGCTCCATAAAAGCAAAAATCTTTGGATCAAACCTCCCCAATAAAGATTTGCTAATTGGGTGGGACATCATGACTCAAATCTCTCAACTCCGCATCATTTCAGGAAAGGGTCTTAGATATAAAAATCATTTCTCTGAGTTCGTTGATATTCAGAGACTCTTTTCCATTCAGATGAGTTTATTAGATCCAATCATGCAAAAGTTGCTAGAATCCTGCTCGGAATCCCACTCAGAATTCGCTCAAAAATGTTCTCATCCTTTATGGGAAAATCCAGAATTCTTTATTCGCCTCCCCTTCAAGAAAAATGAAGATATCAACCCAACAAAGGCGAGTCATGCAGGAATGAAGCTAGAACACTTGGCTTTAGCTCAAAGGGAATGCTCAGAATTATTACAACAAGGCCTTATTGAAGTTTCGATTCTCAATGGGCTTGTGAAGCCTTTTATGTCAATAAGCGCGCCGAGCGAACGAGAGGAAAATGAGACTGGTAATCAATTACCAACCTCTTAATCTTTTTCTCCAAGATGACAAGTTTCCTTTACCATCCAGAGATTCTCTTTTTAGTGGTTTAACCAAGGCCCATATCTACTCCAAATTCGACCTCAAAGCCGGATTTTGGCAATTGGGCATTCATCCTGAAGACAGAACCAAAACAGGATTCTGTATCCCAAACCAACACTTTCAGTAGAAAGTTCTTCCTTTTGGCTTAAAGGTTGCCCCATCCCTTTTCCAAAAGGCCATGTGTCGTATTTTCCAACCCATTTTGTCAACTGCAGCAGTATATATCGACGATATTCTACTCTACAGCCCTGATGAACAGAGCCACTGCCAACTCCTTGAGAAATTTGCAGAAATCGTGAAAAGGCATGGCATTATGCTTTCCCAAAGGAAAATGAATATTGCCCAGACAGAAATTGAATTTCTTGGTATGCACCTCAACAAGGGTACATACTATCCAGGGCCACACATTGTACAAGAATTATTGAAGTTTCCTGAAAAAGACTTCACAAAAAAACAAGTTCAGCAATTTCTTGGGATAATTAATTATCTTAGAGCTTTTGTCCCAAACATTGCAAAGCTTTTGATTCCTTTGCAATCCATGCTAAAAAAGAATCCCCCACCTTGGGGAAAGATCCAGACTGAAGCAGTTGCTGAGCTTAAGGAGATTATGCAGAATCTCCCACCATTACAAATACCATCAATAGGGAAACGAATTCTTCAAACTGATGCCAGTGATGAATACTGGGCGGCTGTCCTTTTTGAAGAAATTGATAGTAAGAAACATCTCTGTGCTCACAAGAGTGGAAAGTTTTCTCAAGCTAAAATGCATTACCATTCCACTTTTAAAGAAATCCTGGCAGTTAAAAATGGAATCAAGAAGTTTGAATTTCATCTCATCGGCCATTACTTCTTGGTAGAACTAGACATGGCATCTTTCCCTCAGATGACCAAGTTTAAACAGAAGCAGATTCCAAACCCTCAATTGCTTCGATGGGCTGAATGGTTCTCAAAATATTCTTTTGAAACCAAACACATTCCTGGGAAAAAGAATGTTCTTGCTGACTTTTTGTCAAGACCCAGAGCACCAGCAGAGATCAACATGTACATCAAGAGGCCTGCCTTTCATATGCTCAATCATGGCGTCAAATACAAGATTGAGAAAATTAAAGACTCGCCAAGCCAGAAATATCCCCAGGAGATTATTCAACAAATCCAGAACGACAGTCTTACTGAGAACATGGAGAACCTCATGTGGCAATGCCACACAGACCTTTTCAGATTCAATGGAGGTTCGATTCTTTATCATTTCGGGTTAAATTTAAATTATCCTTTCATTCATCCCCTAATCTGGAAGGAAGATGATTTCCCTGATCAGCTCAAAACGCTGTTATGGTACTTAACCAATAAGTACTTGATAGCCATTGAAATTCCCACCAGAAGATTCATTGCTAATCTCACCAGGATATTCATGCTCGGAAAAAACATCGAAAAGAATGTGATAGAAATCTTTTAGATTTTCTAAATTGGTTCTATCATCCTACATGTTGGAGACAAGATTTGGAAAGAGAACTAAGAACCATGACACAAAATCCTGAGGTTCACACCATCCTGGTTTTCAGACGTCCATGGAATTTTTCTAGAAATAATGGATGTATTATTGATGTACCACTCGAAATAGGAACCACAACCTATAAACCTCACTTGAACAGCCGAGAAGCCCGGATTCACAAATCTTATCCGAGATCCGTTAGATTTTGTGAACGTGAATACCGAGAACTCCGAGAGAATCCTATGCCGAAAACAAGACCATTCCCGAAGATGTCCGGAATAATGTACCCACTACGTGGGATCATTATGACCTAGCACCAGAAGCTAAGGAAGCACTCAGGCAACACAGACAAGCTGCATCGTCCCAAGAGCATGAAATGACAAGTGAAGACGACATTGTCCAGTCAACTCAAGACCCCTATGCACGCTTTGGAGGCCTTCTGTCCCAGAATCCCTACGAACAGGGAGCTTCATCCTCATTCCAAAACATGGATACGTCCTTTTATGCACAGCCATCCAATTGGCCTCAGCCAAGCATGCCAAACATTCTTGCCAACACTATAAGTGAAAATACAAACTGGGCAGAAGAAGAAGCATCCCATTAGGCTCATGAAGCATCCTCATCTCAAAGGCTGAACCAAATTCTTTCACCTCAAGACCTTGAAGCCCTCCAGCAGAAATATGAAGCACATCTCCTAGAAGACAGTTTAGATGACGACTCAGTATGTAGCTACAATGCACGTGACGGACGAGATCGTTGAGTCCGTACAATTTCACTGTAGCATAGTATTGTTCACTTTTACTGTAGCACTAGGCTAGGGAATGTACTGTTCACAGTACAGTTACTGTTCATAGTGTGCGAATAATTCCCTCCCGGAAAGTTCCAGTGCCTCTGTTTGTATCTGGACCCGTGAGTTGGTCCCTGTGTGTCCTTGTTTCCCTTTATTTGCCTATATAGGGCATTGTTGTTGTATGGTTTTGGGCATGGTCCCCTGAAGTAAAGAGTGTGCTTTGTGAAAAACATCTATGGCTTTCTAAATCTTCCTTCTTCTCTAGCCTGATAGGATCATTCGAGAAATGCAGCTTGGGTAGATTAGAAACGTTTCCATCCTGGCATCTTCTGAGTGTCTCTAGGCTCTGGATTAAAGGGCTGAGTGGTTTTCTGCTAAAAGGCTGTCCCTGAAGGGCTTGAACGTAAATGGTAAGCGAACTGTGGCGACCCAAATCGAATCGGGGGCCGTCGAGGGGTGCCACAACAAAATACCTGGGAACCGCCCGGACCCGGCGGTTCTTGAGGGAACTGGTCCGGTTCTCGGTTCCAATTTATGGGAACCGGTGGATACCAGTTCGGTTCCGGGTTCCATGGGCGGATCCGCCCGCTCGCCCACCCGGACCGGAACCTTTTTAATATTAAAAAAAAGAGATTAGTAAAAGAAACTCTAGATCTCATCTCACTCCTTTCGTCTTTGGCTCCTAATCCTATCACCACTTCACTGCGTTTACTTCTCCCACTGTTCGCATCTCTACGTACTTAAATTTGGTTTTTATTTCTTTGGCTTGCTTTGATGTTACGTAGTCGTTCTATGTTGAAAATCAAAATTGTTTCACGTCAAGATCGGTTCCATGGATCTACTTAGGAACCGGACCGGACTGACGGTTCGGTTCCCGGGTGGATCCATGCAACAAACGGGTGGATCCTGATTCCCATTTTTCGGAACCGGTCCTTAGCGGGCGGTTCCCGGTTCTAGGTCGGGAATCGCCCGCCCGGACCATGCACACCCCTACTTGTTGGACGTCGGCTTCCACCGGCGGAGGGAAGAGAGAAGAAGCAAAAAAAGAAGGAAAAAAAGAAGGAAAAACAGTAACGAAGGACTAGATCGGACATTTATCAATAGTTCATGAACCAAATAGAGCCGATCGAAAATTCAGAGACTAGATCGGATATTTATCAATAGTTTATGGACCAAATTGAACCGATCGAAAGTTTAGGGATGAAATTGCACATTAAATAAAAGTATATGGACCATTTATGACATTTTTCCTAAAATTTGTAAGGACCCGGCCAAGGCCTTGCGAGACTCTTTTGTTTACTACTTTAAAGGACTTGATTCGCGAGTTTCAGGCAGGCTCATTAAAGCCGGCCTTAACTTTCACGTATTAGGATCTTGGGAGAGCCGAAAATCATGCCGAATTAGTCATAACCATTGGTCGTTGCAAAGCTCATACAATAATTGGCGGAGGTTGAGTGTCCACCGAGCAGGCGTCTTTCCATACGAGCTTGTCCGGAGGCCAGTTGGATGGGACACGACGATGTTGACGGCTCTATTTCTTGTGCCGATGGAGATATCAAGGACGCCCAAGTCCAGTCCCATGTGAAATATGCCTAGAAAAGGATAGACAGACATCATTCCCTCCAAGGGTTTTTTCTTATGATTCAGTCCACATCGACATTGGAAGTCCAAATCACCAACCACTATAGAGTAATTACGGAGCCGTCCAGGTCGCTGGAAAATGTAGCTGCCATTGATAGTAAGGACAGATGACTCTTCTATATATAAATTTTAGAATCTCGTTTGATGCGATTTTCATCACTGAGTGATACTACTGCTTATGAAAAGGGTGGAAAAACGCGAGCAGAGATTAGGTATACAGATTAGGTGTACGGTGCCTTGGAAGTTTCTTGAGATCATCTTCTTTAATATGAATACGTGTCTTGATTAGTTTTCGAAATTAAAGTTCATCTAAATCGGCTATTGCTGGTCAAAAAGGTGGGAAAGCGCAAGTAGAACTTAGGTGTACGATGCCTTGGAAGTTTTTTGAAATTAAAGTTCATTCAATTAGTAACTTTAAGGACAAGTATTTTAGTCCCATGATATCTTTCTCTCTCTGTCCCCCACAATTTCCTTGGAAAGAACAGTGGATAGATTTACTCAATTAATGGCAAGATAAAGGGATTTGTTCGATAAAATAATGGGTTTGTTGTACTATATTGAGTTAGATTCTCTATTCCATTCCATTCCATTCCATTTACCCTAATATCATTACCTATAGAGGCATTTTAGGAGTCATTGAGCAATAGCCAAATTTAGCAAATAGAGTATGTCTTGTTTCTCAATATGGAGCCACTTGCTATTATTCCGACTTTCCAATTAGTTTCAATTGAAATTTGCAACAAGTAGGGGGAGAATGATATGAGACCCTCTCCAGGAATCATTTTAACTTTTCTACACATACATCATGCATGACGATAACATTGATTCTTTTTAAGGAAAAAGAAGATGTGGCATCTGATTTGAGATGATTCAATGGAGTGCCATTGCAAATTACTAAATTATCCTCTCTTCTTTAAATAGTAAATTCGGACACGTTATTGTCATGGATATTGTCAATGAATAACCAGCTATTACTATTGCAATTACAAGAAATTTCACAGGCGAATCACCTTAGGTGATGTCTTCGCATATTCAAATATTCACCTGAAATTCGATACATCATCTCTAAGATCAAATTTAATATAATCTTGGGTTCCCTAGCATTTTACTCCTATGTAATAGCAGGAGTAGGAATACAAAAGAAGGGCAAAAAAAATTGTTCTTTCTTGAATCAATTTAAGATTTCAGTTTCTATAATTAAGTATATTTTGTAAGCCCCCTTTTTAGGGTACTATTCTGGTTGACCCCTCCTCCCCTCACTTCATCTGCACAAAATGAACAACCAGAAGATCACCAGCGCCGCCGATCCGAAGCCCACGCACAGGGCGTCCAACGTCCCTTCCGCCCTCACCCGCCGCTCCTTCCTTTCCCGCCGCCTCTCCAAGAAATCCTCGTACCTCCTCCGCCCCTCCTCCTCTTCCCTCGTCTTCTTCCCCCTTCGCGCCTCCATAGCCCTCCGCAAGATCACCAGGCTGTCCCCGCCGTTCAGGTACGTCCCCTCCATGTCCTCTGCCTGCACGCTCACCTCCCTCACCTGCATAGCCCCCCGCAGCGACCCCCGCACGTGACGGCGATCGTGCAGGCCACCCGCTCCGCCGCCGTGCCCCGCTCTCCGGAAGACAGTACCGTCACGAACCGCGCGTGCACCTCCCCGCTGAGCCAGTGGCGCTGGATGGATACTGGGGCGGCGCTCGAGAGGTTCATCGCCCGCCGGCCCTCCGGGTCGATCAGGACCCAGCTCAGCCTCAGGCCGTCGCCGAGGTCGCCGCACTCGTCGTCGGGGCTCGGGAAGGGGACCGGCGTGGACACCGCTTCCTTTGGCTCCAGCATGTCGATGCGGAACGGGGAGCACCGGAACCACCCGGTCTCGGTCTCGGTCTCGGCGGTCTTGCTGAAGATGAGCTGCCCGCGGTAGCGGATGTCGACGGCCGAGATCAGCTCCGACGGGCGGCGGCGGAGTTCTGGAGGCGGAGGGGGACGCGCCGTCGAAGGAGAGCCGGGGTCCTCGGCGGGGAGGGGGTACGCGTCGGCGAAGAAGGAGCGGTGGCCGCCGGGAAAGGTGGAGACGACGCGGGAGACGCACGGCGCGTTGATCGACGGCCAAGCGGAGCGGGAGATGTCGGCCCAGAGGCGGTCGTCGGACGAGAGCGCGCGGAGGTCAGAGGAGACGCAGGAGGCGGAGGCGAGGGCGGGGCCGTCGAGCCGAGTGAGGATGTGGGATTGGAGGATGTCGTGGTGGATGTCGGAGAAGGCGGTGGCGGTGGCGGTCTTGGCGGCGGACGGCGGCGGAGTCGGGCCGGAGACGGGGCTGAGAAGGGAACGCATGGCGGCGTTAGCTTCAGGGTCACTTCGAGACAGTCACGAGACTCGCGGAAGTTAGGATTCGGAGGAGGTTTTATATGCCATACTAGCGAACACGAGAATTAGTAATGGTTTTCGTTTTTTCAAAAATGCAACTATATTATAGTTTATTTGTTCGTTTACCCCTCCTTTTTTATTTTTATTTTTTAATGTTTGAGTAGCCCTTCGTTGATCGACTGCTTTGCTTAGTTGACCGGGAGTTTTAATTTCTTTGACTTTAGTTTTGGGGAAGGATTTGACCGGGACTTTCTCGCCCTGACAACTGCATCGGACCGTCCATTTCTTTCATGTAAAATCTTGCAATCGCAGCCGTTAAATATTTACCAATTGTTTTGCAAGGACGGCCACTGCAATCCGCGAGTCATTTCCGTTTCGCATCTGACAATACGATATGTCACCTTTATCACTTGGTCACGTTGTCCTATCATTCTTATATTAATGTCGTGTCATCATTTTCGGCCATTAAACGAGGGGCAAGGTGACAGACAGACATTTTATAAATTATCGACGCACAACCGAAGAAATTAAGAAATTCCACAAAAATAGTTGTGAAATATAGTGTTGCTCAATGACATTAATGAAATCGCACTCAGAGCCTAGGAGGGCAACAGTATTCGCAAAGATCTCCTTCGGCCGGATGCCTCCGTAGTTATGTTCCATTATCACGCAATCATACAAATCATATCATCATGTCACGCTACTTGACATGTTATATGATTACGATGTTGTTAATTAGCAACTTTGTTAAATAGTCAATGTTAATTAGCAACTTTATCACTTTAAAATGGAGAATCATCATGCATCAAAACAAAAGGAGATGATTTCTAGTGAATAAACTATAGGAATTATCTCGCCCGATCGAACTCTCGTGTATGCGAGCTCTCTCTACCCTTTGGTAGCGATGTCTCCTCCCCAAACCCTAGAATTTGACTAAATCCATCAAATTTCTAGTCCTTTTGTTCTTGTAACTGTTTGATTCACTAAAAACAAAAACCCCAAAAATGTTTTCGCAAGCTAGTTTCGTCGAGTATGGTGGCTGTCTAATCATTACATAGTGCAGAAGCTTTACTGGATCGGTAGGATCTCCGACTTCTGTGATTCCAATCAAGGTTTGGATTTCCTTTCCTCTCGCTGAGTTAATGGTATCCGGATGAAGAAGTTTGTACTCTGGTTCTGGACTTCTGGTGCAATGGTGGGTTGTTGACCACGATTCTGATCTATACTTATGGATCATGGTAGATGCTTCTGGTGGGTGGTATAAATACGATTCTGATCTGTACTTTTTGGAACAAATTCACCGTAGTTGCTTCTGTGAAAGGGTGTGGATCCAGCTCTGATAAGGAGATCAACTGAAAATAGTATTGAGCTCTTCGTCAGCAAGATGTTTGATAAAATGTATAAGCGGGACTTCAGAAATATTCAGAACTATTGACTGTTGCCATCAACTTGTTTTATGGTCTTTACACAGCATGGACAAAAAAGATGACAATGAGTTGCGGGTTGCAGCATTATGTAAACGTTTAGGTCATCTATGGTCTGAGGAAGATGTGGTTGAAGTAAATCCGGAGATATCCTTACAGAAAAGAGATGAATGTAAGAGAACAATTTTGGGTAAACTTTACTCAAGACCCAATGTCAATGTTCCAGCATTCTTCACAACTATAAAGAAAGCATGGAAAGTGGAGGCAGTAGAATGTGCACAAAAAGGAATAGGGCTCTTTACCTTTGTATTTCAATCGAGGTGGAAAAGGACAGAATCCTCAAATCTGCACCTTGGTGTTATTCCAAAGAATCTACTTGTACTAAAACAAGTGCGAGCCTGAAATTACAGAACACCGTTATGATTTTTCAAGAGCAGCCTTAAGGTCGAATGGAGGAATTCCCCCGGTTGGAGGGTGGAAACAGTTTACCATGAATTGGGGAAAAGCTCGGCCAGGTCCAGAAATTCAGCTTGAAACCATGGGAAACCTGCAGCAAAAAAGGAGGAAGAGTCGAGTGGAAGTAGACTTAACTACTCCTCTGAAAGCAGGAACCATCCTGGATATTGGCCATAAATGGTTGTGGGTTGAATATAAATACGAAAGACTACCCCATTATTGTTACTCCTGTGGAAGGATAGGCCACTATGCACAAGATTGTTCAGAAATCCCTTATGCAGAATCTCCATGGGCAATTGACAAAATTGGCTCCTATGGACCATGGTTGAAAGCAGAAGTCAGTGATCACAGCCCTTATTGGGAGGCCTTTTATGGCAACATAGAAGAAGATATTGCAATAGAAGAAACCATACCCGAAGAACCCTCTCAAGGCAGCAAGCAGGATCTAATAATACGAGAGAAAGATACAGAAATGCGTCTTGAAGCATGCAGTAAAAGAAGAGCAGAAAGTCCCATGGAGCCGGAGATATTGGAGACCCCTATTACAAATCAGCAGGTTATCAAAGATCATGGAAAACAGATTCTTTGCTCAGATGCTCCAATTCAGAATTCTTTGAAGATAGGAAAGAGTAGCAAAAAGAATATGAAAGTGCAGAAAACTAAAAAACAGAAATGCCTACCTGAACCTATACCTCTTATCATCGATGATTCAGGCATGACGGAAACCCCAGTGAAGTTGCTTAAGGATGGCACCGATTGGGCTTTGGTGGCTAGCCCTAATAAGCCACCAAAGAAGACATGAAAATTATTAGCTGGAATTGTCAGGGGCTGGGCAATCCCCTGACAATTCAAGAGCTAAGAGCATTAATTGCTCTGGAAAGGCCCAGTATAGTTTTTCTAATGGAGACCAAAAACAAAGCAACGAGGGTGGAAAGTATATGCAGGAAACTTCAATTTCAGCACTTCTTTTTAGAAAACCCGACGGGTATAGCAGGGGGATTGGCGATAATGTGGAATGAGGAAGTATCATTGCAAGTGCAAAGCAGTTCAAAACAATATATTGATGTTAAATGCATTGAACCAGCCAGGCATTTAGTGATGCAGATCACCTTTATTCATGCGTCCACAAATTTTGGTGAGAGGATACAACTATGGCAGCATCTCGAAGATAGTGAAACCCCACGCTAACCCATGGATATGCATGGGTGATTTCAACGAGATTCTATACGTGTGGGAGAAGGTTGGGAGAAGGGAAGCAGATAACAAAAGAATTACAGCATTTAGAGACATGCTTAATGAGTTATCCCTGATGGATATGGATAGTCAAGGATGCGCATTTACGTGGGCAAACAACAGAGAAGGGGACGATCTTGTGAAAAAAAGATTGGATAGGGCGTTATGTACCTTGGAATGGCGCGTAATCTTCCATGAAGCAGAACTCCATGCTCTTCCAGCGATAGGCTCGGATCACAGCCCTCTTGTTCTGAGGCTATACCCTGCACAAAAGCGAAGAAGAAAAGAATTTAAAATGGAGGCTTTCTGGTTAGAAAATGAAGAATATCACGATGTTATTTACAATGTGTGGACTAACTCAGCCTATCCTCAGCCAACCTTTTCAAACAAGCTTCAAGAGACAGCAAAAAAATTGACACAAAGGGAGTCAAAAAAGTTTGCTCATGCACCCAAAGAGGATAAGAGAGTTAACTCAGGCCCTCACAAAAATGACCAATCAGCCACATTCAAGTAGAAAGGAAGAGAAAAGCATCATCCACCAGATAGACACATTAAGAAAGCAAGAGGAGCAATATTGGGGATTGAGGTCGAGAATTAAATGGCTTCAAAGTGGGGAGACAGAAATACACGGTTCTTTCACGCTACAACAGTTCAAAGGAGGCGTCGAAATCAGATTACGATGCTGAAAGTCGAAGATAACAGATGGTGTCGGGATTCAGCAGAAATCAGGAACCACATTACAAATTATTACAGAAATATATATACAACAGCAGGGGTACGTCATTATCAGCCCGTATTATACCAATGCCACACTCTTATTGATGATCGCATAAATGCATCGCTGGTGGCTAATCCCACAATGGAGGAAATCAAAACAGCAGTTCATCAATTGGGAGCATTGAAAGCGCCTGGCCCTGATGGGTTCAACGGTATGTTTTATCAACATGATTGGGATATTATGCAGACTGACCTTTTCCACCTGGTACAGAGCTTCTTCAATACCGGTGTTTTGAATCCTCATCTAAACCAAACTTATATCGCCTTGATTCCCAAAGTGAAAAACCCTGAGACAATTTGTCAGTTTAGACCTATCAGTCTTTGCAATTTCAGTTATAAAATCATATCAAAACTACTTGCAAATAGATTGAAGCAATGGCTGCCAGAGATAATCGAACCTGAACAGAGCGCCTTCGTACAGGGGCGACAGATACAGGATAATATCCTGATAGTGCAGGAAGTGCTACACCAGCTGCGCATCACCAAAAGAAAGAAGAAACATCAGGCGGTACTGAAATTAGACATGCAGAAAGCATATGACAGAATTGAATGGGATTTTCTTCGGGATTGCATGCTGCAAATGGGTTTTTCAGAGAAATGGGTGACTTTAATAATGCAATGCGTCACTACAGTGTCCTTCAGTGTTAAACTTAATGGAGAACCTACCCCGTTTTTTAAGCCTTCCAGAGGTCTAAGGCAAGGAGACCCATTGTCGCCTTATTTATTCATCCTAATCACTAACGTTTTAACGTGGTTGATGAAAAAAGCGGTAGCAGAAGGCAGCATACAAGGTATCCAGCTCAACAGGTTCTGTCCTAAGCTTTCTCACCTTATGTTCGCGGATGATGTTATTTTCTTTATGGATGGGACTTTAAAGGAATGTCAGAATTTGACACTTACAATTAATCAGTATTGCTACGCAACGGGGCAAGCTATTAACTTAAACAAGTCAGGCGTTCACTTTAGTAAGAATTGTCCCCCACTACTTAAGAGGAATATGGCTCAAGAGCTGAGGGTGCCTATTTTTGAGAAAACAGGGAAATACCTAGGTATCCCTACAGAATGGGGACAATCTAAAAAAGAATTATTTGCATGGATATTAACCAGAGTGAACTCAAAGCTGGAGGGGTGGAAGGAAAAATTACTTACCAAGGCAGGGAAGGAGGTCTTGATTAAGAGCGTGGTGCAGGCCATACCAACCTATGCCATGTCGATCTTCAAGCTACCCCTGTCCATCTGCAGAGCAATCGAAAGGCGAATAGCGTCCTTCTGGTGGCAGAAAGGAGACTCAAAGTCAGGAATTCACTGGAAGAACTGGGAAGCTATGAAGACAAGAAAGGATGAAGGAGGGATGGGGTTCAAAGACTTAATTACCTTCAATTCTGCAATGCTAGGTAAACAGGTCTGGCGTCTACACAATTCCCCGGATGCGTTATGGAGTAAAGTTTTAAAGGGCATATACTTTCCTCATGGAGATATATGGAGTGCACAGAAGGGCCAGCGATCCTCGTGGGGATGGCAAAGCATGATGTTGGGGCGAGACTCTATGAAACCGTATGTCAAATGGTTAGTTGGGGATGGCAAATCAATCAAAATAAGAGAGGAAAAATGGTTATCACAGAGTTAACAGGGAATCAAAACCAAACAGATCCAACAATGGTTGAAGATTTGATAAACGAAGAAACCCGAACTTGGAATCGACCCTTATTCATCAGTACTTTGAAGAGAAAATCGCAAGCGAAATTCTAGCTATTCCCTTGAGTAAAGATGCCAAACCAGACAGTAGAATATGGACAGGAAATTGCAAAGGAGAATTCACGGTGAAAAACGGATATAACAGAATCCACGCATGGACCACTCGATCAATTTCACGAAAAGCATCGTGCTCTTACCAACCCCACGATCGTTATGGACGCAGATCTGGAGTCTCTCTGTCCCACCAAAAATCAGAACCTTTCTCTGGAGTATATGTCACAGTGCTATTCCCACAAGGGAGAACCTCTACAAAAAGAAGATCAGCCCCGACCCTTTATGTCAGATATGCCATACGCATATTGAAACCACCGAACATCTCTTCCTATTCTGCAAGTGGACTAAAGAAATTTGGAAAAACATATGGCTACGTGGGACGAATATGTGGAAACAAATCAAAAGGCTAGATCAGTGGCTTTCGGCAGCATTCGAACCACAAAAGGGCTTACCTGAAAAAGAGTTCATCGCAGGGATCCTATGGCAGATCTGGAAGGCTCGGAACGCACAGATTTTCAAAGGAAAAACCCCAAGCCCGACGGACGTCCTTGATCTCGCACAAACCCAGAATTTAGCCTTCAGCAGAGGAAGAAAGAAAAACCCTAATCAGACCACATCTGACCGCTTACCAGAGGTCTGGATCCCACCGGGAAAACGTCAATTGAAAGTGAATGTCGACGCCTCATGGGTACCGGGAGAATTTCTCTGCTCAGTGGCCGGAATCGCAAGAGATGATGAGGGTTCTGCAGTCGATGGCTTTGTGGTAGAGGCTAGGGCTTCATCGTCGGTTGAAGCAGAAGTGGAAGCCCTTTTACACGGTTTAGACTTTATCTCAAGCTGGAAGTCTTCGCACGTGAAGGAACGAAGTGAAGTAGTTCACTTTATCTCGTGAAAGCGATAGTTTACTGGTGGTGGACTGCGTCATGGGCCGGGCCGAGATACCATGGAATGTAAGAGAGAAAATTCAACGATGCCAACAAGAACTCCGTCTGGGCCAACATAACAGTAATCCACTGTCCCCGGGAGGCAAATCAAGCCGCTGATTGGCTGGTACGCACTCATCGTGCAAAGAATCTTCCTCCAAATTGGGTTCATATACCCCCTCTATCTCTATGGAATATTTTAGTTTCAGAATGTAACCCATCGTTGTCTTCTAAGACTACTTAATCTAATGCATCAGTATCTCTTTTGACCAAAAAAAAAAAAAAAACTATAGGAATTAACCAGTAAAAAAAGGTGGCGATTATATGACTTTAGGATTTCATGCATGTTAGGCATGTTTCATTTTGATATAAGGTGACTATATGACTTTTCTTTAATGCCTAAGATTCAATTCTAGGGTCCTCAACCTGATTGACCGCAGTTTAAAGGATATCTCCAGAGAAAATTCCTATTTTGCTCTTTTGTCCTCTTCGCTGCAGCTCTCCCTATCGAACTAAAAAAAAAAAAAAAAACAAATACACTTGAAAACCTGGTTGAGGTCCAATCATTGAGTTTTGTGACATCACTCAGCATGTAATTATCAAGAGGACTAATAATTGTGAGGTCCACTTGTGCTATTTCACATAATTGTACAATTAGGTGATTTTCGTGTCCACCAAATATCTTCAATGTGCCCAAACAATATACTTGAATGCCAATTTTAATTAATGAACCTCAATTATTTTATTTGAAATCACATAATTGGACCTTTTTTTTTTTAACGACGTAATTGATATAAAATAGTTATGACGAGGCCGTAAGGTACCACAAGATGCGGGCATTACATCTTCCACTGGGAAAATTGTTCAATTGGCTCTAAACTTATTGTATGGATGTTAATTCAGTTTTGAACTTCCAATTTTATTAATTTAGTACTAAATCTTTGCATGAAATTTCAATTTAGTCTTTTTTGACCAAGTTTTGCTATAAAATCGCTGATGTGGTGATGTGTCATATAGGATGGCTAAAGATGGTTGGATCACCACATCAGCGAGTTCCAACTAAAATTGAACGGAAATATTGCATCGGAATTCATTGCAAATGTTTAAGATTAAACTAGTAAATTAAAAATTTTAGGATTGAATTGACATCAATAAAATAGGTCTAGGACTAATTGATAATTTTCTCTCTTTCGTCTCTCATTAGGTGTTGTCATCACCAATCATGGATGTTGATCCCTTCTCTCTAGCCAATGATCCAAACCATCTCTGATTCGATATGTTTTGACTCCACCTTGCGCTTTATGCACTAACTAGATATCCACAATAAAAAGATTTTAAACAATGAGGATATAAATATATTGATCATAGAATCACAACTTATGAAATATCAAATGAATGTGGCATGAATGCCATTCCACTTGATTTGACCTTATATCAAAACACAATGATAACCTTTTAAAACATTAATGAACTGTCTAATATATCCCTTTCTCCCTTAAGAATCAGATGCGGTGGTCCAAAAGCCAATTCGGTATATTATCATTAGGCATGTTGGGCCTAATATTGGAAAAAGGGGCCCGCCTAAGCCCCTCTTGTCAGTAAATAAAATCGATAAAAGACAGAGCGAAGACTCCACGCATCGCCTTCTGACTTCTTCATAATTCACGACCAATATGGATTATACTAAGATTCTTTATTAAAATTTACTTATTATACATATATATCTCCGACAAAATCACACAGTACAGAGGAGTCTTGCCAAGTCACTTTGGTAGACAAAGCTTTCGTAAAAGATTCTACTATTATTCTTTAGCACACTTCTCTAATAGTTTATGCTCCTCGGACTTGTAAAAGTAACATCATGGTCGATTAAAAATTGTTGCTTGTAGTTGGGCCAGTGCATAAATTAATCAAATTCAAATGCATCGTTTTCTCTCGACATAGTATGGTAATGTCACGACGGACAAGAGTTACATCATGAGATCGATTTCAAGCTTCTGCAGTGGATCTTCCTCTTGGAAATTAGTGCAACATAGTCAAACCGTGGATTGACCCTTGGATTGAACAAAACGAGATTGTGGCCTATGTCGCTTTCGATACATGGAAAGCCGAAGCTGTTCTTGAGGGGTGGATTTCTGTGGGCAGGCAAACGTCGATGATTGCTCTGGCTCTTTCGTTCTGAGTTAGGTTAGGGCATTTGCTAGGGGTTTGGTCAATTGCTTGCCTTTGCCGTCACGCATCCTCGATTACTTTTTTGATTAAGCATATGATGATACGGACACGTTTTGCTCGATGGGGAGCAAGTCGGTCGGTGCAGATTTCTCTCGAAAACGACGTGTCAATGCGCATGGCTGGCGGGCAATTTGAGTTAGGGAAACCAGCATGGTCATCTTATCAAGAGAGAGATGCACATCTAAGTACGTGGAGATGGGGATTTGAGTTCTATCCTTGTTGCTCTTTAGAGGAGAACACATTGATACATTTAGTGATGATTGTGTCCATAAATCCTTACCGACGATGATATCATGATGGATAATTTTAGCCACGTTCATGGCCGTAACGTTGGCATATGAGTTAGGTTCCATCCATAATGGTGGGGATATATATTTTACTAACATGATTCTAGTAGTTTACTTGTTCCCTTGGCTTTTGCGCTTCTTTCTTTCTTCGTTTAGCCTTATTACTTCTTCCCAATCCCTGCATGGTAAGCTTTTTTGCACGCCATGACCGGTGCCGCACGTCCATTGATGCCACCAGCCCTTGTGGACGTGCCTTTATTCACCGCCAATGCCACCGCTATCATCACTCCTTCGACTCAATCAATGTCTTTGCATAACATCCCCGTCCCTCCCCTTCAATAATTTTGAGACATGATCATAATTGATCGGTTATCTAGAAGAGAATTGGTAATGATAACCCACTGCCGTGATCCCACACTTAAATTGAAGTTCTTGAGGTTAGGTATTGAATCCATAATCATCGACTCTTGAGCCCTTGTGGACACGCCTATAACCATTGCCAATGCCACCGCTATCATCAATGTTTCAACTCAATCAATGTCTCTACATAACAATATCCTCCCGTCCCTAGTTTATCTCTTTCAATAAACTAGGATCACAATTGATTGGTTATCTGGAGGAGAACTAGCATGGTAACCCATGGTGATGACCCACCACTTAGATTTGAGTTCCTAAGGGTAGGCATTGAATTCATAATCATCGACTCCTGAGCCTTGCAAAATATAGGAAACCCTCACCATTCAGTCAAGTCTCAAATGGGTTGATGGAGCTGTTGTCAGGTGTAAACTCTCGACATGGTAGTTAGAAACATTGATCCTTGACCTTCTCAAATCGCACGGGTCGATGCCCTATTCAATTCTTTATACTGCAGCCATTATTTTGCATATTCCTTCTTCGTTTCGGTCGAGATGGGGTGTCACATCGGTCTTAAATGTCTCCATATTCGTTGGAGAACACGACGCCCCTAGTGATGGTAGTAGGGTTTACGATCCGGGACCCACTTCTCTCATTAATAATCTCATCTTCTTGGTGACACTAATTGGCCCTTTGAAATTGATTTGCGTTGCTCTCTGTCGCAGGGTCCGTGGATTGCGAATTCCAACCGTTTCAAAATTGTCCCCATGAGAGACGAAGTTATCAAATCGAAACTCCCAATTTCCTTTTTTATTTTCTTCCTTTTGTTTCCTTTTTGCCGTAGAAATATTTAGTTCAGGGATTAGAACCGCCGTGTTAGGTGAGCTTTCATTCTCCGTGGACCGCATGCGTGCGTAGCCTCTACATCAGAAATGGATGATGCCAAACTCCCACGAGAACAGAATTTTTGCACGAGAGAGTTGATTAAAGAGTACAGGGAGGCCTTTCCGTCCAACGGGCGATAGGGATTCTATCTATGGATGTGGTGGGGGTTGCATTAGTAATGAGCAAGTCGTCCAAACGCAAAAGATTGATATCCCCTAAATTTATCGGATAACTTCTTTGGGGGCCGACGTATCAGCATTCAGTGATTTTGGATGTTCCTAGTTTAACTCCCATTTCTTCTATCTCTCTGGTTGCCTTTGAACCCCGATCTGGGGTCACTTGAGGTTGAGCCTAGGTACTTTGATTACGACCCACGCACCTAGCTGTCAGGCTAGACTCCTTCAAACATAGACAAAGAGGTGGAGACATGGGTAATAGGGAAGAAATAGTATTATGTGAGCTGATGTTTTAAAAGCAGCATTTTTCGCGTACGAAAACGTGTTTCTTACTAAAGTTTTTCCATTAACTCATTTTGAGTTATAGATTTGACGTAAATCTAACTTGAATCATATTAAAATTTAGGGATGTTCTGCAGAAGTGAGATTATATAATCTAATATTAAGTGTGTTGGAATTCAGATATACTTGGAATTATTTCGTATCTTACCAAAATTATTCAAAGGTGTATTCACTATGTCTTTATTTTTGCTTACACAGACAATTGTGGAATTTCCTACACCACAGACTAAACTTATTGAGATTCAATGTACTATTCTTGAGACAATTTTTGATGAAGTTTCTTAAATCTCTCGGGTGTAGAATGAAGTGGTTGTAGCTCCACTTAGGAGATTTGTTAAGGAAATACGATCAGTTATACCATCAAACTATATAATCTATCTGTGAGAGCATGACTATGATATCTGCTGCATTGTTGATCTAATGACTCATATAAATGTTGTCTCTTGTCCTCAATAAGGTATATGGTTAGATGCCATAAAAGACAAGATGAAATCTGTAAAATATTGTAGTGCTTGGGAACTTATTGACTTGTCTAAAGGTCACAAGCTCATTAGTTGCAAATATATGTACAAAACTTAAAGGGATTTTAAAGAAATATTGTGGAGTTTAAAGTCAAACTGATAGCCAAAATTTTCAATTTAAAAGAGGGGTGGACAGTAAAAAACATTTTTTCTAGCCTCTTCTAAAGATTCATTTAGAGTGAACATGACATTAATAGCTCGTTTTAATATGGAGTTACACCTAATAAAAACTATCTTTTCAAATGGACACATTAATAACGAAATTTATATAGTATAACCAGAAGGTTTTTTTTTTTTTTTTTTTTGGGTAAAGGTATAACCAGAAGGTTTTATAGTAGATGATTCAAGTAAGCTTGTATATAGACTGAAAAGTCTTATTCATGATCTTAAACAAGTTTCTAGACAATGTTATTAAAGTTTCATAATGTTGTCACTCCGTTTAGTTGAGAACAAAGTAATATATATATATGCTGCAAGGTTAATGAAAAAAAAATTATTCTTCTCATACTCTATGTACATGATATTTTGTTACAAGTAATGATATTAAATTATTGTATGAGATAAAATGGATATTATTGATTTTTTTTTTTTTTTGACATGGAGGACCTTGTGGCATCTTTTGTCCTTTGCACTAAGGTTCGTAAGGATCATTCTCGCTATATATTGGGTTTATCTCATAAGGGACATTTGCTGATCATATTTTGGAATAATTCAATGTACATCACTGCAAACCAGGAATTGCTCCTATCATTAAGGGTGATGGACCGAATCTGTTACATTGTCCTTATTTAGATATTAAAAAAATCCAATTTAAGGGTGTTGTGTACTTGAAAGTATCATGTATACTCAAATTTACAATAGACTAAATATCGCTTTTGTGATAGGATTTGTATGCAGATATTAGTTAAATTCAAGACACAATCATTAGGTTATTGCCAATAAGTTCTTAGAGGTATTTAAAAAAAAAACGGACAAAAGACTATAGTTGATTTACAGACATGTTAAAGTCCTATAGCTTGTGGGGTATTTGGATGTAAACTTTGTTGGCTGTTAGGATGACATGAAATCAATAACGGAATATATATATATATGTTAGCAGGAAATGCAGTAAATAGAAATCTATGTCATATTATACTATGTAAGCGGAGTTTATAACATGCTTTTAGGTTATTACTTAGTTTATTAGGTTTTGGAACCTTATTAGGGAGTTGACCGTATTTAACTTTATGGATTGACTCATATGGTTATTAACAATAGAGGTCTCAAGGGGTCTAAATATATGGTAGTCAAATTTTTGACCATAAAGAAACGGTATAAAATGGTGACGTTATAATAGAGCATATTTCTACAGATGATATGGTTGTTGATCTACTAACTAAAGGACTTCGCTCTTCTATTTTTGAACAACATGTCATTGATATGGGTTTAAGAGCATTATGAGATGCCGTTGTTTAGTGGGAGCTGTTTCGATTTTACTTTAATAAAGTTTATATTTGTGTTTGTTATACTTAATAACGGTTTGATATGTGTCAACTTTTGTATTCAATAAAATATTTTTAAATGTATTGTTATTATGTTGAATACATATTAATAAAATTCTTAAGGTAGAGTATCAACCTTGAGTGAAGGTTAGGGGCATCTAGTTATTAGCTCTAAGCATATATTTTGTTACACATAAAGAAAGTTTAATCATAAAAACATAGCATATGTGGGTTCACTGGAACTACAAAGACAATTTCTAGTAGCACAAGTTTTTGTGACACTTAAGGTAAGAGAATAGTGACCGACAAATATGATTTTTCTAAGAGAGTTGTTATTCATTTGCCATACTACCATATTGAATCCATATCAATAAAGTTAAAAGCACTTGTGACCATGAAAGGCTTTGTGTGTATACATACAGTTACCGCCATGATTCAGTATTTGAGACCTTATAGGATATGATTAACTATTAAGAATTATCTCTAAGTTAATGTGCGCATATACAGTAAAATTTTAATTAATATAGCTCAAGTGGGAGAATGTAAGAGTTTTCTTAGTGTGGGCTACATTAATTGATATTGTAATTTACCGTTTTACGGGTTAGGTTTAAGGTGAGATAAAAAAATTTCTTAATTAGTATAATATGGAGAGGGCTTGGTTAAAAACTCTATAAATAATGATCAAGTTTTTCTTCTAATCATAATTCTCACAATTATCCTTACAAAATAGTGTTTACCTAGCGTTAAAGGTGATGGCTCTGTTTTATTGAGCTAGTAATACAAAGAGTAATAGAAGAGAAGTTCTTGAGTTTGGATTATCGTTATTTTGCATCAAGAATGGTGCCTAAATTAGGTGTGTAAATTTGTTTACATGATTACATATGTGTTCTTGTTTCTAATTATGGAGATCTTGGGTTGCGCTTTCGCGTCTTACATGCCCACACCTTGATCAATCCTCAACCAAACCATTACCAACTTATTAAGATCACTTAACCTCACAACTGAACCATCGACAACCCAAGGTCATTGAACCTCACAACCGGACAATCGACAACCCAATGCCACTGAACCTCACAATTGAACCAATGACAGCCCAAGACCATCGAACCTCACCCCATCATCATTGCAACATGCAAAGCCAAAATTAAGCTTAAAACAATCAAATTGTGGGCCTAATAACCCACGACACCTCACAATACATTGTATGACATCTAAACCTCAACTGAACCATAGACGATAGCATAATCAGACTTGATATGACATAAACCAAATCAAGACAACACAAACTAAACACCATAGCACATCAAAGGCGAGGTTCATTGAATCACACAATGAGCAAATCAACATAGCGTAGAGAAAAGGAATTTCACTTGCCTTGTACCTCGACGATTAAAACCAAACCTAAACCTGTGGAAAACTAAACCCCGACCCTTCACCTTGGCTGGATGCAGCTTGAATCTATGAAGTACCGACACTCTCCAAGAGCCTTCGTGTCGTGTCGGACACTTGACACATGTCTGACGCTCTCCGACACTCTCGGACACTCTTCGGCACTCAGTCAACACGTGTTGGAAAATCCAACACCTAATCAACTTTCTTGACACTCTCCGACACTCGAGTCGGAATTCTGACATACGAGTTTCCAACAAGTGATTCCGATATCGAGGTCAATTTTAAAAACTCAATAAATGAGAGGTCAAAATATATGTCAAAAAATAAAACATAATAATAAAAATAATAAATGGAGAAAGAATAAAAATCTAGTTTTCTCTTTTCTCCTAACTCCCACTTCCCGTAATACATAATTTACCCCTTAAGTTTTTTTTCTCCTCTTCCAACATATCTAACATGTGAGTCCAAAATATGGATCACTTGTTTTTTCTCCAAGTTTTATGAATTATTGAAATAGATTTGAATTTGTCAAATTGAAACAATGAATGATATTAATAAATGACGGATTAATGTTTTTAGTATATATTTATTCTAGGATTATTTATTTATTTATGAATTTGATTCAAATTAATTTGATTGAAATAATCATAAAAATGATAATTTATTACGTATATATAAAATATATAAATTTAATATATAACGTGTCACAACGTGTTGGAATTCTTTTTTTTTTGAGAAACAACGTGTTGGCGTGTTGTATCGTATTGTGTTGCGTGTCGTGTGTTAGTGTTGCTGCTACTTGGGCTTAAAAAGCTCAATCCTATGATTTTGTGAGCGAAATTGAGAAAAATGAGAGTGGCGAGCAATTGGTGAAAGAGAGAGGGTCAGGTTAAGAGAGATGAGAGCGAGAGAGAGAGGTCGAGAGAAATGAGAGGAAGAGAGAGAAAGAGGTCTTATACCCAAACTAAGCTTCTTAGCATGCAATCCCATTGGTCGCATGGGGTGGTGGCACCAAATGGCCTGTTGTCTTGACATATGGTGGCAAAAAGAGAAAGGAAGGGAGAGAAGTTGAGAGAGAGGATCGAGCGGAAGAGAGAATGAAGGAAAGAGAAGGGTGGCCAGCCCATGGAGGAAAATGGGATCATTAGTGTCTAATTTTCATGTACATTAGACACTAGTTAGACACTAGGACTGTACATTAAGTCCAGAATTCATCTAATGAGTCCCAAAAATTTACGGTTAAAAAACCGTCATCTTTCAATCTCGAAATTGACACATTTCCATCAGTGCCAATTTAATTGACCTAATTACCATTGCTAAATTCTATGCTCTTAGCTCACTAATTAGATGGGCCAAAAATCTGGATGTCACATCGACCCCCTCGATTGCTCTTCGCCTCCGCTACCTTCTTCGTCCCCGTCAGCATTAACATTGCTGTCTTTGACCCCCTAAGGATTCTCTCTCTCTCTCCCCCCCTCCCCTCCCCTCCCTCTACAACGTCGTTCGTCAACAATTTGCCTCCTCGCTACTCGAGCTCTTTGAGTGTAGGCTCTCGCTTGCTAACCTTTTTACCCACAACTCCGTTCTCATCACTAGTAGCTCTTCCTCTAACTTCAACCTCGATGGCTACCATCTCATCTAAGCTGACCTCTTCTTTTCTGAGTGCTATCAACTTATCATTTTATATAGATTTACACACACAGACATAGGGGTGTGCAAAACGGATTGCACAAATTGAGAATAGCTTGGACTGGATCGGACCAACTACATATATTTTTATATTTTATTATTTCTTCAAAATTTATTATTTCTTCAAAAAATTACTAAAATATGAACTAAACATTATTTTGGTCTGATTCCGATTAGTGGGAAAAAATAAGTAATGTGAAAAATAAGTGATCAATTTTATTGAATCGGATCAGACTTGGATTGGACTGGAGTCGGACAGAACTATCGATTCGGTTTGGTTTTCACTTGTAGGACCAACCAGTCTGATCCTAGCTTCGATTTTTGGAAAACCAGTCCTCTTGGTCCAATTTTCGATTCCACCTTGGAATTGGACCTGCTTGGGAATTGATCACCCCTAAATAGACGAACTCATGTTTACCGAATTTTGGTCAACTTTCCAAAAGAAAGTCCATGCTGGACTTTCTATGCTGGACTTTCTAATTTCACGCTCAAGACTTCAGCACAAAATAGGAAAGTGGATTTCCATGAATTTCCATTTTCTGATTTTGCTTAGCGACAACTCTTGCACAAAATAGGAAAGTTGGACCGTATGCCGGAAAGGAAATCTGAATTTCCACGACATATATTTGGGCGTCTACAAGCAACAATTTATCTTGGGCCGGGCTTCGTTGAACAAGTTCAAACTCGATTCGTAGTTTAACAATATTGCAGGTAGGCGAGCAATGCAGTGGAGGAGTCTGCGACTTTGGTGCCTTGAACGGTGATGCTTTGCATGTTCAAGCCAGCCAATGGGGATGATCGCTCGATTCTGGATCCAGAGGAAGCGAAGGAAGAAGCCGTGGCTCTTGGAACCTAGGCGCCTGAAGTTTGAAGGAGAGAGACGGCAACATATTTCTAGTGGAGATATATAGAGGTTCTCTACATGCTTGCTTGTTAGTTTTCACGCGTGTATGCATTATGCAATGATCAATATGCGGAGTGGGGTTCCATAAGACGTATGAAAGTGGGTGCATCTTGTCTATGTAATATTCCTATGCAAACACATTTTTCATAGAATTTTTGGTTATCCAATTTGTGACGCTAATATTTATGCATGAAGTTATTGTCGTGACCTTCTAAGAGGCAAACCACTAAGGGCAAGTTATGAATTACTGAGCAAACACTTAATGTGGACTCTCTTAATCCCATACTCCTTGTAACTTTGGGATCTTGATTTAATTCTTTAAAAATGTAATTTAATTCATTTAAAAGTCACCACTAATTTATTATGGGTCGATTAAAAAACACAACATTTTACTTCTGCGAACTAAAGATTCATGAATATGAGAACTAAATTACGCTAGATAAAATCTAATGCCCTTTTGGTATATTTTCTCTTTATTTCAAAAATGTTTTGCAAATAGTCTTAGTTAATTTTAATCCTCAAACTCTAACATGTGACAAGTGATTATGTGAGTGTGCAAATAAAAATTTACCACTCAATAAATCAAAATGACAAATAAATTGCGTAGGGAGATAAGAAAATCTTGATGTGATCAACAAATTAAAAGCAAGCACCATTATCGTTCAATACATCAGATGTTCTGCAAATGTTAACTTAATTGGTCTTTCAACTCAAACAATGACAGCAGCAAGAGGTGCTCGCGGCGTTGGCAGGCGGCATTACCACGGTGAGTAAACGATAGTAAAGGTGGTGACAATGAGGAGATCACAACGGAAGTTGGACGCGTTAGAAGAGTTGACCACCGGAGTTGGTATGAACCCGACCAAGGATTGGGCTCAGTGAAACTTGGTAACTCTTGATCGAATCACTTGGTCTCTAAATATTTGATTCTAAATTTTTTTTTAATGGGTAGGTGCCATAAAGATCTCCTCAAAATTTCAATGCATTCCGACGTAGAACGAACACGTACACGTTGTTTTCGCAAGACCGAGCATTGAGCTCTCCTATCTTGATCCAATAGTCCGACTGTTCGGATTTCTCCATCAAAGACACACTTTAGACATTTTTGTTGAGGAAACCTCTTATAATATTTTGAAGTTGACGAAGCAATCCATAACACCTTACGAGCTTGATAAATGCAAATGTTGTTTATGTTTAAGGTAATATCCATATTTAAAGGAACTTAAATGTAGGTAGTAAAAAGATTTGTGAAGACTGGATGAACCTATAAGTGTGAATAAGTCTAGAAGAATGTGAACAGACTTGGAGATACCATAGTGAATAGGATCACTAAATCTCCATTCTTAACATACTCAAGTTGCTAGCTAAGATGTAGTTTAATATCACTGGGAAAGCTGATATAGATGGAAACCAAAATTGTCGGGAAACCAGATATAACTAGGAATTGTTGATATAAACGTAGCGCTTATAATAATTATGTAATAGTTCATCACATGTTCAAGAAATCTGGATAAAAATATCCCATGATGTTTTGTTTGGATACTTATGATAGCTAGTGATTTGGATTGAATTCCTGGATTGAAGAAATTAAAATCTAAAGAAACATCTAGAAGGATAGTACTAATTATGCTTGATATATTGATTGGTTTACAATCATCTAGAAGATATATTATTTTCCATAGTTTGAGCTACTCTATTTCTGGAAACTAAAAGATTTAATTGAGGGGCGACCAAATCTCTGTAATCTCAAATTGATTGACTTCATGGCTAAATTGATCTACTCAATAATTGTCCAACAGATATATTAGCGATTGATCTTTGTGATGATTATACAATGGGAAGATTGAATACCAAGGAGTATAAAAGGAGATCAACAAACACGGAAGAAGTAAGAATCAAGAGTGATGAGAAATAGTCATCCAATAGATAGAGGAAGTTTTACATTTTTATACTGTTTTCTTAGTGTACTGAAAGTGTAATCAACTGAGAAATGTGTTAGTGTTATAATTTGTGGCGATGATGTCTTGTTAGTTGTGATGTTAAAATTTCATTGCCCATATATTAATTGTGATGATGCCTCGTCAATCAAGATAATATATTTGTCCCCTATATATGAGTGACAATGCCTTGATAATCGAGATGTTATCAGTCCATTGCCCATATATTAGTGATGACAATGCCTCATTAATCAAGATATTATAATTCCATCTCTTATATATTAGTGGTGGTGATGCCTCTTAGTCGAGATGAGTTCTAGTTAGCGATAGGTAGCGAATAGATACGCATATGTGTATTTAGTGAACTACTATGTGGTTTTTTTTTTTTTTTTGGTCAGTTCTATTCTATTCCTACTCTACACTCACTCTCAGACTTGTGCCCTGCCTCTTGCAGGGCGTGGGAGTCGAAACCCACTCCTGAAACTTACGAGTCCCCACCCCATCCCCCCCCTGAGAAGGTAGGGATTTGAACCCCTCACCTCCCCCTTCCACGTTGGAAGAGTGGCCATTGGGGCGAATCCCAGTGGTTAACTACTATGTGGTTTTTGAACATCATGAGATTTGTACATTTATCTTGCATTTATTGTTAAATTGAATACCTGCTCCTTATATCTATTTTTATTCATTGCACACATAATTATAGACATTTATAACATATGTTTTACATCTCAATGGAACTAAAGCAATATGTTTAAAATATGTAAATTAATCCTTGTGATTTAGAGTAGGTTGATATCCATGTTACTAAGAAAAAGTGATGAGAAAATTGAATATGTGGTGAAGATAAAGATTCTTTAGGTGGTGAGCATCTACCCAATTATATGTCATGTATCTCTTTGGTGGATTCTCTATGTGGTGAACCTTTATTATGTTACACTTGTATCCATTTAAATCTCCGACCACTCCAATATCACTATGTACTTGACATTTTCGGGGTTTATCATGTCACATAAAAAGTTTGGGGTAAATTTGTCACTTTTGGCAAAGTTTGGGGTTTTTGGTGGTTTTTTTCCTTTTTTTTTTTTATTAATGTATTATGTTTTTATTTGTCTTGAGTAATAACCCCTTATATTTGCTAGCTCTTTCTAGAAGCTATCACCCTAATCACCAAGTTTTCTCCCATTGAGTTACTATAGAGTTTTAGATTTCCAACACGCATTTTAAGTTGTTGAGGATTTGCTAACCGTGACACATTTACCCCGAACTTTTATTTGTGACACAAAAAACCTTGAACTTTCATTTGTGTGACACATTTACCCTAAATCATAAGGGCATTTTGATATTTTTACTTTTAAAAACTTTTTTTTTCTTTTCTTTTTCTTCTTTCTTCCCTTCGCCGGAGCCAGTGGAGGGAAGCCAGCGTCCGATGAGGGCCGCCCTCGCCGGCGTTAGGTGAGGTCAGTCCTCGTCGGCGTCGGGTGAGGGCCTCCCTCGCCAAATCCTTGCCAAATTTGGCGAGGGCACCCCCCTGCCCGACGCCGACGAGGGCTACCCTTGCTTGCGGTGGGCGAGGGTCCGGCAAGGGAGGCCCTCACTTGACGCCGACAAGGGCCGCCCTCACCTGCGTTGGGCAAGGGCGGCGCTCGCGGGATGCCGGTGAGGGGTGCCCTCTCCCGACGCAGCCCTCGCCGGCTTCGCTAAGGGCCGCCCTTGCCGGACCCTCGCTAGATCTAGCGAGGGCACCCTCACCGGCGTTGGCCTAGGTGAGGGGTGCCCTCGCCGATTTGGCGAGGGAGGCCCTCTCCCTCGCCTACGTCGGGTGAGAGCTACCCTCGCTGGATGTTGGCAAGGGTAGTCCTTGTCGGCGCCGGCTTCCCTCCGCCGGGGCCAGCGAAGAGAAAAAGAAAAAAAAGAAGAAAAAATAGAAAGAATAAGAGGAAAATGCCCTTAATAGGGTAAATGTGTTACAGTTTGCAAAGTTTGGGGTAAATCTGTCACTTTGGGCAAAATTTGGGGTTTTTGGTGGTCTTTTCCCATAAAAAAATTGGTCAGAAAAACATTAAACGTTGATAATTCATTCAATGAAAGCAGGTAATCCAAAACTAGTGGTGACTTAATTTCATAGAAGTTAGTAAATCTCTCAAAACTAGGCGGTGATATAATATAAGCGTTAGTATACTTGAAGTATTTATAAGTTATGCAAATACAAGTTGGCAATAGTATAAAATTGCTAATTTGCATACTCTCATAAAAGTGTTGTCAAATTACCATCAAGTTATTTAGGGAAAAAAAGAAGAAGTAACCAACTCATGTTTTTTGCTAAAGTTTTTTTTTAAAAACTTACAGACTCTTGCAGCATAAGAAAATATGAATATTATAGGTACAAAACAACAGAATTTTGCATGGTCTTGACATCCATCCTAAAAAGGGAATATCACAAATAGCATCCTCAATTTTTTCTTCATATCAAATACTTGCTTGAAATTTCAAAACCTCATTTTCTTTGTTAAACTTACCCTTTCTCAACATTGGATTTCACTTTGCTGGTTTGCATGAGGGTAAATGGATCTTTTTAGATTGGGGATATATAAATTGTAGGTTTTGAAAGCGTGAGAAGGGTATTTGATATGTAGATTAAAGGTGGGATGATTTTATAATTATTCCCAAAAAAAAATAAAAAAAATTCTTGCTCCTCGGAATGGACTTTGGGCGTGGAGTTTCAGCTTCCACATTGATTTTGTATCTCGCCATTTCTTCTAGTTGACTATTGTTTTGCCGTCTATTTTGTTGTCATAACATACTTGTTTACAAGCGCATGTCTTTGTTACCTTGCCAAAGCATGAGATTGTAGTTTACACCGCGGCCGTGCATTGTATTTGCTTTCGACATCGGGCATTGTCTTGAATCCTTTAAAGTCGTCTAAGGATCACCCCAGCTCGCTCCGATCAACACTCAGGATCTCGAAAAAATAAAATAAATGATTAGTGAAATTGCATACTACTCTACTCCTCCTTGTCTCTGTCATTTCCCCTTACAATGCCAATATCAAAACCCTAACTTCCAATCCTCGTTCGATCATCCTTCTCATAAAATTGTGATATCGTGAAACACTTGAATTATCAATATATGGATAAAAATGAAACAATGTTGAAGAAATCGTCCACACAAGTATAAGGAAAGAGAACAATATTTTAAGATTTGAACATCTCTAAAACTTTATTTACAAGATACGGATATTCAAACTTTATAATTGAAACTATCAACACAGGCATAAACTAGAATTTTTATTGTATGCATCTTTCCATAAATCGATTATTTTTACTAAAAAGTAGGAGGTGCCCTTTACTTTATATGATAGTTGGTGCTATTTCCACTCCTTTTTATGTCAATTTACTAAATTACCTTTCAATCACAAGTTGGCTATGATATTCAAAATTAACTTCGCCACTCTTTCAATATAATTAATCTCATTGTCTCTCTCCTTCATATATCACATTTAAGTAAAAAAGGTTGCTCCTTTTAGTGATCATGATTTCATTACTCTATTGACACATTATTTTGTTAATTTAAATTTGTAGACAACTCAATTTTGACTTGAGATTTTTCAAGGTTGACCAACGTAAGTGGATAGTATTCTTCAACAACTTTCCGATGATATCCACATTTGGTACTATGAATCCACTTACCCCATAAGGAAGATGACGCACAATTTATGAGGCGCATGTCTTTGTCACCTTGTAAATCTCTTTATAAGAATGTAGCTACCCCCACGGGTTTTGTCCTCTCGCCATTTGCCAGCTCTTTCCTCTGCAGAATCATCTCTTGCCTGGACATACTTGTACTTTATAGGCGCATGTCTTTGTCACCTTGCCTTATCACATTGTGATTCACACCCCCAGCTTTTGCATTGCATTGCTTTCGACGCCAGCCATTGTCCCTGAAGTCGACTCTTTTAAAGTCGTCCGAGGATCGCCCCGCCTCGCTCCCATCCACGACAACGTTCAGGATCTCCAAAAAATGGCGAAGTTACATTACGCTCTACTCCTCCTCATCTCTCTCATTTCCCACTCCAATGCCGACATCAAGACCCTAAGCCTAACTTCCGATCCTCGTCGGATCATCCTTCTCCATAAATTCGCCTTCACATACCTGGGCCGGGTTACAATCTCCGCTTCTGATGTCTCCGTCATTTCATTACTCCGTCGAACTGATTCTTCTCGTTTGGGCTTTGTCCTTCTCTCGGAGGAAGCTCACTTCCAAGTCCTATACGAATTCCAACGAAACCCTATCTTCTGCATCCTCGATTCCCCCTACGCCGTCGATCTCTTCAACTTCCTCGACCTGTCTCCTCCACCACACAGCTATTTTAATGAAACCTATGCCGTTACTTATCCCAGTGGATACTACTCCCTGTACTTTGCCAACTGCAATCCGGAGGTCCGCGTATCTATGAATGTCCACGCTGAATTTTACAATCTCGATTTGGACGGCTCCAAGAATTACCTCTCGCATGGACAATCGACGCTAATTCCACTCTTCTTCGCGTTCTCTCTTGCTTACTTCTTTGTCTTAGTTCTCTGGGTCTATTACTGCCGTTGCAACAAGGAATCCACGAATCGGGTCCATCGCTTGCTCAACGGACTAATTATGGCGAAAACACTGAGTCTCATCTATGCCGGGCTGGATAAGTACTCCGTTAAACTTACTGGGTCACCTCACGGTTGGGAAATCTCGTTCGAAGTTTTGCGAGTCTTGTCGTCACTAATCATCGCGGCATTGATTATAATTGGATTCTCGTTGTTCAAGCAGTTCTTGCCAGAGAAGTCAGCTAAGGTATGGATCATCCCCATCGCGCTCCAGGTTCTCTCCAATCTAGCTTTCCCTTTTGCAGTCATGATGGGAGACACTGGGCCCTGGGTGGTGTTGGGGCTGGCTTTGCTGGACATGATCTGCACGTGCACCATCGTTGTTACCGTGGG
This sequence comes from Eucalyptus sideroxylon, assembly GCA_014182405.2. NCBI lineage: Eukaryota > Viridiplantae > Streptophyta > Magnoliopsida > Myrtales > Myrtaceae > Eucalyptus > Eucalyptus sideroxylon. The sequence goes on along the minus strand of CM024558.2, from coordinate 24,346,635 downwards.
GAGGTCTATTTGGTTGCTGAAGGAGGCTGCAAAGACTGACGAGAAGGTGGCGATGAGATTGGCAAAGATTAAAAAGTTTGCCTTGGTCTATGCCTTGGCAATCGGTTATTTTTATGTCGTGCCGATGGTAGCACTGGTATTGAGGAGCTTCATTGCACCTAGGTACGAGTGGGTGAGCAACGCGGTGCAGGAGGGTGCGAATCTAACGATTTATGTGGTCACGCTTCGCATGTTTAGGCCTGTCAATGATTCACCATTCTTGACGCACAGGATGAGAAGGAAGAAACAATGGCTGTAGCATATGAAGAGTCCAAGGTTTGAAGGATGGACACAAGTAAATTGCAAATGCTTATTTCTCAGTGAGTATCCATAGTCTCTCTTTAAGGGAGATTAAAACTGGTTGTCGTGAACATTTCCTGTACTACAGATGTCATATACAGTAATAAAACAATCTGTAGAGAAATCTATATCTGTGTAATAATCCAGTTTCTAATAAACTACATTTCTCGACTTTATGTGATGACAGACGATTTCATAAAGCGTTCAAAGCTCCACATTCAATTAGCATGATGGTGGTCTACATACTGAGTTCATGTTATATTCTTCCGGTAGAAAACAATGTCAATCGGAAGTCTGATAACATTTCCTATGGAAAAATAACGAGAGTGCAAACGACCCTGCTTAGGTTTCTCTATTTGGACTGAAGTTGAAGTATGAGCACCACCAACCAGAGGTTTGGTTGAGAGAGTTTCTTTCTCTAATTGGAGGGAAATTTTGACCATTTGGAAAATACAGGTTGTCCGTGAGTAATTGCATCAGTCAATGTGATGGTTGTTGCCGCAGTAACAACCTAATGGCCTGCATGAAGGCGCGACTGAGAGGTTGCTGCCGCTGTCTGCTTTTCCTTTTCCTTTTTCCTGTTCTTCTTCTGTCTTTTCCTTGTCCTTGCTCGGAAATCCAAAGAACACAAACCGCAACTGCTAATGCACCACGGGAGATATCAAACACGTTAGTAGACTCCATGGGAGCATGCAGATCCTTCTCGCCAATGCTGACTTCCGCTCGACAACGATGATGTCCACATTCCATTGTGAAAAGGAGCGGTGAAGCATCCCCGCGGCTGCTCAAAGCATCGCCACCTAAAGTCTTGGTGCTTTCTCATCGACATGTACTCATGTAAGGTTGTGCTGCCTGGCCACCTTACATCCATGAAAGAGGATGCTTTTGGTCATGTAAAATAATCATACACCACTCAAAAATGTGCACACGCTTTGTCTGTATGAAGAAATGGGACGCAAATATGGAAAGAGAAAAACATTTGAAGATTATATCATTTTTGTAAAGTTAGAAGATTAAAATGCTAAACTTGAAATTATCAAATGCATGTATGGAATGGAATTACTAATGTACGCATTTTCCCATTAATTGATTATGTCCCCTAGGAGGTTCTCTTTACTTTATGCGAGGAGTGGTGCTATTTCCGCAGTCTTTTTATGTTAGCCTACCAAATCCATCACAAGATTTGCCTCCATATTTATCATTAGCCCTCTCTCAACAAAATTAATCTTTTCGTTTCTCTCCTTCACATACTACATTTGTACTGAGTTTCCAAAAAAAAATAAAAAAAAAGAAGCTAACTTATCTTTAGTATCAGTTTAAATTTGTAAAATTGAATGATGTCTTCATTTCCAAGTAAAACAATGTTTGAACATAAAGGAAAAATTGTTCCTTCTTGCAATCACGAGTTCATTAATTTGCTGAACACATACAGTTGTTGAATTGAGTTCTTAAACACCTCAATTTTAACCAAGATTTTTCAGGATTGACCAAAATTTGAGCAACTTTAATCAGAGAAAAAACTTGTCGCTCGATCAGATGGTGTAATTGGATGATATTTGTTAAGAACTTTCTAACGATCTCTAATTTGCCCCAATCTGACTCTCGTATTGTGAGTTATCATATAATTTGCCATGATGACGCGAGCAAACTCATGATATAATGCGAATTCAAAGTGATCTTCAAAATTCAAGTCACAAGCTTCCAAGCATGAAGAATTGGGTCAGTAAGGTTTAAATCAAATTCATGAATCAAAGTTTGGTTCAATTTTCTTAGGATAGAGCACGAAAACAGTAATAGGAATAAAAGGGTAAAAAGCGGGCTGCTTTTAAGACCTTCAGAAGTCTACCATAGCTAAAAGGAGAGGAGAGAATTAACTCTTAAGCGTACTAGGACCGAGATGGCCATATCTATTATTAACTCACTACCACTACATTTTTTTTTTTGATGGTCAAATCGGTCAGAGTTTGGTCACACAAGTTGTCAAAATACAGCCCAAGCCCAAACTCAAAAACCATGATGTCAAAAGTGTGATTTGAGTGCGTATTTGAAAACTAGAGATAGCAAGCTTTCCCAATTCATGAGACTCATGCGAATCTAATACCTAGAAAGTTATGGACTTCCAAAGAAAACCCGAAAGATTGAAAAGAACGAATCAAATAGAGTCACCTAAGTTACTCCGACTCACCTTGAGCCAGATTGGAGGAATTCATATCTGGGTTAGTTGGCCAAAATTGTTCATGAGCAGGAATGCCCTTTCCTAGCTCACGGTAAGCCAGGAGGTGCCGTACCGACTCATAGTGAGCAAAGTAACCGAGTCCGGCTCAGGGTGAGCCCTCCATAAAAGTTGCCTATAACTAGACATCCTACCCCCTTATGTCTCTATGGTGAATTCTCCTCTCTCTTTTGTGATTTGAAATACTCTCTAAATTGTCACACTTCCTTTTGGGTTCCGAATTTCTTTCGAAAGTCTGAAGGAATTCCCAGAGGTCTCAACTGTCAACCTCCTCTCTTGGAGCGCAGAGGAAAAACCTGAAAGCATTGGTTACTTTAAAGCCCTCTTTTACGTATATTATAGGCTGTAACCATATTGAGATAAATACTTGAAAAATCAGAATACGCCATTATTATGCCGAACTACGAAAAAAAAATTGCATATCTTATTACTAGGACTAATCCTCCGGTCCCTCAAAAATCCCCAGAGTAAGAAAAAGCTGCTAGGTCTATGTATATCATATCAGGGAGAGGGATCCAAAATCAGCCAAATGTCACCAGTGTTAAAAATGGTGGATCCCGCGACGGTATAAGCGAAAAGAGGTGGATATACACAGTGCGTCCCGCGTTCCAATGTATAGGAGAAAGGGCTCCTTCTGCAGGCAGTCAAGAGCAGACCGGTGTAGGACAACTCCCATCCGGTCCTCCATCCTCTCTCGTGGATCACGCAAAGGAACAGCAAACTGCACGATCTCGAATCGGTCCTTCTCTTTCCACGGCATCTTTTCCACTTACACCAACACAAGTAGAGACGATTTTGTGATAAAACTCTTTACCCCCTTGTGATTTTTTTCCGATGAAGCCAACGCCTCCCTCAATCCCCAATCCCCAATCCCCAATCCCTAATCAGTCCCTTCATTCAGTTTGTATTTTGCGTCCCTCACCCTCCCTCATGCATAGCTGGCCCCAGCCGCCTAGCTTTAATGAAATGGTGCGCTTTCATTTGTTGTAAGGTAATTATAACACGTCACAAAAGTGTACACGCCTTGGGTTCACGCAAACACAAGGACATTTTAAAAATTTTGCAAATTTGTGATTTGTGAAACACTTGAATTACTAATCACCGAAAAAAATAAATCATTTTTTAAATATAAGTATCATTTATATGATGATGTATAGGAGCTTAGGGGCATTCCCTAATATAACAAAGATTACTAAGAACGTGAAAAAAATGGAGTAAGGGGGTCTCCATATAGTAGCTAATACCAGGGGTGAGCGCGATTCTTGAGTAGAACCGGAAATCGGAGAACCGAACTGAAAGGTCTAATTCGATTCCCAGTTCTTAAAGGACTGGTTCCGATTCCCGGTTCCTTTTCTCTGGGAACCGGCGGTTCCGGTTCTGGTGCCATTGTGACATCCCGAAATTCGACCCCGTTTTGATAAAGTGAAATGGACATTTCGTCAGCGTGCTTATGGCCCTTTTTCTTTGAGCTGATCACTCAAGAGTTAATTAACCTATTGGGTAAAGCCGTTAAGGGATGTATCAGCTGTAAAATCCCTAAAAGCTACTTAATTGGTTGGATTGAGCTAAAATCACGTCTGATCGATTTTTAACCACGAAATTAAACTCGATTTCGGGAATCGAATTTTAAACGCGTCATAATTCTTATTTTTAGGATCCTGTCTCATCGCTCATCAATTTATTGACGGGTCCGAAATTTCAAGAAAGAAATTATCGGAAGAAAAATTGAAGACCAAAAGAAAATAGAAAGAAAAAGGAAAAGAGAAAAGGAAAATTGAAATCATGGTATTATGTATTTTCTTTTTCTCCCCCTCTTTCTTCTTTTCTTTCCTTTTTCTTTCTTTTCTCTTTTCTCTCTCTCTCTCCTCTCCCCTTTCCCTCCCCCACCGCCTACCCTCTCTCTCTCTTCCCTTTTGACCGGTCAGTCCTCATCTTCTTCTTCTTCTCTCTCTCTCTCTCTCTCTTTCTTCTTCTTCTTCCTTCCTCCGCACGCTCGAGCAGCGAACCAGAACCAGAAGCTGCAGCTTGCCGTCACTGCTCCGTCGCCGCTCGTCCTACCGCCGCACCGCGCGCCAGCGCCCTCGCGCCCGCCGTTCGCCGCCCGTGCACCGCTTGCGCCTGCTGTCCTTCCCCCGAGCGAATCCGCACGACCCAACCCCTGTTCGCCCTCGTCTGGCCACCTCCGGCCACCGCCCAGCCCCGCCGGACCTCCTCGGCGTCCCCTTCACCCTCCGCCGGCCTCCCCTCGCCACCCTAGCCGCCGAGGCAGCCCTGGCCAGCCCCGACTAGCAAACCCACGAGTGGGTTTCCAGCGACTTCGGGCTTGTTTTGGGCCGTTTCCGGGCCCCGGATCCGTGAGTCGCTTTGGGAAGATTTGTTCCTCGAGTCGCCACCGTCGGATTGATCCGATTTGCGCGCAATTTGGTGAGTAATCTCACTAATCCAGGATTAGTTGGCTAATTATGCTTAAGGTTGGTTTAGTTTTAATTAATTATGTTTAGGTTGTTAGATTAGAATAAATTAGCAATTATTAGTCAACTGTGATGCGATTTAGATAAATTGATTGTGCAATTAGCAAGTAGACGTGGTCTACTAATTATTGGAAGTGCCTCGGGATTTTCCCGACCCTTAGTGGGCTTTAATTAGGCTTTTCGGGCATAAGTGGAATTTTTGGTATTTAAATATTATTTTTCGGAATTAAATTAAATAATTATTTATTTTCCGAAAATTCAACTGAGATGGTTTGGGACCGGTAAATTATGCTGATAACCGTGGTGAAGTCCGTTTATTTAATCGGGCTTTATTTTGAGCTAAATTGAATTTTTAATATTAATTATTTAATTTTCGAAATTAATAAATAAATTAATTATTTTTCGGAAATTAAGATTTTGATGGCCGACGACCGAAATCTTGTGCTGATCGTCGTGGCGCAGTCCGTTTATTTATTTGAGCTCCACGTTATATGGAATTGAATAAATTGTGATATTTTAGGGATTTACCCTAAATTGATTGGAATTGATTGAGATTGAATTGTTGATTGGTAAATGGCCAAGTATGTTATTCATCATTTATAATGCTTTGTTGAGTTGATTTAATTATTTGATTGAGAAATCGTTGGGTATTGGTTGTCGGTATTGAAAGTAGATTGGTAATCATTTGAAAGAGGGCACGTGGGCTTGGTGAATTGGAATATCACCTAGAGAATGCACGTGAATTCAATGGTTGAATATGTTACCTTGGCGAAAAGGTCACCTGAGAGAATGCACGTGCGTCGGAGACTCAGTATGTCATCCTGGAGAATGCATGTGGCTCGGTGACAGAGTTTGGCATCTAAAAGGGCACGTGGGCTTGGTGAATTGATGCATCACTTTGGTGAGATAGCACCTAAGAGAAGGCACGTGGGCCCGGGCATCGTAAAAAAGACACGTGGCTCGGTGATCTGATGTGTCACCTTGGCAAATGAGTGCCTTAGAGAATGCACGTGGGTCCAGTATTTGGAAATAACATCTAAAAGGGCACGTGGCTCAGTGACTTGATGTATCACTTTGGCGAAGAGGTCGCCTTAGAGAATGCACGTGGGCCCAAGGTTCGAGGCATGTGGACTCGGAGACTTGGAATGTCGTCCTGGAGAATGCACGTGGCCTAGCTTTTAGATACTCCTCCGAGGAGAATGAATTGTATGACATGTAATCGATTGGTTCGATTTGTTTGAAGTGAATGGGTATTTATTGTGAATTGTATTGACTTGCAGGTGGGATCTGAGGCCAAGGTAAGTCCTATGCCCTGTGCGTGTTTAGGCAGCCTTTAGTATAATGGTTTACTAGTCGGGTTTAGTTGGGTAGAACTCGCTGAGACGTCGTCTCATCCCAGTTTGGGGAAACCATTTCAGGACTCCGCTGAAGAGCCGAGGAGGAGGAATCCGAGAAGGAGAACTTAGAGGCGAATCTTAAGGAGAAAGATTTTTGGAAGAAGAAGACAATCCTGAGAGGGGCTTTGAGTACGGCCCAGTTCGTCTAAGTTTTTGTCTTCTTTTGAGATCTCCATTTTGATGTGAATAGTTATGAAGTGGTTTGTGTTTTGTACAAAAGTTTGGTTATAAATTTCAATATAAAAAATATGGCCCTGCTTTTCTATCCCATCGTTTTATTGTCTGGGGATTTTAACTGCTTCCGCATGTGTTTAAAAATTGAAAGGGTCGGCGATACATTGTCCTGGGATATCGCATTATAAAATTGACCAAACAGAAGGATGTGTACATGCCCGATGATCGGGGTGTGACAGCCATCGGAATTGGAACCGGAACCGGAACCTATCCAACAAAAAGTCCCCAAATCAAAAAACCCTAAATTACTTTTCATATGTTCACTTCACACTTCACTGTCACACTTCACATAACAGAATTGAGTCTCTCCTGCTTGCCCTCGATGCCACCGGACGTTGCTTGCCTCGCCGCTCAGCCGCTCGTCGTCGACGCCGCCACTAGACACTGCTCATCCCCCGGTGGAGGCTGCTCGCTTGCCCAGCTGCCTCGACGCCGCTTGCCGTTCACCTAGCCACCCCAACACCGTTCACCTAGCTGCCCCAACGCTGCTTGCCGCTAGCCTAGCTGCCCTCCCGACGCCACTCGCCGCTCACCCAGCCCTCTCGACGCCGCTCGCCCAGCTGCCCCGACGGGGCTTGCCCTCGACGCTGCACACCGCTTGCCTAGAGGAGGCCTCACCTCGGCGGTTGCTGAGCAGAGGCTAGAACTTTTTGGCCACAACAAGCTTGAAGAGAAGAAGGCACTAAGATCACTCGCTGTTTTAGGGTAAAATTTTTCCTCTACTGTTCTGTCTCTCTTTTTGTTTTAGGGTAAAATTTGAGTTTTTGTGAAAGATGGTATCCATTTGTTTCTGATTCTTCCTTTGCAGGGCAAGCCTCCAAATTGGCAAGATTTCATAGGCATCGTCACTCTTCTGTTTATAAACTCCACTATTAGCTTTATCGAGGAGAACAATGCCGGTAACGCTGTGGCTGCGCTTATGGCTCGTCTCGCTCCCAAAGCTAAGGTATGGGACTGTGGCAATATGCTCTGTTAGTTGCAATCAAGTAATCTTTGGATGTTCTTTGACATTTTGATGTTGAGGAATGGTTGTGGTGATTCACATGTATGATGCGGGTACTTAGAGATGGAAGATGGGGTGAGCAGGATGCTTCAATCCTGATCTTTGGCCATTATGATCACAAACCGATCCATCTTCTCAAAGATAAAAAAACTACAGCATTTGTCAGTGGAAGGATACCAGTTGAATTTATTTTTATCATCATCTTGAAAATAAGTTGATTCCTTCTATGAGGAATACTTGACTGAAGATTTGATAGCTTTTCTGCCTACTAATATTGGTTTTTATGCTTTACCTTTGTGAGACTACGAATTCTATTGAAATTTTATTAACTGGAAACCTGCTTAAACAATTTTTTCCGAATATAAAGAACATTCTACAAAAACATCTTTGTTTATCTGTTGCACTTATAAATTCTTTAGAATCACCCATTTCTACCTGCCATAGGTATCCTCTCTTATTGAAGACTTTGCAAAGAAAATATTCTTGTCATGCTACCATCCAAAATATGTTCATGGGCACGATCGAGTTACACATTAACCCAATCAATTATTGTCTAAATTTGCTAAATGCCCTTCTATTTCCTTGAATTTGGATTGGTTCCTCCAAAGTTTGCTGGAACAAAATTCTGTTCTGTAAGAATACACATGTTCGATCTCATCATGGGACCAATGCAGTGATTATGCATTTTGATCAATCATGATCATTTTTCTGAGCACAACTTCAGTTCTCTAGACCCTTGACTTCTGTATTGGTGTTCCCATGGAAGTGTAACTGCCTCTATAGTCATTTCAAACTGTTCAAGGCCTTCCATGATATGGGGTTATACAGGTCATGGTTTCGCGTCCGAATGGTAAAAAGTTTTCAACAGTATTATGTCCAAAGACTGCTGGGATGCCCAAGTAAGTTTTCTTGCCGTACAAGTTCTTTCTTCTCCACCAGCATATGGTGTTAATTTACAATTTTCTCTAGGAATAATAACTATTTTGGATGTATGTTGTTATATAGAGAATCAATAGGTTCAGGGACTGAATTTTGGGATTGGAACTTGAATGGGGATAAGTGTACATACCATGCTTTGCTTCCAAGGGCATACTAATTGATGAGTCCTCAATTGCTAATGCAGATAAAGTTTTTTATGATTGCAGGTAATCTTAGTTTCTTTGTAAACCAGGTGAACCTGACCTAGATCTCAGAATTGTAACTCGTCAGTTATCGCCAATAATCCCCCACAATTACAAAGAGAGCAGTTTTCCTGTCTCTGTATTTACCTTTACGGTAAAACGTCTAGAAGAATTTATTTAGTTTTCACAAACATTTTATCACCTATGCTTTATTGGCTGCTTTTGTCTCGTTAGGTTTCCAATCAAGGAAGAACTTTTGCAGAACTCTGTGGGAGGAGTATCAAGTTTTTCCGGCGGGCATTTCAACTCTAATATGGAGTAAGAAATGTTCAGTGTCTTTAATTTTTGGTTACTTATGTCATTTTCAAATATACAGGAAATAAAAGTAGTTGGCTTACTTAAATCATAATTTTCTGTCTCCTTCCAGGACCACTGATGGTCTTCATGGAATTCTCTTACATCACTGGTGAATTTCGACATTCAAATCTTAATTTAGTTGCCACTTCAATGCCCGTGTTGCCTGTCTTATTTCTTGGTCGTACTTATTCACTGTCCAGAACTGCAAATGGACATCCACCAATGACTTTCGCTATTGCAGCTGAGGAATCTTCTGATGTACATATTTCTAAGCGTCCTTATTTCCTGATTTCTGGTACATCCCATGGTTTCACGGCAAAGGATATGTGGTATGAAATTAAAAAGGTTAGTCATATAATCCCTCTGAATCATTGGGCTTATTGAAGCCTCATTATCTTGTTATATCATCAACTTAACTGATGATCTTGAAACATATAAGATTCTGGAATGTAGATATGTTTCATTGCAATAAAGAAATCTATTTCTTTGTTTTGTTGGATGCTCAACTGTCACTGGAGTAGTGCATGTTGATTTATGAGGGCTTTAACTAAAGAAAGCATGCGGCGTAAAAGAATTGGAATTGTAACTTTGTCAACTTAGCTGACCCTTCTTATAGTTTCCTTTTCCTCGCTAGGTCGCTAAATAATAAATGTGACTCTTAATCTGAAAATGAAAAAAGAAAAGAAAAAAGAACCTGTTGGAACCTGGAACCGACCCTGGAACCTGTGACAGGGTAGGTTCTAGGTTCTTGGTTCTGACGGATAGGTTTCAAGTTCCGAAAAATGAGGAACTTGTACCCGAGAGTAGGTTCCAGGTTCCAGATGGAACTGAACCGGAATCGGGAACCGCTCATTCCTAGCTAATACTACATTTGTTTGGGAAGATCTAAAATTTTTGTAATACGAAACCCACCCTCTGACAAATTTACAAATTTTAGCCAGATGATAGGGACATTGTTTGACTTATTTTGGAAACATCTATGGCTACGTTTCATCCAAATGCGGTATATGGTTGCTGAGAAAGTTACCTTGAGAAGCCTTGCCACCAAGTCCTTGTCTTTGGTAGCCTTGATCATCCATTGGAGTTCAGCATTCCATCCTCCTAAAGAATGAAGGATTTCGTATCGTGCGAGGATTATATGCCATATGCTTCCAGTCCATGTGTATTGAAAGAAAAGATGATCTCGATTTTCTAGACCAACTAAACAAAAATTACAATGGATTACTACCATAGGCATCCAAAATGATATGATTTTCGTTATTGGTTGTCTATCTATACAAACTAACCACTTGATAAAATTGTGTTTGCTGACCTGCCTATCCATATTAGTTGATACCATCCTAAACCCAGTTCCACACTCTTGAGTTCGTTGTATAACTCTTTGCAACAACTTTGCCTAGATATGGCTAAAGTTAAGGTTGGTCTCAATTTATGAATACCATGCTAACTCCACACCATACTATCTTTTATTTCAAGCTACATAATCGAAATGCCTCCACATTTGGTACTATGAATCCACTTACTTGATAAGGAAGATGACGGACAATTTATGAGGCGCATGTCTTTGTCACCTTGTAAATCTCTTTATAAGAATGAAGCTACCCCCGTGGGTTTTGTCCTCTCCCCATTTGCCATCTCTTTCCTCTGCAGAATCATCTCTTGCCTAGACATACTTGTACTTTATAGGCGCATGTCTTTGTCACTTTGCCTCATCACATTGTGATTCACACCCCCAGCTTTTGCATTGCATTGCTTTCGACGCCAGCCATTGTCCCTGAAGTCGACTCTTTTAAAGTCGTCCGAGGATCGCCTCGCCTCGCTCCCATCCACGACAACGCCAGGATCTCCAAAAAAATGGCGAATTTGCATTACGCTCTACTCCTCCTTATCTCTCTCATTTCCCACTCCAATGCCGACATCAAGACCCTAAGCCTAACTTCCGATCCTCGTCCGATCTCCAAAAAAATGGCGAATTTGCATTACGCTCTATTCTCCATAAATTCGCCTTTACATACCTGGGTCGGGTTACAATCTCCGCTTCTAATGTCTCCGTCATTTCATTACTCCGTCGAACGGATTCTTCTTTGGGCTTTGTCCTTCTCTCGGAGGAAGCTCACTTCCAAGTCCTCCAAAAATTCCAACAAAACCCTTATCTTCTGCATCCTCGATTCCCTCTACGCTGTCGATCTCTTCGACTTCCGCGACCTGTCTCCTCTACCACACAACTATTTTAATAGAACCTATGCCGTTACTTATGTGAAGAATAAGAGAACAGAGACGAGAGAAAGATGGAGTTTCTGTATTCAATGACGATTGAAAAGTTCATCTGAGAGCCTAACAACTTGCTTGCTCTTCAATTCTATTTATATTACAATCTGTAAAGTTCAACTAACTAAGGAAAACTGATTAACAGAAACAACAACAGAATGTAAGCAGTTACAACAGAGTTTAAGCAGTTTCAAGCTCAAAGCTAAATATTGATTATGCAATGGACATGTGCTGGTGCTGCAGATTTCATCATTGACTTTATTACATTTGTCCTTGTTCAAAACAGCAGAGCCAAGCTCATTGACTTTATCTCTTTTAATCTTGGTTGAATCAGCAACACTCGACTCAGCAGGCTGTCTTACTTTATTTCCTCTGTTTTCGTCAGAACCAGATTCTCCAGTAGCACAATGTGAGTTCATCATATATCCCTTAACATCCCTCGCAAATTGGGAAGGGGTAAAGAGCCCATACCCAATTTGATTATGATATCCAAGTGTGCCAGACGTGACAGGGCTTTTGTAAAAATATCAGCAAGCTGATGAGTGCTTGGAACATAACGCACATTGAGAGATCTTGAGGAAACTTTCTCTCGAACAAAATGGAAATCAACTTCAATGTGTTTAGTACGAGCATGTAGGATAGGATTGGCAGTAAGTGAGATGGCAGACTGATTATCACAAAATAAAAGAGTTGGAGAGGAGAGACAAAGACCAATGTCACGAAGAACAAAACTTGGCTCGATATTCTGCCTCTGTAGAAGAACAAGAAACAGTAGGTTGCTTCTTTGCTGCCCATGAAATGAGATTAGAACCAAGATATGTGCAAAAGCTAGTGGTTGAACGTCTAGTTTCAGCATAGCCAGTCCAGTCAGCATTGGAGAATCCATAGAGGTTCATAGAACTACAAGAATGAAGAAACATACCAAGATGAACAGTGCCTTTAACATAGTGTAGAACCCTTTTTAACTTATGAAAATCTCCAATGGTTGGCTTCTGTATCTTCTGACATAACAAGTTTGTGGCATATGCAAGATCAGGACGAGTTATTGTCAGATATTGAAGTCCACCAACTAAACTCCTGTAATCAAGTGGATTAGAGATTAGAACTTCATCATCTTTCAAGATGACTAGTTTCAGTGATAGAGGAGTTGAAATAGGTTTATAGTCAGTCATGTGAGCTCTTGTAAGAAGATCAAGTGCATACTTGGTTTGACAGAGGAACAGATTAGTAGCTGTACGCTTAGCTTCAATACCTAGAAAATAATGAAGGCATCCGAGATCTTTCATGTGAAATTGAAGACTGAGAGACTGAATCGGTTTGGTGAGTAACTGGTCTGAACTACCAGTCAATATAATATCATCCACGTAGAGTAACAGAAGTATTGTTTCTAGTCCATCATGAAGTATAAAAAGTGATGGATTAGTCGTACAACAGAAGAAACCGGCTTCAAGAAGAATTACTGAATTTGTTAAACCAAGCACATGGTGCTTGACGAAGACCATATAGAGATTTCTTGAGAAGACACACATATTGAGATTTTTGAGACTGTATAAAGGTAGGAGGCTGCTCCATATACATTGATTCATTCAATGTGCCATGTAAGAATGCATTTTTAACATTAAGTTGATGGATTGACCATTGCTTCATCATTGCCACAGAGAGCACAAGAATGGTAGCATGTTTGACAACATGACTGAAGGTTTCTGTAAAGTCAATTCCTTCCTCTTGGTGAAACCCCTTAGCTACTAACCGAGCCTTCAATCTATCAAGACTTCCATCAGGTGCAAGTTTTGTCTTAAACACCCATTTACATCCTATCACATTCATTTGATTAGTTCGAGGAACTAATATCCAAGTCTGGTTTGATACAAGGCATCCATTTCATCCTTCATTGCTGTATACCATCCTTCATCTGCTAAAGCTGATTTAATTGATCTTGGTTCAGGAGGAACTTTATATTCAGTAAGACTTGCATATTTGGGATTTAGCTTTACAATGCCAGATTTTGATTGAGTTTGCATAGGATGAGTTGAAGATGTACCTTGTGAGGTAGATTAAGGATTTGGATGAGCTTGGTCAATACTGATTTCATCTGATGTCTCAACTATGTAGGCAGGAGTTTCTTGTTCTTATGAGGTAGATTGAGGATTTAGATGAGCTTGGTCAATAATGATTTCATCTTGTGTCTTAACTATGTAAGTAGGAGCTTCTTGTTCTACAATTTGCAGAGGTGAAGGAAAGGAAGTAAATGGTACTCTAGCTGAATGGAGAGAATCAGAATTTTCTATAGCCATGATTCCACTATCCTGCAAATGTCCTACATGTGTATGTGAGGGTGATGACATTTGATCTGCACTTGTGGATTCTAGAAGTTTAACTTCTTCTGTCCATAGTCGATACAGAGTTATAAATTGAGTATACTCTGTTGCACGTGTCTTAGTAAAAGGGAAGAAATTTTCGTCGAACATGACATGTCAACTTATGTATATATGACCAGTAGTAGGAACAAGACATCAATATCGCTTATGACGTTCACTGTATCCAATAAACACACATGTGAGTGATTGTGGATCAAATTTGTGCTGTGCATATGGTCTGAGACAAGGGTAACATGCACATCCTAAGATTTTGAGATGTTCATAACTTGGTTCTTGTTGAAAAAGTTTCCTATAAGGTGATTGCATTTGTAACTTTGGTGTGGGAAGTATATTGACAATATAGTTAGCTGTCATGAATGCATCAACCCAGTATTTCAAAGGAATTCTAGCATGATAGAGCATGGCGAGACCTAGTTCAACAACATGACGATGTTTTCTTTCAAAGATTCCATTCTATTCTAGTGTGTAGGGACAAGAAACATTTTGTGTAATGCCACAATTTTGTAAATGATTCTTAAATTTGTGGCTGATGAATTCTTCTCCACCATCACATTGAAAGATCTTGATTCTACAATCGAATTGGTTTTCCACTTGTTTCTGGAACATGACAAAGATGTCATAGAAATCTAACTTAAACTTCATTGGATAGATCCAACTAAAACGAAACTTTTCTAAAGGTATAGAAGCTACAAAATCTGATAAGGAAAATGGCAAAGTAGTACTCTTAGCAACTTGACAGCTTCTACACTAGTTTGTATTATTGTATTGCAGCAAATCAATTTCTGATTCTGCAGATACTTCAGGATTTTCAGGTTGGTGTGAGCTAATCGCTGGTGCCATATATCTTCTCCTATAGCTTTGTGTCTCTGAGTTAAAAATGTCTCTGTGGTTTGAGTATCTACTTGATAGAGTCCTTTAACTTTCCTCTCAAGCAGCAGAGTTGTGTTAGTGTAATTGTCCTTTACATAGACCATAATTTTATCAAAAACAAATGAACAGGGATAATCATTTGTTAGTTTTGATACTGATAGAAGATTTTTCTTGATGTCAGGAACAATCACCACATCATTTAGAGGTAATGAGTCAACTTCATTATGTAACAATGCATCACCAATATAGGCAATAGGTAGACATGAGTCATTCCCAATCATCACTGTATCAGTGCCATTGTATTTAAAGGGATTATGAAGAATACCCGAGTTTGCAGTAATGTGAACAATCGCACCAGTGTCTGGATACCACTCATTCCCTTTAGAATCTTTAAAATGCATTGCTGCTAATGCTGTTGGAATTTCCTCAGCTTGATATGAATTGTCAAATCGATACCAGTAATGAAGTGCATCATGTCCTGGTCGTTTACAAATTTAACACTCCAATATGATATTATCTGTTGTTTTCTCAACCTGCAAGTTTTTGGGAAATGTTAGATTTGAGGAAGGATATGATCTAGTTTCTTGATACCTTTGTGAAGAACCAGCATATGGTCGAAATCCTTGACCATAACCAAAGCCAAAGAAGTTATTGAACTGCTTAAACCTCTGACCCTCCTGTGCATGATTTAGATTATTTGGTTTGTGGCTCAGATCTCTTCTAGAATATCTATAGCCATGACTTCTATTATTGAAAGATCGTCCTCTTCCATAGCTACGTTCTCCGCAACTACTAACTCTCGAACCTTCAAAACCAAAGTTCTGCTGAACAGGTTCTTTGTCCAATTCCTCCTTTTGCTGAACTTCAGTTTTTCTTTGACCATAATATGCTAGATTAGGGTTGTATTGGCTTGATGAGTAGTTTTGTAATCTTGTTTCGAACCTTTCTAACTGTGATATTACTTCATCATACTCTGGTTGAGGTTTCAAGCAATATATGGTAGTTTTAAAGTTCTCATATTCAGATCTTAATCCCTCCAGAACACCAAACATCATTGTTATCTCATCTATTGGCTTTCCAATTGCATTTAGTTGATCACAGATTGACTTGTATTCCCTGAGATAAACTGATAATGCTTGATCTCGTTTTTGGCAGGCTTGTAGCTTTCCTCTTAATTCAAACTCTCTAGCTATAGATTTTTGTGTAAATCAATTAAGTAAAGTTTGCCATACCTCATATGAAGTTTCCAAAACAATTATCAAACTTAGTATATTTTTTGATACTGCTCCACTGATCCATGATGATACAAGTTGATCTGTTCTTACCCAATCAATGTAGTCATGATTCACAACTTCTATATTATTCCCTTTGACTTCAACCTATAACGATTGTGTAGGTGATGGAGTTTCTCCATTAACGAAGCCAAATAGCTCCTGGCTTCGCAAGAATCTGTGGAATTGTGCTTGCCAAAGAAGAAAGTTGTCTTCAGCTAGCTTGATAGTGATGAAGTTGGAGATGTTAACATGAATTGGAAATGGATATTTCTGTGTTCTTGCTGCCATCTTGCACTTTCAGCTCTAGATGGTGTGTGAAAGAAGAATCTGTGTTGTATTTGCACGACAAAATCCTGATTGTGTTATCAATGATGATCAGATCTTGATAGATAAGAGTACACAAATCAGTAGAATAGAGAGAAGCTATCAATAAAACTTGAATGCAGCTTCAATCTGCTGTGGCTTTTGACATTTTTGAAGATGATCTGTGCTCTCGGGACGGCTCTGATACCATGTGAAGAATAAGGGAACAGAGACGAGATAACAAAGACGAGAGAAAGATGGAGTTTCTGTATTCAATGACGATTGAAAAGTTCATCTGAGAGCCTAACAACTTGCTTGCTCTTCAATTCTATTTATATTACAATGTCAGAAAAGGAAGAAGAAGAAGGTATTCGAAGGACAGATGATAGGCGAAGAAGCAATTATCTTCTTTTTCATTGAATGAATCTGTACATGTAACATTGTATTTAATTACAATGAAGGAAAGTAATAAAGGAAATTCTATATTTGCCTATCTTCTCTTATCCTAAAGTATATTTGATTTCCTATTACAAGAAATTACGAAATCATATCTTCATATCTTCCAACACTTCCCCTCAAGCTGGCGGTCCGTATATGTCTAAGACTCCTAGCTTGTGTAGAAGATATGCATGTTGTCTTTGACAAAGAGGTTTAGTAAATACATCAGCAGGCTGTTCAAGTCCTTATTCCTCTTGTCTCGACAATTCCTTCTTGAATCTTTTCCCGAGTAAAATGACAATCAACTTCTATATGTTTTGTCCTCTCATGTAGTACAGGATTTGCTGCAAGCTTGAGTGCTGAATCATTATCACAAAAGAGTAAAGTTGGTCCTTTAACAGAGCTCCGAGATCCAGTAGACCCCTTAACCGGACTATTTCACATACGGTCTTGGCCATAGACCGATATTCAGCTTCAGCCGATGATAAAGATACAAGAGACTGTTTCTTTGTCTTCCATGAGAGTAATGATTCTCCAAATTTGATGCAGAAACCAGTAATAGACCTTCTACTCATTGGGCATGTGGCATAATCTGCATCGCAATAAGCTGTCATTTCCATGTTACACTTTCGGGAAAGAAGTATTCCCAATCCTGGACAAGTCTTCAAGTATCTCACAATCTTCAGGGCTGCATTCATGTGAGACTGTTTTGGACTGTGCATAAACTGACTAAGAGTTTGTACTGCATAACAAATATCTGGCCTAGTCATTGTGAGATATATCAATTTCCCTACTAGTCTCTGATATCCTGAGGGATCTTGCAACAGAGGATCATCAGAAGAAGAGGATATGCCAATGTCATAGTCGACAGAGGTCAGTTTAGCATTTTGCTCAATAGGAATGATCGATGGTCTACAACCTGATAAACCTGCTTCTGATATAATCTCCATCACAAATTTCCGCCGACTTAATGAGATGCCTTGATCTGAGCGAGCTATTTCAATCCCAAGAAAATACTTAGGTGACCCTAAGTCTTTGATATGAAAGGTCGAATGCAGATACTCTTTAAGCTTTTTAACAGCAGAATAATCATTCCCCATAATCAGGATATCATCAACATAGATCATCAAGTAAATGGATGACATACCTTTTGTCCAGGTAAATAAGGCATAGTCATACTTAGATTGCTTGAACCCAGCAGCCAAGAGTGCACTTGTGAATTTAGCATACCACTGTCGGGAGGCTTGTTTCAAACCATAAAGAGATTTACGGAGACGACATACCTTCGACTCCCCTGTCTCCGTAATCCGGGTGGAAGCTCCATATATATTTCTTCATCCAGATCACCATGTAAGAAAGCATTATGGACATCCATTTGGTGTAATGGCCAATCACGAAGAGCAGCAATAGACAAAAAAGTACGAACCGTCACATCCTTTGCTACAGGAGAAAAGGTTTCATGATAATCAAAACCTTCTCGCTGGGTGAAGCCTTTTGCCACCAATCGTGCTTTGTATCTTTCCACAGAACCATCTGCTCTATATTTTATTTTATATACCCATTTGCATCCAATAGGTTTGCGATGAGCAGGAATAGAGACAACATCCCAAGTGTGATTTTCAATCAATGCATGTAATTCAGATTCCATGGCCTTTTGCCAACGAGGATCATCTTTGGCTTCATTATAACTAGAAGGTTCTTGACCTTCGGAAATACGACTTATGCAACATAGATGGTCTGCCGACAATCTATCAAAGGAGACATAAGAAGAGATTGGGTATCGAGTACCGATGAATGTGAAGAACCGCAGATATAATCCTTTGTCCAAGTTGGTGGACGAGTGATTCGATGAGAACGCCTCTGTGGCTCCTCTGGTGTGGTGGATACTGCCTCAGTAGTGGTTGTTTCTGAAGTATCCTCTAACTGTGCTGGTTCTTCATGTAATGATTCTTCTATATATGGCTGCTCAATGAAATTGTCAGCAGGACTTACAAGAGGTGTTGTAGGCAAGACATCAACTTCTCTTGGAGCAGGAGGGATAATAAATGTTCCGCCAGTGGAGGAATCTTCCTCTGATATGAATTGACGATGTGTGTTGTCTTCTTCTGTAAAGATGTTAATGAAAAGGGAAAAACATCTTCATGAAAAACAACATCCCTGCTGATAAAGAAATTTCCTGTTGATGGTGCATAAAGCCTATATCCCTTTTGCAAAGTAGGATAACCCATGAAAATGCATTGAGTAGCTCGTGGCGCCATTTTATCTCTATGGCCCACCGTAGTGACATAGCAAAGACATCCAAAAACTCTGAGATGAGATAAATCCGGCTTTCTCCCATATAATAATTCAAAGGGTGTCTTTCCCTTTAAGATGCGTGATGGCATACGATTGATCGGTATGCTGCAGTAATTACACAATCTCCCCAAAATTTTCCGGGAATAGATGCTTGAAATTTAATCTCACGTGCCACTTCTAAAAGATGGCGATGTTTTCTCTCAACAACTCCATTCTGTTGGGGTGTGTAAACACAAGAGCTCTCATGCAATATCCCATGCATAGTGAATAAGGAAGTACATTCAGCATTAAAAAATTCTTTTCCATTATCAGTACGTATCCTACGGATTGGTTTTTGAAATTGAGTTTTGGATAAGGAAAGGAATGTCTTTAAATGAGAAAAGACCTGGCTTTTTGATTGCATAAGGAAAATCCATGTAGCACGAGAATAGTCATCCACAATGGTGAGGAAGAACCTAGAGCCATCATGATTTAAGGTATGATAAGGCCCCCAAACATCAGCGTGAATAAGAGAAAAATATCCGCTGCTCGAGAATTGCTATTCTGAAAAGAAGCACGTGTTTGCTTTGCCATGGGACAAATAGGACATTTGGGATAGGGAAATAATGCACTATGACCCAAACGTTTATGATTAAGGAAATTAATGCCATTGGCAGTAGCATTACATAGATATTTATTGAATTGAACAGGAGATGACTAAAAAGATGTGAAAAATCCAACCAAAAATATAAGCCATGGCTGACTCTACCCAACCCCATCGGTGTGCCGGTCGAACGGGCCCGAAAGAAACATTTATCAGAATGGAAAAGAATATTGCATGAATTTTCTTCACAGGCTCTGGCAACTGAGATTAGATTGAAATGGAAATCGGGTACGTAAAGCACGTTTTTAATAGTAACAAGAGAGCTAAGCTTTACAGTCCCAGTCATTGTGACTTTGGTGGTATGACCATTTGGAAGTTGTACTGATATAGGAAAAGATAATTTTGTAATATCTGAAAGTAAATTCCTATCACAGACTATGTGATCACTAGCACCTGAATCGATAATCCATGCATCCTTTGAAATCGAATTCATCAAACAATAAGATGTACCTGTGAAGCTGCCTCCACTATCCGAGGGATCCAATTTCTTCAAAGTTTCCATCAGCTCGTGATATTGTTCATGGGTAATTGATTTTCCCATGTGCTGGCCTGACACCTAAAAAACCAAGGAAAATTTCCCTTTTCCTTTTTCTCCTGGCTTTCCATGCAATTTCCAGCAATTCTCAATTGTATGGTGCCGGCGCTTACAATAATCACAGTACATCTTACCTCTTCCTTTCGGCCCATTATTTTTTGAATTTGGATTGGGCCTAAATGATTGGGCCGAAATAGGCCCATATGGACCGTCGGATCCTCCAAGAAGTGAGCCGCGCATGCCATCCAGCCCATTTATGCCAGCAGATCGGTAGCCGTCCGATCCGATTAGGTAAGTGCTACGGGAGCCGTCGGATGGAGCAGGGCGTGAGCCGTCGGATGAAGCGGAGATGATCCCACGCGGACCGTCCGATCTTGTCGCCCCCTGGATTGAGCGCAGACCGTCGGATTGGTAGTGGAATTGATCTCCACCGTCCGCGCTTCTCTTTATAAGGGCCCTAGGGTTTTCGCTCTCAAGAGCGAACCCTAATTCCGCCTCTCTCCTCCCCGAACCTCTCTGTGTCGCACGAAAATGGGTCTTCGCGGCCAGTGCAATTCCATCTCCTCCTTTGCCATGGTCCGCCGATCTCTGTTGGCTCTCCTCCTGTATGGCGAGTTGATAAATCCGGCCGAGACTCGGTAAGGGCTCCATGGTGAGTATATGAGATCGGAAAGACATGTAAGTTTCGTTGAGGATGAGGAGAAATCTTGTCGCTTTCTCCCTTTCTCGCATCTGCTTGTATTGTTGTTGAATGTTATCGGGCCAATCGAATTTTTCCTCGGCCGCCTCTAACTCATTCCAGAGGCTCGATAACTTGTTGTATACTGTTGCGATGCTCATGTTCCCCTGTTTCAGATCTGAAATTTGCTGTGTTAGGTAAAAAATTTTCACTTGATCGAGTTTTCCATACATCTCCCTAATGTTTTCCCACATTTTTTTCGGATCCTCCGTCGGGGGAAGCCCGGATGCGATCTCGGGTGCGATGCAGTTCCCAATCCATGTTCTTACCAGTTGACTGCATCGCCTCCAGATTCGTGCCATTCTCTCGTCGGACGGAATCGGAAACGATCCGTCGATGAAAACCTCCTTGTCTTTTGTTATGAGTGCCCGCCGGAACTCGCTCGACCAACTTGAATAATTATCTGCACCTGTCAATTGTTGACTTATAATCTTCAATTCTGGGCCGTCGCCGTTTGTTGTGTATAATGGATCGCCAGGTTCCGGCCGGCCACTGTTATTGAGAAATTGATACGGAAAGAAACCCGGTGCAGGAGTCGGGTAGGGATTCGTTCCCTGACCCGAACCCCCGAGGCCAAATCCGTAGCCCACATTCTGAAATCCCTGTCCTGGCATAGGTGATCCGCCCGTCTGCTCCGGGTTGATGCTAGGGTTTGCCCCGTCGCTGGTTGGTGGACCTGCTTCAGCCCGCGCGCTGCCGTGGTAGCCAGGCAATGATGCGTTGGGGATAGGCCCAGGATACCATGGATATGGCATCCATTGGTAAGGGTGACCTGCGAATGGTTGCCCTGTAATTGCCTGAGCCTGTTGTTGCCACGGCACGTGCGGAGGTTGGCCCTGAATTTGTTGTTGCCTTTCTATTGCAGGGACTATAGCGGCTGGATCTTGATCTCCCAAGGCTCGCGTCGAAACATCTGATGAAGATTCATCAACGGGAGTAAAGGTTTGTTCTGGTGGTATAGACATATTGAAAAAAGAATTTTGATTCCTCTTTTATCTCTTCTTTGCGAGATGCAGTTCCTTCCAGGCAATCAAGGACTTTGATTCCTTTGGCAACGCTTTTTCTGAAAATTCGAGATTGGAGTGTGAGGCAATCGGAAGCGGAAGCAAAACAGTTCAGAACTAGAGAGGCTCTGATACCATGTCAGAAAAGGAAGAAGAAGAAGGTATTCGAAGGACAGATGATAGGCGAAGAAGCAATTATCTTCTTTTTCATTGAATGAATATGTACATGTAACATTGTATTTAATTACAATGAAGGAAAGTAATAAAGGAAATTCTATATTTGCCTATCTTCTCTTATCCTAAAGTATATTTGATTTCCTATTACAAGAAATTACAGAATCATATCTTCATATCTTCCAACATTACAAGCTATAAAGTTCAACTAACTAAGGAAAACTAATTAACAGAAACAACAACAGAATGTAAGCAGTTACAACAGAGTTTAAGCAATTACAAGCTCAAAACTGAATATCGATTCTGCAATGGACACGTGCTGGTGTTGCAGATTTCATCATTGACTTTATTCCATTTGTTCTCGTTCAAAACAGCAGAGCCAAGCTCATTGACTTTATCTCTTTTAATCCTCAGCAACACTCGACTCAGCAGGCTGTCTTACTTTATTTCCTACGTTTTCGTCAGAACTAGATTCTCTAGTAGCATAATGTGTGTTCATCATATATCCCTTAACAACTTATCCCAGTGGATACTACTCCCTGTACTTTGCCAATTGCAATCCGGAGGTCCGCGTATCCATGAATGTCCACGCTGAATTGTACAATCTCGATTTGGACGGCTCCAAGAATTACCTCTCGCATGGACAATCGACACTAATTCCACTCTTTTTATCGGGTCCATCACTTGCTCGCCGGACTAATTACTACGAAAACGCTGAGTCTCATCTGTGCCGGGCTGGATATGTACTTCGTTAAACTTACTGGGTTACCTCACGGTTGGGAAATCTTGTCCGAAGTTGCTCGAGTCATGTCTTCACTTATCATCGCGGCATTGATCATAGTCGGATTCTTGTTTTTCAAGCAATTCTTGCCAGAAAAGTAGGCCAAGGTATGGATCGTCCCCATCACGCTTCAGGTTCTGTCCAATCTAGCTTCCCCTTTTGCTATCATGATGAAAGCCACTTGGCCCGGCGTGGGGTTGGGGCTGGCTTTCGTGCTAGCTTTGCTAGACATGATCTGCACGTGCACCATCCTTGTTACCGTGGGGAGGTCTATTTGGTTGCTGAAGGAGGCTGCAAAGACTGACGAGAAGGCGGTGAAGAGATTGGCGAAGATTAACAAGTTTGCCTTGGTCTATGCCTTGGCAATCGGTTATTTTTATGTCAGTGCCGATGGTAGCACTGTTATTGAGAAGCTTCATTGCACCTAAGTAAGCTTACTAAAAAATTGAATATGTGGGCCCTCTTATGATTTTATCTCTGAATTTGAGCTAGCAATAAGGAAGCGTAAAATTCAAAAAAGAAAAAGAATATTAGAGTGAAAAATGGTTTCCTCAAAAACTATTCGTGGCCCGCTTAGATGACCATCCTCCATAAAATACATGGGCCACAAGACAATTTTGTGGAAACCAATGACTTCCTCAATTGGTTTCATTTTTACTCTTTTTTTTTTCTTTTTTGATTTGTTAATTCTTTACTGTACCTCAGTGGCCACCCTTCCAACATGAAAGGGGGAGATGGGGAGTTTGAATCCCCACTTTCTCAAGGAGGTTGAGGTGGGGACGATATAGTTTGAGAAGTAGGTTTTGACTCTCACGCCCTATAAGAAGGCAGGGCAAAAGTCTCAGGGGAAAATTCCAAAAAGGGAACTGAAGTACTTTTTTTTTTTTTTTTAAATAAGGGTCCGGAGTGGACCTTATTTCAAATAAGGACCTGAAGTGCCTTCATTTTCTCAAATAAGAGTCTAAAGTGGATGTTATTTCAAATGAGGATCTAAAGTGGTTATGTTTATTTCAAATAAGAGCCTGAAGTGGCCATGTTAGTTTCAAATAAGGACTAATCTTTCCAGCGATCAAGGGTATTTTCATCATTTGTCATTTTTCCATTTTTTTGGTTGGTTCTTCTTCCTCTTCGCTGGTGGCCAACCGGCCATTGGCAATGCCCACAAAGGGCTGGGCAAGGGATGGCCTTACCTGGGTATGGCGACCCTCGCCTAGGGACCATCCGTGAGGTCAGCCTTCACCTGGGACTAGCAAGGGCCGACCTCGCCGATGGCCCCTGGGTGAGGGTCACCACACTCAATCGAGGTCGTCCCTCACTTGTGGCCAACGTGGGTGGCCCTCGCGGGCGGGGGCGACTCTTGCTTAGCCCTCTGTGGGCATCACCGGTGGCTGGTCGACGATCGGTGAATAGGAAGAAGAAGAACCAGGGGAAAAAAAAAAGGAAAGAAAAAGAAAGTGCATGCAAACTGACAAAGATACCCTTGACCGGTCAGAAAATTTAGCCATTTGACGATCGGCGAAGTTGGGTCCTTATTTGAAATAACTAAAGCCACTTCAGGTTCTTATTTGAAACAACTAAGGCCACTTTAGGTCCTTATTTGAAATAAAGTCCACTTCGGATCCTTATTTGAGAAAACAATAATACTTTGGGTCCTTTTTTGAAATTTTCCCAAGTCTGAGAATTAGAGTAGGAATATAGTAGGGCCGAAAAAAAAATCTTTATTGCAAGCTTGCAATAAAATTGATTGTGTGGGTCCTCTTATGATTTTATCCCCCAATTTGGGCTTGCAATAAGGAAAAATAAAAGTCAAAAAAAAAAAAAAGAAAAAAGAAACAGGTTGCGGAGTGACGTCAAATGTAGGCCACAATAAATTTTTGTGGAATCTGTTGACTTTGTCAACCGAATTTATTTTTACTATATTTTTTCCGAGATTTGTATAATTTTTTATTGCAAGCTTGCAATAAAATGGATTGTGTAGATCCCCTCATGGTTTTATCTCTCAATTTGAGCTCACAATAGGAAAACATAAAAATCAAAAAAAGAAAAAGAAAAATAGAGTAAAAAATGAAACCGGTCGAAAAAGGCAATCGGTTCCTCAAAAAATTATTTGCGGTGCTGCTTAGATGACTGTCCTTTGTAAAATGATGGAGTGACGGTTAAAGATGGGCCAAAATAAATTTTTGTGGAAACCGTTGATTTCCTCAATCGGTTTCATTTTTACTCCATTTCTTCTTGAGATTTGTATAATTCTTTATTGCAAGCTTGCAATAAATTGATTTTGTGGGCCCTCTTATAATTTTATCTCTCAATTTGAGCTTGCAATATGGAAACATAAAAATCATGAAAAGAAAAATAAAAATAGAGTAGATAAAGAATCTGGTTGGAAAGGTCAACCGGTTTCCTAAAAAACTAATTGTGGCCCCCATTCCGCTTACATGACTATCCTCTGTAAAATAACTTTTGTGACAGTTGAACATGGGCCACAAAACATTTTTGTGGAAACCATTGACTTCCTGAACTAATTTAACTTTTACTCTATTTTTTTTCCCGAGATTTGTATAATTCCTTATCGCAAGCTTACAATAAAATTGATTGTGTGGGCCCTCTTATGATTTTATCTCTAAACTTGAGCTTGCAATAAAGAAACATAAAAACCAAGAAAAGAAAAGTAAACATACAGTAAAAAATGAAATCGATTGAAAAAGTCAACCGATTTCCTAAAAACTATTTGTGATGCCGCTTAGATGACTGTCCACTATAAAATGACAGATTGATGGTCAAACATGGGCCACAATAAATTTTTGTGGAAATCATTGACTTCCTCAACTGATTTCATTTTTACTCTTTTTTTTTTCTTGAAATTTGTATAATTCTTTATTGCAAGGTAGCAATAAAATTGATTCCGTGGGATTTTTATAATTTTATGTCTCAATTTGAGCTTGCAATAAGAAAACATAATTTTTTAAATAAATAAAATAAATGAATTATGTTGGAAAAGTCAACCGGTTACCTCAAAAATTATTGTGGTCCATGTTCCGTTTTGATTATTGTCCTCCGTAAATTAACTTTTGTGACGGTCCAACATGGGCCGCAAAACATTTTTGTGGAAACCATCGACTTCCTCAACTGGTTTCATTTTTTCTTTATCTTTTTTCCTGAGATTTGTATAATTTTTTTTATTGCAAACTTGCAATAAAATTGATTGTGTGGGCCCTCTCATGATTTTATCTCTCAATTTGAGCTTGCAATAAAGAAACGTAAAAATGAAAAAAAAAAAAAAAAGAAAGATCAAGTAAAAAATAAAACTGGTTAAAAAGTCAACTAGTCTCGTTAAAAATTGTTTGTGGTCCCGCTTAGACCCTGTTTGTTTAATTGTGCTTCTGCTCCCCGGAACAAAAATTTATATTCTTTAGTTCCGGGGAACAAAAAAAGAATAGAATCGCGTTTGTTTACACACTTTTGTTCCTAGGAACAGATTTGAAATATAAATAAGAAGTAGAAAAAACTTGTTTTTTGTTTCCAAAAACACTTTTTTTTTCTTCTCATTTTTCTTCTTCTTCTTCTTCTTCTTCTTCTTCTTCTTCCTTTTGCCGGTCATCGGCCTTGATCATGGTTGGTGCCGGCGACCGGCCAGACAAGGGCTAGCGACCTCGATAGAGCGTCACTGGCCCCTAGAGAGGTCGAGCCACGACAAGGCTCGTCGGCTCAAGCCTTGCCGTGGCTGTGGCTTGGCCTTGCCGCGCCACCTCTAGGACGGTGTTGCCTGGTGGTGGCTTGGTGAGGCCGAGCCCCGCCGATGGCTAGGCAAGGTTGGCCTCGCCAGGGCATCACTAGGTGACGTCAACCCGGTAGCGGCTCGGCGAGCCTTGCGTGGGCTGGGCGAGGCTGCCAGCCCTCGTTGGCCGGTCGCCGGCCATGGCCAAGGCTGGTGACCGGCCAAAAGGAAGAAAGAAAAAAGAAAAAAAAAGAAAAAAAGAAAATAAAAATATAAAAAAAATTAAAAGAAACAAAAAAACTATACAAGTTTACTAAACATGTTTCGTTCTTTTTCTATTCGAATAACATAAATTTTGTGTAGTTATCAAACACGTTCTTCTGTTCAAAAATTATTCCCTAGAACAGAAATAGTTTTCTTCTATTTTTGTTCCCGATAATAATTTTTTAGCATAAATGTTACCAAATGCGTCTTTAGATGACCGTTTTCTATATAATGACAGAGTGACGGTCAAACATAGGCCACAATAAATTTTTGTGGAATCCGTTGACCTCCTCAATTGGTTTCATTTTTACTCTATTTTTTTTTCCGAGATTTGTATAATTCTTTATTGCCAAATTGCAAGAAAATTAATTTTGTGGGTTCTCTTATAATTTTATCACTCAATTTTAGCTTGCAATAAGGAAACATAAAGATAAAAAAAAAAAAAAAAAAAGAAAAATAGAGTGAAAAATGAAACTAGTTGTAAAAGCTAATCGGTTTCTTCAAAAACTATTCATGGTGCCGCTTAAATGACTGTCCACAGTAAAAAGACTAAGTGATGATTAAAGATGGGCCACAATAATTTTTTGTGGAAACCGTTGACTTCCTCAACGGGTTTCATTTTTACTCTTTTTTTTCCTCAAGATTTGTACAATTCTTTATTGCAAGCTTGCAATAAAATTGATTGTGTGGGCGCCCTTATAATTTTATCTTTCAATTCGAGCTTATAATAAGGAAACATAAAAAAAAAAAGAAAAAAAAAAAAGAAAATATAGTAAATAATGAATTCAGTTGGAAAAGTCAACTGGCTTCCTCAAAGACTGAGTGTGGTCGACGTTCCACTTAGATGATCGCCCTCCATAAAATAACTTTTATGACGGTCAAACAGGGCCGCAAAACATTTTTGTGGAAACCATTGACTTCCTCAACCAATTTTATTTTTACTCTATTTATTTTCCCGAAATTTGTATAATTCCTTATTGCAAGCTTGTAATAAAATTGATTGTGTAGGTCCTTTTATGGTTTTATCTCTCAACTTGAGCTTGCAATAAAGAAACCTAAAAAAAAAAAAAAAAAAAAAAGAAAAAAGAGTAAAAAGTGAAACTGGTTGAAAAGTCAATTGGTTTCCTCAAAATCTATTTGTGGTGCCGCTTAGATGACTGTCCTCTATAAAATGACGGAGTAACGGTCGAACATGGGCCACAATAAATTTTTGTGGAAACCATTGACTTCCTCAACCGGTTTCATTTTTACTCTTTATTTTCTAGAGATTTGTATAATTCTTTATTGCAAGCTTGCAAGAAAATTGTTTGTGTGCGTCCTCTTATAATTTTGTCTCTCAATTTGAGCTTGCAATAGGGGAACATAAAAATCAAAAAAGAAAAATAAAAATAGAGTAAATAATAAATCCGGTTGGAAAAAAAGTCAACCGGTTCACTTTGTGGTCCATGTTTCTCTTATGGCGTGTTTGGTAATGATTTTGTTCCCGGAAACAATTTCAAAGCATTTTAAGCTATTTGGTAATTGTCCAAAATTTCTGATTCTGGAATAGAATTGCGTTTGGTACTGTGCTCATCGATTCTGTTCCAAATCAATTTCTTTCTTTCTTTCTTTCTTCTTCTTCTTCTGCTTGTCGATCGCTGGGCTTGCCTTCGGCGAGCTTCTTCTTCTTCTTCTTCTGCTTGTCGATGGCTGGGCTTGCCTCCGGCGAGCTCGCCGGATCTCGCCCTGGCCTGGCAAGCCCCTAGTGAGCTCGTTGGATCGGCGGACGGTGGTGGCAAACGGCAATTGCGGGATGGCAGTAGATGAAGAAGAAGAAAAGAGAAGAAGAAGAAGAAGAAGAGAAAATGGAAGAAAATCTGTACCTAGAAACAAAATTTTTACTAAATGCGATTTTGTTCCTAAACTGCTCTTGGGAATAAAAAAATCAGAATTAATCACTGTTGGGATGGTTACCAAACAAGTACTTAGATTATCGCTCTCCATAAAATAACTTTTGTGAAGGTCAAACAAAGGCTACAAGACATTTTTGTGGAGACTATTGACTTCCTCAATCAATTTTATTTTTACTTTATTTCTTTTCCTGAGATCTATATAACTCTTTATGGCAATCTTGTAACAAACTTGATTGTGTGTGCTCTCTTATGATTTTATCTCTCAATTTGAGCTTGCAATAAGGAAACATAAAAATCAATAAGTGTAAAAGAAAGATAGAGTGAAAAATGAAACTAGTTAAAAAAGTCAACCAGTTGTTTGTGGTCTCGCTTAGATGACCTAAAATGATGTGGTAACGGTCAAAATTGGGTTACAATAAATTTTTGTGGAATCCGTTGACTTCCTCAACCGGTTTCATGTTTACTCTACTTTTTTTCCGAGATTTGTATAATTCTTAATTGCAAGCTTGCAATTTTTATCTCTCAATTTGAGCTTGCAATAAGGAAGCATAAAAATTAAAAAAAGAAAATGAAAGAAAGAGTAAAAGATGAAATCAATTTCCTCAAAAACTGTTTGTGATCCCGCTTGAGGATCGTCCTCCGTAAAATGCTGGAGTGACGGTCAAACATGGGCCACAATAAATTTTTGTGTAATTCTTTGACTTCCTCAACAGGTTTCATTTTTACTCTATTTTTTTTTTTTTTAAGATTGCAATAAAATTGATTGTGTGGGCCCTCTTATGATTTTATCTCTCAATTTGAGCTTGCAATAAAGAAACATAAAAATCAAAATGGGAAAAATAAAAATAGAGTAAAAAATGAAACTGGTTGAAACAGTCAATCGGTTTCCTCAAAAACTATTTGTGGTGCCGCTTAGATGACCGTCCTCGGCAAAATGACGTAGTGACGGTCAAAGATAGGCCATAATTTGTGGAAGCTATTGACTTCCTCAACGGATTTCATTTTTACTCTTTTTTCCCTCTTTATTGCAAGCTTCCAATAAAATTGATTGTGTGAGCTCTCTTATAATTTAATCTCTCAATTTGAGCTTGCAATAAGGAAACGTAAAAATAAAAAGAATAAAACTAATTGAGTAAATAATGAATCAGATCGGAAAATTCAAATGGCTTCCTCAAAAACTGATTGTGATCGGCGTTCTGCTTAGATGATCATCCTCCATAAAACAGCTTTTGTGACAGTCAATCATGGGCCACAAAATATTTTTGTGGAAACTATTGACTTCCTTACCCGGTTTTGTTTTTACTCTATTTTTTTTCCCAAGATTTGTATAGTTATTTATTGCAAGCTTAAAATAAAATTGATTGTGTGGGCCCTCTTATGATTTTATCTCTCAACTTAAGATTACAATAAAGAAACATAAAAATCAAAAAAAGAAAAAGAAAATAGATTAAAATATGAAACTAGTTGAAAAGTCAACTGATTTCCTCAAAACATTTTGTGGTGTCACTTAGATGATTGTCCTCTTTAAAACAATAGAGTGACGATCAAACATGGGCCCCAATAAATTTTTGGGGAAAGTCAACGATTTCATTTTTACTCTTTTCTTTGTCCCGAGGGTTGTATAATTCTTTATTGCAAGCTTGCAATAAAATTGATTATGTGGGTCCTCTTATAATTTTATTTCTCAATTGAGCTTGCAAAAAGAAAACATAAAAGTCGAAAAAGGAAAAAGAAAAATAGAGTAGATAATGAATTCGGTTGGAAAAGTCAACCGATTTCCTCAAAAATTGACTGTGATCCACGTTCTACTAAGATGATCGTCCTTTGTAAAATAACTTTTGTGATGGTCAAACATAGGCCACAAAACATTTTTGTGGAAACCATTGACTTCCTCAACCGGTTTAATTTTTTACTCTATTTTTTTCCCGATATTTGCATGGTTCTTTATTGCAAGCATGCGATAAAATTGATTGCGTGGGCTCTCTTATGATTTTATCTCTCAATGTGAATTTGGAAACATAAGAATCAATAAAGAAAAAGAAAAACAGAATAAAAAAGAAACTGGTTGAAAACGTCAACCGGTTTCCTCACAAACTATTTGTGGTTCACGCTTGACCGTCACTCCATTTTATGGAGGATGGTCATCTAATCGGGACCCGCTTGAAGGAAAATATTGGCCCTTTGGAAAATGCTTGTTGTCTGTGTAATTGCATCAATTAATGTGTGAGAGAGCGCATTGTTGTAGGAGAACACGAGAGGGAGAGAAGAGAGGAATATCTTTTTCACCTCGGAAGCATCTGACGGCCTGTACAAAGGCGCTACTAAGAGGATGCTCCCGCTGCACGCTTTTCTTTATTTTGGTTCTTGTTTGCTTCTCCCTCTTCTCACGGAAGTCCGAAGAGTAGAGCCCAGCATGCATACATATATATGGAGACCACATCATTATATGAATCTTGGTTGCATGAGAATATGAGGGAAATGATACAAGCTAGCTATGGACATGTATATTTGATTCAATGTACTCACATGAGCGCACAAACCACAAGCACTAATGCACCGCCAGAGATATCAAACATGTTACTAGACTCGACGCAAGCTTGTAGATCCATCTTGCAATGCTAACTTTTGTGCACAAAGAAGATGTCCAAAGTTTCCTAAAGAAAAAGGGGCGGGAAAGCATCCCCGCAGCTGCTTATAGGAAGGAAGTAAATAAATAGAGGCAAATGGCAGAGACAATTAAAGATAGAATCAATAGGGCAGAGGCCCTCCAAGCCCACGACAGAATGTCGTGGTGCCTTCTCGACCACATGTACGCATATAAGGTTGCAGTGCCTTGGGACAAGTCGAGGAAGGAGAGGGTGGCTCCTGAGAGGGTGTGAGCCTACCTAGGAGAACGATCACTGAATCGGCATCGTAGACGTCCAACTTCTGGCATTTGATATCACAAAAATGAAGGGCAGAAGTGCCCACTGATACAGGTGCATAATGATCTTAGGACCCTTTGGGTTAAGCAAAGGGAAGCAACATCTAGGAGTCAAGGGCACTTTTGGGAGTTATTGGAGGGACGACCATTTGCTCAAATACCGGTGAGTAAGGCTTATTTGGGTCATGTTATAAATGCCCTCGCCAAATCTATTGATGGTCGAGGTGAAATTTTTATTTCTGAATATCGATTAGTTGAATCTCTTTCTCTAGGTATTATTTTGAGACATTTCGTATATGAGCCTCTTCAAACTGGACTTATTGCCATTGATTTGATGATCCCTCTAGGATGTGGTCAGTGAGAACGAATTATTAGGGACAAACAGGCCGGAAAAACATCAATAGCCACGGATACTATTCTCAATCAATAAGGTCAAAATGTAATGTATTTATGTAGCTATTGGTCAAAAAGCATTTTATGTGGCTTACATAGTGAATACTCTCCGGGAAAGGGGAGCTATAGAATACACTATTGTGGTTGCCTTGTAACTTGGGGAGAAGGGTTGCCTCCTTACAAAGGGGGTCGTTGTGATCAGGCTCGAGACGTTCTGTATATGAGCCTCTTCAAATTAGACTTATTTTAATTGATTTGATGATTCCTATAGGATGTGGTTAGCAAGAATTAATTATTAGGAACAGTCAGACCAATAAAATAGCAGTAGCCATGGATACGAGAAACGACCATACTAGGACAAATCCTTAGGTCACTCATAATTACTATAGTATGAAAAGGCTCTCCTCCAACCTCCCACAAGTGCCAACAGTGTTAAAGATGGTGGATACCATGATGGCATAAGCAAAAAGGGGTGGATATACACAGTATGGCCTTCGTAAAGACTTGCAACCATGGAAGTTGTCAGTCAAGAGAAGACCGGTGTAGGACAACTCCCCCTGGTCCTCCGTCCTATCTCGAGGATTGCGCGAAGGAACAGGAAACTGCAGGATCTGGCGAGTTGGTCCTTCTCTATGCATCTTCTCCACCTACACCAACAAAGCACAAGTAGAGAAGATTGTGCTATACATCCTTTTACCGCCTTGGGATTGTTTTCCCAAGAAGCCAAAGCCTTCCCCAATGCACAATCCGAAAATCCCTAATCAGTCCCTTCAGTTTGCATCAGTTTGCATTTTGCAGCCCCCACCCTCCCTAATACATAGCTTGCCCTAGCAGCCTTATATAAACGAAATGGTGCGCTTTTTGCTTTTGCAAAATAATTATAACCGCACGGAAAAGTGCAGTATGCAAAAACCTGACACTTTTAAAAACTTTGCAAATTTGTGATACTGTGAAATGCTTGAATTATTAATGTATGAATAAAAATTGAATAGTATTGTAGAAATTGTGCGCATATATGTAGAAAGAGAGTAACATCTTAATATTTGAAAACATTTTTGGAATGTTATTTATACTATAAAAATTTTCCAGTTGAAACTGAAAATATCATACGCATAAATTAGAATCTTTAATGTATGCATTTTTCCATGAATTCATTATTTTTCCTTAAAAGTAAGAGGTGCTCTTTATATATAATAGTTGGCGTTATTTCCACGCTTTTTTTCGTTAACTTACTAAAATACCCTTTCAATAATAAGATTTGTTTTGATATTTTTAATTATCATTACCCCCTCTCTTTCAATAAAATTAATCTCATAATCTCTCTTTCACATATCATATTTGTATGGAGACTCCAGCAAAAGATAGTTAAACTTATCTTCAATGTCATTTTGAATCAATAAAAATGAAACATGTTTTTGTTATAAGTGGAACTATCTTTCAACGAAAAAAATTTGTTTATTTTTGCGATCATGATGAATTTATTATTTTGTTGAACACATAATGTTGTTAATTTGAGTTTTTAGACACCTCAATTTGACCTCAAAATTTTCCAACTTTGACCCAAGGTCGAAAATCGCTGAACAGTAGATTAGATGGTGTACTTGGATAGTATTTATCAAGAGCTTTCCAAAGGTATCCAATTTGCCTCAATTTGACTCATAGATAATGAGATATCACATCTTTTATTCTAAACGGCTTGATCTTGATGAGTTAGCAAACTCATGCCATATTCCGAATTCTAAGTAATTTTCATAAAACTAAGTCACGAGCTTTCTAAAGCATGAAAATTCACGTCAGTTTGGTTTAAATTGAAGAAGAATATCTGTATTTTTCATACTTACCCATACTTATTGAATTTACCATGGAAAAAGTAACTTTCATAAAACTTATGGTTTTGTTCTCTTGCTATTTCTTCAGTTTGACTTGTGTTTTGCCATCTCTTTCCTCTGCAGAATCATCTCGTGTGGACATGCTTGTCTCTATAGGCGCATGTCTTTGTCACATCGCCTCATCATATTGTAATTCACACCGTCAGCTTGTGCGTTGCATTGCTTTTGGCGCCGGCCACTGTCCATGAAGTCGACCCTTTTAATGTCATCCGACGATCGCCCCACCTCGCTTCCATCCACACTCAGGATTTCCAAAAAATGGCGAAGTTGCATTACGCTCTGCTCCTACTTATTTCTCTCATTTCCCACTCCAATGCCGACATCAAAACCCTAAGCCTAACTTCCGATCCTCGTCCGATCATCCTTCTCCATACATTCGCCTTCACAGACTTGGGCCGGGTTACAATCTCCGCTTCTGATGTCTCCATCAGTCCATTACTCCGTCGAACGGATTCTTCTCGTTTGGGCTTTGTCCTTCTCCCGGAGGAAGCTCTCTTGCAATTCTTCCACGAAATCCGAGAAAACCCTAAGCTCTGCATCCTCGATTCCCACCGCAGCGTCAATCTCTTCACCTTCCGCAACGTGTCTCGTCCGCTACGCAGCCATTTTAAAAGAACCTATCCCGTTACTTATCCCGGCGGATACTACTTCCTGTTCTTTGCCAACTGCCATCCGGAGGTCCGTGTATCCATGAATGTCCACACTGAATTGTACAATCTCGATTTGGACGGCTCCAAGAATTACCTCCCGCTTGGACAATCGACGCTAATTCCACTCTTCGTCGCGTTCTCTCTTGCTTACTTCTTTGTCTTAGCTCTCTGGGTCTATTACTGCCGTTGCAACAAGGAATCCACAAATCGGGTCCATCGCTTGCTCAACGGACTAATTGTGGCGAAAACACTGAGTCTCATCTATGCCGGGCTGGATAAGTACTCCGTTAAACTTACTGGGTCACCTCACGGTTGGGAAATCTCGTTCGAAGTTTTTCGATTCCTGTCATCACTTATCATCGCGGCATTGATCATAATTGGATTCTCGTTCTTCAAGCAGTTCTTGCCAGAGAAGTCGGCTAAGGTATGGATCATCCCCATCGCGCTCCAGGTTCTCTCCAATCTAGCTTTCCCTTTTGCAGTCATGATGGGAGACACTGGACCCTGGGTGGTGTTGGGGCTGGCTTTGCTGGACATGATCTGCACGTGCACCATCGTTGTTACCGTGGGGAGGTCTATTTGGTTGCTGAAGGAGGCTGGGAAGACTGACGAGAAGGTGGCGATGAGATTGGCGAAGATTAAAAAGTTTGCCTTGGTCTATGCCTTGGCAATCGGTTATTTTTATGTCGTGCCGATGGTAGCACTGGTATTGAACTGCTTCATTGCAACTAGGTACAAGTGGGTGAGCAATGCGGTGCAGGAGGGTGCGATTCTAACGATTTATGTGGTCACGCTTCGCATGTTTAGGCCTGTCAATGATTACACCATTCTTGACACACAAGATGAGATGGAAGAAACAATGGCTGTAGCATATGAAGAGTCCGAGGTTTGAAGGATGGACACAAGTAAATTGCAAATGCTTATTTCTCAGTGAGTATCCATATTCTCTCTTTAAGGGAGATTAAAACTAGTTGTCGTGAACATTTCCTGTACTACAGATGTCATATACAGTAATAGAACAATCTGTAGAGAAATGCTTTTAGTGGACAAATTTGTGCCTTTCTATATCTGTGTAATAATCCAGTTTCTAATAAACTACATTTCTCGACTTTATGTGATGACAGACGATTTCATAAAGCGTTCAAAGCTCCACATTCAATTAGCATGATGGTGGTCTACATACTGAGTTCATGTTATATTCTTCCGGTAGAAAACAATGTCAATCGGAAGTCTTCTGATAACATTTCCTATGGAAAAATAACGAGAGTGCAAACGACCCTGCTTAAGTTTCTCTATTTGGACTGAAGTTGAAGTATGAGCACCACCAACCAGAGGTTTGGTTGAGAGAGTTTCTTTCCATAATTGGAGGGAAATTTTGACCATTTGGAAAATACAGGTTGTCCGTGAGTAATTGCATCAGTCAATGTGATGGTTGTTGCCGCTGTAACAACCTAATGGCCTGCATGAAGGCGCGACCGAGAGGTTGCTGCCGCTGTCTGCTTTTCCTTTTCCTTTTTCTTGTTCTTGTTCTGTCTTTTCCTTGTCCTTGCTCGGAAATCCAAAGAACACAAACCGCAACCGCTAATGCACCACGGGAGATATCAAACACGTTAGTAGACTCCATAGTAGCATGCAGATCCTTCTTGCCAATTCTGACTTCCGCTCGACAACGATGATGTCCACATTCCTTTGTGAAAAGGAGCGGTGAAGCATCCCCGCGGCTGCTCAAAGCATCGCCACCTAGAGTCTTGGTGCTTTCTCAACGACATGTACTCATGTAAGGTTGTTCTGCCTGGCCACCTTACATCCATGAGATAGGATGCTTTTCCTCATGTAAAATAGTCATACACCACTCAAAAATGTGCACACGCTTTGTCTGTATGAAGAAATGGGACGCAAATATGGAAAGAGAAAACATTTGAAGATTATATCATTTTTGTAAAGTTAGAAGATTAAAATGCTAAACTTGAAATTATCAAATGCATATATGGAATGGAATTACTAATGTACGCATTTTTCCATTAATTGATTATGTCCCCTAGGAGGTTCTCTTTACTTTATGCGAGGAGTGGTGCTATTTCCGCAGTCTTTTTATGTTAGCCTACCAAATCCATCACAAGATTTGCCTCCATATTTATCATTAGCCCTCTCTCAACAAAATTAATCTTTTCGTTTCTCTCCTTCACATACTACATTTGTACTGAGTTTCCAAAAAAAAGAAAGAAAAAGAGCTAACTTATCTTTAGAATCAGTTTAAATTTGTAAAATTGAATGATGTCTTCATTTCCAAGTAAAACAATGTTTCAACATAAAGGAAAAATTGTTCCTTCTTGCAATCACGAGTTCATTAATTTGCTGAACACATACAGTTGTTGAATTGAGTTGGTAAACACCTCAATTTTGACCAAGATTTTTCAGGATTGACCAAACTTTGAGCAACTTTAATCAGAGAAAAAACTTGTTGAATACTTGATCAGATGGTGTAATTGGATGATATTTGTCAAGAACTTTCTAACGATCTCCAATTTGCCCCAATCTGACTCCCGTATTGTGAGTTATCATATAGTTTGCCATGGAGCATCCATTCATGATGACGTGAGCAAACTCATGATATAATGCGAATTCAAAGTGATCTTCAAAATTCAAGTCACAAGCTTCCAAGCATGAAGAATTGGGTCAGTAAGGTTTAAATCAAATTCATGAATCAAAGTTTTGGTTCAATTTTCTTAGAATAGAGCACGAAAACAGTAATATGAATAAAAAGGGTAAAAAGCGGGCTGCTTTTAAGACCTTCAGAAGTCTACCATAGCTAAAAGGAGAGGAGAGAATTAACTCTTAAGCGTACTAGGACCGAGATGGCCATATCTATTATTAACTCACTACCACTACATTTTTTTTTACTAATGGCCAAACCGGTCAGAGTTTGGTCACAAAAGTCGTCAAAATAAAGCCCAAGCCAATCTCAAAAACCATGATGTCAAAAGTGTGATTTGAGTGCATATTTGAAAACTAGAGATGGCAAGCTTTCCCAATTCATGAGAGTCATGCGAATCTAATACCTAGAAAGTTATACTTCTAAAGAAAACCCAAAAGATTGAAAAGAATGAATCAAATAGAATCACCTAAGTTACTCCGACTCACCTTGAGCCAGATTGGAGGAATTCATTATTGGAGGTTATAGGCCTGAAAGAAAAAAAGCGGTTGCTTGAAGTATTACACCAAGAGACGTCAAATTTGAAAAACAGTGTTACCTCCAGCGTAGGGGAACCTTAGAGTTTTTATATGCAAGTTATTGGGCTCCGGCCCATATGGACCCAATAATCGTGCTTTTACTTGTTGTGCTTGTATGTGAACATATTTATTTTTGGACTATATTAACAATATATCCAACAATCTCCTCCTATGTTCACCATACAGCACAATCCAATAAGGTTGTCAGTGTAATGTTCAGACAAACAGGAATTGTCCACATTCAGTTCAAGACAATCAACTCGGATCGGTCAAAGAGTTTTTTCAGCAGTAAAGTATTAAACTCAATCATCATTGGCTCCCCTACACTCTGTCTCATTTTGAGGTTTGAGTGTAGGTTTTTGATGCCGGTCTTTTGTAAATTGCCTTAGCTCTATATATTTATTACCTTTTACCAACAAAAAAAAAAAACTCAATCATCATTTGCAATCTAAATAAGTGAATCATTCTTATTATGAATCTGTTCTAAGATCAACAAGTCAAAATAAGTATTAGGAGTTTTAGATTCAATCTAAACTCATCCAAATCCCAAAATAAATCTCAGACTCAGTTCACAACCAATATATGAATAATAGTCAAGTATAAATAGGTTAGTTAAAATAATCCAAGACTTTACAAATATAAGAAATAAGCATAATAATGTTCACAAAATATAAATAGCAAAATGCAAGTCTCAAGTAAATGGACTCCACCATAATAGGCAATAGAAGGTAAACTGTCAAGTCCCCATACGCTTTAAATGACATATTCATTCATCAAGTAGGTCATCCTAGTCAGGATCCCACTCATTAA
Organism: Eucalyptus sideroxylon; assembly: GCA_014182405.2. Classification (NCBI taxonomy): domain Eukaryota; kingdom Viridiplantae; phylum Streptophyta; class Magnoliopsida; order Myrtales; family Myrtaceae; genus Eucalyptus; species Eucalyptus sideroxylon. Next base: position 24,308,011 of record CM024558.2, on the reverse strand, counting down.
GCTCTCCTCCATCTTTGCCATCCCCTGTAGAATGTCAAATATCAATTTCATATTATCATGAATTCAATCATTTGAATAAAAACTTAGCACCATTCCATCATGCAGAAAAAGACAATATTGATGTCATAAAGCATCATAATATCATGTTCATAAGCATCAATCAAGTTTCATATATCATGAACAAGACCTAAACAATGTGACCATCAACTTAAGTTTATTTGTAGAAAAATAACTATTGTCTAGTTTCAAAGAACATGACCAATAGTCAAGTCATTTAAAATAACCTAGTCATGTAATATCAAGTTTCACTTAAGAACAAGACTAGCAGGCTTCTTATGTAAACAACTATTTCTATGTTTTAATTTGAAATGTCACAATTACTGATTCCTTAAAGTCAAATAATTTATCATCAAGTTTGGAATGAGATCATTTAACCAAAAGGACAGTCCAACCCAATTGAGTTGTATCATCAAGTTTGGAATGACACAAGTTTCCCCGATAGAACATTTGAATTAGGTTAAAGTCATCTTCATTAAGTTTGGAATGAGACAACTCACCTTCTTCAAATTAGTCAGCAACTGTGAACATCGATGAAACATATAAACTATGCTTATCATTGTAGCCAATAAAGAAAGATTTGATAATTCAAAACACACAATTAGAAAGTAAGTAAATGGTAGTTAAGACTTGCCTATATAGTCTTTAACTCCATTTTCTCCACTGTTTTGAAAAATTGATCTTTAGGCATACCTTTAGTGAGAGTATCAGCTATGTTATCCTTCGATCTCACATCGATCAAGGTGATAACCTCTTGTTCTCCAAGATAATTCAACAATGCATGTATCAATCTCACATGTCTTCTCTTTGAATTAAAGAGAGCATTCTTGACAACTTAGACAGCTGCTTGATTATCACAAAATAGGCTTAAAGAATTAATTTTTAGCTGAGTCAAACGAATATCCATAATCAGATTATTTATCCACTCGGTCTCTTCACCGGCTGAGGCTAAAGCAAAAAGTTCCGATTCCATAAATGACAATGCAATATAAGTTTGTCGTTTGGATTTCCAAGTAATAATAACTCCACCAAAAGTGAATATATATCCGCTAGTGGACTTACTATTTTCAATAACTAAGCACCATGAGGCATCAGAATATCCATCCACAGTTGGAGAATAACCGGAATAATAAAAAGCATAATCTTTAGTACCTTTAAGGTATCTCATTAGCCTTTTGAGGGCATCCTAATGCTTTTTACTAAGATTGCTAGTAAAACGACTCAGCATGTTAATTGTAAAGGCTATGTCAGATCTAATGCAACTCATAGCATATATGAGATTATCATGTAGTTTCGAGTACTTTAACTAATCCACGCTAGTCCCTTCATTAGAACTCAGTCTATTATTATAATCACATGGTGTCTCACTCGGTTTATTCTTATTGTATCCCCAAATAGAAAGTAGCTGCTCAATATAATGAGTCTAGTTAAGGGAGATGACTTGCTGTTTAAAGTTTACTTTCATATCAAGAATGGTATTAGCAATACCAAGATCTTTTATGTCAAATTCTTTAGCTAAAGTAGCTTTCATGTTACTCACTACAGAATGATCGAAACAAAGAATTAACATATTATCAACATATAATCAAATGATGACTATCTTATTTTACATAGAACGATGGTAAATGCATTTATCTGAATAATTAGACTGAAAGCCATGATTTTTTACCACTTTGTCAAATTTAAGATGCCACATCTTAGGTGCTTGTTTAAGACCATACAATGATTTGTTCAATTTACAAACTTTGTCCTCAAGATCTTTCATAACATATTCTTTCGGTTGTTCCATATAAATTTTCCCATTTAACTCCCCAATAGGAGGAACGCATGTCAGCTATAAGTAACATAGAATTTAACATTTCAGTTAACGTTCTATTCTTATGCTCGGTAACACCATTTGATTGAAGTGAATAAGGAGTAGTGGTTTCAAGTATTATACCTTCTGAAGCACAAAATTCCTTGAACCTTGTCATTGTGTATTCTTCTCTTCTATCACTTCTAAACCTCTTAATTTTTAAGTTGAGTTGATTTTCTATTCTAGACTTGAAAATCTTAAATTTTTCAAAAGCCACATCTTTCAATTTCAACAAATAAATACAACAATATCTAGAAAAATCGTCTATGAATGTTATTAGATACTTTCGATTACTTTTAGTAATGTAATTTTTAAAGTCACAAATATCAGAATATATTAACTCAAGAAGTTATGTGTTTTTAGAAACCAACTTAAAGGGGTTTCTAGTGATCTTAGCCTGTGCACACACTTTACATTTATCAAATCGAATATAAGTATCTAATGGAATGTTGTGAGTTTTAGCTAGATGTTGCATTTTCCTATAATTTACATATCCAAGTCTATTGTGTATCAATTTTGGATCAATCAAAGTAGAATTTACATACTTTATGCTATCGGTATTTAAACTCAATTTATACATACCATTAACCATAAATACACAATCAAAATAATATGAGTTAACAGATAAAGTTACTCTACCATTTATAGTTGAAAAAGACATACCAGTTTTATCAAGTAAACTCATAGATATCAAATTCTTTTTAAGTAAATATACTACTCTAACATGTTTAAGAGTTAGTGACTTACCTGAAGAAAACATCAAATTTGCAGTCATAGCATGAGTCACATTTGCCTTACACCATTGCAATTTTCCACATTATCTTTCACTTTTGTGACCTTCTTGAGTAAGTTTTTGTCATTTATAGCATGACAAGTAGCGCCACTGTCCAACCACCATTTAGAAGAGACACTAGCCTTTCCATTCTTCATCTCATTCCAACGAAGGCTCGAGGCTCAGATTCTCTAATTAGCATATTAGCCTCATTTTGTGGTGTGTCATTATTTGGCTTCTTTGGTAACTTATACTCTGCTGCCCAGTGACCCCACTTTTCACAATTATGGCACTTGCCATTCTTCTTCTTTTTAAAGATAGTCTTTTTGACCTCTAACTGTAAAGACGATTCACCTTTTTATGACTTGAACCTTTTCTGAGGTTTATTGGAGTGTGAAACTAAGTTGGCAACTAACTTTTATTGTCCTACTTATTCCAAACTCTTTCTAGTAATGTTTTGATCCTCAATATGAATATACCTCTTTAATTCATCGAGTCCCATCTGTACATTCAGTTTGTGCATTTTAATCTTGAAATAATTCCATTCAGTTGGTAGTTTGCTTAACACAAGACCGACAAAGCGTATATATTAGAGTTATCATCTTTCAGCTTGTTCCTCATGTTATCAAATTCAACTAACTAAGAGGTAATGCTTGAATTCATAGTGAATTTAAAGTCAAAGAATTTCTCCATTATTAGAGTTTTAGAGAGCCCATCTTATTTTTGGAATTGAGCGTTCAAGTGATCCCATATCTCTTTTGCCATCTTATACTCACTATAAGTCATAGCTAGATTAGGATTCAGAGAATTCAACAACTAATCTCTACAAAAATCTCCATCTTTATTCCATTGATACTCATCTACATCTTCAGTGGTAGATACAAAATCGCTTAATACAGTATAGAATATGTTACATTCTTTCATGTCAAATTGAACATATAATTTCCAACCATGAAATTCAGTAACATTAAATGATTGCAACTTTATAATATCATAGGAACTATGCTTTGCCATTTTAATCAGAGCAAAGTATTAGAAAAAGTGCACCTTGGAGTCCTCGGAGCCATAAAGTCGAATAACTCCTCTAACCTTGATCAAATCACTCTGTAGAGATGGAATTTGCCAAAACAAACCCTAAAAACAGATCTGGAGTGCCCAAAAACCTTAAAATGGATTGCCATTGTCACCAAAACTCACTGGAAATTTCCGTCGCCGAAATTCGCTAGAAATTTCTGTCACCAAAATTTGCTAAAAATTTCGTCGCTGAAATTTGCTAGAAATTCATATGGGAACTTTCGTGTACCATAATTTCTTTGTTTGACCTCTGATCGACGCAAGTGACTACTTAAAACGTTCGTATCGATGAGTAGAATAAAGCCCAAGTGGTTTCACCCTCGAAAATTAGCTATACTTTTTTTGGTTTTTGAATCAAAGATTTCGATCACTCGAATCTTCAAACTCATATCCCGACCAATACCATGGTCGAAATCGAAAGTAAATTACACTCGTGAGTTCTTCTTGATGAAATCTTCAAGAAGACACCTTATTCGCTCAAATCCGACACACGAACATGATACTTTAAGATTGTTGGAGGTTATAGGTTTGAGAGAGAAAAAACGGTTGCTTGAAGTATTACACCAAGAGACATCAAGTTTGGAACGCTTAATAGTGTTACCTCAAGCGTAGGGGAACCCTAGAGTTTTTATATACAAGTTATTGAGCTCCGGCTCATATGGACCGAAATAACCGTGCTTTCACCTATTGGGCTTATATGTGAACATATTTATTTTTGGACTATATTAACAATATATCCAACATTCATATCTGGGTTAGTTGGCCAAAATTGTTCCTGAGCATGAATGCCCTTTCCTAGCTCACAGTAAGCCAAGAGGCGCCGTACTGACTCATAGTGAGCCAAGTAATTGAGTCTAGCTCAGGGTGAGCCCTCCTTAAAAGTTGCCTATAACTAGACATCCTACCCCCTTGTGTCTCTATGGTGAATTCTCCTCTCTTTCTTTTGTGATTTGAAATACTCTCTAAATTGTCACACTTCCTTTTGGGTTCCGAATTTCTTTCGAAAGTTTGAAGGAATTCCCAGAGGTCTCAACGGTTAACCTCCTCTCTTGGAGCGCGGAGGAAAAACCTAAAAGTGTCGGTTACTTTAAAGCCCTCTTTTACGTATATTATATGTTGTAACCACATTGAGATAAATACTTGAAAAATCATAATACGCCATTATTATGTCGAACTAGAAAAAAAATTGCATATCTTATTACTAGGACTAACCCTTCAGTCCCTCAAAAAATCCTCAGAGTAAGGGTTTGTTCGTTTCACGGAAAATGGGTCATTTCCGGAAAATATTTTCTCAGAAGTCATTTTCCAGGAAAATGATAATATTTTTTGGTGTTCAGCTAAAACTTGAAAATGTTTCGAAGAATATTTTTTGGTGTTCGGTAAAGAAAATATTTTCTAAGGCTTCACTACTTAGGCATGCATCACTTATCGACCTATAAATTCATTAAATATGAACTTGCTTTTAAATCTATGCAAACTTACTTCATATCTTTGTTCCCTCATTATCGTAAAATGCTCATCTACTCTATGGATTTTAAAAAGAAGCAAAAGAGAAAAGAAGCAAAACATGTACAACCCTCATGGGAATCTTCTAGTTGAGTGGCCTATTGTCCTTCATCGTCTCTTGTGTTCTAATAAACAAAAGAAAAAAGAAGCAAAGCATGTAGAGCATTTTACTTGAGCAATGTACAACTACAGAGTAGAATAAATAAATAAAAGGATAAGCAACGGTGCAAAGTGCGAGCTTGAGATCGACGAGCTCGAAGTTCGCTTGGCAACGGTCGACGACTAGCTAAGAGAGAAGATGATGGGAAACAAAGAAAAGAAAAAGAAAAAAGAAAAAAAGAAAATAAATAGAAAAGAAAAAGGAAATTAAAAATAATTTGAATTAAAAAAAAAAATAAAATAAAAATACAATTCGAACAAAAAAAGAAACGAAGAAAAAGAAAGGGGAGGAGGAAGTGAGGATTTGTAAAGATGTGAGATAAGAGAGATCAAGTGAGGAAAATGCTATTCACTTTTCAAAAGTGGAAATCATTTTCCCTTAATTCAGAAGACTTTTTTTTTCCTTTCATGGAAAACATTTTCTCCAAGGAATTCATTTTCTATAAAATGAATGCCGAAAAATCCGGAAAACATTTTTCCAAAAATTATTTTCCACGAAACGAACGGAGCCTTGGTTTTAAGTTTTTTTTTTTAATGATCGAACCAATCTGAGTTCGGTCACCCAAGTCATCAAAATACGGCCCAAGACCTCGCTTAAAAATAATGATGTCAAAAAGGTCATTTGAATGCATTTTTGAAAATTATAGAAAGCAAGCTTTCCAATTGCATGAGAGTCGTGAGAATCTCATATTGAGAAAGTTATGGACTTCTAAAGAAAACACAAGAAAATGAAATACAACCAATTATTGCAACCCACCCCTCAATAGGGATGAGAGTAGGTTTAGAAGTATTGCCTAAAAGACAGGTTTACGGATTGTGTTTTAGACACGAACTCTCTCAAGCCCATACCATGCATGACATTGGCTATTCGAATTGATACTATAAGGATTTTTAAAGAGTCACCATTAATCTATTAAGGTCGGCTATAAATTAAATGAAGCATGTGAGCTTACTTCACTTTTTACGCAATCAAATAATTTGGAATCGGGAACTTGATCACATTAATCAATTAATAAGTACCATTTCGATACTTAATCTTATTCATTTCAAAAATATTTTTATTAAATAGTTGGGATTAATTTTGAACTTGTGACGATACGGGTTTGTAATCATTAACATAACAATCAACAACCAAAGTGACATCGAATAAATTGCATGGAAAAGCAAGCATCTAACGCTAAGATATAAAAAAATGTCAATCCTAACTAAGCAAAGGGAGGCCATAATCATCATATTGAAAGTACACAATCAAGGGTCTTTGTCTCTAAGAACCATTCAAATTGTATTGTAAAGCCATATGGTTGTTCAATTTCGAACACAATATATTTATCAAGGATTTTTTTTTACACTTTAAGAGAAAATTACCCAAAAAATATTTTTCTAAAGCTTTTTCTAATTTTCGAAATAAAATAAAATATCTTGAATTTTTGAATTATTTTTAATTTTTAAAACTTTTTTTTATAAAAATAATTTCTTTAATTTTTTAATCCAAAATAAAGGGACGCGGGCCGGGCCTTGGGGCGCTAGTTCGGATGAGGACAGAAGCCTAGTCACACGAATTTGGGCTCACAGACAGAAGATGGGTTAAAAGAGCAAGCCTTTTGAGAAAAGGACCAAGCGAAGTCCAATTCGCCAAAATCAGAGGAGACCTACACCCACTTATGACAAGCCCCAGCCCAGATTCACCTAATTCAAACTGGCTCAAACTCCCTATGGCCTAAACCGGCCCGAATTTACCAATCTCAGAATAGTTCAAGCCCTTAGATCTCCTTTAAACCCAAAGTCCAGCGAGCCCACAGCCACATCTTCTCACATTTCCCTTCTCAGACTCCTGCAATGTCCCACTTCAGCATCTGTCCCTTCCAGGTCCCTCTTTCAATCAGACTCAAGAAACTGGACGCTAGAAGAAACTCAACAACCCATCTTCATCTAACACAAAACATCCACGAAACAAGTGGAACCCTCCTCGCCACTTCGAGTGTTCACCAAACTATTCCCATCGGCTATCATCAAAATATCACCATCGTTCATCGATTCCACGCCCACGCCCATTACTTCACAGAAATGCTTAGAACATGGATCTTGAGAATGGGACGTAACACGAGTTCAATGCAAACATCACTGGGGATTTATTAGTAATATACATAAGAGAGTCCCTCACTCATTCACCTCACCAATGTTCATCTTGAGGAGAGCAATACGAAGAACATAACAAAATAGAAGTTCAGTAGAGTGCTCAGCAACCCCACCGTGTGTAGAGTTTAGGCTTAATATATGACCACTCAATCTATTTCATACAAATCATAGCCAAATTAATCATAACTAAATTTCGACCAAAAAAAAAAACCATAACAAAATAAAAGTTCAATAGAGTACTCAGCAACTCCACTATGTGTTGAGTTTAGGCTTAATATATGACCACTCAATCTATCTCATACAAATCATAGCCACATTAACTAGAACTATTTTAAATCGTCACTCAAAGGCATTTTGTCAAACATGTGGTGTGCGTCAAATGAAGCAAACCTCCAACGAGAATAGGGCTCAAAACCAAATCAAAGCTCAACACAACTTGGCAAGGAATGCTCAACATCAACGAAGGACAACATAAGCAAACCCAAAACGCACATCCCAGCTTAGTAGCTCATGCAAAACATAAGAGAATAGGGCAAAAGCAAGGCACATAAAGGAAGGGTCAACCGAGGGTCCCTACTAGGCTCAAGGGCGGTAGCTTAAGACGAATTGAGCTACGGCCACTTGCCTTGGTGTCCCTGAGCCAAGATCCTCAGGGCAAGGGAAGTTTAGGCTAGGAGTGTGCAAAAGAAACGGGACCCGCCCGGACCGCTCGGAACTGGATCGGAACCACCCGGAACCAGTGGTTCTTAAGGGAACCGATCCGGTTCCCGATTCCATGGGCTGATCCGCTCATTCGGACTGGACCGGTTATATTATAATAATATATTAATTTTTTATATTAAAAATAATTGAAATTAGGAAATCTAAAATTTAGGACTCCAATCACCATCTTATCTTTAGTTCACTACTCTCATACTCCATCCCGTCTCTCTCAGTTCAAAATCTCCCCTAGCTCCCTCTTTCTCACCTTCGGATCTACTTATCTCTCTTCGAGTCCTAGTTCAAACTTGGCGAAAGAGTGAGTCGATTCTTTTTTCTCCCCTTGAACTTGAACTCTCTCTCCACGTCATCATCACCTATGCATTTATTGTCACTATCATCCTCTTTGTTGTTGGGCTCGTCCCGCTTCTACCTTCCCTCTTCCTCCTCCCCCTCCTTAGGCTTCTCCCCATCATCCTCATCTTCGGGGATAGGGGTGAACTCCAGGTCTAAGAACAACTCATCGTCCCCATTGTCTTCCTCATTATCCGCCTCGAGGGAGGAGTGAGAGACGGTGGAGGTGGTGGTGAAGATGGTGGTGGTGGCTAGGATGGAAGCAGCGCAAGGGTTGTGACCACCATCGCGGGCTAGTACTTGAGGAGAATAAAGCTACCATGGTCGGGAGAGCCAAAATAAGCAGATGTGGGGAGGGTGAATAGGGGAAGGTGTGGAGGTTGGACTAGTTCGATCCACCCGCGAATTGGACCAGACCGCTGGTTCGGTTCCCGGGTGGATCTATGGAACTAGTGGGCGGTTCCTGGTTTCAATTTTTCAGAACTGGTTTTTAGCGGGCGGTTCCCGGTTCTAGATTGGAAACCGCCCACCCAGACCATGTACACCCCTAGTTCAGGCCGAGAAGACACTTACAAGAGATGTAGGTGCGGGGAAAGCAAGGTCAAGGCAACGATGAGAACGATTGGGGGTAGTCGAATAGGTCTCTGGCTTGGCCAAGCGACCGAAGAACTCCTTGCTCTCACCCATTCGCTCAATCTCTCTCGCTATCCGATTTCACCCTTTCAAGCTTCGAATTGTTAAAAATAAAAATAAAAATGTGAAGTGTAAAAGTCACCATGATGCATATGTCGGCAGAATTCGTGCTCCTATTCTTGGAAAGGAGATATGAATATTATATTTCCTATTTCTGCATCTTGATTTCAGGATATTTTTCCCTTTATGGTTGCTTTTTTTGTTGGTTGTAGCAACCTTGTTTTATACATATAGAGAATAATGGCAGATTATCTCTCACAACACAAAAAAGAAGAGTGTGAGAGTTTTGTTTGAGGATGTAGGCACGGTGCCGAACCTTATTAAATTCTTGCCTTCAGTTGTTTTTTGAATGTTTTCAATATGGTACCAAAGCAAGAGTGAATCGACCTGTTCCTTATTCCTGATCCACGTTCTTGTTGCTATATATATATATATATATATATATATGAATATTTTCAATATGGTACCAAAGCAAGAGTGAATCGACCTGTTCCTTATTCCTGATCCACGTTCTTGTTGCTATATATATATATTGGTTCGTGCTGCAAGTTATTGCAGCTCCATGGCCGAATCAAGCAACCCCACCACGGGTGCTGTGCAAGACACAAATAACCAACGACTTACAAACCTACTGTTGAATGGAGTGAATTATCTTCCATAGTCTCAGGTAGTCACAATTGCTCTTGGAGGGAGATCCAAACTGGGTCATATTATGGGACCGACCAAAGCTACTGCTAAGAACAATCCCTAGTTTCACGAATGGTAAGTCAGGGGCTATAATGTTATGTCATGGATTTCCAATTCTATGGAGCCTCAAATATATGAGACATTTGCCTATTTGGATATTGCTAAGAATTTGTGGGATTCTATATACTAGGTTGCACCGACACATAACACGGACATGCGACACGACACGACATGATGTGGTGGTCATGATTCTATGGCATATTTGGAAGTCGCGTAACCAAGCTATCTTCGGGTTTAAACAACTTGACCCGAGCAACCTGGTGGAGATAGCCTTAGCAGAGTTGCAGAGCTTTAGAAGATGGAACCCCAAGTTGAGCAAATCTGAAGTTGAAGCCATGAGCTCGTCAAAAGATTGGATTCCACCGAAAGATGGCACATTAAAAATAAATATTGATGGATCTTACGAACCTGGGAGAATGGAAGTGTTCGTGGCGTGCACATGTCGAGATTCCACTGGGAATTTGCTCGATGGAGCCGCGCGAACAGTAACAGCTTCTTCGGCATTCATGGTAGAGGCTCAAGCTCTTTTTGAAGCCCTAAATCAGTTTCTCTCTCTTCGAAAGGAGGAAGTGGTGTTTGAGACAGATAGTTCAGACCTAGTCACCACACTAATCAATTCAGATCAATTCATGTGGAATGTTCACCCCGTCATCATGAAGTGCAAAGATAAGTTACTCTCTTTGTCTAATGCCCGAGTGGCCCATTGCTTTAGAGATGCCAATTTAGCAGCTGATTATATTGCAAGAGCCCACAGAAAAAACTCCTTATCCTTGAACTGGGTTTTCTTCCCAACCCAAGCTCTTCGGAGTATTTTATGTACCCATTTTTGGGCCCTTGCATATTTCGTTAGCTTAATGAAGTATTTCATTGTGGCATCCTAGAATTTCTTGTCAACCCTTAGAGGTGCTTTAATTCATGTTTTGCATTGAGATTTTGGCCAAGCTTTTGATGGGTAATTATTTGATAGGAAAATTCTATTTTTGGCCATGTGATTTATGGGTTGGAATTTATTAAATTAGGTCTCGAAGTTTTGTGAATTATAAATTTCAATTAGGTGTTTATATAATTAAGGTTTAAGGTGGATTATTAGGATGAGGGTGGGCTAGACATTTAAAGACCAAACCGGCCCATAGCCCCACCCCTTTTTCGACCGGCCCACGAAGCCCAAGGAGGAAGAGCTGCCGTTGGCCTAGGGCTGGCCCAAGCCAAGCCGGATGAAGCCCATCATGTGCATGGGAGAATTGACAAGTGTCATTCCCCTAAGTCCAAGTGTCTTGCATGCAATCAAATGATTGCTCATCATTGAAGGGAAGAAAATAAGAGAACCGGCTTGATGATGAGGGAGGGGGGGAGTGTCGACCGAGAGGGAGAGAGAGAGAGGGAGAGTGAGCGTGTGGAAGAAGAAGGAAGGAAACCGTTCGCCGCCGTCGAGTCCGCCTCGCCCTCCGATCGTGCTTGCTGTGTTCGCTTGGTCTAGAGGCAAGTGGGATCCTTTGATCTACTCTTGCATGCTGTGCTTAGTGTGTGTGATTGAATGGTAACAATTTTGGATGTATAGAATGTGAAAAATTGAAGTTATGAGAGTGGTGCTCTAGTCTAGTGTACTGTTCTTGAGAAAAACAGGTCGACCTTGGATGTTCTAGTGACTTGCATGTGATGTTCTAGTCGAGTTTTGGCTTTGACCTATAAATGAAAGTTGTAAAGGACTTCTTGGAGTATAACATACTCAAATTTGGGACAAAAAAAACAAGTATAAGTGGGTGAAGTCGTTGTTCTTTGGAAAGACTGGATCTGGAAATTTTGGTACTAGGAACAGAAGTTTTAACCGCCTATATTTAATTACCTAGGGCGAATATGACTTCGTTGCCTTCATGAAGTATTTACCTTATGGTCTTGGCTATCACATAGTCGAATTTCATAATTTTTGAAGGTCATTTGGGTATTTAATCGGAAATTTTTCTAAAACTGTGTAATCTGATGCGTTCGGACTTGGTAATGTTGCAATGCGTGGTCTATACCGTTTTGTATGAGATTATTTTGGAAAAGTGTTATACATGAAATATATATTTTTATGTCTTGCCTACAACATGTTCAAATTTCGTAATTTTTGAAGTTCATTTGTCTATTTAACCAAAAATGTTTCAAAAACTGTGCAAGTGGAATGGACAGAATTAGTAGTGCTGTGATGCGTGTTCTGTATTGAACTACATGGGAATCTTTTGGTGTAGTGTTCTTCATGAAGTATCTGCCTTTATGTCTTGACTATCACATGTTCGAATTCCATAATTTGTTAATGTCATTTGGGTATTTAATGAAAATTTTTTCTAAAACTGTACTAGCTGGTTTGTGCAAATATCAAAAGCTGAAATTGATCTTGTTGCCATTACATCATGTGCCATGTTGATATTGAGACATAAATGTGAATATGAATTATGATAAATGAGGATACCGTCGGAGGTTTGAGCTGACAATGCCTCGGGAGTGTTGGAATGCCTGGAGTGTGGGGGTGTTGGATGCCCGAAGTGTGTGTGCCGGATGTTCTCAGGAGTTTCGAGATGCCTGGAATGTGGGGGTGCCGGAAGCCTCGGAGGTGTGTGCCGGGGGATACCTCGCGATGTCGGTTGGGGTACGAGATGCCCGGAGGTGTGTGCCGAAGATTCCTTGCGATGTTAGGTTGGGTGCGAGCGATAGAATGTGGGATGCAAATTACTGGTCTCGGGAAAGAAAAAATGTGGTGACCCAATTGAAAGATAAAAAGTTGAAATTGAATCATGCATGGTATGGTGACATGTATGCATGGATGTATGATATAATATGGATAAGTGCATGGTGGTATGTGCACATAATGCACAGATGTGCATGAATGCTTGATGATGAGTGCATGATGATGTATGTACATATGATATGATGACATATGCATGGTTGCAAGGTAAGTTATGTTTGAATGCACGAATGATATGTACTGTACTATGATGTTATGATTGTTCTGTTTGATGCATTGAGTAGCTTAATGGATCTTTTACCTGCTGAGTGGTGGTACTCATCCATTTGGGGACCAACATTTAAGAGTAGAAAGATGCCTCTCTCTTCAGTCACGTGGGGTACCTTTTACGGCCTTCCATCTGACGTGGAGGTCAATTGTACGGAGCTTGATTGTGTCACCATCCCTGGTTTGACGTTCATACGGGTTCGGGTGCTGGTGATGTATGATGTGGGCCTAGCTGGGGGCCCGGTCATCCAAGAGTTCTTGTCTGTCCACGTTCGCCTTGACGGAGTGATACGGGGGATGTTGCCGCCACCACCGCCCGATGCACTAGGATGAGTGTGATGGCCCGCGTGAGGAGGGGGAGTTGACGTTTTTTTTTTTTTTTTTGGGATAACCGACACTTGTAGGTGGAGGGTTATACGTTATCGATATAGGGGGTCGAGATCTCTCTTTTGAGCTGTAGCCAAGTTTAGCTAAAAGTCTTGGCTTTTTGGTTATACCGACCCAAGATGTCCATCTTAAAAATGTAAATAAAAGTGGTCCGGCTTTATGTTTTCCTTCGATGTGTAGTTGGTGTGCATTGTACCATCATTAAGAGAGTAGAGGGATGGTGAGACTCGTCTTTAATTTCACTATGAGCTGTGCTAAACTCTTTTAAAAAGAAAAAAAATGCCTATGGATCTCGGTCTTTCTTTAAACCTCTTTATATCAAAGATATGTAACTGGTATTCATTAGGTGGAGCGATAAGTATCTGTGGCGACCTTAGCAATTTGGGGGTGCCACATTCATTTTCTGACCAAAAAAAAAAAAATTTGATTTTCTCTAAACTTTTCTTCCTAAAGAAAAATCTATCATCGAATGTAAATATCAGCCTAGAACGATGTCACCTTATGAATATTTGTATTCTCATTTGCTGTGATTTTCGAAATGCATTGAAAAGAATGAACAAATCGAATTAGCCTCCAGAAGCGAACGAATTCGATGGGATCGTCAAAGCAAACCTCAAGTCACCATCGAATATGTCCGCGAACCGGCACAAACCACTTCCTCCTTCAATGTCTCGTATAATCTCTCTTCTATTTCCTGTTGAGTTCACTCGCATACGTATCCTCTCGATACAAGCTGAGCGTAGAGAAGTTCATTCCAGGTATCCGGCACACCCGGCAGGCACCAATGGCTGCAATCCTGGGGAGCGGTAGGAGAAGTACCGGGCTCCCGATGGCTGGACGGATGGCCGTCATTCCGAAACTCTGTCATGTGCGTAATGTTCAGGAAGTGGACCTTGCTGGCGTTTCTCCCTCCCATACCTTTGATCACCTCATAGATCAGTGGGTTATACAAGGTCTCTGAACGAGGCCTTGTGGAGTCGGACTGTGGTTCTCTGCTGATGTTGCACTGCCCTCCTTTATCCCACGAGCCATGGCTGCAATTCAAACGCAAAGTTCCTGAAATTTCAGATGATCATCTAACACAGAAAGAGATCTTGAGATATGTTTCTTTCGAAGTTTTAGAAGACGTGACCAGAAAGATTGGCAACTGTTCTTGTCATTTCATGAAAAGGATCGATGGATAATAGGATAAGAAAAGTGGATGGAATAAACAGTTCTGTGATGTAACAATAATTCTATGCTAGTGTTCATCCTTTCAAAAATCTATTCCCTACTAATGAAATTATCAATTCCACTATTTTACTCATTGATTCGCATAAAATCCCCTTATAAAATTCGATTACTTCAAAAAAAAAAAAAACACCATATTAATAGCTAACAACTAGCTCCATGAATAAAGAAAATAAATCATAATAATTCTGAATTACTATATTTTATTTTTATTAGTTGTAAGTAACTTGTAACAACCTTAAAATGAACAAGGGTAGCTTACAATGAGTCCCTTAGTAATGTAATGATCGGTGCGACGTATGTGTACCGTTTGGTTGATGAATATGCACTGTTTGTGTATTATAAAACATGTAACTTATATATTAAGGCAATTTTCAAATCCTTCTTCAACTTGGAAAAGCGTTTTCTTCGTGCTTTCTCAGAATAATAACCTGTAGTGCACGGGGGAGTAGCTTCGGAAGAACACGTGACTTGTCTCAAAGTCCAAATTCCGTTTTGCCCAAAGCTTCCATGTCTGAAGAGATCTCCTAAATGCTGCAGTCAAATCCATAGTCATATTGACAGCTCCTTTTTCCTCGAAGTAGAATCCCCTGAAAAACAAGACATCAAGACATCGTTTGATGAAGAGAATTGAAGGACCAAACTATAGTTCACTATAAAGAACGGGAAATTCGATCTATCTACGGTTCATACATCTTTGATGTTTTGTCTTGGTTCCACCAATGCCCGGCATTGAACACGATCACATCCGCGTCAACCCACATCTTCGAGAACCAATGCAGCTCGTCAACCCGGATCGTCCTGCGGACATGGGCTGGGGAGTTCGGAGGGGCTCTGGCTGTAATGACCAGGTATGGCACCCGGTAATACTCAATGGTCAGGTTGTACTCATGGAACCGGATTGAGAGGTAGCCCTTGTGTTTGTTTAGGGGGTTCCCGTTGGCTTCGTAGATGGTGGACCGGTCAGAGACTGCTTGCGAAAGCATGCACACCAAGGACTCCCACTGATTTCTCCCCAGGGAGTCGCCGGCGAACACTATTCTTCCGTTTCGGCTACTTTGTAAGAGCTTGCTTGCATTAAATCTGTGACATTAGAAGAATAGGGAAAAAAGAAAACTTGAATGAGATCGGACTATAGACTGTTTGAATGCTGCAAAACTAAAAGAGGCTTGTCATACTAAATGTTATGAAACGTTGTAAAGTCACTATCAGCTGTTCTAAAATTTTAAACTCCCTCATCGATAGACTAGACTTTGGCCAAACTCTAAGGCATGAAAAATTTGCAATATATTATAATGTGAGATTTTGTAGGACACTGATAAGTGTTCTAACAGCTCAAGTTTTTGGGGTGGACTATCTCACATATGCTCTTTTTCTTTTGCACATACTTCCACTTTAGCCTTATCCATGTCTTTTTCAAGAGGACTTAGAGTGTGGCAAACCGGTTCACATGTCTTCCACCTGTTCACAAGTTCGAATAATCGAATCTTTAGCCGGCTTTTGCTAAATCATTCCATACAGAGATTTCCTACCTTTTGGGATACAAGTGAACGAAGCTGCGGCAACAGATCATGCCAACTGTATCTCTCAACACTTTCATGGCGACTATGAGACTTATAGCTGTCCAAAGAACCCGCGCTACCTATTCTCTTCATTAGCTAGATCGCTCTCGCCGGTCTCTTCTATCGGTCTTTGTCTTACAAAAATCAACCCGTTGGGATGCCAATTAGCGCAGAAATTCAAAATACAAAACTCCCCACCAAGAGGCTAAACATGTTTGCAAGACAATTAGAAAAACCTTCTTCAACGCCTAAAACCAAACTCTTGTATGTTCAAACTAGGAAACGAGAAAATAGAGATTAACTAGGATCTTCAAGATATGCTATAACGTTAGGCTAACCAGATATCTAATTAAGTACGTAATGTCACTCAAAATCCTGGAGGATTATCTGTCCTTCAATAAAGAGTAAGTAAAATAAGAACAAGATAATGCTCAGATTTCTTGCCTTCTTATCCATTATGTTTCCTGTATTTGCGGTTGAACTTTTAATAAAGGGGTAACGATACATGAATACAGTATGCTCTCACTGACAATTGAATTAACCAAAAGAGACTCGCCGCAAAATCAAACTGCGTACCTGGGAAGATCGCAGCCATAAGGTTGCCAGCGCCACTTGAGATAATCATCATCTTCCCGCCCGTTCTCGTGGCATCGGAACCCCGGGTCGAGAAATGGGCAGCTCTCGTCGTAGTGCCTAAAAGCGTTGCTGTCGTCCCTCACCCACCTCCCTCTCCAGTAATCACACTCTCCCGTCGCCGCCGTGACCCACTTGAAATCGCTCAGAGGGAGGAGGCTGGGACGAAGCAGCGACGGGGAGGGGTACAGCTTGAAAGGGCTGAGGTGGTTGAGCCCGACGTAGGAAGAGATTAGAAGGAGGAGGAGGAACGGCAGCAGCGCGTATTTGAACTCTCTCAACGCCTTTTTAGGGGAGGACGGAAGGTGGAGATCCATAAAAGGGATGATCCCCATAGAACGGAAAACTATGAACAACGCCATGGATATATTCCTCCACGAAAGAGAGAAATTATATGGTTTCGGCCGGCCGGCGAAAGCAATGATTTGTTGGTCTACTGATAAATTAACATGCTCGATGGGGAGGTCTAGTTTATTATACGAGGAGATGGACTCCGTCCGGCACGTCCTGACGACATGACGGCATGTCTCGGCGGATTTTCTTCCCTCCTGGATAGATTCCCCACTTTTGGTGCCAAAAACGGCGGGAATAACAAGGAAAGTATTGTGTATTTCTTAATAGATTCCACCGTTTAACTCCGTAAAAATTTTTGTAGGACCACAATTCTAAAAATTTTGAGTTGTTAGATAAAAGTATAGTTTGATTTTGAAAATTCCGCCACAATATTATTTGGTGAGGTGTGAATATTCAATAATCCCTTCTGAGATCGGTCTAGTCATAGTGGTTAGGGAACGATGTTTGTGTGGGGGAGATGCACTGAATTGGTTAGATTCTTTACCGTCGCCGAATGTAAATAATCCTATCTTGGCTTTGGTCCAAGGTTTGTACTTTATTAGAAAATTTTAAAATAAAAACAAAGTGTGAATGTGTTGATCTATTAATACGAGTTCTAACAATAATGACCAGCAATGCTAGGCACACTTATGCTGGGGAAAATAGTTCAGAATATTCTAAATTTATTGCACTTTGATCAATTTAATTATAAATAATTGAGTATATTTGGCCAATTTTGATTGGAAAATGTTAACATAAATGTTGGTTGTTCTATGTGGCCCTATTAACATTGACATGGACAATTTTTTATTTTTATTTTTATTCTCCTTTTTTTTTTCAGTGTAGCAAAGGTCAACAAGAGCCGCAAAGGGGGGCAAAGGCCACCTTGGCCGCTGCAAATGATGCCACGCTAACTGCGGGTGAGGCCATCAAGGCCTCACTAGCCGCAAGCAAGGACACAAAGGTCTCACCCATAGCCGGTGGGGCTAGAAAGGCCTTGGGTGAGGCCTTCACAACCCCATCGTCCGTGAGCAAGGTGGCCCTATACGTAACGGGTGAGGGCCACCTTGCCCAAGGTCTTCACAACTAGTAAGGGTCATTGGTGATCGACGTTGGCCTAGGACAAAAAAAAAAAAGCAAATAAAAAGAGGAAAAAATTTAAAAAAAAATTAAAAAATTACAAAAATTGTCCACGTTAGCACAAACAATACCATTATACTACATAGGATGACCATTGTCCATGTTGATGATTTTTTGTCAAAATTGATTAGATATATTCAATTGGCAAATTATCAAAATGTTTACGACTCAATTAGTGAAATTTAAAAATTTAGGACTGAATGACCAAAGTACAACAAATTTATGACTATTTGGACAATTTTTCCCTTATGCTAAAAGTACCCAAAGTTAAATATATTTGATTCGATATACTATAGAGTATGGTTCACTCTAAATGAACTCATACATGTGCATATTTGATACTAATGCTTAACCTAATTTAATATTTCAATTTAATATACCTTCTTAGATTATTTATGGCGTTGTTCATTAATGATGGATAAATTATTACCATATAAACCTATGTCTGTGCATGTATATATGTAGATGACATTGACTAAATGACCAAGTGTTAAATGTATTCGTCCTCCTTGCTCAATGTCTCGGTTCAAATAACCATACTTGCCCTTTCTCTTTGGGCCACTCCCAAAAGCACAAACATGTGTCTCTAAAACTTTTCTAGTGTAGGTGGGTCAAGAAGACGGCCACACTCGATAAAGATTAGTCAAGTACTTAAAGAGCTCCAAATGATCCATTGATATAAAAAAATAAACATTCACTAGCAAGAGGGAGGAAAAAAAGAAAAAAACCCCACCGAGGAATGATGATGCTCTTCCACTCTCTTTTGGCCACAGAGGATAATTTAAATACCATTAATTGACGGAGTTTGCAACATGGTAAGTTACATGCGACAAAAAAAGACAAGCAATCTGATCATAATTTTCTGGCCTAATGCGAGTACATCTAAAGTTTCATTTTCATACAACTTCTGCTCGATGTTTTCCCATGTTTGTCGCCGAGAATTATTTACGGATCTTGTCATATTCCGTTGAAAGAGTTCGGACCATTATTCTCGTGATCTCCTTTCAAATTTCGTCCATGAACTTAAGCATTTTTAGCAATCATCCTTGTCCAACTTCCAAAAAACGCCAAATCTCTACCAATCACCGCTGATCTTCCATAGCTTCAACTGAATAAAATCGCCCATCATTCCTCTGCAAAGATGCAGAAAATGTGAATTGATGAATTTCCAATCTAAGAGAGTGAACTTTGATGAGAAAAACAGTTAGCATAACCAAAAGGAAGTACTTCTAGATTCATCAGGAGTCTTTGAAGAAGACGGGTCGATGCTTTTGCGTCGAATCGGCACGTCTTTCTTGAAATTGCTCGCGGATTGCAGTCAATTTGACTTCGAAACTTGGCTCCCATATTCTTCTGGAATTCCGCATTTTGCAAACGAAAGTATTCCACCGTGTCGTGGGCAATATGAACTATGGATCAAGTACCCGTTGTGCTGCGGATCTCCTGCAGTGAATAGTTTTCTGCATTCTTTAAGGTCAGAGCCTGCATTTATTCTAGCATGAAAGATTAGTGAGGACAAACATATAACATTTGCATGGAGTTGGAGAATATTGTTTAAGATGTCTTAAACTTGTTGGACTTTTGTCAATTTCGTTATAAATTTTTTAATTTTACCAATTAAATCATAAACTCTCTCATTTTTTGTCAATTGAGTCAATTTGATTAATTTCAATTGAAAACTGTTGATGTGGACGCCAATCATCTCACGTAGCGTAAGAAACATTAGGACAAATTTTCATAAAATTTTAATATTTTTGAATTATTTATTTATTTTTCATCATTTATTTATTTTTCCTTTTTATTTTCTTCTCTTTTCGTTTCTCTTTTATCCTTTTTTTTTTTCACCTGCCATTATCGGACCTTGTCGATGGTCGACAAAGGTTGGTAGCTTCAGACGAGGGCCATCCTCACCAGCCTCAGCTAACTTTGTTACTGAGGATGAGAGAATATGAACGTTGGAATGCGAGTTGGTTCCGAGTCCGAAGGGAAGCTCCTCCCCCTTTTATAGAGGACTTGACAATTTTCAACTTTCAATTTTCCTTTTACTTTTAAATACACGAACACACCTTCTCTCCCAATCTAATGTTGGAAATGAAAAAAAAAAAAAAAAAAAGTATTTTTCAGAAAAAAAAAGAAAAAGAAAAAAAAGGAGTATTTTATTCCAAAAATTCATTAGAAATAGTGATAGGCATAGATCCTCGGATTTCCCTTTTGATCAATCAAAATTAAAACGGTACAATACTACAATTTTGAAAATTCAAAAAACCCTAACATATGCGCTTATCAATATTCAATTCGGTAAAAGAAACTAATAGAACTTCCATTATTTTTTTTTTCCACAAATACTTGATAGTTATAAAAATAGATAAAGGTACCTAAAATCATATAAACTTCCAACTTATTGAATTCGAATTTTGTTTACTCGAATTTAATTGTGGGTGCATTATGATGATACGAGGTCAAATTTCTAAAGAGTCGAATTCAAGTAGGGAAAGGAAAAAGGGGGAAAAGCTCTTCTTTTGTCATCCTGAGGTCGGTAAAGGTTGCAAATTTGCAATGACTCCCAAGGACTCTGTTTTGCCCCTGCGCATTGCTCTGCTCCAAATGCTGAACCAAGACCTGTTGAGTCTCTCCTCCTCTAGAACCCTACACCCCCTGTCACCTCCCCTTCACCTCCCCTGCTCCAAACCCATCTCCAAGGATTTTGTTGTGATTTCTACTTCTAATCCTTGCCTTCTAATAACTCCAGGGATTGAAGTCCTTTCCACATCAATATGAAATATTTGACGTGCACCATCTGACATTTCAAAGTGAAATTTCCTGCCTTCCTGTAACCTCAGAATTACCTTAAACAAGAAAAGCCTATCGCGACCCGATCTCGCCGCCCTTGAAAAGTCCAAGGTGGGAAAGGTCGGGTTTAGGGGTACTTTGATCACAAGAGTTTCCTCACAAGATCGTGAGCTCTCCCAAGCTCGTACCCCGCGCGACATCAAATTTATTTATACGATCTAGGTATTTAACAACCTAAAAAATAGACAGGAGTCGCCACTAGCCTCATTTTGGGGGTCAGCTAGAAACCCAATCGAGGGTCGAGAGTGTTCCCTCGATTCCTACGTAACCAGATATTTAGGTTCGGGGACTTGGGTTACGCTAATATTGCTATTAGCGCCCTTTTAGTACCTAAACAGTATGTTGTGTTTTTTCTAATATGTTCATACATTTCTTTTTATATTTTCAGGACCATCAATTCTATACTAAATGATCATGCGTGGTGGATTACTTTTATTCTATTCTATTCTAAGAAATGAAAGGAAAACAAACAATGAAAATGAAATTGCAAGATATGAAGTAAACAATCAAGAAAATCAGTTAAACCTAACCTAATCATGTAATTCTAAAAATATAAAAGAGAAAACAATTGAGAAAGAAATGAAACCCGCAACTCGTCAGGTTTTATACAATGCATGGAACCCGAGACATATGTCGGGAAAACGAATATTACATGACAATGGTCGGAATTGACATCGACCTTCACCATCTTCACGCTTTATCTATGTTTAGAATCATATTCTAAACCTATTCTAAGAAACAAGGATTCCTTGCCTCATCTTATATGACTAAGACAACGCATAGAAATCATTATTATAACGAATAGACATAGGCATCAGACATGAACATGAATCCAGCAAATTCAAGTTATAAACAAGACAAAATGCAAGGCATGTTTAAAGGTTCGTAAGATCATCTAGACAATATACAAAAATGTGAAACTTGCACATAACATAATGTTGAATGCGAAAAAGGTTTGGATAAACATTTAACCCTAAATTAGAATGCAAAGAAGTCACACAAGTCATTAACATTGCAAAGTGACTTGGAACTAAGAATGTCATGCTTGACAAATTTCAATTGCAATTAGCCAAATGGGTGCATGATATTCACATCAAACAAGATTCAAATATAATATGCCATGCATTAATGCGAAACTTGTAACACATGTTTCAAATGTCAAGAAGACAATGAGGCACAAGTTTCATGCAGACAACTTTGTCAAAAAATCATCATAGAAATCATAGCACGAATGAAAATCAGTCTAATCTATCCTCTGAATTTCCAGAATCAAACATTGATATGGTAACATTCATTAGGCAGGGCAAACGATAGTCAAATTGCACATATAATATGTCTATGGAAAGCTTGAGAAGTCTATTACAAATCTCTAGAAGACATTAAGTCCTAATAACATCATCTACCAGCTCATTCCAAGGACCGAAGCATATCAGTCAAAACAGACATACGAATTTCCACATCAGAACAGAACACGACAATTTTCCAGAATTACTTCCTGACTTTTAAAGAAGATTTCATGTGGCTAATGATATCAGATCAGGGTGTATTATAGCTCGTTGGAAAGCTAGTCGAACCATCTTCAGCTCTCATGAAGGCATCAAACATAGAAAACCACAACAACTAGCTCGTATCAGGTCATTTGCACAAAAGGTCATCCGAAACAGAGAATCAATCAGAACAGCAAATCAATCTAAAACTACTGCAGAATCAACAGACTTTGTAGGTGTTTTTGAGCGACCAAATGACATCCGTTATGGGCGTGCGATATATCAAATTGAAGCTATAAAAGTGTATTTTTTTTATGTCTAGAAGGGCTCGAGATCAAAAAACCTCATCTAGCACCTCGTTTCAGCCAAAATAGAGAGTAACATATCAGGTATACGAAATTGCAGATCAATGCAAATCAAGTTCAATCAACCTCAAGTTCATGATCATTGATAGTCAATCCACAGAAAATCATCCAATAACATTGTATAAAAGCAATGAACCAAAGGAAGCATTCATAAGAGAAGCAAAGTCAGCAAACAGAACCTCCTTGCATGTTCAAGTATACTTGGAATTTCCTAACAAGCATGTCAACCACTGTTAATGATACAAAAGACTCATTCACTACCATCCAATTTTCATTAAAACAGAACCATCAACATATTTGAAATGGACATACAGTTGATGAATCAATCAGTAACACAGCGCACCCAAATGAATGTGTACATGATGACTAGAGCAGCAACTTAATGCTCTCGCAGCATGTATTTGGTATTCGAGATGGTAGCATTGGCTCAATACACTTGTAATTTCAACACGTGCAGCGAACTGACCAGAAACATTTTCAATTATCTCAAACATAAGTGTTCCAGCAAATCTAAAGTAAGTTCAAAATGGAATACCTATGATTTTCAATGAAGAAACAGAACACAACTAGACTGTCTAATATGTTTACTCATGAAAATGCTGAACTACCATCTCAATCATCTATATCCTGAACCTATGCCAAACCTTGAAGGACAGATTCAATGGCTGAATTTGGTACAAAAAGCCCAATAATACGTTGTCCATATGTAGTAGTTTCAATGTGCACAACACGGAGGTGCTTATGACTTTACCGAGTGACAGAGAAGCAATACCTCAATCAAGCAACGGAATGCGTTGAAGGCAAGAGAGAGAAAACTTGATCTAGCGAGCTCGATCCAGAAAAAGAACCACCGATCGAGCGAACAAGCGTCCGATCTCCTAGAAAGAACCAGATCCTCACGATCCCCAACCGCTGGCACTTGATCTCTAATCGCCCGCCAATGGAGAAAAACCCTTGCCTCCGAGATCTCCAGAAAGAGAGACAGATCTGCTATCGTCGTCGTCGTCGATGTCGCCGATTAGAGGGCCGAATCCGCTCGAGAGCCACTGAGAGAGAAAAACGAAGAACCAGAGAGATCGAGCGAGAGCCACCTCGTGCGTACGAACACCGGCGGCGAAATCTGTAACGAACTCCTACTCCACTCGCCGGAGACGGAGATTTCAGCGGAGGAAGAGGTTATCACCGCCGAGAAGAGAGAGCGAGCTCCGGAGATTTAGGGTTTTCTCCCATCTGCCATGGAAGAGCTCCATCGAGCAGTTACGAGAGAAACCATCCGAGATAGAAGCCGTTTTCTAGAGAGAGAATTAGAGAGCGAGAGAGTCCCCGAGTCCCCCCCGGAGAGAGAAACCGTTCGGTCTCTTTTGCAGAGAGAGCCGAGAGAGTTTTCGAGTGAGCGTGGGAGGGAGAGAGTGTCCGGTCAGAGAGAGAAAGTCCTCGTGAGAGAGAATACGCGAGAGAGAATTCGCGCGCCAAAAAAATCAGAGCGCCCCCTACCAAAAAATGAGCGAGCCTTTATATATATATTAGCGTTTTTTTCCCTTTTTTTTTTTCTTGTTTTCATTCTTTTTTTTTTTGGCTCTTTATTTTTTATATTTTTCTTGCAAAATGAATGATTAAAATGTCGACAAAAAATTTCATGTGTCAACAAAGCCCTGTTCCTACATCAGCGGAAGAGATGTTAAACATGCTGAATCTCTTCTTCAAGGAGTTCATATTGGCAATATCATTGTTATTGGCACACGTAGGCCTTCTGTGGAAGTTGTTTCTATCATTCCTGATCAAGGCCTTCGAGTGATTGCATCCGGGAACATATCGTCAACAAGTGCCGTGGGCACTGTAGTCAGCGGTCATATCCTCCAGGACTATATCAGTATCACTATGAACTGAGAGTGGAGAACTTTGCCACATTGAGGCCTTGTAAACTCCAATTCGCTTAACAGGACAACATTGTGGGCTGCTACGATTGTGCATATGGGTAAAAGTTTACAGTCCATTCGTTTTACTAGAGCCTTAGAAGTGTGACGGTAGTACAGTCGTGCTGTATATATGATACCAAAGACCTTGCTATATTCTTTCTGGCTACATACCTTGCCAAGTGAATTTACAAAAGCTGAACCGTGATGTTTTTGGCGGTGGCCTCTTAAATGAAAGTGCATATTCTCGCACATGAAAATGCAATACTTCTTTTTTGCACTCTACGGGCATTTCTGATTCGAGAGGTCTGATTTATCTCCAGATTCTACACACAATAGTGTTTTTGCACAGTTGCTGCAGAGTAGTGGTTACTGTTTGTTGTGATTCTTTTGTATTAAGAGGTGTCCAATAATGTGGAGAAGTGCAATAGGTTTCTCAAGTGATGTGCAGGGTACTTTCATCCATGTATGTAGACAAATGAGGGATTAAGAATAGCTTTTGTTCAAGTTCAATGGCTAATCGCTCTTGACAAGTCTCTAGAGCGAGGTTCGTTCTTTCGATACTGCCCAGATCAGCTAAGTGCCTCAGAAGGATTCGACCTTCGAGATTGAAAAATACCGATCGTACTCTTTGCTTGCATCTCATGCTTTTATTTTCGTATTCCCATGTTACGAATGCAAACATCACACTGTGAAGCTTTACTATTAACGGAACTTTGATTATCTTCTTTTAATATTTCACTTTCAGTATTTTTTTCTTACATTTTCATTGACTCTATTCTTTAATTTCAGAGTACCTTAATGTAATTTTTAAGTTCATAAAAGGATGCCACATCCGAAAATAGTTATTGTTTTTTGAAACTTGCATCCCTAAACTACCCAGAGTTCAAGCTTCATACCTTTTCTGGCTTGATAACACGCGAAGCTCGCACTTATTCAAGCCACTTGGCACAACCGCATGAGACTAATGCCTGACACGTCCTTTTCTTGTTCCCCAGTCCCCAACATTCACGCAATCGCATCAAAACGAGTTGTGGAGAGAATTGATAGGGATGACTTCCAAAAATTGGGAGTTCTGATGTGGTAGTTCTGATATGAAACCTTTTCACTGTGTGAACCAGCAACCTGGAATAAGGACGTAGCTGTCTGTCAACAGCTGGACCAGTGGCAATGACGCAACCCAAGCGATGGAGGGGTTTAGAGACTCCAACACTAGGCGCATAAAGCCGAAATTTCCTCTTGCCTTGCCTGGAGATGAAATCATCTTTGTCGCAACTACCAGCATCTCCTCGAGAGCTTTGTTCTGATCTTTAATCTGTCAAAAGAGCCAGAAATACCGTTCTAAGTAACCATTAAAAGAGTGTCCAGTTTGGTATGTGATGCGGAAAGTAGATGGCATCTAGGTGGTTGATTATTTCCATGAAAGTACAGGAAACTCCCACTGAGACTTACAGTTCTTAAATGAGTTGGTAACTCGATTCTCAGTCACCACATCAGGCTCTCGCTGTGAAATGGCGTACAATCATCACGTGGTCAAAGAAAAAGTGTAAAATAAGCTGACGAGCACAGCCTATAGTCTTGACTAACCAGCTCGACAGCAGAGGCAAGCTCCTCCAGGGCTCGTTCGAATTTAATATTAGTTGGTACAGCAACCTTCCCCCAATCAAATTCCAAGTCCTCAAGAAAATTCAGATCGAGTGCTGTTCCCTCCTGTGTGAACAAATCCTGAAGCAACTTGCAGCTTCAGCATCCATGCTCTCCCTTGACAGCAAATGTTGAATGTGAGAAGGTGAAATAGATGGATCAAATTGATTTTTATGATGAAGTAGTGCAAACCTTGACCTTTTCCATAGCTTTGTCGCGTAATTCATCTTCAGATAGGAAAGATGTCCAGATTGTCTTAGCTTGTTTATCTCTGGTACAATGGACACGCGATGATGCTCTTATATGCTTCACCCTGGACAAATGATAGAGAAATGGGAATAAGAAAGCACCTGCGGCATCCATCCACACACCCGCACAGCATGGCACACATCATCTGAGACACAGGATCCAAGGTTCAAAAATCAGAACTTAATACTCACGGTGTAGATTCTATAACTTGTAGATATTGCATTCATGCATCTGTTTCAACGAGTTGACTAATAAGAAACTTATCTACTCATGGATAGAATGCTTCTGGTAGATACACCTCGGAACTCATAGATGATTTTTCTCATTTTACGTATCTCTGCATGCATTTTACACAGATAGAGAAAGCTAGAACTTCCGGACTTTAAAACTCTCTTTTTCTTTGTATTCCTAATGAACATGTCCTGCCGTATATGAGTTTTGACTTCTAACTTCCGTACGTGGCACCAGGGTTGACAGCATTTCTGACGCATTTGAAGGGCCGGGTGAACAACAACATAGTAATGCCATTTGAGAGTTCCCTCACTGTGAGACAACCACTTTGCTAGCAGGATAATGGAAGTGCTAATGTGCGGCAGTCTTACAAGAGAATCTTGCAATATCCAAGTAAGTTTAAAGTTGTAATACGGAATATGATTTCCTCTTCCGTTTGGACCGCATGTCAAGGCGTGCACTACATTTCCAAGTGCTGAGAGGGACTTATTGATGGTTTTAGCTTCTTCAAGAGCCCTGCCCTCTGCTCCCGTTTTCTCAACCTTCTCAGAGCCAGCCAGATCCACAAGAATTAGCTTTCCAAATGTTCTGGCCATGCTCAAGACATGAAATTTCATATGAGAAAGGAAAAAAATTACCAATAAATTGCAATCCCATAAGAGACCAACCATGCCTCTTCTGTATGGTTGATTCCTGTGCACCAAGAATATGTAAATACAATGGCTTCTGCTGCTGCCCACATTCATTTCTTTTTCAGCTTAAAGTTTGAAACTGTAGGCATAATTAGGGAAGGTGGCAGATATTTTAGAGAAAGTTCTGATATGGCTATGCAAGATTAAGAGCAAGCACAAGTCAAAACAGAAAGCAGTAAGGATACGGGTCTCTCCAACTGCTCTGTTGCATATACCGCATTGGATTTCAGAGGATGGAAATAGAAGATCAACCCAGGGAAGATTGGAATACAGTCAAATGAAATTGAGCTTGTATCTTACAGATAAGCCTTGTGATGCTTTAGGAATGTCTGATAGAGATATCTGGATGGAAGGGAGAAAACATCAAGGGGGTCTCACAGAAAGAAAGCATAAGATGATATGTAAGTATAGACAGTTTTAACTCAATAAGCTATCCAGTTTTGCGCAGACAACAAAGAATAGGTAGATTTATGATAGAGAAACCAATTTCTAGTTGTTCCACTTGTGCTATTGCCGGAAACACCATTTGAGTCCATAGAGCAAAATAACATCTTTTTCTCAGAAACATTTTGTGAATGTGTTTGAGGCACATAGGCATCTTAAGATGCATTCTTCAGGCCCAGAGCACATAAAAAACTGGTGTCTTAAACCGCCTATTTGGTCTCTTTAATTTGTATGTTGTCCTTTGAAAGATCTAAAAGGTCCCTGGAAGAAGGAAAGTAAATGTTGTCCATGAGGTTTTATTTATGAAACTTCCTGGGATTAATGGATGAGATTCAGGAGAATGACATACAGCATGCAATAATTAAAATAGAGAAAAGCCATTATCTCAACATGAATGTCTTCCAATGCAGTCATGGTAATCTATGCCTTACTTTCTCCATGTAGATCTCTACCTTAAAAAAGTTGAAAAACGTAAAAAATAGAGCATTACATCAATAATTAAGTGAAGCACCAGCTTGTGTAGGCGCACCATGGACAATTTGACTGTATACTTGAGTGAATCAGCAGAAGTGATTTCTCTGAAAATTCCATCAACCACTCTTGCGAGGAGACCTTTCTTGGCATCATCATATCCGAGGTTGGTTGGTCCCTGATTCATAAATACTGTTACTGGACTAGTATATATCAATAGCCATCTACTAACGCTATTCTGGTGGTGGGCTGATCACCTCCATCCCATATGTCTTTCCAACTCCAGTCTGATCCAGAAAAAATGGAATTTGTTTTTGGGAAACAGAAAATGATCAATATAATTTATTTAACATATCAATAAGTTATGTAATCATATATGCAGTTCTAGTTCTGCAACTTGAACTATGATTGTAACATCTAGCTAGAACAAGGAGAGGGAATTCCTTTACATAGAGTTCCGATGCGAAATGCCAAACTGGAAAACTAAGAAAGGATTCTGAACCGAATTTCTTGAAATCGAACAAACAACATGGAGCAACTTCAGGTCCATGTACCCTTTCCACCTTGATTAAGCAAACAGAGGCAGCAATGATAGGAATCATAGGATTGGTTCTACTCCATTCATTTGGAGCACACCTATCAAGTAGGAAGCACGGACCCTCTTCAGGAGCGTCCGTGTCAGTGTCCGTCACCTCGACACGTGCCAACACGTCCCCACATGACTCAACACTCCCCAACAAGTGCTGACACGCCTCAGCATGCCCTGACACGTCTCGACGCGCTCCGACACGTCCCGACACGCCTGGACACGCTCCGACACGCATTGACACGTCCCGACACGCCCCCGACATGCTCCGACACGCACCGATACGTCCGGACACGCCCCGACACGCACGGACGCGGCCCGACACGCATCGACACGCACCAACACGTCCCGACACGCACCCGACACTCACCGACTAGGCCTGACGCCCCAACACGCCCGGACATGCTCCAACAAGCACCAGGACGCTCTGACTCGTCCCGATACGTGCCGACACGCACTGAGACGCACCGACATGCTCCGACACTCACCGGCACGTCCCCAACCGCAACTACCGTTTCTTCCAGTACGGTACACAGCCTCATCGGACCGAAGTTTCCCAAGTATAATTGCAGAAGTAGAAAGAAGAGCTTCGACAACGCACCTTGAGATTGAAAGCTTCATCGTCGATCCGCTCGATGCATACGGAATCGCCACGATCGCGCCTCTCTTCCGAGTTCATAGGCCTGAACCACACGCAGACGGTGATCTTGGCCATATCCTCGCGCTTGCGATGCCGAAGAGAAGACCGAATCGAGCTCAGAAATTCGAGGAGCACCTGCGGAAATGCAGAGGAGATTCGAAAGATCGAAGGGAAAGAGCGAACGAGAAGGAGGAGAGGACGAGAGGAGGAGGCGATTTTGTAACCCAGGAAAAAAGAATTTGAAATGTTGGAACGCGACTTGGCTCAGTGCCCGGAGGGAGAAGCTCCTGCCCTTTTATAGTGATGGAAAATGGAGGGAAACCTATCTTTTAATAAATTATGGATTAAAATGTAATTATATAAAAATAAAAAATAAAAGGAAGAAAGGATACCCTACTTTTTTATGGCGAAATATGGAATTTTTTGATTTATTGTTAAATGTTAAACTTAATAGTGAAATATGAATTGCTTGTATTTTTTTCTCTAAATTTTATAGAATATTAGAATGGAATGTAGCTGAATTTATCAAATTAAAATAATGAATGATATTAACAAATGATAGATTAAGTTTTCTACTGTAAATTCATTCTAGACTCTTTACTATTTATTATTTATTTATATGGATAATCAAAAATGATTATTTATCATATATATATATATGTCTCAACATGTCGGAATTTTATATTTTTTTAGAAATGACATGTTGACATGTCATGTTGTGTCGCGTGTCAGTATTAATACTAAATTAAGCTATCGACATCCTCTCCTTCCCATTTAAACATTTATGGATCTGATCATGCCACTCTACTTCATAAGAAATCTACTCTGTTCAAGTGATACATCAAGGTAAAGAGTTAAGGAATCAATAGACAACAGAAAAACCATAGTGCCTCACCTGTCCATAGCTAATGATCGTCCCATTCGTTGCATCTACCACATCTGTTACATTTAAAAGCAACACAATAAGAACTAAACTGTCGATACACCTGGAAGCAAACTAGATAGGGCATGCTGTGCTAACATTATAGGCACTGGATTTGGATTAAAATAATTGTTTTATCTCAATCATCAATTACAGGATGAGAAAGCAGCGGATTCACACGAAATACTCGATTAATCCCATGTACTGACACAAGCACCTAATGCTGTGATCAATGATTCTCGCTCTATGGAGCGGATAAACTTCACATCCAGAAACCAATACGGACGTGTAGACATCATGATAGACACCACATCTATCAGGTGCTGTGGCGATGCTGGATATACCTCGAACAATCGGATGAGCCAAAAACGAATAGACATCGTCTTGATTGGAGTCATTATAGAGCACCTTCTCGAAGCTGAACTTCATCTCCCCTTCTCATCCTGACAAACCATCGACGTTGGAGATAATCACAGCTTAATTCATCAAAACCAGCACGATCTCAGCTAATACGAGAGGGAGAATTCACAAAACCTCACTCGAAACTACGAATTCCACAACCGCAACTACGGTTTCTTCCAGTACGGTACACAACTCATCGAACCAAATCTTCCCAAGTATAACTGCAGAAGTAGAAATAAGAGCTTCGCCGTAGCACCTTGAGATTGAAGGCATCATTGTCGATCCGCTCAATGCAGAAGGAATTGCAACGATCGCGCCTCTCTTTTGAGCTTAGAGGCCTGAGCAGCAGTTAGGCTGTTTCCTTACAGGAATCTCGTGAAAGAGGTTGTTCTGACTAGGCATGCCATTTTAGATCGTGATATTGGAACAGAAAGGCCTGAATAGATTGTTTGACGTTGGGATAATAGCTTTTGCGCACCTCCTGCAAGATAAGGAATGCCTTATACATCAGATATAAGGCACCGAGAGATATTTTGAGGGAAATTTTATGTTGATACAAAATTAGGTTCTGGTGAGTAGCATGATGTAGTATAGTGTTATTTTGACTCTTATTTGTGTTTTCATTCTGTTCGATTTTTATCCAATTTGAAGCCTTTGGCTATAATTTAAGTTGTTCTGTAGAATTTGAAAGGCAACACTGTAGCCCTATGGGTCTGCAATATGGAGGTAGTATTTATTTGGAGATTGCTTGAATGTCACTCTCTTTCGCTATTTGCTCCCGCAATATGTTTGGTTGGTTCATGAAGAGGTCAGAGGTGGAACTGGACAAGGCACTGCAATGTACTAACTCAGTATGATGTCCAGTGATAAACTATCTATCGGGAAAATTTACTATTGAGAGAATAAAAGGAGTTGCTCCACAGGTGGAGTGGAGGTCTCTATCTATCGTGTCTCATCGCTGCTGCCAACAGTTTATTATAAGAAATCCTTGGAAATGTTTACTTGACATGGTTTGTGTGCTTATCTTCTGTAAAAGCAATTTATATCTAGTATGATATGACTTGTATGTATTATGTTGTCAGTGAAGTATAGTTGTTGATAATAATTATACAAGAAGCACTGAAAAGCAAGTCAGTTGGCAGTAGGTTGTTTTAAATCTATGGAGTTAAAGAGTTTTTCATATGAATACATGTTCAGATATTCATTTTTTTCCTCATTTAGTGCACCTCTCCCTGAAATCCGACTTTTGCATTTAAATTCTCTGGGTTATTTGTGACAGTTATTTGCATATGCTTCCATACTTTTATTTGTTCAATATTCCTATTACAGTTATGAATGAATTGTATTGGTAGGAACATAAGGAACTTACAAAACTTGCGGAATTGGTGCTGCCCTAATCAAGTAGGAGATTTGCTTCCTTGGTTATGGGTGGGAAGTGCAAATGCAGCGCTTTAGTTTGATGGAGCCAGCAGGTTGTTAGGATAGAATTGCAAAACAAGCTGTGATAAAGTATCTTGTGATTCTGTTAAAATTACCTGTCACAAAATCTATCAAATTTTGAGAATTTAGGTTTCCGCTTCAAATGTGCCCCTTGTCTAATTTGGACATTTCCCATTCCGCCTGATATCTTCCCACATGTTGCGATTTCAAATGAAGGTGGTTATTTACTCATAATGATATTGTCTCCTTTAGATGTGATCCATTGATGTGATATAACAGGAGACATCCATGGAGCTGGCATTTATAGGTTTTAAATGTCATTCTCTATTTGATAAACAAGGCAATGTCTTTGTCGTGGTCATATACAAAGCAGTAGAGAGTTCTATGCTGCTCCTTACAATATGGGATCCATACAGCAAATAATTATCAAGGAGATCAGAACTGATGATTTAGGAATAGGTGTGGCCTGGACATGATACTTTGTTGAAGAAATACCTTCATAGCCATCATCTCCTTCATGTTCACTATCCACTCTTTTTGTCATAGCTCTTTTCTCCTTCTAGACCTCGTGTATCGACACGTGCTTCAAAGTCAACTTAAGTAACCTTTAAGATTGAGAACTATGTCAAAATCTTACTCCTCTATGCTTTTCTTCGTCCAGAGGTGGTTTTGTAGCTGTTAGCGCATTTGAGGACCGATTTGCTGTCTTCTCTGTTTCAGTTTCTGTTGGAAGCTATAACATTGATCAGGTTTGATGCAAGACTAGATTTCTTTGTATATTTAACTGGAATATGCAGTCGGTGAGATTTTTATTCTTATCGATATTCTCAGTGCCCAATTAATTTCCCTGTGCTGCAATTTGAGAGGATTTTTATCCCTCTGAAAATGGAGACTTGTTTGCTGGTAAAAGTTTCCCGAAGCCCAATATATGTGGAACTCTATGGAGCATGTGTTTTCTACCAAATCAACCAAGGAGCATGATACTGTATTAGCCATTCATCTGAATAGGTATGTATTATGAGTATTATGTCCTGCTAGCAAACTTGTGTACACATATATTTAGATGTTCACACAGCTATTAGATGAATTTTACTTCCTATTCTAGTTTTGTATATGTTTTGGTGCTTTAACACCACGACAAACTGGTTTTATCAGTTCTGCAGGAGGGGTGCAAGTCTGAATGAGCTGTTGTTATTCGGACGGAATATTAAAGAGCACCACTTGCATTATATTTCTCAGAACATTGAAGCTGGACCGTTAGCACATAACCTCATTGAACTTCCTCGTCTTCATGGATTTGCCTTTTTGACGAGGCTTGGTGATGTTCTCTTAATGGATCTTCAAGATGCTTGCAATCCCCGTTGTGTTTATAGGACAAGTTTGAATACTTTACCTCCTCCAGTGGAGGAGATTGATGCGGTGGAAGAAACATGTAGTGTACATGACTTCAGCATGGATGATGAAGGGTCAGACAATGCTGCGTGTGCTTTATTGAAGCTGAGGGATCATGATCCCATTTGTATAGATGACGACAGCTGCAACTTGAAATTAGATAGATTCCCATTGGTTTGGTTCTTTGGTTCTAGGTTCTCACTGGTTTTGTTTTTCAGTTCTAAGTTCTACTCTAGAGCCATGCTCATTCCTCAGTTAGTATAATGTGAGAGAAGAAGAGAGAACTTGAATGTGAGCACAAGGAATTTCATGTGTTGACGAGATGAACACAGATGAATTGAACATGCCCAATTCAACCTCTTAAAAGGGGGATAAGTACACTAATGGTGCCATAAGTTGTGTACGGCGCTCACTTTGGTGCCAAAAGTTTCCGTCGGATCACTTAAGTGCCAAATCGGAGGAAAAATAATCACTTTGGTGCCATCGGCGAAAGATTCCGGCCAAAATGATTGCGTGGCTTTTTAAAAAAAAAAAAAATCGATAGGCCTTTAAATGATGTCGTTTTCGGTCCTCTTTAAGAAAACAACGCCGTTTTGCCGTCCTACATGGATGGCTTCATGGAAACGACGCCGTTTAGCTCACATGGGGATTGAAATTAAGGTTTCTGCCGCTCGGCCACCATTGCTTTCCCGCCGTCACTCGGCCACCGTCGCTCAGCCACCGTCACTGCTCGGCCACCGTCGCTCAGCCACCGTCGCTGCTCGGCCACCGTCGCTCAACCACCATTGTAGTTGCTCGACCAAGTGAGCGAGAAGAGATTGAGATTGTTGCAGGAAAAATTGAAGGCGAGGGCGGAGGAGGAGGAGGAAGAAGATGGGTCGAAGGTGCTGCTGGTGCGCTGCTGCTGCTGGTGCATTGCTGGTGTCGCTGCTAGTGTGCTGCCGGTGTTGTTGCTAGTGTCGTGCTGGTGCCATTGCTGGTGTGGGTCTTTGAGGAAGAAGAAGACACGAAGAAGAGCCTTCCCTCTCTCTCAATTTGGGGATTATGGTTTCAAAGTTGAGGGAAAGATGCCAAACAGCGTCGTTTTGGTGTTTGGATGCTGACTCAACTCTCCGACGAGCCACGTCGGCTTCAAAAATTAATAAAAAAAGGCCACGTCGAATTTCCGGCCAATTTCGCGTTGGCACCAAAGTGAGCGTTTTCAAATTTTTTGGCACTTAAGTGATCCGACGGAAACTTTTGGCACCAAAGTGAGCGCCGTACACAACTTGTCGCACCATTAGTGTACTTATCCCCTTAAAAGGGAACTATCATAAAGCACAGTTCCTCTCAACGATAACATAAGATATGTACAGTTCTTGCAAAGATACATATTACACGTACGTATTCAATATCAAAGACAAAATCACATGCTCATTAGTTTCAAAAAACAGGAGTGAATGAAGAGGGGAATGTTGGAAAACTCATCTGGAGGTGGAACCAGAGCCAAGATTGTAGGACATGGACTTGGGAGATCTGTGGCTGGGATTGGCAATCGAAGGCAAATTAAAGAAAAGTTACTTCATGGGTTTAGAAGTGAGAAGTGTACTGACTTGGACAGCCATTTGCTCTTTTATTGATTTGTCAATCTGATGAGTAGCTTTTTGATTAGCTTGTTTTTCTATTTGAGGATGAGACACAATGAAGATATTGGAGCAAATTCTAGCTGGGTCTTCATATAGGGGAATGGGATGGACATGAAGGGTAATCAAACTGGCATCTCACCTTGAGCTAAGCATACAGATTGAGGTACTTTACAAAACCAATACACCTGTTATTTGTGCATTAATTGATGAGAAAATATTGGGCACACTAATTGGGCTAACTCAGCAAAATACTAGTCCATTCTTTAGGCTACACATGTCGCTTTGGGCCCACCTTGCATAAATCTTGCTCCCCCTTCCCCTGGGTGTTTATTGCTTGCTTTTTTCTCATCTTCTCCATTGCTTTTTCCCATAAGAAATCATAGCCATGCACTCAAAACTCCAATGGCCATGGCTTTTGTGAGCTCAAGCTCAAGCGACACCATGGTGGCAAGATGTCAAAGCTTAGGTCGCCATGGCTATAAGCTTGTGATATGGCAACCATGGTTGTGACCTCATGCCCAAGCTACCATGGCTACTGCTAGCTCGAGTTCAAGCTAGTAACTTTAGGCTCAAGCTTGAACTTCATAAACATGGAAACTAGAGACTCCATTTTGAGTGTCCGTGTCCTTGAGTGTCTCAATCAAGCAACCATGGACGGGAGTTCAAAGCTTAGGCCACCTTGGCCATGAGCTCGAAGCTCAATTGGCTGTTGCCATGAGCTTAAGGTTGAGCACGAAACTTGAGCAGCTAGGGCTACCTGAAGCTTTGGGTTCGAGGTCGAGCTCCATGGCCCAATCA
Organism: Eucalyptus sideroxylon; assembly: GCA_014182405.2. Classification (NCBI taxonomy): domain Eukaryota; kingdom Viridiplantae; phylum Streptophyta; class Magnoliopsida; order Myrtales; family Myrtaceae; genus Eucalyptus; species Eucalyptus sideroxylon. The sequence goes on along the minus strand of CM024558.2, from coordinate 24,271,534 downwards.
GAGCTCGAGCTAGCCATGGCGGACTCAAAAGGAAAGAAGAAGAGCAAGTATTAAACACAGAAGACAGGGGACGGAGAAGATGAGAGGGAAGGGGAAGGTGGGCCCAACAGATACTTGTTGCTTAATAAATGGATTAGTATTTTGCTGACTTGGCCCAACTAATATACTCAATATTTTCTCGCGCATTGATTGATACTTAATCAATGCTAACTGTTGAATCAATCCTAAAATTTGGTTATAATGAGGTCGTCATTGCTGTTTACAAAATCCAGAAATGAGTTCACTAGGCCCACCAGGAAATTCATCGAATCAAATTGTCGTTACGGCTGCCTTTTAATCTTTTCTGTATATATTTCTATAGTTTTTGACGTAGTTGCAGGCAAAAGAGTGATTCGACTAAGAAAATCATGAAACACCACGGTTTTGTCCTTGAAAAGTCGCATGTGTTAGGCACGCGCAAACGAAAAAAAATAGACAGGTCGAGGTAAAGTTTTTGATGCTATCGAGACATCGTTAAGCATGGTCCATCATGAATGTTCGACGTTCCAAACATCGATTACCTGATCATGGTCATTTGCTCGACTTTGAGACATTGCATGCGCGCAACAACGGTCCCTCCAAAGTCTCAACAATTAATAACTTCTACATTACTCTAAATTCCAAGGCGACTATTCTTTGATTAGGAGGTTCTGTTCTGTATCTCTAATGTTTCTTCAAGTTTGGACCCTTCGGCTCTCAAGCCTCAACTACCCAATTGTTCACGTGGGTTTTTTTTTTTTTTTTTAGGGGGGGTGTTGGAGAAGTCCTCATTCTGAGTTATTGTGATTCTAGGAATTGAAGGGGAAGAGATACCATCCCTAGCTTATTCCTCACATTCACGAGGTCCACCTAAGAGTTCGAAGATGGGGGATATATTGTCCGGACTTTGCCTAGTCTTATTCCCCCTTTCTCCGGAGATTACACAAGTTTGATATTCCATTCCTAGATGCACATGTGTAACTAATGTCTTGAAAATCAAAAATATATGATGGAGCATGCTTATCAATGTCTTTGTAGCATCCATAAAGTTGCCCGGACTCAATCGACGACTAATTGGATCTCTTACAAGCATTGATCGGTTGAATTTTGCAATCCAGCGATTATGAATGTACATGGTCTATGAGTCATTGGGAAGGAATTGGAATGGAATAATATCAATTCATATAGATACAGAAGAAAATGTTCTCTATTGATTCAAAGGCAATACTACTTTAAAAAAATGCATATATTAAATTTATTTACTAAGTGCGTGTGACAATTTCTTGAAACGTTTATATAAACACACTAACTCTTATATTTAATAAAGAATCACGGCATTAACAATGACAATTATTATTATTGTTATCTTTTTTATTGTTTTTCTTTGATAATAATTAGCTGTTTTGATTCAAAAACTATATATTTTGTATATTATGTTTCGATTAACAAATTACCGCCGGCCCTAGTTGAAAGATGGGTCAATTTGTTTCTCATCTTTTTTTTCACTCTAAAGTATTTCAAGCACATCTCTTTAGTTAGTCCGTTTCCTTTTTTTTTTCTTTTATATGAACTTTACTGAAATTTACAGGGGCGCATAACTGTGCCATGCCAACGGTTGAATTGTTCTCGCATTGATTGACACTTATCATCGTCCGGAAAGTATTAAATAAAGGTCAGTCCGTGCCAACCGAACCTTCAAAGCTTCGAGTGAACAAAGGAAAGACTCTGAAAATTGCATCCACTGTGCTTTTCCAAAGGGCTGGAAGGACTTTAATGGGCAGCGATCATGTTAATGCATGAGATGCAATAATGCATAATTTTTTTGATAGGATAAAGGATGGAGAGGGAAAATCAGCAATAGCAACTCTGAGTGGATGTTACCATATGGATTTCACATGTTGGACTCGTTACAAGATGAGTCGTAACTACTTCGCATCATCCATACCCAAAGGTCTAAGGTTGGTAAACTCGTCATTATACAGTGGGCCCGTTTGGTTTGGCTTTGGGGGAATGCCCTGGAGAGAATGCAGATACCTATGAGGTAAAATGGTTTTCCGAAATGTTGCACCGTTTGATAGATTGTAGTCTCAAATAGCATTGAAATGTAACTTTAACATAAATACCACCGTTTGACAAAACTAATATTTGTAATGGGCTTTTGCTTTTATTTTCATTTTTTATAAAATTTGAAAATCAAATCTGGCGGCTGGCGGTATTGCTGAACGACCATATCTGGCCATCTGGCGACCAAATCTGGCCGCTTGAGGTCGCAGCAGCAGCTAGATCTAGCCACCTGAGGTCGCGACCTCACGCGACGCCGCTTGGAGGTGCGACCTCCGGCGCCCGAGGTCGCAACAGCTGGCCACCTGAGGTCGCGACCTTAGGTGACGTCGTCGCCACCTGGAGGCGACCTTAGGTGCTTGAGGTCACAGATGGCCAGCCAAATCTAGCCTCCGGATTGCCAGATCTAGCGACCTGAGGTCGCGCGGACCTAGGTAGCGTCACCTGGTTCTCGCGGAACCAGAAAACAGACTCTATGCTGAAGCTGAACTGGGTACAGACCTTAAAGCTAAATCTGTTCAGAAGTAGAATAAGTTAAGACTTAGATTGCAAAGTCTATCGCACTCAGACTCAGATTGTAAAGTCTATTGCTCTCAGACTTTACATCCAGATTCGACAGAACGTAACTCAAGCCCAATCATATAACGACTAGTGATCTGGTTTGGATTCCACATCAAGATTGATTTGATTGACTCAATCTAATTGATTGACGATTGTATCTTGAAGACAAGAATTTTCTATACGAAGAAGCTTTACTTATGGAAACCAAAATTTCGTTTGTATGGGCGATCGGAATCATTTTGGGATTCTACCTTTGTTACTCAACGGCTACCAAATCTTCTAGATACAGAGCTGTCCAATTGGTATATTGGAAGACGATTCTCTAGGATACTGTCCAATGGCTAGTTTGGAAATGGAGAAGTATTTAAGGAGATGAATGACCGATGAGCAAGTAAGAGATAGAACGTAGAATTTATAATTCCAAAGTCCGAGCAATCTTTGTTCATACACTTGTCTTTGGAGAGCTTAAACGTTTGTGATCGTGAGAGAAATACCAAAAGAGTGACTTAGTGAGATAGTGTGATCTACTAAGTGTTTGCACTCGAAGTTGTAATTTCTTGTTGATTGCATAGTGGAATCCAGCCAAGAAGGTTGTTAGCGTGGGAGAGTAGACGTAGACTTGGATTAAGCCGAACCACTATAAATCTTGTGTTCTTATTCTCTTCCTTAACTCCTTTGTTTTACTCGAAGTTTATTTTATTCCGCATATTTTTATACACCTATTCACCCCCTCTAGGTGTTCGTACTAGCTTTCACAATTGGTATCAGAGCCAAGTGCCTGGTTTATAAAAGTGTTTTTACTTTTGAGCTAAAGATCTTTTATGGCTAGTATCTTGGCACCAGGACTTATGGAGGGACAAAGTAACACAATGCCACTATATTTTGATGGAAATGAATACAACGTGTGGAAGAACAAAATGAAAGCATTCCTAAGATCCAATGATCTCTTGCAATGGGATGTTGTGAAAAAAGGAATCAATCCCACTGCTACATCTACATAAAATAAGAATGGCAAAGACAAAAAATCCAAACCCCCCGCTCCTATATCTCGGACAGAGATGTCCAAAAGAGAAGCGCTTGATGCAAAAGCTATTTATTCTTTATATTGCGCATTGTCTCATGTTGAATATAACAGAATTTCTTCATGTGAAACAGCAAAGGAAGTCTGGGATAGACTTCATGTTACATATGAAGGGACCGATTGTGTAAGAGAGACAAAAGTAAACTTCCTGCTCGGCAAATATGAATCCTTCAAGATGAAGCAAGGAGAGTCGATTGGAGATATGTTCAGCCGCTTTACAGAAATTGTAAATGGTTTAGCATATCAAGGTCAGCTAATTTCTTCCCAAATGAAGGTCAACAAACTCTTGTGAGGTCTCTCAAAAGATTGGGACCATGTCAAGACCTCAATCCAGGAAACTCAGAGGATTATGCCACTCTCCGTTGATGAATTGATTGGCACTCTTCAATCCTATGAACTGGAGCAACTCAACGATGAAGATCCCGAAGGTAAGAAGTCCATTGCTTTAATATCTAATGCTGTTTTTGATGAAACAGACTCAGAAAATGACATGGACGATGAAGAACTTGCTTTTATGATTGAGAAATCCAAAAGGTTGAGTAGAAAAGAAAGCAAATTCAGTGGAAGAAGAAAATACAAGCAGAATGGCCAGAAAAGAACAATAAAAGAAGATGATGAGTAAAGAAATCTATGCTTGATGGCACATTCAAAATATGAGTCTGATTCAGACACAAACTCAGAATCAAAGTCTGACTCGGACACAAACTCAGAATTCGATGAGGAAATCGAGGTAAGCAATTCAAAAATTCCTCTCAAAGTTTCAAAGTATATAAATGAGCTTTGCTTAAATCTCAAATCTTCTCTTAAAAGGATCTCTGAACTTAAAAAGGAGAATTCTTGGCTTAGGCAATATGATCTTTCTCAAAAAGAAAAGTTTGAAATTTTGCAAAAAGATTTTCTACAAACAAAAGAAAATCGAGATTTATTTGTCAAAGAAAATGATTCTTTAAAAAAAGAATTTTCAAATATTTCGACAAAATTTTCAAATGGTTTAAAAACATTAGAGCATATCCTTTCTATACAAGTTCCTTACTATAATAAGTCGGGACTTGGTTTCATTAAGGAAAATGATTCTCTAATAGATGTTCCTAAAGTCAAGGAGAGACTTAGACAAAGATCTTCAAAGGCATTTTACAAAAATCATTTTCAAAAAGTGTTTGTAAAACCTGTTGGTGAAAATGACGTCAAGTGTTCAAATTGTGGAGATTCGGAACACTTTGAAAAATATTGTCCTAAAGTCTGGAGACCTATTAAGAAAAATTGGGTAAAAACAACATATTTTACTAACTCTCATGGACCCAAGAAAAAATGGGTACCAAAGAAAAGATGAGTTATTTTTGCAGGATATAAAGAAGAAAGAAGAAAGAGGATTTGGTAAGGAATTTTTATTCTCAATTTGATTTGGGCAATAATTCTCATTATACTTGATATTTGATATATCCTTGGTTGATTGAGATTTTATAATGATCATATTCCTTGATTTGTTTTATTGAAGAAAGAATCGCATGATTTGTTTTTGTGATTCGAAATTTAATTTGATACGTGTGATCATTTTTGATATCATGCTTAAAGACAAAAGAATTTATTTGGTTTGATTTTATACTATCAGATTTGATTTAATACGTGCGATTATTTGAGATAATTCAGATTATTTTGTCTAATTTTATACTCTCAAATTTAGTCATATTTTGCAAAGTGAAAATCTGTTTTACGTGATGATGCAAGATATTCTTAGATACTCAAGGATTTTATTCTCTCTGTTTTTATCGTACTACGACTAAGTGAGAATTTATTTTTCAAAATATTATTGTGCATAATATTCTTTCTTTGAATACTTTGTTATGATGAATTAAGAAAGAATATTTGTTTATGGAGATTTTATATTTTGCTCTAACGTCATGGAATGATCCAAATTTATGGATACGAAAAAAGAAATGAGTTGATTGCAGGAAATTCTTTAAGGGATGAATGATCGCAAATCTATGAAAATCATGGTGCAATCAGAAAATATCTCCTGCGACAATTGGAAATGATTTTTTTTTAATCAATGGTATATTGCAAATATATACCTTGGGTAAGAGAATATTTTTATCATCCCGCCTTGCAAATCCCTACGTGCATTTTGGATGATTGTTTATTATATTGTGAATATCTTTTGTCATAAATATAAGGTATTGCAATTTTGACACGTAACAGAAATATCTATTTTCCTTTTGCAAAATGCATATCTAAAATTTATGCTCAAGGAAATCTCTTTGATCTCGAAAGATATTACTGCATATTCATGGATATTCTTGTTATATTCTTAGAAGATATATTCTATCTAGCAAGTTTGATATGCAAATCAAAGGAATATATTACGTGACATTTTTGCAAAGATGGTTATCCATTAAACAAGAATTTGCAGGTAACAAAAGAATCTTCCATATGAATTTTGGAAAGCTTGATCAGAAATTTGTGAAGATTCTATACTATCTTCTGGAGGTTCAAAGATTCTATTCCTTATGCAAAATTTTTGCAAATTATTGAGGAAATCCCTTATGTGTTGTACAAAAGGTTGAGTAGTTCAGAATTTTAATAATTGATAATTTTATATATGCTATTCAACTTATTTGTTTGAAGAAAGGGCATATATATTACGTGAATATTATTACAGCTTATTTGTGCAAAAAGTTTGTTAAGTTTATGCAGGTTGAATTCGAGAAGAGCTTGATTGAAGAAAATAAATTTTGCCTCGAATTTCAAAATGCAAGTGATTGTTGCGGATATTGTTGCTACAAAGGGAATAATGGAAAAATATTATGTTCAATGTACACAAGCAACAATTGTTTCTATTCGCAAATGTTGTCATGATGACAGGGGGAGAAATCGAATCCAAAAGAAAAGGAAAAGAATCGTGATCATCTCAAAAAGGCAACAAATTGAGGGGGAGCTTTGATCAATTTTGGAAAAATCTTTTTGAATTGATCGTGATCTTATTATGAATGGAAGGAAAGGTAAATGTGTTAGAATTTGTTCTAAAAAATCCGGTTAGTGCATCTTTTATTACCTTTTGTCATTAACAAATCTTTTATTGATATTATCATTTTATTATGACAAAAAGGGTACGTGAATTTTATGATGCATCCGTGATTTTCATTGGATATTTGCTGATATATATATGATCGAAGTGAGTTACATTGCATATCTTTAATATTCGATTTATTTTATAAAAGCTGATTTTTGGAAATTATGCAAGACACATTTGTTATCATTTTATATTCTCTACGTGAATCTATTGTTATCGCTTTTTGATTATGACAAAAATGGGGAGAAGATATGAATATGCATATGTGTTGATTGGTTGATATTATCTATGGCATAATATTGAGCTGCGATTATTTTTCTTATATTGTTATGCTCAATTTATTTGCTATCTTATGATATCCTTTGATTTAAATTAATATTTTTAAAAGCATATTTACAAATCTGCATATTCAGAAATTGTTTTGTCATCATCAAAAAGGGGGAGATTGCTAGGGAAATCCCTTATGATGTTTTGAAGATGACAAAATAAATCAAAGGCTACTAACATGTTTGATGGTTGAGTAATAGACTATGCAAATGTTAGAACATGTAAATGATATTGTCAAAGTCTATACTTGGAAGAATCAGAAGGCAGACTCTATGCTGAAGCTGAATTGGGTACAGACCTTAAAGCTAAATCTGTTCAGAAGCAGAATATGTTCAGACTCATATTGCAAAGTCTATCGTACTCAGACTCAGATTGTAAAGTCTATTGCTCTCAGACTTTACATCCAGATTCGACAGAACGTAACTCAAGCCCAATCATATAACGGCTAGTAATCTGGTTTGGATTCCACATCAAGATTGATTTGATTGACTTAATCTAATTGATTGACGATTGGATCTTGAAGACAAGAACTTTCTATACGAAGAAGCTTTACTTATGGAAACCAAAATTTCATTTGTATGGGCGATCGAAATCATTTTGGGATTCTACCTTTGTCACTCAACGGCTACCAAATCTTCTAGATACAGAGCTGTCCAATTGGTATATTGGAAGACGATTCTCTAGGATACTGTCCAACGGCTAGTTTGGAAGTAGAGAAGTATTTAAGGAGATGAAGGACCGATGAGCAAGTAAGAGATAGAGCGTAGAATTTATAATTCCAAAATCCGAGCGATCTTTGTTCATACACTTGTCTTTGGAGAGCTTAAACGTTTGTGATCGTGAGAGAAATACCAAAAGAGTGACTTAGTGAGATAGTGTGATCTACTAAGTGTTTGCACTCGAAGTTGTAATCTCTTGTTGATTGCATAGTGGAATCCAGCCAAGAAGGCTGTTAGCGTGGAAGAGTGAACGTAGGCTTGGATTAAGCCGAACCACTATAAATCTTGTGTTCTTATTCTCTTCCTTAAGTCCTTTGTTTTACTCGAAGTTTATTTTATTCCGCATATATTTGCCAAGGTTTATTTTATATACATATTCACCCCCCTCTAGGTGTTCGTACTAGCTTTCACAACATCATCTAGGGTCCTTCGCGCAACCTCAGGGGGCGTCGCTTGAGGTTCGCACGACTGAGGCAACGCTGCCTAGGTCGCGGGTCGTGCCACCCCCAAGCGGTGGTCATCGGGGACGCGCGACCCTCAGGCGGCGGTGACGGCTGCCAGAGAAGCTCGATGGGCGAGAAGAAGAAGATGAATAGTGAAGAAGATGGGCAAGGAAGAGAAGAAGACGAAGGGAGAGAGACCATGAATAGTGACGTATTGCATTTCCAAAATGCCCAATGCTCAATGCATCCCCTCCCTAGGATTAAGCTTTGAGCATTTAGAATGCCCACATTTGACAAATGAGCATTCCAAAACACTTGCCAAACACACAAAATTTTCCCCAAGGGGCTTTGGGCGCTCAAAGGGCCCGTTTGGTTCAGCTTTGAGGAAATGCCCTTGGGAGAATGCAAATACCTTTGGAGTTTTCTAAAATGTTAGACTGTTTGGTAAACTATAACTGAAAAGTGTTTTAGGGAAATGTAGAATTGTTTGGTAAACATATATTTGAAAAACCTTTTATTGTGATCAAATTAAGTTTTTTAGTTTTAGCATTTTTAAAATTACAAAAAAGAAACAATGACTATATAACCTTTTACATTTTCACGTTGAGAGTAATGTAAAAGATATATATTAGTATATTTATTTAAAAATTATATTAAAAGAATTTGATTATAAATTAGATGCAAAGCTCAAAAAATTAAGTTTTATAGTTTTAGTATTTTTAAAATTGCAAAAAGAAACAATAACTATATAACCTTTTACATTTTCATGTTGAGAGCAATGTAAAAGATATATCTTAGTAAATTTATTTAAAAATTATATTAAAAGAATTTGATTATAGATTAGATGCAAAGCTCAACTTTTGGCCTAGGGTTCTTTTAGATTTGTTTTCAACTTTGAATATTTTTTTTTCAATTATTGTAGTATTAATCATTTTCGTTAATTAATGATCATTCTAGTGTATTGATAAAAAGTTGGGCTATCGATTGTTAAAAGATAAAAATGACAAAAAAAAAAGGTGAACCCGACATTTGCAAAGGGTTTTTATTATTATTATTTTTAAATAAAAATAAAATCCGATTAAACTCCATCGCCAATCAATGGCGGTTGGGGTGTGGGAAGGATGATCTGTTTAAAAAAAATAAAAAAGAAGTTAACGGATGAACAGTAGATGTAGATTTGCATTTCTGAAATGTTAAAAGCCCAAAGCAGGTGGTGGGGATCTGCTTTGGGCTTTCAGCATTTCAAAAGCCAGTATTTGGCCAATGACACCTCCAAATGCTGAACCAAACACCTAAATTTTTTCCCAAGGGGCTTTCAATCCTGAAAGCCCATTGGGAATGCTGAATCAAATGAGGCCAAAGCCCCTTGGGAAAGTCCAACCAAACACCCTCATTATACAGTAAAACTATCTAGTTTTGGTGGCTAAAAATATGTCTGACTTTACCAGCCAAAGCTCGGCAATAAAATCATGTCTAGTTTATTTATGCCGACCGTCAACCATTTCGGCCACTTTGTTACATTACAAACATTTTAAGTGATATGATATAAGTACGTTGTTGGCCCTCTCTTGTCAGTTTAAACATTGGGAAAAAGTATGGTGTCATAATTAGGTAAAAGTTCAAATCTTGACGCTCTATCTCTTAGTCTTCTCTTACTTGTCATTATGCATGGTTTTTGTTTCAACGATTATCCTGTTAAAGTAACTCTATTCACAATATGTCATGCCCATGTTAGACGGGCTTGGATGCAAGGACGAGTATTAAGTTATGTGCTAATAAATACATTATTAATCCATTTCCTAACAACTTAAACGTCGAGAAAAGACGGTTTGTAGCTGATTGAGTTTTAGCAGCTTCTACAAGTGGCTTATTAAGCCACCTGAATGACACCCCTAGTTCATATACTATGTACAATAATCTCACCCAATAAATACGTCATTCAATCTATTTTGTGCAGTACAAATTAACACAAAAATTGAGTCTTACAAATTTTAATTTCTTCTCTTACTTTACTCTAGAGCGATAGCTTTTTGGATTATTATTAAGTTCATTACCCACGTGTAATGTATTAGCTTTATAACTATATTCTTCCGTATTTCAACATTCTAACGGTGAATGTGTAAGTTATGTTTTACAATGGCGATAAATTAAATTTCGTAATTACTAGGGATGAATAGAAGATGATATTGGAATAAAATATGATTAGAACATATAATGTTAGCTTCATAATTGTTTGGTCTTCTCCTATCTATAAAAAAAGTTTCACTGTCTATAGATGAGTAATAGAAATTCCCAGAGACTGAAATTCCCCACAAAAAATCTGGATGACTAATTAAACTACCACGACCCCAATTTTATATTTAGTTAATAGAGGATGATAGTTCTAAGAGCAATCCCACATTGGTATAAGAAAATATGTTAGATAAAATTATGGTGGACTATCTTTTTCTTGGGATTGATAACTCTCCAAAATTAAACAAAGCGTGAATTTGCAATTTTAATGGGCTACTAAAAATTCTCAAAGAATCACCTGTTAATCTCAATTACTGAATTTCAAGCAATAAGACCTGGTTACCAAAGGGCAATTGCCAGATGCTGTTTTTAAGCTTATCTATATACCAAGTGGTAATTGGTAAAGTCCGCCATTGAGAAACAAGGTCAAGTTTTTCCGATTATTGTTATGGCATCTAAAGTGTTTGTTAACTCATGATCCTTTCATTCAAAGTTTAAAATATGAAGTCGCGTAATCGAGTTTCTCATGAATTCCTATTGTGTGTGTTCTCTTCGAACGTGAGTAATCAAATCAAACATATTTTATGAATTTGTGCTTCCATCCTCTTTTATGGAGATGCTTACAAATTTTTCAATTACCTATTTGTCGTGACCTAAATTTTGGGGGTGAACTATCTAAGTTTTGGCTAATGGATTACTAAACCTAACTTAGCTCGGACTTTCCCAAGCCCATACCAATTCGTGATTTATGTTCAAATTCTTAACATGCAGATAGATTTTATCTAAGAGTCGCCACTAATCAGTTTATGGTAAGTCGATTAGACACCTAAGTAAAATAATGAGAGAATTAATTTACTCCTACGAACTAGAGACTTTGGGTACGGGGACTTGGTTACACTAGAATTCTCTAATGCTCTTTTGGTACCATTTCTTTTTATTAATGTTTTTGCAAGCAGCTTGGATTGATTTTAAATCTATTCCCTAACGTGTGAGGTGATCATGCAGGTGCGCAAACCACCAATTTAACACCAAAGAAAGCAATGAACAAATTACGAAACTTACCTTATAGCAACGAAAGCATCTGCATTGTTAGATCAGAATTCACATCATCAGTCCTAGATATGATTTCTAATTAACACGCAATTTCTTTTTTTTTTATTTAATTAATGAGAATCATGCTTTATGCAATGCAATATAACTAAATGACCTAATTCTAATGACAAGCAATTTCTAATTAAATGGACCTAGCAACAATCACTAAATGACATGCATTTCATGAATCTAATTCTATATGACATGCAATGACATTTTTTTTTTTTTGTTTTTTATAAAAAATTTCATAATTAAAAATCTAACTAAAGTGAGATTTTATCTATCTTAAGTTAGGAAATAGACTAATCCAAATCCTATCTTAACTCAGAAATTTATCTCGACATGCAATTTAATTCAAGGATATTATCTAGCCTAGATACCATCTAAACATGCGCTATTATATAATCAGAAAAGAATCTAACTATTCTATCATGCGATTCTATCTAGGAAATTTATTGTAATCTACATGATATGCAAATGCAATCTTTTTTGTATTTTCGGGATAAATAAAGCAATTAATCGAATCAAGGAACAATATCCAAATCAAACTTGATTATTTCGCTAATAAAATCAATAAATTGATCTTAAGCCTTAAAGATCAAGATATCAATTTTATTCCTGCGTAATTAATTATTCCATCTAAAGCCTTATAGATGGAATAAATTATCCATGTGCGGTTGCGAATTGGGCAACAAATCATAATCGGAAATACGTTCATAATTCAAATATGTATTGAAAAGCACGCATTAGGCAATAAAATATCAAAATCAAATTTATATAAGATAATTACCTGATTCCGCAAATAATGCTACCAAATTTGAACCGAACCGAATCCGCTCAATGGGTGACGGCGATGCATGGTTGTGTTCGGCTAGATGCGGAGACGGGCAGCCATGGGCGGATGATTAGCTTCCGCAATGGGACAAGCATGAAGGATTCATGAATAACAGTTTGCGTCAAGACGGACGATGACGGGCTCACAACCAATGAACCTGCAAGAATAGAAAGTTCGTAAAATCAACTTGGTTCGGACACGAGCGGGAATGGCAGCATCGGGGCACCGGACGAGTGCAGGAGCTCCGCCTAGGTTATTGAACGTGGAGACAAAATCCACTATTTCGAAGGAAGCATGTTCCTGGGTCCTTGTGTGGAATATGATAGTGAGTAAACATCTTCACGATCTCCTGGCCAAAAAGTAATCCTTCTTATTGCATGAAGTAAAGTCACAAAACCCACAAATTGTCAAATCGAGACAAAATTCAAAAGAAGACAAATCCACCGCCTGCCCTTATTTGGCCGAATTGTGACCTTTTCTACCAGAACGGATTACTTTCTTCAAGCTCATCAATCTTTTACACCCGTGGTTTTTCTCAACTTTGTTCCCTTTTTGAATTCGTGGGACGCCACGGTTTTGTTGCTGGTCGTGGAAAAAAGCACCGGTAAACCTGCAAAAGAGAGCGAGAACACAAGGAATCGTCTAGGATATTAATCCTGGTAAACTCGCCGGAATTGCAACGGTTCAGCAATAAACAACAACTCAGTGAAACGAGGCAAGGATCGGCGTCGATGTTGAGAAGGCCAACTGAGGGACTCTTGGACTGCTGTTCACAAGTAGCTGGAGTAGATCACGGTTGGTGGTGGTGAAGATCAGGACTGCGGCTCGTTCACTCGGTCCAATACGGGAAGCGCTGTAGCTAGCAGGAGCACAGCGTCGCAGTGGGAGGAGTCGTGAAGCCGAGACTGCGAAGAAAATACCTCGCTCTAGCCTCTATTCTCTCTCTGGATTATTGTGTGCTCGGTGTTGACCAGGGGAGAGAGAGAAAGCCCCCCCTCCTAGGACGAAGCAAAGACTCCTCCTTTGTCTTCTTCTCCCTTTGCTTATGGACGCTTGCTACTCTTCTTTTTTTTGACTGCAAGATGTTGACCAAAAGACCACGAAGATCTGCTGGAGCAATTATTAAACATTTGGACTCCTTGATGATTGCCGTGGAATTGGTAGCCCTGGCCACACGAGGAGCAGCGACAATGACGTAGGCTCAACAGGAAGGAAGCAACGAGCCGACGTAGATCTCGTAGCCTTCTGTAGATATCATGGCAAGGCCACCTTGTTGTCGGGAGGTAGGCACGGCAATGGATTACCGTCTCGTGACGGTGAACAGCGACAGCCGATGTGAAGCTCAGTGGCAAGGTCAGCAAGGTCGCAACCACAAGAGGCTCAACGTGTTATGATTGGCTGAACGCTCCTCACCCTCTCTCATGTTTTCTGCAGCTGTGTCTTCTCAATTGTGTGGCAGTATGTGTCAATAGGTGTGGCCCTCCTTGAAACCCTACGCAAACAACTAATTTATAGGGCGAGGATTAGGGTTTTAATTTTTTCCAAATTCATATCCACAAAGATTCATTTTCAAAATGCAATATTTGCTTTTCACATCTGCCCTATCCAAAAAATTCATCATATCCTGAAAAAATTTCAGATTCCTATTTTTCACGAGATTTTTTAAAAAATCGGGCCTAGGCCAATTTGCTAGGCTTAGTCCGACTTGTCAATTTAAAGTTTAGAACCACTAATTCAAACCCATCAGCCACCGGTCCAATAAATGCAAAAAAAATGCACCTAAAACTATATGTTATGTAATTAACTATTTTTTCAGGGATAAAATTAACCCCTAATTTTTTAATGCAATAAATGTCTAAACGGGTCATCAAAAATTTAGGTGTCAACACTATTTAGAGAAATCTTGAAACCACATCGGGATTCCATGTGCCAAATTAGAAAGAGAAAGAAACGGAAATTGGAAAAGAAATGGAAAGAAATAGGGTTAACCTTTTATTTTTATTGTTTGGGATTAAAAAGGTAAGTGCTTAAAAGTTTATGTGGCTATTGAATTTGATGGGTAATGAATGCGGGTTAGCTGACGGTCACTCCGTCAAAGGACGGAGTGACGGTCAGCTATTGACCGCACATCTTGGATGGAAACCGGTTGACTTTTTCAACCGGTTGACATCTTCTACCCAATTTTTCTTTTCATTTCATTTTTTTCTTATTACAAACTTAAATTGATAGATAAAATTATGAGGAGGCCCAAGCAATCAATTTTCATAAATATGATGTAAGAAAATATAAATTAGATACTGAAATATAAATAATTATAAGTAAAAAATATTATTATCTATTAAAAAATCGTTAATGTCATTATGGCCCTGTTTAGTTCAGCATTTATAATAGGCTTTGGGACTTTAAAGTTCCTTGGTCAAACGCAAATGCATTTAGTTCGTTTTTTTTTTTTTTAAATTTTGGATAAATAGAATTATATCTTCAAAGGACTCCAAAGGCATTTAGCCTAAAGCAGGTTTGGAAGTCCTTTGAGAAGTTGCATTCTCGGAATGTAAATCTTGGCCCTTAATTACTATTCATCTTCTCCAAAGACCGCTGCACAGAAAAACCAATCGAAGGCTAACGACCACAGCCAAGGGGTCGCACACTAGCAATCGTCACCTGGGGGTCACCCGACCCCAATGATTGCCATCAGACCCCAAGCGATGCTCGGGTCCCGTAACCTAGGTGACCATTGGCCTAAATTGTGTGACCCAGGCATCAAACTTTAGGCGACACATGGGTCGCGCGACCTAGACAACTATCGGCTTTAATCGCACGACATAGGCAATGCTTGAGGTCACGTGACCTTAGATGATGGTCGCTTGGGTCGAGCACTCATCTCATCTGGATTACTAGTTTTGTGGAAATCAATGAACTTCCTTGCACCCTCATCCTGGCAAATTGTATACATCAATTCAATTGATAAACGCTATGACATAAATTTTCAAATAATTCTACATATTATTGAAAAATAATTTGGAAACATCATACTATGCAATCCAAATTCACAGAAGAGTCAATGTGCATTAACTGATCAAGGGTTGTTTTCTTCTACAAGAAAATTCACATACATTAGTTTAGCAAACTACTATCAAGCTGATAGTAAATATATGAAAAAATTATGTCGTGTTAACTAGATTTATCAATAAAAGGTTCTTGAGCTTTAAATTATATAGTTCAATACAAACAATAATAACAATGTTTCTTCCTCAAGACAATGTCCTTGTCGCACCTTTGACCACTAATGGCCTCATCACGGCCTTTGGAGGCAGATTCGACAAATGCCTTAATGCGCCAGATGACAGTCTCGAGGGTTTTTCTTCAGTCATGTTCGCGAAGCACACTCTAAACCATCCTGGCTCACTGCAGTGGCACAGTGATCCCAGCGAGATGTTCAGCTTGACGTTGTACACATTCTTCTTCCACAGTTCCATTTGCGCTTCGATCGTGTTAAAACTGAACAGGTGTCTCATGTCGACCCGGGAGAATAGCCACGCGTTGCCTTTGAGGCCGCTTATGCCTGCATTCTGGAGGCATAAGAAAACATAAAATTAGAAAAAAAAATTGGGTGAAAGATGGAAATCGGTCGAAAAAGTCAACCGGTTTCCATTTTAAATATGCGCTCCTTACATGACCGTCACTCCGTCATTAACAGAGTGACGGTCAGCTAAGCTTTTCCCATGGGTAATCTGGCATTTTCATCTCATGGATTAGCTTACTGAAAAATAAATCCGATAAGTCTCTAACATCCCCTCATTCTTCAACCTTGTGAGTTGTGAGCAATCACACATGTTCCTTTTATGATCTTTGTGCTATGTTCTTTTCTGAATCACTGTTAGCTTAAGTGAAGAGAGAGGAAATTGTGACTAGTTTTTTTTTTTTTTTTTTTGGTAAAGGGAAATTGTGACTAGTTAATCTCTTAGTTCTTCATTATTTGTAATTAGTCAATAAAGTTGATGAAAATTAGTTTTTCTTGTGATGTGTCCATGTTGCATGTCAAAAGAAATATGGTTAATACCACAAAAAAAACATATCCCAAATTGATATATCTTTAACAAATTTATCCCAAAATAATTTTGTGATTACCAAAAACTCTAAACTTGTACTTTTTGACAAATTTATCTTAAAATAATTTTTTGATCATAAAAAACCTAAACTAGTACATTTGTTATAAAATTTACTATCTATTAGTTTCCATTATTAGGTTAATATCATGAAAAATCACAAACTATTACACTTATAATAAGTGGAGGGTAAAACCCTAAATTAGCACACTCGTCAATTATCACATGTCATCCAATTTAGCAATTTGACAATAAAATTTAATGAAAAACAACAGAAGGTAAATTTGTCACAAGTGGTACAATTTGGGGGTTTTTTTGTGGTTAAAAGGTTAGTTTGGAGTAAATTTGTCATAGATATACTTGGGCTTTTTTATGATATCAATCCAAAGAAATAACAAAAGTTTCCATCAATTTGCCCTTAAGTGATTCATGTTTGCCCTTAAGTTGGTTTGACATCCAAGAATATTCAGAGCTTTAATATTCATTGCTAAGTTTGCAAGCATCAATTTTGGATGGTTGTTGAAAAGATTCACTTCCGTATTCAACTGCGTTTGATGAAAATTGAGTTCAATTAGACTCAATTTTTTTTTTAAGAGGTGATGCTGGTATATGTGCGTTATTGAAATCGAATACCTTTGTCCACTATTGAGTTACTTTATATCATGTGGCCACATTTTGTCGATTATGTCAAACATGGTAATGCATATAGATAACTTTATTAATAAAAAGTGATATGCTTGATAGTGAAATAATAGTCGAGACAAAAAATGTAACACAATGTAAAGGAGAGAAGGACATTTCATATAGTGAATTTCCCATTTTATCAAAAGAGTACAGTGATGAATCTCAAATTCAAATGAGACAAGATCCACTAGTTGATATGTGTTCATCCTTGGTAGAGGTGATGTAGCTCACATGCAAGAAATATAGCTATTAAAACTGTTTTTTCCAAGTTTATTAAGGTTTCTGTACCAGATACGCCACCCCGACAAGAGCAACAGCTAAAATGACAAATACTTCTTTTCTCACTACTAATCTTGGTCCATAATTCTCTTCTCAAAACCCCAGTATCCATTAACTTCATAAGTTCATGAAGTACGTATTTCTTAGGCATTTCTCCTGTCTAACTAACAGAAAACATTTGGGCTCAATGAGTGCGAAATCTTTTACATAAGCAACTGCAGTGATACATGCACCATTTTAACTAACACAAATCAATCCAGTTGTAATATTTTTCTAGCACGCAGAGGTACAGAGTCTATCGGTTGAACAGATCACGTCACTACAAAATCCTTACATGACTTGGAATTTTCTTATTGCCATCTAAATATCTTGAGATTAAAAGCTTGTAAAAGACTGATTCCAACCGCTATGTGAGAAATTTATACCATAAAGCTTCACTTGTCTATCAGAAATCCAGCTGAAGGGAATAGTGAGTGCTTCCTCGACCCTTTCTGAAGCTCTCTCCTCCAGCCTTCTAATTTTTGGTACCAAACAGCAGACGTATTCCTGGGCTTTTCTTCCCTCTGCTGAAAGTCCAGTCAAATTCTCCACCTTCCACCTTCCCATCAGAAACTCCAGGACATCTGCATAGTCCTTCGCTGTGTAAACACCGAGCCTCTGTACAACAGTTGAGTAATGGGAGAAAATGTTGTCATCATAACCATCATACATCAAATGAGCTGGCATAGTGATTCTCTTTCTCATCATCTCGGCAAGTGCCAAGACAGTGCCATCTGGATCGATCTCAAAGAGCTTCTCCATGATTTTTGTATAGGCCGCTTCATGACGCTTCTCATCTGATGCAATCATACCGCAAATTTGAGCCAATTTCATTTCCCCATGTGCCTTAGCAAGCCTGCCTGTGTTTCCATGAGAAATAGATGTCGCTCTTTCTTGAAATGAAGTGTATATGAAGAAGAGGTAGGGATTGTTTTCCGTTTGAGGATCCTGGGATAAAAATATAGAGAGGTAATTAGCCCCTGCAAGTACAAAGTTGCCTTAAATTTTTGGTGGCATCTGTCTCAACTGATTCTCGTGAACCGACAGTTCAATTTTAAAGTCACGTGCATAAATCATTGTTCAGTTGCAGAGGCATAACTTATATTTGAACATGACAATCAACATTAAGAGTTGCGATGGTCATATATATTCACCAAAATGATTCCAGTGCATTCAGTGTCCCTTTGAGATGCTCAAGATTTGCATGCATATGAGTGTGATTTTGTGCTGATGGACTTGCATATTAGTTGGTCTTAGTAGAGGTAGGATCTTACCATCCCCGCCCCGATTAGATACTGAATCGTTTTCTCAATTCGCTTCATGTCCACTCGTCCAGACAAGTACAAGTACTTGTTCAGGAGGTCACCGTGTCTGTTCTCCTCCGCAGTCCATGCCCTTGTCCAAACGGCCCAAGGTGTTAGGCTCGAACCTGTCTCGTCTCTAACTCCATCCAGAGTATTAAGCATTGTCTGATAAGTCGGAAGGGCTTCTTCTGTTATCATGCTTCCAACCAAAGAAACAAAGTAGTCATCAGGGATATCCCTAGCCCTCTCCCTAAGTTCCCTAACTTGTTCTTCAAATCCATCTGATGTTGCATCCGGCAGAAAGTCTTGTGGTTGCCAACAATTCTCGACAGGTTTCAAGTGAACCAGTACATTCTTCTCAGCCCATTCCTCCATGGATTTGAATATTTTAATCTTTTCGTATGGCATGGAGTGGGTTACCTGAACATGTGCCTTCCTGCGAGGAAGAAAAGGCTTCTTGACGTTCTCCCTGGATTAAACATTTGAATAATTAGTGATTTCTTGTGGTTCGTTACCAGCAGGGAACAAACTGGATGCTGGATCTTGTTAAATGTCAAATCGTGAAAGTGTGTACCATATGCACTTAAATATCATGAAGTAGATTGAGGATTCAAATGGACTGTAAGAACTTTGGCCGGTTGGCATATTGATACTTAGAAATTTAAACTTAACATAAGAATTGACCAGGCATTCCCCATTCTACTGAAAATAAGAAAGTCTGTTCATGCTAATTCAGTTCTCCAGTTTTTTTTTTTTAAATTTTATCTTTCATTTTGGAATAAAGAATTTGTTCATCGTATAAGAGTCTACCCGATTCCACTTGACACTTTTCATCGAATTGTATCTAGTTCAATCGGCAGACAAAAAAGGCGTAAAAGAAGATACTGTGTATAAAGAAGTCCTTGAATATTTGGAAGAACCAAATGATTATGAGTTGGCATTGGTAGCCCTATAACTCGTGCCTTAGCTTGTCCCTTGCCTTGAGTGATCTCTGAGGATAGCTATAAAGTCATGAATTTCTTCGTAACGTTGTAAAGCCCGCCTAAGTCTTTGCATAGTTTCATGAGTTCCGTGCTAATGTGGTGGTTGGTGCTGGCCCCGGATCTAAAGCACATGTTAGTATTGTTTATACCGATGAAGCCCTGTCCTTTCATTATCTCTATGGGACCGCCTACAGTTTCATGACCACTTCCCCACAAATCACAAAAGCTTCTGCCCACTTTCATTTAAGTTCTATAGAAGTTAACGGAATAATATTCATTTATAAGTATAGCTTTATACAAGATTGACATGACAATTCAGTCATTGCCTAACATCCTACATAGTACTCTACCTCAATTTCTTATGAAAATTAATCAGAATGACTATACCGAAATTTCATAGGAAGGTTTAGGACTAAATTAGCAAAATTAAAAATTTAAGGACTGAATCAATATCCGTACAATAGGTTTATGACTGATTGAACAAGTTCCCATACAAATTAAATTCAATAGCCACTTCCACCCTCTCTTTAATGTTGCCATTTGGCAGTACTTATGTTAGCAATGACGATGGTTTCATGATGCATACTTACACGAAGACGTTTGACAATCGTCATTGACATTTTATTATTATTTTATTTTATTTTATTTTGCCATAGCTAACTTTGACAAGTGAGGTTTTTTATTTTATTTTATTTTTTATAACTAATGTACTTGGGAATGGGGCTGTTGGGACGTCGGTGTCGATTGTTGTCGGTTGGTCGAGCTGAATAGGATAGTGTTGGACAGGGGCTTTTGCAACTTGCATTACTTAGTTCAGCATCATGAATATAATATGCACAATTAGCGTGAAAGAAAGGGAACAGAATAACATTCTGTCTCATGTATGATATGGAAATTGTCGATGGTTCGTGTGTAAAATAAAATTGTAGTTGCCGATGTCCACCGGCCTCATATCCCAAATTCTTCTTGTATATTTGTCTTCCCCAAGAGGAGGGAATATTCTCTTGTTATTTCACATCTCAAAATTCCTGAAGTCCAGACAAGAACCGAGATGAAACCTTTTAGTTACTTAATCAGTTCTAGTCGTGTGGTGAGCTTGGCTCTTGAAAAGTCTCTTTGGAAGGTCTATCTTCACTATTCTTGTGACCCTCAAGAGAGAAACGGTTGAGGAGGGTTATAGGGAGGGTCCCATAATAGGCACGCACGCTCAAGTCAGTGTAGTGTGGGAGAAGAAGACAGAACTCGAATGTGAGAGACCTAGACAAACTTGGATGATATCAAACCTTCTAGGTGGTGAATTGAAGATGCCCAATTTAATCTCTTAAAAGGGAACTATCATAAAGCATAATTTCTTGCAACGATAACATAAGATATGTACAGTTCTTGCAAAAGATACATAGTACACGCACGCATACAACATCAAAGGCTAAATTACACTCTCATTAGCTCTAAAAAGCAGGAGTGAATGGAAGTGGGAAATGTTAGAAAACTCACTTGGAAGTTGAGCCAGAGCCAAGATTGGAGGACATGCACTTGGGAGATCTGTGGCTGGGATTGGCGATCGAAGGCAAATTAAAGGAAAGTGACTTCATGGGTTTAGAACTGAGAAATGTAGCAATGTGGACAGCCATTTACTCTTTTATTGATTTGTGAGCGTGATAAGTAGCTTTTTGGTTGGCTTGCTTTTCTCTGAGGATGAGACTCCACGAAGAAGATCTTGAGCGAAGTTTGGGTGGGTCTTAATATAAGGGAATGTGACGGACACGAAGGGTAATCAAGTTTGAATCTCACCTTGAGCTAAGCATATACGAATCGAGGTGAACAAAGTCAATACACGTATTACTTGCGTATTGATGACAAAATACTGAGTAGACCAACTTAATAAAATACTAGTCCATTTATCGGGTAATAAGTGTTGCGTTTGGCCCACCTTACATAAATCTTCCTCTCTCAAGAAAATATTAGATTCACTAGTGGTGATACGTCATATTTACACAAGTCCATTGAATGGGCGACACGTGTCACTCTAAGCTCACCTGTCATAAACTATGTCCTCTCTCTCTACAATTATATGTTTTTACTTTTTTCTTTTCTTTTCTTCCTCTTCTTATTCTTCCATTCACTCCGCCAGCACGACATCAATTCAAACTCACTGTCAAGTTAATCCCGCTGTCTTCTGCCACTGTCATCTTTCACCACCTAACTACCGTTTCAATCCTCCATTATTGAGCTTGAACTTAGCCGCGAACTTGACCCTCAGATTTTGGATCTAAGCTCGGGTGAGCCATAGATTTGTGATCTATAGCTCAGCTCGACCTTGAATTGACAAATTCGAAGCCATACAAGTACTTGTTCAGGAGGTCACTCCCTGCGAGGAACATAAGGCTTCTTGACGTTCTCTTGGATTAAACATTTGAATAATTAGTGATTTCTCATGGTTTGTTACAAGCAGGAAACAAATGGGATGCTGGATTAGTTAAATGTCAAATAGCGAAAGTGTGCCCTATGCGCTCGAATAACAGGAAGTTGATTGAGGGTTCAAATGGATTGTGAGAACTTTGGCCGGTTGGCATACTAATACCTAGGAATTTGAACTTAAAATTAGGATTGGCCAGAGCACTCCCCACTCTATTGAAAATAAGAACGCCTGTTCATGCTAATTCAGTTCTCCACTTTCTTTTTTGTTTTATCTTTCATTTTGGAATTGATAATTTGTTTGTCACATAAGAATCAACCCGATTCCACTTGATACTTTTCATCAAGCTGTATCTAGTTCAATTGGCAGACAAAAAAGGCATATAAAGAGATACTCTGTACATACAGAAGTCCTTGAATATTCGCAAGAACCAAATGATTATGAGTTGGTGTTGATGGTTTTATAACTCGTGTCTTAGCTTGTCCCTTGCCTTGAGTGATCTCCTAAGATAGCCATAAAGTCAAGAATTTCTTTATAACGTTGTAAAGCCTGCCTAATTCTTTGCACGGTTTTTATCATCCCTATAGGACACCCTACAGGTTCATAACCATTTCCCCACCAATCACAAAAGCTTTTACCCACTTTCATTTTGTTAAGGTACCACAGAAGTTTAGTAAAAATATTCATGTATAAATATAGCTTTTCATAGATTGACGTGGCGATATAGTTGTCGCCGCCTTTCCCACATAGCATCCTACCATGCTAGCGATTTCCTATAAAATTAACTAGAATAACTATATTGGAATTTTGTACAAAAGTTTAGGACTCCATTGATAAAATGGAAAGGCTTATGATTGAATTAATATTCATACAATAAGTTTATGGTTGATCCAAGTTCACTTATAAATTAAAACCAATTGCCACTTCCAGTCTCTTTCTAATGGTGTCATTTGGCAGTTCTTATGTTAGCAATTTTTATCACGTATCTTATAGATGCAAGATATAAGAACATAGCAGAGAGGAAGAAACAAAGACTCCAACTTTCATTGCTAAAAACTACAAGAAATCAAATGCATAATTGGAAGAGACAACAAGCCATGTAAAAAAAAAAGGAGGGGGGGCGGGGGAGAGAGAATCGAAGTAGAAACCTAACCCTAACTAGAAATTGATTCTACTGCTCTAAAGATGACAAAAGCTAAGCTCAAAGCTACTTCGGGTGCGTTTGGGAACACTTTTGGAGAAAGTCTTTAGGAAAATGTAAAGACCTTTGAGTTAAAGGTGTTTTCTAAAATGCAAATTGTGTTTGGTAAATTGTACTTTGAAAGCCCTTTGTGAAGTACTTTGAGCAAAATGTTGTTTGGGGAATTACATTTACAAAGGAGCTTTGTGGTAAAAATTCTAATTTTAATAGTGTATATATACAACAGATATATTTAGATATATATAGTTTTTAAATTTGTAATGTGCTTTTTTCTTTGGCTATCCACGCTAACTTTTGCGTACACAGGTCTCCTTCCAGCTTCAAAGCGGGCGGTCGTCTTCGAGTCCGAATCACAGACGCCAGCCACCGCCGATGGGAAGTCCCTGACGACCTCATCCCTCGCCGATCTCCCTCCCCTCCCCACCGCGCTCTCCCGAACACACCCTAGCTCCGTCGCCGACGCCGGCCTGCCTCTCCCAATGCTACCTCTCCGCCGCCGCCTCCTCCGACCTCGTCTTCATCCTCCACAACACCACGCCTTCTCCTTCTCCGCCTCCCCCCGCTCCTCCGGCGACGTCCTCTTCGACACCTCCACCTCCGACCCCTCAGCCTTCCTCGTCTTCGGCGACTTCCGGTGACCTTGGATCTGGGGTGGCGAGGTCACGCGCGTCGTGCGACACCGCCTCAACCTCCGGCGACCTAGATCCAGGGCGTCGAGGTTGCGGGAGGACCTCGCCGCTAGGGGTGTGCATGGTTCGGGCGGGCGTTCTCGACCTAGAACCGGGAACCGCCCGCTAAGGACCGGTTCCGAAAAATTGGAACCGGGATCCACCTGCTTGTTGCGTGGATCCACCCGAGAACCGGACCGCCGGTCCGGTTCGGTTCCTGGGTGGATCCATGGAACCGATTTTGACGTGAAAATTTTTTGGTTTTCAACAAAAAAACAATTACGTGACATTAAAGCAAGCCAAAGAAAGAAAAATTAAATTTAAGTACGTGGAACAAATATTTATTTGTTGTAATTATAAATGTATCTCGTAGATAAAAAAAACGCAAACAAATGGAATGCAACATTCTCCCATTTCCTACTTGCAAATAACCATAGATGATTCAATTTTCTTTGACTAAAGGTAAAGGTTCCCTAGAGAGTGAGATGAGATGTAGGGTTTTCCTTAGTAATTTTTTTTTTAATATTAAAAAGGTTCCGGTCCAGTCCGAGTGGGCGGATCTGCCCACGGAACCGGGAACCGGACCGGTACCCACCGGTTCCCTCAAGACCCATCGGTTCCGAGCGGTTCCGGTCCGGTTCTGGGCGGTCCGGGCGGATCCCGGGTATTTTGCACACCCCTACTCGTCGCCCCGGATCTAGGTCGCGTGACCTCGCGCGACGCCGCCGTGACCCAGATCCAGGGGCGGCGAGGTCGCGCGACCCAGATCCGGTCGCTGCTCGAGCCTCCGACTCCAGATCTGGTCGCAACCAGACTTGCGACTAGATGGGTTATGCGGCCCCGACGAGCTCCGTGCGGAGGTCGCGGTGCGGCGCGATGGTTGCTGGCAACGCTGTGTCTCGCGGAGGTCGCCTGACTCTCCGACGACGATCGCTAGGTTGTCGCGACCACGCCGGCCACCCTCGATGGAGAAGACAGAGAAGATGAACAGTGCCTCACAAGGGCAAAAAACAGAAAAATAAAATGTTCGTAAGGACAATTTCGGGAAAAAAGAAAAAATGAACAGTATCCGCCTAGCATGCCGAAAAAGCCGAAAGCCTAAGGCAGGTCCTCACTTGCCTTGGGCTTTCAGCTTCACAAAGCTGGCGTTTGGGGAATGGGGGCTCAAAATTTTTTGCCAAACGGGCTGACATTTGCTCAAGGACCTTTAGACCTTCAAAGGGCTTTGGGAAGTGGTTCCCAAACGCACCCTTCAGATCAAATTTAGAATCGAAAGGGTCAACAATTGAGATCACATTCACAGATAATGATGGTTTCGTGTTGCATTACCTGCACTCGACAATTCTCATAGTCATTTTATTATTTTATTTTATTTTATTTTATCTTGCCATAGCCTATGAAGCACGGACACATTGTCCGTGCTTCCATGTCGTGTCCGACACGTGTCGGAGCGTGTCGGACACGTCGACACGCTCGGACACGCTCGGACACGCGGTCAACGCGTGTCGAGTTTTCCGACATGTAGTCAACTTTTTTCGACTCATCTCGACACGCGTGTCGGATGGAAGTGAGGGCAGGGGAGGAGAGACGAGGCCGCGAGCGACGGCGAGAAACCGCCAGAGAAAGAGTAGAGATTGAGGCGCCAGAGAAAGAGTCGAGACCGAGGCAAGGGCGGCCGTAGAGACTAAGGCGAGGGCGGCCGCAGTGATGCTGCAGGATCGGCAACGAGGCTGCAACTGCAAGTGAGGAAGGGCCGAAGGCGAGGCGGAGGAGGAGGAGAAGGATCGAGAGGAAGAGGAGAGGAAGGGGGTTGTATGGAGGTCGTCCGGTGAGGAGATGGAGATGGATCGAGAGGAAGACCATGCAGCGAGGGGAAAAAAAGTGAGGAGAGAAGGGGTTGTGAAATCGTGCGGCGAGGGAAAAAAGTTTCGGTAGTTAGGGTTTTGGAAACTCAATGGGGTGACAGCCTGTCACGTGGGTGGGGGAGGGAAAAAATGAAATAAATTTGGGGTGGGGGAAATAGTCTGATGTGGGAAGGTAGGGAAAAAAATTGAAATAAATTTAGGAGGGGGAGGAATAGTCTCTCGTGGGGGAGGGAGGGAAAAAGGTGAAATAAATTTGGGAGTGGGGGAAACTTTGTTTTAATCGGAATAAATAAATAAATAATTTTAAAAAATAAAAATACTGAATTTTAGATGATAATAAATTTTGATCATTGTAAAAAAATCATAGATTTATTTAAATAAGTTGATTCTAATTTCCAAACATGGATACGTATTAATTATGAATGTCTTTCGAGTTTTCAATGAATTAATTTATTAATATTATTAGTATAAATTCATTATAGGCTCTTTTTTTTAATTAATTAATTATTTATGAATTTAAATCAAATTAAATATAAATAAAAATATTTATTTAATATTTAACGTGTCGGAACGTGTCGAAATTATTTACTTTTTGAGAAATGACGTATCGCGTGTCGTGTCGTGTCGTGTCACGTGTCGCGTGTCGCGTGTCGATGCTACATAGGCCATAGCTAACTGCGACAGGCAAGGTGATCGTGCATGTATGTGGGAGAAAATATTGCCTATGTCTAGCGTGCCAACGTGGAGAACAGAAGGCATCTCAAAGCGCACATGTACAAAGTGGGCCCAAGTTGTCGGGCCGCGCAAAATTTGAACTTCAGCGAGCGCGAGCGAGCGTGAGCGAGCGTTCTCTCTCCCTCTCTCTCTCCTCTCAACGCCGGACCAGCATTGACGACGCCACCCCATTGCCTCCGCCTCCGCTTCTATGATTTAGGGTAATTGCCTAATTTTTTTTATCATGGACATAAATTGCTCTAATTTATTTCATGAATTTTGCTGTGTTCCCATGTTTTTTTTTCCTTGGGTGTTTGACTTGAATAGATATTGATATCGGGTTCATGTGCTTTGAGCAATTTGTAGATTCCTTGAGAATGCTATCTAGTGAGAATTTCTAAAGTCAATCGATTCTATGTTACTTTGAGTAGAAGCAGCAACTTTTGGTTGAAAATGGTTCGTTTTACTGGTATCGAAAGCCAAAAGCAGAGGCTTGGGGACAAAAGTGAGACCTAAAGAACTCCTAAGTTTTAGTATCCATTGACCTTAGGGAACGAACTGCTCTTCTTGCTTTTTTGTCGGACCAAATCTCCATCTAGCTTATTTGCGTGTCGGAAAATATCAGGGCTGGCAGAAAGTTCTAACACTTTTTGGCCCCTTCAAAGTACATTTTCCTATATGTATACGTGTAGCACCTGTTCATGACCTGAATAATTGTCAAATTATGTGCTTTTGGTCCAGTCCATATTGTTTAGAGCCTCTGATGTGCTTTGCGAGAACCTTTTTATTCAGTAGAATCTAGTCGACTCGAGGGACTCTAGGTATGTGTGGCTTCCTTTGCTTGTCGAGGGTCCTGTGGATGGACCCCTCAAGTACAGTTTTGGGTTTCCTTTATGGTCGACGGTGTCAATCTATTGGCATAAGAAGTGGAGGCTACCTAATGGGTCAAGTTCATCAACGAAGTAATGGTGCTTTTCATGAGGAAAAAATAAAGGATCTATGTATATCATCTGTCTTCTTGATCATTTTTTCATTAGCTTACATATCTTTGTGGCTAGAGGCTAGAGCAGTTTCTAGTTTGAAGCTAATAGTGGTAACATGCTGAGCGGACAACATTGTCGGTGTAGTTTCTTCTTTTTATACATTCAAGCGATGTGCATATTCACCGAGTATATCTTTACAAATGAATATTGTTTTTCCACGTATTTTTCAAGCAGCTAAGCAAGCAACTTAATTGGTGAAGTTCTGAATAGTTGGCTTTACTTGTTTTTCCTTTTTCCATTGCCCTTCAATATACATAGACATCCAGGAAAGAGTTGGGAGTGCTCTGACTTACGCTATACAGACCAATTTGATGCGTGGCTGGTTATATTGATGCGTGGCTGGTTATATTGATGCGAGATCGTTTGGTATCTAAAGATGTCTTAGCCTCGCTCAAGGCAAACAAGGAGAAGTGGTTGGTCTCGATTTCCATTTTTCTGTTGTTGCTTGGACAGATTCAATTCCTAAACAAGAAAGCTTTAATAAGAAGTTGAGAGCGTGGAAAGTATTTGGAAATTTTCTCATGCGATCAATGGTTTGAGAAATGATATGCTTTGAAATTATCTCATGCAATAAGGGTAATTTGGTACACGCAAGACTTAATTTGTTCATCAAAATCTGGACAGAACGTCACGAAGAACATGGACAATTTACATTCAAGTTGCAATGTTTCGCTATATGGTATATAGACAATCAATGCGTGTAATGTTTCATTTAAGTTTTTGTCACTTTCTTGCAGGAACTAAGACAATTATGCTTCTAACTCTTGAACCTCAAGAAAGCTTCCGCTGAGGAAATGCAGAGAAGTGTTTATGCTAATTATGCAGCATTCACGACGTGACTTCACGAGCTCATCGTTCACTAGATTAAGGGTGACCAATAGTGCATGTTAGCCCATTGTTTTCTAAGCCTATCACGGTATGAGAAGATCCTTCAGTAAAATAAATCTGATGATAGGCAATTGATTAAGTTGGGAATTCACTAATTTGATTTTTGTTTATTGTTCCTCTTGCAAAACATCCAAAGAGATATTGGATTTAGAGGGACAACTTCTGTCCATTAGGAACCTGTTGTCCACTCAAGCTACCTTAATTCATGGATTAGCTGACTTCTTTTGTTGTCAAGATTAAATCAAGTTCAAAGTTAACCCAAGAGGAATATCCCAAAACCATAGTTTATGAGCAAAAGTGCAATGCCCTGAGACATGTGCAGCTAACTTCTTTTGGTTGTTTAAGTGCAATTTGGCATGTTTTGAGATTTGGTAATTGTGAATACGTTGGTTGGGCAGTTCATGAGTTTGACATGTTTTACACATGTATGTGAATTTTATCTGTGGGATGAATGAAGTGAAAGTTTTTATAGTTTGAAAAGTACATATTTGTTGCAATGTTCTTTATGTGCAAGAGGTACTTAAAAGCTCTTCTGGATTTTTTTATGGTAAGATAGAGAAGACAAAGTATAGCATCTCTTTTTTCTTTTTTTTTTGGATAAGACATCTACGGTGTCAAGAACCGAACCGAAAATTGAACCAAAAAATTTGGTTTTTTCGGTTCGGTTCGTATTCAGTTCGGTTCTCATTAAAAACCACAATTTTTTTTTTATCGGTTTGGTTTTTATTGGTTAACCAAACCGAACCGAACCGACAAACTAATAAAATCAAGCCATTAACCAAACCCTATTTTTTATTCTCTCCTGTCTCCTCTAGTCCTCTCGTCTTGGTTGGCTTGGAGGTGCAACAGGAACGGTGGCTGTGACGGCGACGGCAACTGATTGAGGGACGGAGCCCGTATCTGGTGGTGAGCACACGATTTGGTGAGCACACGGTCAACTCTGGTCTCCCGCTAAATTCACTGATCGGATCGGAGTCTTCTGTAAATACGCACGGTTCGGCACTAACTGCAGAAACCTCAGGATATATACTAACTCGTTGCTGATCCTCCCGAGGTTGTTGCCTCGCTGGAGATTAGGTCGGGTTTTACGGCTTTTGTAAATACACAACGATTCGGAGTCGGGAACTTTTTCAGCTCAAGTAGGAGACATGGATAACTACTTGAAGGAGAATTTCGGGGATGTGAAGGCAAAGAACTCGTCGTCGGAGGCGCTCCAGAGGTGGCGAAACGCCTGCTGGTTGGTGAAGAACCGGAAACGAAGGTTCCGGTTCACGGCCAATCTGAACAAGCGATCGGAAGCCGATGCTATTCGTCGCACGTTTAAGGTTGGTCTGCCGCTGTTTTGTTTCCTCTCTCTTATCGCCAGGGAACTTGAGATCTTGCACTAACCCCAGAGAGAGAGAGAGAGAGAGAGAGAGAGAGAGAGAGAAGTGCGAATTTTTTGCCTGTGCGATTGCTAAGCTTGTCTTGAATTTTTGCAAATGCAAAAACTGAAAACCAAAAGCTGAAAACCAAAAATCAAAACCAAAAACTCGAACTAAACCCAACCGAAATTTTGGTTCGGTTCATATTCGGTTTGGGTCTCATTCGGTTTGATTTGGAAGTTTTTTCTAACAGTTTGGTTCAATTCAGTTTTTCAAAAAAACCGAATCGAATAAAACCGAACCGTTGACACTCCTACTTGTAGGAGTTAAATTTCACCTTTTGGCATGGTGAAAATGAGTTAGAAAGAAGCCCAAACCAATGATTTTGAATGCTTTAAAAAACATTCCTATTTGCTCAAGACTTAGTAAGTAGTTTGTTCTTGTAAAGTCTATATCATTTACAGTTGAATAAATGCATAAATGCCAAGAATTTGCAATTCTTTAATTTATAGGAGCAATATGATTTACAAAAATTCGCAGTTGAAGTTCAAAGAATAGGAAATGTGTCAAAAATCAAATCGGTTACAAAAGAATTCAAGAATCATTCAAAACATGCACACATCTTCAATGCTGACGAAACCAATTCATGATTGACAACTACTAATTTCCCTCGCTATATTATTCTAAAATGCCTTATATTCACTTGACATGCCTCAAAAACCAATTCAACATGTCCTATTGCCCTCTTCAGCACTCTTGACAGCAAATTCATTGTTGTCGGTGCACCTCACGCTCCATCCATGACTAACACAAGGTAATATTTTCACATAACTCTCAAACTGCAAAACAAGGGTTTCCGAATTAGTGGAAGTGTGGAAATAACTTGAGAGGGGAAGAAGTGCTTTAAGAGTGAACTAACGGGAATGTGGAAAAATGATCGCATTGTCTAACAATTCGTTTGCAACCAAATGCACAAAACTTCCTAAGACGCTTACTTTTTTGGCTGACATGATCTCCCTAAACTTTTTCAGATCTTCAAGCGGGGAAGCATGGTCAATCTCAACTTCTAATATGGTAGTTGGAATCTTGATGGCACAAATGCTATATTTGATGGCTATTCTAGAATCTATCTGCACTATCTAAGGCCTGATAATAATCAATAAGCAAAGAGTGAAAAGTAAAATTACTTCCAGAAAACAGACGTAGACAACTTCTAGGATCTCACCCTGTCACAAGCAACTGAGATGCATCCACATAGAAAGCCTTACCTCTTTTAAATTGAAAATTACAAGTTGAATTTGTCTTTGCAACATTTTTTTTACCTTCAAAGGTAATCTTGGTGCCAAATGAACAAAAACAGCATGCTCCTTGATGGAATTCGGGAAGTCAGGCAGGTACTAGAACATCACATTTAATGTGTACAATCTTATTAGAAGATCTTCTTCAAGAAATTCTAAAGCAGTCTGTTGATATTCATAGAAAGAAGGAAACCACACTAGGCCTCAAATTTTCAAACTTCTCTTAGACACCAACAGATTCATGCATGACTACCTGCAATGCAATGCCGAGTATTTCCTGAGCAAGATAAGGGAAGTCATTGTGCATGAGAACAGCAACTCGATTGATGCCATCAAGCTGCCATTCTTGTTTTATAACCCAAAAGAGACAATCAACAACACATCACATATAGAGACGTATGTAGTAACGTGGAGGATACTGTTGAGTTTTTCATTTGTACCCTCATATCTAATTACAATACAAATTATTACTCACTCTAAGAATGGGGGAAAAGCAGCAATCTTGACGATTCTATATCATTAGCCAAGAAAATTTTCTAGTGCAGACATCAAATCATACTCTAGTATATATACAATGACATCACATGTTAATGCCATATCTATGCATGTGCTGGTCATATCACCTACCTTGACAAGAATAATAGCCTCGTAAAGAAGAATAACATCCCTTGTAACATGGTACAATCCCAACACAACTCTGGTGGACGACGAGGGAACATCCTGCATGAGGTCACAAGTCAAAATTTTCCTATTTTCTTTGCTACCATCTATCCTATAAAATAAAACTATCATTTTGTGCCACTGGCACCCTTCGTATATAATGCTAGGCAACCAATTGGAAGGTATGGATAAGTTATGCTTCTCATAGACTATGAACTGTAATAAAAGAACAATATTGTCGCATCAAGATAATCAGCAAGCTTTATGACATTCGCTAAAAAATGTGAAAATATTTCCATTACCAATCAAAGCGGTTAGATATTGCAATTATAATTCTGCTACAAAATATAGTTTTAAAGTAATTAAAGTCCACATGTATACCCTCACTTCCGCAAAATATGTAATTAAAGTACACTTTACCTAAGACATGGCAAGTTGATATTCTATGAAGAATTGGTCGCTCCAATAGCTCCGCCACGTAAATGGAAGTTTTTTTCTAGATTTGAACATATTTGGGGGACAAAATTTTACGCTTGTGTAAAATTTTGCAAAGAGTTTAGAACTTAACTAGCTAAAACATTTTGCAAAATTTCATTCAAATTATGGCTATACTTCCTTCAATTGGCAAATGCATAACAAAAAAAATCCAAACAGCACTTGAAACAAATCTGTCATTGCTGAAATCACATACTCTTAGCAAAAAGGAGGATTTGCTAAAATCACATACTCTGTCGAGGCAGAGACGGAGGCAATTGGGGGGTGTTGTCAGTGTAAGGTTATGGATTCGTCACGATTCGACGATAGCGGAGGCAAAGGTCATGTGGCTAGGGCTCAATTGTGACTTAGAGGGACCTTTCGAGGTGGAGGAGGAGGCAAAGGCCACATGGCTAGACCAAACAGCTGCCATCATTTCTGTAGTACTTTAGCTGGTACGTCCATGATGGGGTGCGATTGGAACGCACAGTTTCGTCTTGATGCGTTACGATGGAAAGACACTAATGGAAGGGTACGAAGGGAGATGTATAAAAGCCTCCCGAACACAACTGTTGGACTGGTTGGCAAACATACGCACCAGATTTCTCTCCATTTCCATCAAAGAAGAAGAAGGCATTCCAATTTCAATTTTGTAAGAACAATTGGCATTTATGCTGTGGAAGTCGGGTGTTTTCCTTGTGATTGCATCCAGACTAAAGTGAGGAAGTGTTGTTTGTATTTCATTAGCAATTCAACGTTCGTTCTGAGGCTATTTGTTGTTTGCGCATCGGAATCTGGTAAGTCATTTTCCGTCGACTTGAATTCCAATATTGATATCAGAGCCCGGTCGTGGTTTTCTACCTTGTTTTTCATTGAATTTTCTAGTACACCATTTGATATCGAGATCAAGAGTATGATATCTACACTGGTTGGATGTTTATTAATCGAAATTGATATGTGAATCGTCGAAAAATCGAACCAAAGTGAAGAACGGGTTCGGGGTCGCGGGCATCCATGTGGTTTTGGCCAATTTTTGAAATATTTTTTTGGCCAAAATCAACTTTTGAATATACAAGATGAAAGTACTTGTCGAGATGAGTCCGACGGTGGTTTGAGTGTGACCGGAGGAGGCCGGACGCACCTACACGTGCGGCCAGAAGCCAATGCGTGTGGGCCTCACACGCTTGAAGTGCTGGGGACGTAGCACGTGTGCAACACGTGTAGGTCGGCGAACCGACGCGTGCGCAGCACATGCGCGTCGCGCGGAGTGACGCGACGCTTGATGACTTCATGGATGACGTTAGCGTCGACGGCGGTTGGCCGGCCGGTTACCGACCGATGACCCGACCCGACCCGAGATTCGACCCGGTCGACCGGGCCGACTGGACCCGAACCAACTCGAGATCCGACTTGGTTGACCTGACCCGACCCGACTGTTGACCGGTCAACCAGTCCGACGGTCAAACCGGTCGGACCGATCGGACCGATCGGATCGGCCAGGAGCCGTTTGGCTCGCTGGAGCATGTGCCACATGCGCCACGCACTCAGGCGGCGCGTGGGGGTGTGTGCAAGCTCCGATTGGAGCGTAGTTAGAGGTGTTGGGTTCGTATGGATGTGCTCTACACTGTGGTATAATTATTTTTTAATTTTGAATTTTATAAATGTATGAAAATACATAGGAAACCCTATATACGCGTATTTTTTGGGGTTTAATGCATAATTTATTCATTTGTAGCTTGTATTTTCTTGTGGTTTGGGAAATACAGTAGCTAGCTTATATGTAAATGATGTCATATATGTTGTATGGAGCTTGGTTCATTGATATCATACATATAGTTTAAAATACTTGCAATTTTCTAATTGCTAGAAAATTAGAACAATGATAGGAAATCCATTACATGTTGAATTGCAATTTTGATTATGGTTGAAGCATGATTGTTGTTTATACATTGGTTATTATCATGCTATGCTTTTGTGTTGAGGAAAAATGTAGAAATTACATAAGATCATGTAATTATTTTTCCTAATGAGAGTTCGTAGGTTGATAGAATTCGAGGGAGTTATCACTGAAAACTTAAAATTTGCGCAAATTAAACTAATTAATGATAATATAACAATTGTACACAGAAGTTGATTGGGAACATAGTGAACTTTTACTTTTGTGTCTTTTGTTGAATTATCATTAATTTAATTTATCTTTGCTGCAAATTAAATATGTGTGTTACTCTGTAAAGTATGCTAGTATTGATTCTGCGTTTATTATGTCAATGTGATATAGCAATTGATTATGACTTCGGCATCCAAGACCATTGTGGCTGACCTCAATAAGGGTGAGAAGTTGAACGGTGACAATTATGATATTTGGCACCGAAAGGTTCAGTACATCCTTAAGGAGCAAGAGATTTTGGAAACCCTCAACCATACCATGGATGAAGCTGAGCATGAAACTTCAGCTCAACACAAGAGAGATCTAGAAGCTTATCAAGTTTGGAAAAAGAAAAATAGCATTACTCGTATCACGTTACTGAGCTATATGTAAGATGATCTCATGTGTAAGTTTAAGAGTTATGATAAAGCTCAAGCTATGTGAATTGCCTTGAAAGATAAGTTTGGGGGTACATCTGCCACTAAGCTGAGAAGACTCACCATCAAGTTTAACACATTCCGAAAGCGCCCAAATGTAACGATGAAGCAGCATCTTCCAGAGATGTCAAACATGATCCGTGAGCTAAAGTCGGCAGGTCACTTCCTTACTAATGAACAACAAGTTCAGGCTGTTATAATGTCTCTTCCTGACAATTGGAAGCATATGAAGATTAATATGATGCATAATGAGAATATTGTCACTTTTGATGATATTGCACGTCATTTGGAATTAGAGGATGAGCACCTAGAGACTGCGAGATCCATTACCCATGCTTATGTTGCTGAATTGAGTTCACGCAAAGTTTTGGGCTTCAAGCGCAAGAGGAATCTTCAGTTCAACAACAAAGGGAAGAGAATTGATCAAGCACCTAAGAGGGCTAAGACCTTTCGACGCAAGAAGCATGGTAGGAAGAAGGACAAGGTCAAGATGGAGTCCCACAATTGTGGCAAGATGGGTCACTTTGCTCGTGAATGCACTGAGCCAAAAAAAATGTATCCTATTACTCAATTACTTTGAGTAATGCTTTTGTTTCTAGTACTATAATGCTTGCCGAATCTCATCCAATATAAACTGTAGATTCAAGAGCAACATACCATGTAGTTAGAGACCGAGAAGTATTTGTGGAGTATTGTCGGATACCACCTGGAAGAAGATGGATATATGTTGGGAATAACTCAAGAGTTGAAGTGAAGGGAATCGGCACATGTAAATTAATCTTACGTGGTGGTCGAAACCTATTCCTGCATGATGTCATTTATGCTCCAGATATTCGACGAAACTTGGTATCTGTAATTGTTCTTCTTAGCTTATGTTGTGTATTGAATTTCCATGGTGATTGTGTTGACATTTTGTATGGAATAGTTTATTATGGTTCAGGTTATGTATCGAATGGTTTTATGGTGTTAGACATTGACTATGATCAGTACAATGTTAATGTTGATGGTTGTTTTTCTTTAATTGCATCTTCTAATAACGTTGAGATTGATGCAAGTACTTGACATGCTAGATTAGGTCACATTAGATTGCAAAGAATGCAAAGATTAGCTAGAGAAAGCCTTTTAGGGTCACTCACTAATGTTAGTCTATTCGTATGTGAACATTGTCTAGCAGGAAAAGCAACTAGAAAACCATTCGGTAAAGGGACTAGAGCTGAATTTCCATTACATCTCATACATTCTGATATTTGTGGTCCTTTGAATGTGAGGGCGAGGCATGAAGTCTCATATTTAAGCACCTTCATAAATGATTTCACACGTTTCGGTTATGTCTTTCTGATCTCTCATAAGTCAGAATCATTAGACCGCTTTAGACGATATATAGCGATGGTAGAGAATCAATTGAACAAAACAATAAAGGCATTGAGAACCGATCGTGGACATGAGTATCTATCGGAGCAATTCAAGACTCTTTGTGATGAAAAGGGAATTGTATGACAATTGACTATTCTTGGTACTCCACAACAAAATGGGATAGCTGAGAGAAGGAATAGAACCATATTGGAAATGGTTAGGTCTATGATGGCGCAAGCAAATTTACCTATCTCCTATTGGGGAAATGCGTTATTGACTACTGCCTATATACCTAACCAAGTGCCCTCAAAATCGGTCACTTCCACCCCTTATGAATTATGGACTAGTAGGAAACTAGACTTGAGTAGTCTACGTCCATAGGGATATACAGCTTATATTCATGATTCTTCCCATAAATATAGCAAATTAGATCCTAGAGGGAAGAAATGTATCTTTATAAGATATTTTGAACACTCCAAAGGGTACGTGTTCGTAGGTGAACAAGCTGATGGAAGTGTAACTGAAATGGAGTCACAAGATGTCACGTTCTTAAAGAACGATTTTCTTAGTAGAGGTAAGATTGATAAAGACTTCCAATTATATGAGATTGAAGATCCTAATAACACACCCATTGATGTTGTAGAGGGAAATGAAAATTTACCTCAACATGCAAGACCTAGTGGGAGTGTTGCATCGCCTAACGAATTGAATTCAAGAGAAATTCAATTGCGTAAAAGTAATCAAAAAAGTATTTCGCGTCGTCGTTTTGAGATTTAAGGGGAAGCATTTATGATTGCTCAAAATGACGATGCCAAGCCTAAGAATATTCAAGAGGTTCTCTCATCCTCTGATAAGGAAGAATGGAGAAAAGCTTTGAAAGATGAGATGGAGTCAATGAGGGCAAACCATGTTTGGGACTTGGTTGATCTACTCCCCAATCGTAAGGCCATTGAAAACAAATGGGTCTTCAAGATTAAGCGAAGGGCGGATGGATCCATTGAAAATTATAAGGCTCGCTTTGTGGCGAAATGTTATACTCAACAAGAGGGTATAGACTATGAGGAAACATTTTCACCAGTTGTAAGGTTCGCCTTAATACGCATTATTCTAGCCATCGTTGCACATTTGGACCTTGAATTACATCAAATGGATGTAAAGACGACATTTCTCAATGGAGAACTGGATGGGGAAATCTATATGAAACAACCGATAGGTTTCATAGCTAAAGGTTAAGAGCATAAAGTTTGCAAGCTTCATCGCTCAATATGTGGCCTTAAGCAATCATCTAGACAATGGTATCTTCGTTTTCATCGAGCCATAACCACTTTTGGTTTCACGATGATCGAGGAAGATCACTGTGTATATGTCAAGCGGTCCAAAGATAAATTTGTGATTTTATCACTTTATGTGGACGATATTCTATTGGCTGGAAATGACAAGGTTTTGGTTATCACCATAAAAGAATGGTTGTCCTCCAATTTTAAGATGAAGGACATGGGAGAAGCTGCTTATATATTAAGAGTTAAGATCGAAAGAGATCGACTAAGGAAACTCCTTACTTTATCACAAGAGTCTTATATTATGAAGATTCTTGAGCATTTCAATATGCAGCATTGTAATCCCATTGATACCCCTGTCATGCAAGGTGAAGGCCTAAGTACTGAGATGTGTCCTAAGACTCTAGAATAAATCAATGTGATGGAAACTGTTCCTTACTCTAGTGTAGTCGAAAGTTTGATGTATGTTATGATGTGTACTCGACCCGACATATGTTATGCCGTGGCATTGGTGAGCCGATATTAATCAAATCCTAGTCAAGCACATTGGAAAGCAGTGAAGAGGATCCTGAGATACTTGAAGAGCATCATGGATTATTGACTTTGTTACCAAGGGAATGATTTATGCCTATTAGGTTATTCAAATGTCGATTGGGGTGGAGACCTAGATGAACGTAAATCGACTTCTGGATATGCGTTCTTGCTCAATGGAGGTGCGATTTCTTAGAATAGCAAGAAACAGACATGCACGGCATTGTCTACGATGGAGGCATAATTTATTGCATGTTCTGTCACAGTGCAAGAAGTAGTATGGTTAAAACGTTTTTTTGGAAAATTTAGCCACTGTCACTGAAATTCCAAGACCGGTGACAGTTTATTGCGATAGTCAAGCAGCCATTGCTTATGTGAAGGATCCCAAGTATCATGGAAGGACAAAGCACATTGACATAAAGAATAACTTCATCAGAGATATTATAACGCAGAAAGAAGTGATCCTGTAATACATTTCAACCAATAGAATGGT
Source organism: Eucalyptus sideroxylon (assembly GCA_014182405.2). Classification (NCBI taxonomy): domain Eukaryota; kingdom Viridiplantae; phylum Streptophyta; class Magnoliopsida; order Myrtales; family Myrtaceae; genus Eucalyptus; species Eucalyptus sideroxylon. The sequence continues at coordinate 24,232,875 of CM024558.2, read as the reverse complement.
TGCTGATCCATTTATGAAGATCATTCCTAAAGACATATTCTTGACCCATAAGATGTCACTAGGATTGCGTAGAATGTGATATCTGTTATTGTAGAGGATCATTGGTTTATGTATTTGTGGACAGATGTATTGTATTTATTTGTTTATTAGTGATTTGATATTTTATTAATAATTACAAATCCACTATGAGACTAGCACAAACACACATATTATTGAAAAGTATGTTAGCAAGCAATGATTGGCTCCCTCACACGAGCAATCGCCTCAAGTGCTGTAGTTAGCACGTTAAGATGAGATGTTATGTACAAATAAATGCTGAAGAACAAGTTTGGTACATAAAATATGTCGCCTTGGTTGGAGTCAAGATGAAGTCTGTGATTTGTTTATAATAAGACCGAACATGATAGTCCAACAATCATGTATGCCTGAAAGATGCCGGATGCGAGTACTTAATTGAGCGCTATAGAAAACGAGCTGATATAGCACTTGGGCTAAACATGAGTACGTGAGAAGCACGTGACTATGTTTAGGCTAAGATCCGTATAGTGGATATATTTAGTAAATGACATACACTTTTATAGAAAGATAAATCCATTATAGCATGTAATTCATACTACATGTGCATTGTTCGACCGATAAGGAAATGTGAGTAAAATTATCCCTATTTACTCATTGTGTGAGCCTTTGAGGTAATTTATAATTTACCTTATTATGTGCCATATGTTACTTCTGACTATGTTCTCGAAGTGAAAGATCAATGTTGCTACTTTAGCATGTTACGGGCGGTCATGAATAGATATGGCTTATGGGACATGTCTAGGAAAGTAGTTGTTCTGAAATTGAGAGAGACATGAGTGCAAAGGAAGACTATTGTTGTTTTACATCTATCACATGTATTTACTAGTTGACCAATTATATCGCCTTATGTGGTTGCAGATGTAATTGTAAATACATGGTGTTTTTGAGAATAGTCAAGTATAGCCTTTAAGGGATAGGTATACTTGGACTGATGTAACAAGATATGTCTAGGGCACTATGAGACATCGATTGTTTATTTCTTTTAGGGTTGTAACCATTATGTCATCCTTAACAGGTGCATAATTTGAGCGCCGAAGTGCATGTGTACTCACTGATCGCACGGCTTATTTGCCAGTATGAATTATTTTGTAAAGTTGATGAATGTTGAATGCCTTATATTCTTGATAGGGCGCTATCAAGCCCATCATGTCCGAGTGGGAGATATAGTACTTTAGCTGGTACGTCCATAATGGAGTGCGATTGAAACGCACTGTTTCGTCTTGATGAGTTATGATGGAAAGACACTAATAGAGGGGTACAAATGGAGATGTATAAAAGCCTCCCAAACACAACCGTTGGACTGGTTGGCAAACATACGCACCGGATTTCTCCCCATTTCCATCAAAGAAGAAGAAGACATTCCAATTTCAGTTTTGCAAGAACAATCGGCATTTACGCTGTGGAAATCGGGTATTTTCCTTGTGATTGCATCTAGACTAAAGTGATGAAGTGTTATTCGTGTTTCATCAACAATTCAACGTTCGTTCTAGGGTTATTTGCCGTTTGCGCATCAAAATCCAATAAGTCATCTTCTGCCGACTTGAATTCCAACAATTTTGAAGATACTGAACTGGCAGTCGTCGAGAGGCCAGTGCAGCAGAGCTAGGATCAGGCCGGGGGGTGTTTCCAAATTTGGTTACAAATCCCCCCGCGGTTAACCCTTCCGTTTTATTTACGTGGAACGGGGGCTCTGATAACCACGGCCTTTGTTTAAGGTCCTTAGGCTGGATCGAGGCTCGGTTAAGGTGGAGACAGAGGTTGAGGCAAAGGGATGGCATCGTCATTGTAAACCCCCTGAATTCATCGAGATTTAGCGACGGTGAAGGCGGAGGCCGCTCAATTAGGGCTCGATCGCGACTAGGAGAGAGAGAGAGAGAGAGAGAGAGAGAGAGAGAGTCGGGGGGCCAACTATTTAGCATTGGCAGAGGCAACATATGAGCTGGAGGGGTGGCGTGGCACCTTGTTGATTGGATGCGAGCTTGGTGGGTCATCGAAGGGAGAGAGGGGGGCCAGAGACGGGCGGAGAGAGAGAGAGAGAGAGAGAGAGAGAGCGTGTGCACAGGGTTCGTCGGCCGAGTGAGCCGGGGTTGGGAGTTGGAGTCGGAGCCAGAGGGGCGGCGTGAGGGTTCGTCGATCGGGCATGGTGGCTCGTCGATGGGAGAGAGGGAATAGAGAGAGAGGTGAATAGGCACGAAGAGAGAGAAAGTGTAGGAGAGAGAGAGAGAGCTAAGGAGAAAAGGAGGCCACGCAATTCAAAAATTTTGGTATGAGAATTAGGCTCAATAGGCGAAACATGTCGCACATTGAGGTGCCTTCTTATTCTTCACGTTGGCATACTAGACGTGCCCAATTTCCATTAGCGTGTAAGGGAATAGGATAATAATGGAAATAGTAAATGATTGGTGTGTTAAATGAAAACTGTAATTGCTATTATCCGCATGCCTTGTACTCTCGATTCTTTTCGTACATTTGTCTTCCTCAAAAGGAGAGAATGCCCTCTAGTTGTTTTACATTCTCATCTTCTCAAAATCCGAATGAGAATCGAGATGAAACCTTTTAATGACTTGCTTAAGTCCAATCAAATGTTGACCTATTCTCTTAAAAAGTCTCTTTAGAAGGTCTATGTCGACTTCACTCGTGACCCCAAAGAGAATATGGGTGAGGAGGGGCTAGGGAGGGCCCCCAAATAGGAGAGAATTATAAACAAAAATTTAAACCTCTTGCAATTATACTAAATTAGTCGTAAACTTGTCTTTGGTTAATTCAATCCTAAATCCTTTGCAATTACATAAATTCAATCCATCCGGTAAATTTTGATGGGCCGACGTCTAGGACTAAATTAATATTTGTACAATATCTTTATGACTGATTGAACAAGTTCCCCTATAAATTAAGTCCAATGGCCACTTCCAGCCTCCGTCTAATGTTGCCATTTGGTAGTTCTTATGTTAGCAATTTTTTATCACTAACTAAAGAGACTTGGTAATCCTCCCTCCCCCCCCCCCCCACCAAAAAAAAAAAATCACTCTAATGCTCAAATTAGTGTAGCGTGAGTGAAGAAAAGAGAACTCATTTGTAAGTGTGAGGGACTTCATGTGTTGGCTAGACGAACATGGATGATAATATCAAACCTTCAAGGCGGTGAATTGAAGATGCCCAATTCAACCTCTTAAAAGGGAACTATCCCAAAGTATAGTTTCTCTCAACACTGACACAATGTATGTACAATTTTTGCAAAAGGTACATAGTACACGCATGCATTCAATGTCATAGACTAAATCACACTCATTAGCTCCAAAAAGCAAGAGTGAATGGAAAAGGGGAATGTTGAAAATCTTACCTGGAGGTGAGCCAGAGCCAAGATGGGAGGACATGGACTTGGGAGATCTATGGCTGGGATTGGCGATCAAAGACAAGTCAAAGGAAAGTGAATTCATGGGTTTAGAAGTGAGAAATGTACTAAGTTGAACAGCCATTTGCTCTTTTATTGATATGTCAATGTGATAAGTAGCTCTTTAATTGGCTTGTTTTTCTCTGAGGAAGAGACTCCACAAATGATTTCGAGCAAATTCTAAGGGCTCTTTATATGGGAGAATGGGATGGACACGAAGTGTGATCAAGCCGTAATCTCACCTTGAGCTAATCATACCAATCAAGGGCCTTTATAAAGTCAATACACGTCTTACTTGCGCATTCATTCACGCTGCTGAAAAAATCTTGGCTCAGCTAAATATTGGTCTATTATTGAGCGACACTTGTCACATCAAGCTCACCTTCCAAAAATCTTCCTCTCTCCTTACGTGTCTCTCCGCTCTATCTATTACTTTTTCCTCTCTCTCTCTCTCACTTGCTTTTTCCTCATACTCTCCGTTACTTTTTCCCATGGAGCATCCATAGCCAACACACCTGAAACTCCAATGGCCATGGCTTCCACGAGCTTAGCTCAAGTGACATCATGGCGGCAAGATATCAAAGTTTAGGTGGCCATGGCTGTAAGCTTGTGATATAGCAACCATGGTCACAACCTCAAGCTCAAGTCGCCATGACTGCTGCTAACTCAAGTTCAAGCTAGAAACTTTAGGCTCAAGCTCAAACTTCATGTCCAAGAAAAGACTCCATATGGAGCGTTCATGTTCTCGAGTGTCTAAATCTAGCTGCCAAAAATGGGAGTTCAAAGCTCATGTCATCATGCCTACAAGCTTGAAGTTCATGTGGCCGTTGCCACAAGCTCGAGGCCGAGCTCGAAACACGAGTGGCTATTGACACCCAAAGCTTTGGATTCGAGGTCAAGCTCCATGGCCAAAGCAGCCATAAGCCTTGGGCTTGGGCAAGCTCTAGGCACGGAGGATGCGAAAGGAAAGAGGAAAAGGAAGTATTACACAATACACGTGCATGATCATGGTCATTTGCCAGATTTTGAGACATTGCGTGTGCGCAACGGTCCCTCCAAAGTCCCAACAATTAAAGAAATGTTGATGGGACTTGATTGACCATTAATTGGATCTCTTACGAGCATTGATCGGTTGAGTTCCACATTCAATGATTGTGAATGTATATGGTCCATGAGTCATTCTCTAACGGTAATACTTAAAAATATTTATATACACTAAATTTATTTACTGGGTATGCATGACTAATATCTTAAAGCGTTTATATAAACACACTAACTCTTAATAACTATTTATAAAGAATCACGGCATCAACAATGACAATTATGATTGTTGTTGTTGTTGTTGTTGTTGTTATTATTATTATTCCTTTTTTTCTTTGATTATAATTAGCTATTTTGATTCGAAAATTATATTTTGTATATTATGTTTCAATTGACAAACTAGCGCCGGCCTTAGTAAAGTTAGCATTTGTCGCTCTAGTCACTAAAGTGGTTTCGCTCATCTTTCCTGTAGATTTATTTCTCTCTAATTGAAAGATGGCTCAATTTGATTGTTTTTCTTTTTTCTTTGGTATTTCAAGCATGTCTCTTTAGTTAGTCATGTTTCCTTGTTTTTGCGTTTATATGACTTATGCTGAAAATTACAAGGGGGCGTAACGGTGTCATGCCTACTCTTGAATTGTTTGCACCTTGATTGACATTTATCATCATCCAAAAAGTATTATATAAAGGTCGGTCCATGCAGACCAAGCCTACAAAGCTTCGAGTGAACAAAGGAGAGGCTCCGAAAATTGCATCCATTGTGCATTTCCAAAGGAGTCGATGGACTTTAATAGGCAGTTATCATGTTAATGCATGAGATACAATAATACATAAAATTTCTTGATAGGGTGAACAACAAGAAGGGAAAATTAACGGTAGCAACTCCAAGGCCGCATTTGACAGTCAGGATAAAATTCTGGATATGATATGATTTATCATATCCTACGTTTGGTGCTCGCTTAGGATAAGATAAAGTCGGATATAAGGAGGATATAGGCAGGATAAAATTATCCTATGGGTGAAGTGGAGTAAAGGTAGATAGGATTTCTAATGTCCATAATAGGAAAGTTATTTTTCTCAAATAACAAATTTATTAAATTAACAAAATTGAAATTATATTTCAATATAAATAATATTTGAATTCTAATTTACGAAATTAAAAATTAAAAAAATAGAAATTTATTTATAATTAATCTTATTTTAATTTACATATTCAACTTTCATTTAATGTTATAATAAAAATTCAATATATAAATTAAATATTTATATTCATGATATATTTTTGGCATTTTTGTATTTTAGGTATGTTAGTACAATTTACTATTTAGTAAAATTTTATTAAAGAATGATGAAAGAGGAAAAAAGAAATAATAAAGAAAATAATATAAAAAAAGAGGAAAAATAAAATAAAAATAAATTAAGGAATAGTGTTATGAGAGATTTTCAGCATCTTCATTTAAGAACATTTAGGTGCATTTATAATGATATGCCATTTATATAAAAAAAATGTGCATGATATGATGCATATATTTGACTTTAATACTGCGATTCATCAAATAATGGACAGGATATAAAAAATCATAGGATTTCATATCCTATCCTATTCAGTCATATCCCAGTTATAAGTCCGGATGACCAAACGTAGCTCAAGTGGATCTCATGGATTTTGGATGTCGGACTTGTTACGAGATGAGTTGTAACTACTTCACACCACCCGCACTTGAAAGTTCAAGGTTGGTAAGCCCATCATTAACAGTATATAGTCAAACTTTATTTAACTGTGTAATTCGGTTTTAGTGGCTAAAAATGTGTCCGACATTGCACGATGTTGGCCCTGTCTTATCAATTTAAACATTTGGAAAAAGTACGGCGTCATAACTATGTCAAAATTCAAATCTTGACGCTCCACTTCTCAATCTTCTTTTACAGTTATTAAGCATGTTTTCCGATACAATTATTATTCAGTTAAAGTGACTCTATTCACAACCTGTTTTGCCCATGTCAGACCGGCCCGGATGCGAGGACGAGTATTAAGTTATATGCTAATAAATACATTGTTAACTTATTTCCTAACAACTTAAACGTCCAGACAAAAGCGGTTTGTAGCTGATTGAGTTCTTAGGAGCTTCCACAAGTGGCTTATTAAGCCACCTCAATGACACCCCTAGTTCATATACTATCTACAATGATCTCATCCAATAAAGACACCATTCAATCTATTTCGTGTAGCACAAATTAACACAAAAATTGAGTGCGGCAGGACATATTTTCTTTCTCTCATATACCTGCGTATAATATATTAGCTTTATAGCCGAATTCTACCGTATTCCAACATTCTAATGGTGAATGTGTAATTTATGTTTTATAATGGCAATACATCTAATTTCGTAATTACTACGGACAAATAGAAGATTATATTGGAATAAAATATGATTAGGACATATAATGTTAGCTTCTTAATTATTTGGTCTTCACCTATCTATCAAAAAAAAAAAAAAAAAAAAAGCTCCACTATCTATAGATGAGTAATGGAAATTCCCAGAGACTGAAATTCCCAACAAAAAAAATCTGGACGAGTCATTAAACTACCACGACCCAAATTCTGTATCTAGTCCGAAGAGGATGATAGCTGTAAGAGCAATCCCACATTGTTATAAGAAGATATGTTAGATAAAATTATGGTGGATTATCGTTTTTCTCTGGACTGATAACTCTCCAATATTTAACAAAGCATGAAATGGAAATTTTAATGGGCTATTAAAAATTCTCAAAGCATCACATGTTAATCTCAATTACTGAATTTCAAGCAATAAAAATTGGTTACCAAAGGGCAATTGCCAGATGCTGTTTTTAAGCTTATCTATATACCATGCAGTAATTAGTAAAGTCTGCCGTTAATGAATGGGGTCCAGCTTTTCCGATTATTATTATGGCATTTAAAGTGTCTGTTAGCTTGTGATTCTTTCATTCAAAGTTTAAAATTCGAAGTCTTGCAATCGAGTTTCTTGTGAAATCTTATTGTGTGTTCTCTTTGAATATAAGCGATCAAATCAAGCATATGTTATGAATTTGTACTTCCATACTCTTTTATGGAGATGCTTACAAATTTTTCAATTACCTATATAGTGAAATCTTTAAACCGCATTGGGATTCTGTGTGCCCATTTAGAAAGAGAAAGAAGCGGAATTTGGAAAAAGAAATGGAAAGAAAAAGGGTTCATATTTAATTTTTATTTTTTGGGATTAAAAAGGTAAGTTCTCAAGTTTATGTGGCCATTGAGTTTGATGGATAATCTGGCATTTTCATCTCATGAATTAGCTTACTGAAAAATAAATCCGAAAGTCTCTGACATCCCCCATTCTTCAACCTTCTGAGCATTTACACGTGTTCCTTTTCTGCTCTCTGTGCTATGTTCTTTTTCTGAATCACTGGTCGTTTAAGTGAAGAAATAGGAAATCAAGATTAGTTAATCTTTTAGTTCTTCATCATTTGTAATTTGTCAAAAAAAATTATGAATATCAGTTTTTCTTGTGATGTGTCCATGTTGGATGTCAAAAGAAATAGGGTTGATACCACAAAAAATCTCAATATAGTATATATGTAAAAATTTATCTAAAAATAATTTTTGATTACCAAAAACTCCGAATCAATACACTTTTGACAAATTTAGTTGAAACTAATTTTTGATCATAAAAAATCTAAACCAGTATATTTGTGAGAAATTTACCATCCATTAGTTTCTATTAAATTGGTTTAATACAACGAAAAATCACAAATTGATACATCTATGACACAGGGAGTCTTTACCTCCAAACTGGTATACCAGTCAATCATCACGTATTATTCAACTTAGCAATTTGATATTAAAATTTAACATATATTAACGGAAGTACTAAGGCTTTTTATAGTACTAATCCAAATATATAACAAAAATTTCCATCATTTCGCCATTATATGATTCATTTTGCCCCTAAGATGATTTGGCATCCAAGAATATTCAAAGCTTTAATATTTATTGCTATGTTTGCATAAACTAACTTTGGATGGTTGTTGAAAAGATTCACTACCATATTCAATTGCATGCAACGAAAATTGAGTTCGATTAAACCCGATCTTCTTAAGAGATGATGACGGTATATGTGTGCTCGATTGAGTCTGTGTGCACTATTGAAATCAAATACCTTTGTCCACTGTTGAGTTACTTTATATCGTGTAGCCACATTTATTGATTATGTTGAACATGGTAATGCATATAGATTAACGTTTATTAAAAAAAAAAGAAAAAGAAAAAAGTGATACGTTTGACAGTCAAACAATAGTTGAGACAAAGAATGCAACACAATGCAAAAGAGAGAACGACATTTTATATAGTGAATTTCCCTTTGTATTAAAAGAATACAATGATACTAACTAGATTTCAGATTTAAATGAAACAAAATCAACTAGTGGATATGTGCTCATTTTTGTCGGAGGTGATGTAGCTCACATGCAAGAAATATAGCTATTAAAACTACTTTTTCCAAGTTTATTATGGCTTTTGTACGAGATACGCCACCTCAACAAGAGCAATAGCTAAAATGATGATTACTCCTTTTCTCACTGGTGATCTTGGTCCATAATTCTCTTCTCAAAACCCAGTATGCATTAGCCTCATAAGTTTATCAAGTACATATCTCTCGGGCATTTCTCCCAGTACAACCAACAGAGAACATTTGGGCTCAACGAGTGGGAAATCTTCAACATAAGCAACTGCAATGATGCATGCACCATTTTAACTAACACAAATCAGTCCAGTAGTAATATTTTTCTAGCACGCAGAGATACAGAGTCTATAGGTTGAACAGATCATGTCACTGCGATATCCCTACACGACTTGGGATTTTCTTATTGTCATCTAAATATCTTGTGACTACAAGCTTGTAAAAGACTGATTTCAACCGCCATATGGTAAATTTATACCCTAAAGCTTCACTTGTCTATCAGAAACCCAGCTGAAGGGAATAGTGAGTGCTTCCTCGGCCCTTTCCGAAGCTCTCTCCTCCAGCCTTCTAATTTTTGGTACTAAACCGAAAACATAATCCTGGGCTCTTCTTCCCTCTGCTGAAAGTCCAGTTAGATTCTCCACCTTCCACCTTCTTACCAGAAACTCTAGGACATCTGCATAGTCTTTTGCTGTATAAACACCGAGCCTCTGTACAACAGCCGAGTAATGGGAGAAAATGTTGTCATCACAACCATCATACATCAAATGAGCTGGCATGGTGATTCTCTTTCTCATCATGTCGCCAAGTGCCAAGACAGTGCCATCTGGATCGATCTCGAAGAGCTTCTCCATGATTTTTGTATGGGCTGCTTCGTGACGCTTCTCATCTGATGCAATCTTACCACAAATTTGAGCCAATTTCATTTCCACATGTGCCTTAGCAAGCCTGCCAGTGTTTCCGTGAGAAATAGATGTCGCTCTTTCTTGAAATGAAGCGTATATGAAGAAGAGGTAGGGACTGTTTTCCGTTCGAGGATCCTGGGACAAAAATATAGAGAGATAATTAGCCTTAAAAAGTGCGGAGTTGCCTTAAATTTTGGTGGCGTCTGTCTCCACTGATTCTTGGGGAATGACTCTTGAAGTTTAAAGTCATCTGCATAAATCACTGTTCAATTGCAGAGGCATAACTTATATTTGAACATGACAATCCACATTATGAGTTGCGATGATCATACATATTAACCAAAATGATTCCAGTGCATTCAGTGTCTCTTTTAGATGCTCAAGATTGGCATGCATATGAGTGTGATTTTGTGCTGATGGACTTGCATATTAGTTGGTCATAGTAGAGGTAGGATCTCACCATCCCTACCCCGATCAGATACTGAATGGTTTTCTCAATTCGCTTCATGTCTACTCTTCCAGACAGGTACAAGTACTTGTTCAGGAGATCACCATGTCTGTTCTCCTCCGCAGTCCATGCCCTTGTCCAAATGGCCCAAGGTGTTAGGCTCGAAGCAGTCTCGTCTCTAACTCCATCCAAAGTATTAAGCATTGTCTGATAAGTCGGAAGGGCTTCTTCTGTTATCATGCTTCCAACCAAAGCAACAAAGTAGTCATCAGGGATTTCCCTAGCCCTCTCCCTAAGTTCCCTAACTTGTTCTTCAAATCCATTTGATGCTGCATTCGGCAGAAAGTCTTGTGGTTGCCAACAATTCTCGACAGGTGTCAAGTGAACCAGTACATTCTTCTCGGCCCAATCCTCCATGGATTTGAATATTTCGATCTTTTTGGGTGGCATGGAGTGGGTTACCTGAACATGTGCCTCCATGCGAGGAACAGAAGGCTTCTTGACGTTCTCCCTGGATTAAACACTTGAATAATTAGTGATTTCTTATGGTTCATTACAAGTAGGGAACAAATTGGATGCTGGATCTAGTTAAATGTCAAATCGCGAAATGGTGCACCCCATGCGCTTAAATATCATGAAGTAGATTGAGGATTCAAATGGATTGTAAAAACTACGGCCAGTTGGCATGTTGATACTCGGGAATCTAAACTTAACATAAGAAATGACTAGGGCACTCCCCACTCTACTGAAAATAAGAAAATTTGTTCATACTAATTCAATTCTCCAATTTCTTTTTTGTTTTATCTTTCATTTTGGAATTGAGAATCTGTTCATCGTATGAGAGTCTATGTGATTCCACTTGACACTTTTCATCGGATTGTATTGAGTTCAATCGGTAGACAAAAAGGCGTACAAGGAGATGCTTTGCATGTAAAGAAGTCCTTGAATATTTGTAAGAACCAAATGATTATGAGTTGGCATTGATAACCTTATAACTCGTGTCTTAGCTTGTCCCTTGCCTCGAGTGATTTCCTGGGATAGCTATAAAGTCATGAATTTCGTCGTAACGTTGCAAAGCCTGCCTAATTCTTTGCATAGTTTCATGAGTTCTGTGCCAGTGTGGTAGTTGGTGCTGGCCCCGGATCTAATGCACATGTTAGTATTGTTTATACTGATGAAGCCCTGTCCTTTCATTATCTCTATGGGACCGCTTACAGTTTCATAACCACATCCCACCAATCACAAAAGCTTTTGCCCACTTTCATTTTGTTAAAGTGTCATAGAAGTTAATGGAATAATATTCATTTATAAGTATAGCTTTATACAATATTGACATGATGATTCAGTCATCACCTGCCGTCCTACGTAATGCCCTGCTTTAATTTCCTATGAAAATTAATCGGAATGACTACATTGGAATTCCTTAGAAAAGTTTAGGATTCAGTTGATAATATTGAAAAGTTTATGACTGAATCAACATTTGTACAATAAGTTTAAGACTGATTGGACAAGTTCACATATAAATTAAATCTAATAGTCACTTCCACCCTCTCTCTAATGTTGCCAAGTTCTTATGTTAGCAATTTTTATCACACACCTTGCAGATGCAAGGTATAAGAACATAATGGAGTGGAAGAAACGAAGACTCCAAATTTGACCAGTAAAAACTACAAGAAATCAAATCCATAATCGAAAGGGACAACAAGCCATGTCAAGAGTAAGCAGGAGAGAATTGAAGTTTACAACTCAAAAGTTGACAAAAGCTAAGCTCAAAGCTCCAGCCAATAGTCAAATAAAAGCTTCTCTTCTGGCTAAAGCTTAGAAAATTCGTCTCCAACCAATATTCAAATGAAAGCATCTCTTCTGACCATAGCTTAGAATATTTGTAAAAGAAGATACTTCGTATGTTACGATCAAGGTCAAATCAGTTGAGATCACATTCAGAAATGACGATGGTTTTGTGTTGCATGCCTACACGAAGACGTTTGACAATCGTTATCGTCATTTTATTATTTATTTATTTATTTATTTTACTATAGCTAACTTCGATAAGTGAGGTTTTTTAACTTATGTACGCGGGAGTGTTGGGACGGCGGTGTCGGGATGGCAGTGTCGATTGTTGTTGATCGATCAAGCTGAATAGGAGAGTCTTGGACAAGGGAGAATCGAAGTCTACAGCTCAAAAGTTGACAAATGCTAAGCTCAAAGCTCCAACCAACATTCAAATAAAAATCACTTCTCGCTATAGCTTAGAAAATTTGTCTCCAACCAATATTCATATAAACCATCTCTTTTGGCCATATCTTAGAAAATTTGGCCGCCGGCATTAATGTGAACGTTAGTTGACATCGATCATTCAGCCGACATTGACATGGATATTTTTTAATATTATTTTATCTTTTGGAATTTTTCATCTTTTTATTTTATCTTTTCTTTTTCCTTTTTTTATTTGTTTCTTTTTTCCCCTCCATCCTCCTTCTTTTGGCCAATCACTAGATCAAGCTGACTGGCCAGAGGCAAGGGCAGGTCACTGGACTGAGGCTACCTCGACGGGGCAAGGTGAGTTTACCTCATTGTTATTGGACAAGGGCAAGCTCGACCTCACTGTTGCTAGGCAAGGGCAAGGTTGAGCTCACCCCTTGCTAGTGGTTGGGTGAGCTTGCCCTCACCCATTGACAATGAGAGGAGCTCGCCCTACCCCAACCAGCTCACCTCGGTTCGGTGATCCTCCCTAACCCCCGAACAATTGCCTCGGTCCGATGACCAACCGGACGAAGGAGGAGGATGGAGGGAAAAAAAGGGAAAAATAAAATAAATAAACAAATTCGAAAAATAAATTATTATTAAAAAATTATCTACATCGCGTCGGTTGGACAATACGGGCGCGTTTGGTTACGTTTCGGTTCAAAAATTGTTCCGGTGAATAGAAATAGAAAAAACTATTTTTGTTCCTGAGAACAATTTTTAATAGAAAAAGGCGTTTGGTAACTGTACAAAATTTATGTTCTTGAAATAGAAAAAAAAAAAACAGAAACACATTTGGTAAACTTGTATAATTTTTTTGTTTCTTTTAATTTTTCAATATTTTTATTTTTATTTTTTCCTTTTTTATTTTTTATTTTTCTTCTTTTGGTCGGTAGTCTCTCCCACCACGACAAGGCTTGTCGGCCCCGGCGAGGCCGAGCCTCATCATGGTTGGGCGAGGCTTGGCCTCACCTTAGCTAGGCGAGCTTGGGCCTTGCCGATGGCTTGGCAAGCTCGCCCTCGCTAGATCTGGGCCAGCCCAAGCTCGCCCAACCAACGCGAGGCCGAGCCTCACAGGGGGCTGACAAGGTCACTAGCCCTCGACGGCTGGTCGCCAGCCATGGCCGAGGCCCGTGACCGGCCAAAGAAAAAAGAAGAAGAAAATAGGAGAGAGAAAATTGTTTCTCGGAAGTGATCCTGGGAACAAAAAACAAGTTTTTCATGTTTCTTGTTTCTATTTCCAAGAACAAAAAAATAGATTTTTTGTTCCCGGGAACAAAAGTGTAAACAAACACGTTTTTGTTACACGTTTATGTTCTTTTTTTATTCCCCGAAACAAAAGAACAAAAATCGTGTTTCAGGAAACAGAAACAAAATGTAAACAAACAAGCCTTAAGCCAAACTTGGCTGGATGAATTGAATTGACACAATTACAAAGGTTTAAAACTTAATTGACCAAAAAAATAAATTTATGACTGAATTAATATAATTGCAATAGGTTTGGAACTTTTTTGGTAATTCTCCCATCAAATTCAGAATTGAGGTCAAATCAATTGAGATCACATTCATAAATGACGATGGTTTCATGCTGCATACCTATACAAAGACATTACATTCATAAATAGGCACTCTGATGCTCAAGTCAATGTGGTGTGAGAGAAGAAGAGAGAGCTTGAATGTGAGCACAAGGGATTTCATGTGTTGGCTAGACAAACACGGAGGAATTGAAGATGCCTGATTCAACCTCTTAAAAGGGAACTATCACAAAGCATAGTTTCTCTCGATGATAACATAAGATATGTACGGTTCTTGCAAAAGATACACAGTACACACACGCATTCAACATCGAAGACTAAATCACACTCTCTCAATAGATTCAAAAGGCAGGAGTGAATGGAAGAGTGGAACATTAGAAAACTCACTTGGAGGTGGAGCCAGAGCCAAGATTGGAGGACATGGACTTGGGAGATCTTTGGCTGGGATTGGCGATCGAAGACAAATTAAAGGAAGGTGACTTCATGGGTTTAGATGTGAGAAATGTACTGAGTTGGACAGCCATTTGCTCTTTTGTTGATTTGCCAACGGGATGAGTAGCTTCTTGATTGCTTATTTTTCTCTTTGAGGATGAGACTCCACGAAGATGATTTTTAGCAAATTCCGGGTGGGTCTTAGTGTAGGGGAATGTGATGGACATGAAGAGAAATCAAGCTGGAATCTCACATTGAGCTAAGCATATACCTATCCAGGTGCTTTACAAAGTCAATACGCATGCTACTTGGAGATTTGTCGAGCGTCCATTCCTAAAACCTCGTAATCTCGTGATATGACAATTTTAATATTGAAATCTAATATTTTAACTAAGATAAAATTGCATAAAAATTAAGGACTGATTTGGCCTTAATAAAAAATGATTTTCACATCGTCTAGGTATTATTATTGTTTGCATCTCCATTGGCCCGACCCGATCGTCCCTTACTTGTTCTTCCACCTCACGCTACCGAGGACGGAAAGGATGCGATAGCGGGGAGAGCAGGCGGGGCGGAGCAGAGCAGCAAGGCCAGCGCCGCCCGGCCAGGGATGTGATGGCGGGCAGCTGGCAGTATGTATGGTCACTAGAAAGCCCGCCTTCCCCATGTGAATGACGACAGGCCATTCGGCTCTAAAAAACACCGAGGTGCTCGAAGGAGGAGAGAGAGGAGGCGATCGGGCCCGAAGGAGAGATAGGGAGAGTAAGAGCGAGCGTCCGATGAACACCGCGTGGATCAATCGCCGCCGCATGGTCCCCAAGCCAAAACGGTACCCCCTCCCCCCAGTTCCTCTATCTTCTGCCCTGTTTTCCGGGCGCGTTGGACTGGAGACCGTGGCCGTCCGGCTCATGCGAGCTCCGGCCACCTGCCGTTCCTTGTGTGGTTGCTGTGCGTGTCCCGGTTCGTCTGTCGAGGGTCCTGACATCAATTCCAATCCGATTTGAGCCGAGAACCTCTTGTTCCAGTGCGCGCTCCACTTGTTTGACAAAATGCCCCAACGAGATCTGGTTTTATTTTCATCATTTTGGGCCAGAATCAAGTTGCCCGAACGTCGTCTTGTTGAGCCAAAGTCCTCACGAGATGGTCGGCGATCCAAGTGTTAACTGTTCGGTTTTTTCGCTCTCGTTCGCTGCCGCCATTTTTGTTTATGTGCGGCTGAGGATGCCAGCGGCATTTACGCCGGCCGGAGGACGGCAACTCAGGTGGAGGTTGGACCTTCGACTTGGGCTTGTTGAGGCAACGCTGGAGGGCGTGTAGCTCAGCCAAGGCGAGCACGCCGCCTGCGGCGATGTGCTGCTGGAGGTAGGCGCAAGTCGAGACTGGCCGAGCCGGATTAGTCGGGTCAGATCGCGGGTCAGTTCTGACCCCCTTTTTTAGGATACTAGAGCTAGGGTTTTTGTTTGGATAAAAGCCATAAAAAAAACTCTAAATTATGTCCAAAAACCCTTAAAGTTTTACCTAAAAAATCCCAAACTTTACTAAAATATCTTAAATTTTACTATGACACATTTATTTCAAACTTATATAATGTAATATATTTTATCCCGAATTTATCTCAAACTTTTCCTTTGTGATACGACAATTCTTAATTTTTTATGACACTAAAATATAAATCTGGGATTGGGATTTTTTATTTTACAAAATTAAAGTTTAGGATTTTGGTATTACACAATTAATATTTGGGCTTTTTTGGTGTCAGGAAAAGTTTGGATAATGCGTCATGTGGATATGTCACAACAAAGTTTGAAGTAAATGTGTAAAGTTATGAGGTTTTCTGATGACTTTTTCCCTTTTTATTTTGATAGGCCAGATTTGGGTCAGCTTAAGATGTGGGCTGGGATTTGTCTTGTTTAAAAATGGGCGTAGAGTTTTTAAAAGGGTTCTGGGCCAGGCCCGCATTTCAGACCCAATCGGGCCAAGGGCTAGCAACCAAAGTGGCCCTAACCTGGGAATCCAACATGGTCGTTCTTTTTTTAAAATATATTATCTTAATATAAAAAAATTCTTTAAAATCATTAAAAAAACTCAGAAAAAAATGAGAAAAATCCCAAAAATAAATGAAATTTTCCGCAAATGCTTGAAAATCCAAAAAACCCTTAGGTTTAAACAAGGTTAGTTTACATTTTCCAAAAATGCTTGAAAATGCCCGAAAGAATATTTGTAATCTCCACAAATCCATAGAAAATCCTTAAAATTCTGAAGAACCTTAGGTTTAAACACGATTAGGTATCAAAAAGATATTAGTTGATTAACTTGTATAATTAAATCTCCGATCCTAATTTCTTTGATTGCGTAAGAGTGAGATATTTCTTCCAATATTTTACTTGAATTTCTAATTAATCCATCCCAAATTGATTAGAGGCGTTTCATATTTGAAATCGACTTATAAGTTGAAAACTTCAATAATAAGTCATGAATTGATGGACTTAAAAGAGCCCAAATTAAACATAATACTTAGCAAATCATTAGCCTCTGTTGCGCTAGCGCATAGGGTTTCATGCCACAACCTCATGCTCAAGTTGCCATGGCTACTACTAGTTCGAGTTCAAGCTGGCAACTTTAGGCTCAAGCTTGAACTCCGTGGCCCTGGAAGCTAGAGACTCCATATTGAGCGTCCATGTTCTCAAGTTTCTCAATCCAACATGCCATGGGCAAGAGTTCAAAGCTGGGGCCACCATTGCCACGAGCTTGCGGCTTAGCTCAAAACTTGCGCGGCTACGGCTACCCAAAGCGTTGGGTTTGAGGTCGAGCTCTAGCCATGGTGAATGCAAAAGAAAAGAAGAAAAGCAAGTGTGACACGATACACGTGCATGTTTTGGTCATTTGCCTGATTTTCAAGACACTGCATACAAGCAACGGTCCCACCAAAATTCCCACAATTAAAGAAATGTTGCCCAGACTTGATTGACCATTAATTCGATCTCTAACAAGCATTGATCCGTTGAGTTCCGTGATCCAGCGATTGTGAATGTACGTGGTCCATGAGTCTTTCTCTAGCAGTAATACTAGAAAACAAAAATTACAATCATCATCATCATCGATAAATAATCACGACATTAACAATGACAATTATCATGCACATGGTCCGTGAGTCATTCTCTAATAGTAATACTAAAAAAAAAAAATACATATAAAATGAATATTCAAATGTGGAACAATTTTTTGTATTTTTGTTGGTTTTTGTCTTCGAGCGATATTTCATAATATCGATGATAATTGTATAATCCGAAACCACTAGTCTGAATTTTTTATTTTTTTTCTTTAGTAGATCTTGGAATCATCCTCAAAACCTATGACATGGTAGATTTCTAGTTACAAGGTATGCAAGGTATGTTCTAGATTTCAAAAAATGAGGAACTTGCACCAAACGCCCACCCTTACACATGCCCATGTAGTTTCATCATCACATGTGGAGTGAGGTCCACTCTAGTCAAGTTGAACGTGAGACACGTGTAAGGTGGAGGCTCCACCTCGTCTCGGCTTGTGATACTAAGATTCATGCCAGAATTGTTTAAGAGATGGCCGGCAGCAACAAAACCTTCTAAAAACATGAAGACTTTGCGAGGAGCAATGCGCAGGTCTCTTTCCTATTAGCTCTGAAAGCACAATTTCTCATATTATAGAATGACATCCTTTTCAATTTCTTATATACTCGTCTCCTCTAAAAAGGGATAAAGCAAATCGGCTGACTCTCATGCATTTGATGATAAGTGTATAATTTCGAAATTACTAGTCTGAGCTACTTTTTTAGTAAATTTTGGAAATAACAAAGTAGATTCCCGATAATAAGGTATGCAAAGTAGATTTTAGGTTTTAAAGAATGAGAAACTTGTTTGAACCGCTCACCCCTACACATGCCCATGCAGTTTCATCGTCACATGTGAAGTGGGGTCCACTCTAGTCGAGTTGAATGCGCTATACATGTACGGTGGAGGCTCCACCTCACCTCGGCTTATAATACTGAGATTCGTGGGAGACTAGTTTAAGAGATAGCGGGCAACAGCAAAACCTTCTAGAAACATAACAAGAGACGGCTGGTAATAGCAAAACCTTTTAGAAACATGAAGACTTTGCGAGGAGCAATGCGCGGGTCTCTTTCCTGACCGCTTCGAAAGTGCAATTCCTCTGGTTATAGAACGACATCCCTTTCAATTTCTTACGTATTAATCTCCTCCAAAAAGAGACAAAGCAAACCGTCTCACTCCCAAGCATCTTTGCCAAACCAAAACGTTGGCCTCAACCTCGCCCTCTATTTCATCGCCCACCCGGTTTTCACTTTTTTAAACTTCGAATCTTGTTGAGTTTCAGAGCCATTCTTCTTGCAAATGGGGCTCGCTCACTTGCTGCTCTTATCGCTCTCCCTCTTCCACGTCCGTGGGTCGTGTGCTGCGGCGCTCAAATCCGAGCCCGAGCTCAAGTCTTTGACCCAAGACTTGCTGGAATCGGCCAAGGACCCGGAGTTCTTCCGGTGGATGCGGGACATCAGAAGGAGGATCCACAAGCACCCGGAGCTCGGGTTCAAAGAGCACCGGACGAGTCAACTCATTAGGGACGAGCTCGACTCGCTCGGGATCAAGTACAAGTGGCCCGTCGCCAAGACTGGCGTCGTCGCTTTCATGGGGTCCGGAAAGAAGCCCGTGTTCGCTCTCAGAGCCAACATGGATGCTCTACCATTGCAGGTGATCAATCTTTAATAACATAGAACATTGAGATTTTGGGATTTCACGTCACATTGTTCAGAAGCCCAAGAAGTTTCTGTCAGTGTAAAGGGTTTTGGGTTATGTAGAAAACGGAGGTGAAGTGCTTGTTCTTTGATAGGAGTGAATGCCTGTCAACTGTGGGCAAGTACTTGAGTAAAAGTAATTAAGCGGTGATGTTTGATAGCAGAAACGGGGCCATCGGTTTCGGGTATAGGCGGGCCTAATGTGATTGATTTATCTGTAAAAATTACGGGTAAGCCTAGAGTAGAGGCAGATATTTGCCAACATTTAGGATCCATTCGTTTTGCGGAAAATTGACCATTTTCGAAAAATATTTTCCTAGAAGTCATTTTCCAGAAAAATGACAATATTTTCTGGTGTTCGGCTAAAACTAAAAATGTTTCGAAAAATATTTTCTGGTGTTCGGTAAGGAAAATATTTTCTAAGACTTCACCACTTAGGCATGCATCACTTACTGGCCTATAAATCCATCAAATATAAACTTGCCTTTAAATCCAAGCAAATTTGTTTCATATTTTTGTTTCCTCATTGTCACAAAACGCTCATATACTCTAAAAAATGTTCGTATAAATTTTAAAAAGAAGCAAAGGAAAAAAGAAAAAAGAAGCAAAGCATGTAGAGTCATTTGCTTGAATAATGTACAACTGCAAGATAGAGTAAATAAAGAAAAGGATAAGCAAGAGTGTAGAGCGTGAGCTCGAGATCGACGAGCTCAAGGTTCGCCTGGCAACGGGTGATAACTAGCCAAGAAAGAAGAAGATGGGAAACAAAGAAAAGGAAAAGAAAAAAAAGAACAAGAAAAAAAGAAAAGAAATTAAAAAGAAAGAGGAAATTAAAAATAATTCGAATTAAAAAAAAAAAAGAAAATTAAAAAAATAATTCGAATGAAAAAAAAAAAAAGAAGAAGAAGAAATGGGAGGAGGAAGTGAGGATTTGTAGAGGTGTGAGATAAGAGAGATTAAAAGATGCAAATGTTTTCTTTTCAAAAGTGGAAAACATTTTCCCCTAATTTAGAAGACTTTTTTCCTTTCATAAAAATATTTTCCCCAAGGAATTCATTTTCCGTGAAACGAATGCTGGAAAATCCGGAAAACGTTTTCCCGTAAATTATTTTCCGCGAAACGAACGGAGCCTCAGTATTTTGAAGGAGGGTGTTTTGAAATTTCATGTCAATCATGAGTGAATGCAGAGTTGTTCTTGTTTCAATTCCTTGCTGTCTTTATAATATGCATTGATGATCACATGAAGGAACTAGTGGAGTGGGATCACAAGAGCAAGATTGACGGGAAAATGCATGCCTGTGGTCACGATAGCCATGTAGCTATGCTACTCGGAGCAGCTAAATTGCTCAAAGAGAGGGAAAATCAGATCAAGGTACTTCTCATCTCACCCCCTATCTCAAACTTAGACGCTAAAGCGGCTGGCATTTTTCACCTTCAAGACAATTTATGCATTTTAATTGTGCCGTAAATTCTTAAGGGAACCATAAAGCTTGTATTCCAGCCTGGAGAAGAAGGTTACTCCGGTGCTTATTACATGTTGCAAGATGGAGTTCTCAATGACCTCGACGGAATCCTCAGCATCCATGTTCTGCCTCATGTTCCGACAGGGTTCCTAGCTTCCAGGCCTGGCCCGATGCTTGCAGGTGCTGGGGTGTTCTCAGCTACTATTCAGGGGAAAGGGGGGCATGCAGCACTTCCGCATCACAATATAGACCCCATTGTTGCAGCTTCATCTGCAATCCTCAGTCTTCAGCAAATTGTATCAAGAGAGACCGATCCTCTTGAGGGAAAGGTAGTTTCCTTCTTGTCCATTTTATTCATTATCTTAAGCATCTAGAGGTTGGATGGGAACATGATTATGCATGTGCACATGACTGCAATCATACAAGAGTCTGACATCTGCAGCAATTTTATATCCCTGCCAAACTTGTCATCCGAAGATACTTTTTGTTGTTTGTTAACCATGCATTGTACTCTCAGAATAGGGAAACAGAAGGCCTAAATCTTGTTTGAAGTTATCATTGTAGAATGCCAAACTCCTCTCCATGAAATTTCTTATTCCTTAGTGCCCAAATGCGACAGATCGTTGTGTATGAACTTCCTTGGCGAAATGTGTATCTGACCAATGAATTTTCCAGTGTCTTTTCTAGTTGCATGTTATGGTCTAGCTTTAGCATCAGCATCACTCAAAATGCCGTACTTTAAATGGACAGGTGGTGACGGTTGGGTACATCGAAGGAGGCCATACTGCTAATGTGATTCCTGAGTCTGTGAAATTTGCAGGAACCTTTAGAAGTTTGAGTTCCAGTGGTCTCTTATCCCTTCAGAAGAGGATAAAAGAGGTAAGTCGATGAATTCATCAGCCGGTCTTTTACTTTTGAGGTTGTTGCTTTTCTTATTCTTGCAAATAATTTGTGTTACAATTACAGGTCATAGAAATGCAAGCGGCTGATCACAGATGTAAAGCTGTGGTGGACTTCGGGGAGGACGAAGTGCCTCTTTACCCTGTAATGGCTAATGACGAAGTCCTATATGAACACACAAAAAGGGTTGGAGAGATCCTGCTCGGTGAAGGCAAAGTACAGCTTATGCCTGTGACAATGGCATCTGAGGACTTCAGCTACTTCGCTGACAAGACCGCTTCTTTGATTTTCTTGGTGGGAATACAGAATGAGACCCTAAAATCACATCATGCTGCACTCGCCGTACTTCTTTGTCGACGAGAGGCTTTACCCATTGGTGCGGCTCTTCATTCAGCTGTTGCGATATCGTATTTGGATGAGCACATGGAAGCCAAAAGTGCGTGTCCTAAGTATGGTTACCCTTAAGTCTCAACCTGTGTAATATAGTTTTAAAGGGTAACCCTTAACATCTCTGGCCAGTGTATTTGACCAGAGATTCCCCGAGTCGCTGGCCAGTCTGCAGGTTTGTTGCCTTAACAAAAGGCGTGGGATCTTGATCTCCCAATCGCCATGAATAAATAGATATGTGTATATTAAGAAGCAGTATGGAGTATTGCATTCGCAAAAAACTGCTTTGACTTGCTTTCACAATCGTATATGCAATGGTCTTCGAATCCAGTTCAATAGTAATCCCGGACAAAGCCAGCTCTCGTGCAAATCATGCCAATGACTGACCTTGAACAGAAGATGAATCCTCTTTTCCAATATCCTCCTTCATCAAGTAAGAATCTTCTTGCTGCAGCCAACCCCGTCTAGATTTCAGAGCAAACTCAAGGCACATTCAAGCTTAACTTCTATGAGAAATTTCGATGAGAATCTACATTATATATATGATTTTTTAAACGTAACTCTTTCTAAATTTAAAAGATACTTCTTATTTTTGGGTTTGTTAGTCAATCTTATTTTACATGATTGCTCCCAAAGATGGTTTCATTCCAAATTCTTTTCGATAAATGTCTAATGAACTTATGGCTCAAAGCTCTTGCCAAAATTTGGAGTTTGGATGGAGCTCGGAGATCGGATGGGTCGGTGACCTGTTTGGAGGTGCCCGTGGTGCATGGAGGCTCATTTATGGCATAATGATGATGATGATAATAAAAGCCAAATTTAGGAAAAATTAATTGAGATATACTTGTTAAGTTCAACGGACCGGCCCCTAATGTGCTCTTCACCCGTGTTTAAGTTGCCACCTATTTTGTCTAGTTAGTGTTTTTCAGCGCAATTGGGTGTGGTTAGAGCCGGGCTTATTAGTTTTGTTTGGGTGCGAGTGGATCTGTGTGATTTCGAGTTGATTTGGGACGGTTTCGTGGCTGAGTTGGGGCTCAGGCCACGTTTCGCAGCCTTGACACGGCTCGTGATACATGGTGGTGGTGGTCAGGAGCGAGGCCAATCGAGGCATGGAGTGATCGAGTCTTAAGGTGGTCCTAATCTGTGCATCCGTTGAGGATGTTCCCTTAGGCAACGCGAAAAAGGGAAGAAATGAAACAAGCAAGGAAAGAAGTGACGCTGTTGTTTAAGGAGGAGGGAGAGGGACGGGTTCAAATTAATTAAGTAGCCCTCAATTCATTATTTTCTATTAAGTACACGATGCCATAAATCTTTTGAAGCCATACCATAGAATAGCTTTTATAATATCTTTCAAGCAAAATTACATGGTAATCTTTTTAAGTCAGTTATGATAAGGAATGTTCTTTTCCCTCTTTCTTTTCTAATTTCTCTTTTCTCTCTGTTAGCAAGAATTCTTGCTCTAATTTGTACAATTCAATTTTCTATTTTGTTGCAGGGATTTACACAAAAAAAAAAAATCAAACACTGAGATATGGGTTGCCACAAATTAATTTAAAGTTGATCACTAACAAGAAAGCATGCAGGATCACCCATGAGAAGAGGCTGAAGGGCCTTATGAAGAAGGCCCAAGAGTGATCCACCTAGTGCGGCGTAGACATGTGCATTATCATCTACTGCCTGCGGGGTCCGCCGTCGCCACTGAACCCAAGGTCTGGCTCACGAGTCCCGAGAGACCTCACAGCTAAAAGGGTTGCGTGAGGGCGGTGAGGGCGTGGCTCACAGATGAAGGCGGGGGTGATGATGACGGCAGCACACAGCTTGGCACGTGACGAACGGTGGACAATGGCGCAACAAGGTGAGATCCAAGAGGAAAGAGGGAGAAATGGGTTTGGGGGTTGAACCGAGTGAGAGAGGGTGAGAGAAATGGAGGCGCTCGGTTGAGAGAATGAGGGAGGGAGGGGGAGAGAGGGAGAGAGAGGGAGAGAAGGAGAGACGCCGGTGGTGAGAGAGATTGGGGGAAAGAGAGAGAATGAGAGATAATGAAAGAGATGAGAGAATAAGAGAGGGGAATGAGCAATCATAAAGTGCAATTTCTCTAATTTCCTCACAACCAAGCCTTTACTTGGCTAAGAATGCTCATGAAGATTAGATATCCAAACTCGTTAATGTTTGGATTTGGCACATGCTTGAAATAGGGGGTAGGTGAGGTAGAATGGGCTCGGGTGATGTCATCCTCTCTCTCCCCTCTTGCTTGGGCACCACTCCTGCTTCTTCATGCCCATTATTTTTATCTCATTAGCTGTAGGCTTCTAGAAGAGGCAAAATACTAATTACATTCAACCATTTCTCTATTTATGCATATGGGCTTATTAATGTGCAAGCTTACAAAGGTCCAAAATGCGCCCAATTATTTTAATGGGCCCCTTTGGGCCGGCCATGGATAATGTGAGCACCAATGGGCCCGTTCGTGGGCTTGGGCCCATGTGGCTCCTTGTTCACGGCCTGTTTCCACTTTTCTAAAATTTCGTGATCTGTCGATGAAAAATTAAGTTTTCGTTCCAAAGTGGCATTCTTCGCTTTTCTATAGCTTGTCGATCATTGTCGTAATCCTATTCCGTAAATTGGGGTTGGATTGAAGATGTCATAGCTCTTTGCCCCTTAAGAAATTTCGTCTTTGAAATTTGCAGAATTACTTATTTCTTCAAACAAATAAGGATATTAATGTCTCATTATGTCCTCACTTTTCCAAGTCACTCCATCGGTGCCATGATGTTGCTAAATGACTTTGACTAAAAGAATAACCTTGTTGTGTAGCACCCGCTGCCTTCTATTAACGACCTGCACTAGTTGCTCAATGTACAACACTTTATCGTCAATTTCAATCTCCATATAACTAAGCACGTCCATTGGGTCTGGTTCATATTTCCTCAATATGGACGTGTGAAACATATTATGAACCTGAGTAAGATTGGGTGGCAATTCTAAGCGATAGGCCAAACTCCCTATTCATTCTAGAATCTTAAAGGATCCAACGAACTTGGGGCTCAAATTCCCTTTCTTGCTAAAACGTGACGTTTCTCTCATTGGCGACATCTTAAGAAATATGTAGTCACCTACTTGAAACTCTAGAGGCCTTCGTTGTTTATCCGCATAACTTTTCTGGCAACTTTAGGCTATCTTTAGCCTTTCCCTAATAACCTCAACTGCATTTGCAGACTGTTGAACTAGCTCGGGTTTGGTAATTTTCTTTTCTCCAACTTTATCCCAACATATAAGGTTTTATTGGCATAATCGTATAATGCTTCGAACAGTGCCATTCCAATGCTTTGCCTGTAGCTATTGTTGTATGCGAACTCAACGGGGTATATTTGATCTTCCCATCCTCATTTGAAATCCATGATGCAAGTTCGCAATATATCCTCAATGGTCTGAATAGTCCTCTCAAATTGACCATCCTTCTATAGATGATAAATTGTGCTAAACCATAGATTTGTCCCTATGACAATCTGCAAGCTTTTCCAAAATGTTGCGATGAACTTGGGATATCGATCCAAAGTGATTGTCACAGGCACTCCATGCAAATGAATTATTTGTCGCATATACTATGACATCCAAGAATGTTACCTGACACGAATATCCTATATTATTAATCTCTTTTAGTATGCAAAAGCGAAATCAAACATTTGCGAGTATTCTTTTAGCGATTAAAGCCTCACAATTATAATAAACATAATTCTGCTTCTTTTGTTTTTATCACATGTGAGTTCACAACTTCATTACATTTCGAGCAAAAGATAGAAGTTTGGGTAGGGGTAGGGAGACCTATATCCAGACTATTCTATACTTTCAAAATTTTGCCTATACAAATGTCACAAACTAGGTCATGGGTCAATAACTTCTCCTTTTGCCCAGAATGAGGCAGAAAGAAGCATAACAAACATGCAATAAGTCATCAAGACAAAGATGGCAGAATGTCCAATTCTAACTATTTAGAATGAGGCAGAAAGAGGCAAAACGAACATGCAATGGATTACCAAGACAAAAATGGCAGAATGACCAAATTCTAATTATCTAGAATGAGATAGAAAGAGGCAGAATAAACATACAATGGATTATCAAGACAAATATAGCATAATGACCATATTTCAACTGGCTAGAATGAGGTAGAAAGAAGTAGAACGAGCATGCAATGAGTTATCAAGACAAATATAGCAAAATGAGCACATTTTGACTATCCAAAATCACACAGAACGAACCAAAGCGAAGCAGAACGAACTTGCAAGAAGTTATCAAGCCATTTAACAACCACCATACTCACATCAAGACTTCACCTCTTACCCAACCAACTAAGATAGAAGTAACTAAGTAGATTTAAGCTAACTTAACAATAGAAATTTCACTTACCTTGAATGAACACAAATTGCAAATCGCTAATTGTCTTGACAACCCTAATTGCACTTGAATATGAAGCTTTACTCTCCAAATTCTTGGATTGAAAAGTGTAAAGTAACATATGTAGCTTCTGTTTAGGTCTTTGGAAGGAACGAAAATTGGGTTATTTGGCAAGATCAAATGAGTTTTGTTAAAATTAATTAAGATAATTTAATTTCTTGCAATGCTAAGTGTAAATTTGCATGTTAATCTTCAGCTTGATGTGGCAATAATTCAAAGCAATGCCCTTGCAAATGGTCAATGAAAATGCATGATAAGAAATGACTCATTTGGGGAAAATTCATGATTTAATTCTTGGTGTCAAAATTAGTAATAAAATATGGTTTGTTGGAGACATATGACCATGCAATATATGATATAAAGACAAGTGGCACTTAAAAATTTAAATTAATAAATTTTTGCAAGGTAAACATAATAGGTTATGTAGGCTTCTTCCCACAACCTTCATTAGCATAGATTAACCACTATTATTAATAATTAACTAGGTTTACACACTTTACAACACCCATCAACCATTAAGACAACAATAATTTAATTAATACCGTTATGTTATTAGCACACACATAATTTGATTCACATGTCGAACCCGAAATGATTTACGTTCACAAAAATTATTGGCCACATCCCATGAAATTTACGAATTTGATTAAAGTCTCCGTGTGCTTGTTTGAATACTAAGACAAATAATTCTTAACTTACAATCTAAGTATCATTATCATAACACGAATTTCCAAATATTACATAATTATAAATACGAAAATTCCGGATGTCACATATACAACTCAGCATACCTATCCATGACAAAGTCTTTTCGTACCGCAATGAAATGAGCTAACTTGGCCAATTTGTCGACTATGACCCCAATGGAATCGTTACCTTTTTGGCCCTTGGTAGTCCATCACAAAGTCCATCGTGATATACTCCCATTTCCACTCTGGGATTTCGAGGGGTCGCATTAGTCCACCAGGTTTGCAATATTGTGTTTTAACTTGTTGGCATGTCAAGCACTTAGCCACGTGCTTGGTGACGTATGTTTTCATGCCATTGTACCAATTTAACTCTTAGGATTGCCACAATGACTTTTGGAATTTTATATGTCATGACCCCTATCATGACCTAAATTCTGGGTGCACAACCTAAAATTAGGCTAATGGACTACTAAGTTTTAAACTTAGCTCGAGCTCTCCTAAGCCCATACCAATTCGCGACTTAGGTTTCTATTTTTTAACATGCAAATGAATTTTATCTAAGAGTCGCCACTAATTAGTTTATAGTAGGTCAATTAGACATCTAAGTAAAATAACGGGAGAATTATTTTACTCCTATAAACCAGAGACTTTAGGTATAGGGACTTGGTTATGCTAGATTTCTCTAATACCCTTTTGGTACCATTTTTTTTACTTTTAAAAAAGTTTTTTGCAGGTAGTTTTGATTTATTTTAACCTAAATTACTATCATGCAATAGGGTGATCACACGGGTGCTCAATCATTATTAAACACTTAATGAATCAAACAAATTGCATCAAAAGAATTAAACACATAAAGCAAGCAATTTTTTTTTTTTTTTTTGGGTTTTCTTTTATCTCAAAATTAAAACATGCACTTTAACTACATGATCTAATTTTACTAACAAGCTATTATAAATTAAATGAACTTAACATGCAAACTAATTGACAAGCATTTAATATTTTTTTTTTCATTAAAATTCATAATAAAAATCTAATTAAACTATCTAAAAAAGAATAATTTTCTAATATGTTTTAGGGATTAATTTGACTTAAACCCTATCCTATCTTAGAAAACTATTTTTTAAGGAAAATGAAATTACTAAATGTGCCTTCATTACTTAAGATCTACCTAAAAAATTTCAATCCTAATCTATTCCAAAAATTATCTAAAAGTGCAATCCTAAAAATGCAATCCTCATTTACTAAACCAACACACTCCGATGCAAGATTTGATTTTTGATTTTTTTGATTTTTTTTTAAACAAGCAATTATCAAATAAACATTACACCTAACCAATCAAGATATTCAACAAATAAATGATTAAAACAATCGAAAAAATAATCCATGGCCTCACGAATTAAATTAATGATTATTTTAACCCTAAAGATCACAACATATAATAAAGTTCAAAATAATTAAAAATTTAATCCGAAGTCTTATGGAACAAATTAATAATTATAATGATTTAACAAGTAAAAATACTATCAAAATGCCCCAAAAATTAATATAATAAAAAAAATGATCTAACATCTCACGGATCAAATTAATAATTACAGTAATTTTGAGCAGAACCCCGTGGATAATGCCTAGAATATTCATAAATGAAAATCACCTTCCTGTACAATAATATTGAAACTTAAAAATAAACAAAATAAAGTAACATAAAATAAAGGAAAAGTAAAAGTAAAAATAAAAATAAGCTACCCAATGAAGAGGGCAAGGGTGGCGTCAACGGGGTAAGCACGAGCCGGACTAGCGGCGGGATGGGCGAGTAGGTTGCAGGTGATGGCGTGGTAAGCCTCAACGGATGGAGCGCTGTAGGCGTTGGCAGGGCAGCAGCTGCGTGCGGTTCGAGCTCGGAGCAACGACGGGGCCTGCAACAGAGGAGGGCTCTGGCGATGTTAGATGGCATGATGGTGCTAGCTCGAGCGGATGCAGCGGCACAGCATTGGGTTGTCAAGGGCGGAGGTCACTGGCGAGGGGTTTCAAACGGAGGCTAGCAGACGCGGTGACAACATTAGGTCATGGGCTGCTGGTTGTTGGGCAGCAATGGTAAGGTGGTGCTCAGGCGTTCGGGCAACAGCGAAGGTGAGTGAGCCAGCGGGTCGCTGGTTGTTAAGTGCCGTAGGTGGAGGCGTGGCGGAGGTGCAGTCGTGAGTGAGGCACGAGTAGCAAATCATGGGCCGACGGGCGAGGTGGAGGCTGGCCGTGGTGGAGGCTGGTCGTGGGCGTCGAATTGCAAGCGAGCTGCTGGCACAATCATCCGGCAGAGGCGCAGGCGGGGGCAGCGTTCGAGCAACACTGCAAGTGGAGGCGAGTAGATCGCTGCTTGCAGCGTCAAGCGGAGCGGAGGTGGCGTGGGTCGTCAAGCGCTGTTGGTGGAGGCAGAGTAGAGATGTCACGTTGGCGTCGGGGCTTCTGGCATCTGGCGCTGCTGGTGCGGGCACGGAGACGCGGAGGTCGTTGGGTGCGCAAAGCGGAGGTTGTCTGGGCGATGGCGAACGACGACGGCTGCGGAGGTGTAGTGCGGATGTGCGGTGTGGGCAGCAGATCGCGGGTAAGGAGCAGCATGGCTCAGGACGCTGACGGACGACGGACACGCCGAGGAAGAAGAACAATACTCTTCCCTCTTTTTTTTTTTCTTCTTTTTCTTGTTCTGACCTGTCACTTCCCTCGCAAACTTCTTCCTTTTGCTGACTTGACTTTTCTTCTTTCTTTCACGATTTTTTCTCTTTTCGAACTCTCTCCTCCCTTTGCACGAATTCTCTCCACTTTATTTATTATTTTTTTTCGG
The DNA here is from genome assembly GCA_014182405.2 of Eucalyptus sideroxylon. NCBI lineage: Eukaryota > Viridiplantae > Streptophyta > Magnoliopsida > Myrtales > Myrtaceae > Eucalyptus > Eucalyptus sideroxylon. The sequence continues at coordinate 24,202,813 of CM024558.2, read as the reverse complement.
TCTTCCCCCTGTCCCTATGGGCACGAAATTTGTGACTCTTTTTATAGTGATTCCAGACGGCCGCTTTCCATGGCAATTTTTGAGCTTCCATCTTCTGTTGCATTTATTTATGGCTGCATATCGGAGTGTGATTTCACAATCAACTCGATTTCGCTTCGATTCTTTCCATTTTATCAAAATTCTTACACTTTTGTTACCAAAAAAAAAAAAAAAAAAATCTTACACGTTATTCACCTGATTTCCTAAATCTTAATCCTCAACCGGAATTGCTTCCGCATTTACCAAGATTTGAATATTCTTTAGAATTTCCAATTTCCATGCACGATCAATCAAATTGATTTTCCCTTTTTTTCCTTTTATTTTTTTTGATGCGATTTTTTTTTTTATTTCCTTAGGTTGCCAAAATTAGGTGTCAACAGCTGCCCTTCTCTGAAGGTGAGCTCGTAGAGGTTGCCTTCAAAGATAAGTTGAGACCTAAATTTTGATCATGCACATGCACTGAATGGCTTTTTTTTTTTTTTTTTTTTTTTTTGTGAAAATGAATCCCATTTTGAAATGCAATTTATATGATGCATGGAAATGCTAATGCAGATAGTAAAGGAATCTATTCGGAATAACTTACCTTCAAGTAGGGTAGAGTAATTTGAGATAGTTGGTGTTACATGTCTAGTACTCGTATCTTTTTACGATCGCCTGAAATAGTAACATGGCTTTGTAAGGAGACTGCTTTTCTAGGACCCGTACCTTTCTACGGTCGCCCAGTATGGCAGTACTTGTTTGTCTAGGACCCGAACCTTTCTTCAGTCACCTTGACGAAAAAAATGTTTTTCCAGGACCCGTACCTTTCTATGGTCACCTGTTGGAGCACTAAGTGTAATGTCTAGGACCCGTACCATTCTACGGTTGCCTAAACAAGAAATCATTTTTCTAGGACCCGTACCTTTCTACGGCCGCCTGAATGAGATGTTAAGATTTTGGAACTTGAAATACCTAGATCCAGACTAAGATATAACGAGAAAGATCGAAAAACATTCACATCCAGAGTGAAATGTTTAGATGAAAATAATTAAGACATCCAGATCCAGACTGAGATGTCAAGATTTTGGAACTCAAAATACCTAGATCCAAACTAAGGTATAACGAGAAAGATCGAAAAACATTCACATTCAGAATGAAATGTTTACATGAAAATATTTTGTGACATTCAAATCCAAACTGAGATGTTAACAATGGATTAAAAGATTTTGGTGAAATCCACAAACTCTCAATTTCTGAAAAGGAACTTGGGCTATAGAAACACGCCGAGTCGATGAAAAGGACTCAAGGCTACGGAAGCACACTGGGTCGATGAAAGGGACTCTAGGCTACGAAAGCACGCTAGGTCAATATAAATGACACCGAGCTACGGAAGCACACCGGGTCGATGAAAAGGACTTTGGGCTATGAAAGCATGCCATGTCAACATAAAGGACACCGGGCTACGGAAGCATACCAGGTCGATGAAAGGGACTTTGGGCTACGAAAGCACGTCAGGTCAATATAAGGGACACCGGGCTACGGAAGCATGCCGGGTTGATGAATGAGATCTGGGCTACAAAAGCACGCCAGGTCAATATAAAGGACACCACAAAAATCTGTGTAAAATTGAAAAATAGCGGAGGTCCAGTAATTTCGAAAAGGGATAAGTGCTGCGGAAGTCCTAAAACTTGTCACGAAAATGCATTTGAGTCATAAAACTTGTCAAAATGTTTCATTTGAGTCCTAAAATTGATGCTTTTAGTTAGCCTTTTCCGTTAAAAATGCTGACGTGACATTTAAAATTAATTTTTATTTTCCACGTGGCTTTTTTAAATGATTTTTTTATTCATTTTTTAAAAATAGATTTAAAACCTAAAAAATTAGATTTATTCATTTTATCTTATTTTCAACCAAAAAAAAAAAAAGAAAAGTGAAAATTTATTTAAAAAGGAAAATAGTTCAATAAAAAAAAAAAAGGCAGCCTCGCCGAAGGTGCCAGCAACCCTCGCCAAGCTCGGGTGAGGGTGCCCAGATTTAGGCACGCTGGCCCTCGATCGGGGCCGGCAAGGGCCGAAGAGGCATCGCCCGGGGTGGGTGAGGGTCGCCGACCCTCGCCTAGGGCCGGCGAGGGCTGGCCACCCACGCTCGGGGCTGGCGACGGTTGTCGGCACCTCCGGTGAGGCTGCCATTTTTTTTTTTTTCTTAAACTATTTTTTAAAATAAATTTTCACTTTTTTTTTTAATTTTTAAATCTAATTTAAATATTAAAAAAATCGAAAAAGCCATGTGGAAAATAAAAATTAATTTTAAATGTCACATCAGCATTTTTAATGGAAAAGGCTAACGACGTCGATTTTAGGACTCAAATGAAACCTTTTGACAAGTTTTAGGACTTATTTGTAATTTTTGCAAGTTTTAGGACTCAAATGCACTTTCGCGACAAGTTTTAGGACTTCCACAGCACTTATCCCTTTCGAAAATCAAAGGTGGCAATCTTAGTTGGAAAAAGGAGGCATCCAAGTCAAGAAGCATTAATTGTCGGGCATCCTTATCTCCAAAGTTTCCAACTAGGTCTTAGGCTAGCTTGGACACTTCATCTCGACATTTAATAACTAGAAGCCAAATGTATTTAATTTACTTTTATCTTGTCCAAAAAAGCTTGACTTGCTCTCTCCTTCTTCCAATGGTTGTGTAGTCCCTTTCTTGGCCTCCAAGATCTCCTAATTAGGCTTAAGTGACCTCCTCATTAATGAACCAAAGTCCAAGTTTCAAACTTGTCTTCCAAGGCAAGAGCCTTTCATGTCAAGTGTCCACCCTTAGTTAATGTTCACTAATTAACTACAAGCCAAAGGCATTGAATGTGCCTTAAAAAAATATCTAAGTTTTGAAGGCCTTGTCATTAGGTAGGGATTAATCGAGTTTGATCGCGATTGACAACCTTATTTGGTCTGAGGTTCATGCCTAAGCCATGCCCAAACAAAGCCAGATGCAACCTGGCTTGATTGGCTAAGTCGAGTTCGAAATTCCCTTTATCGAGAAAATGGGTCACGCTTGGGTTTGCTAGCTAGGTCCTGGCTCGGTCGATCGGTCCTCTAGTCAGTTTGTGGGCTAGCCCGTGGGTCAGTTCTACTTGGCTAGTCCTGTGGTCAATCCTTGGGCCAATTGACCAGTCTTGTAGCCGATCCTATGACTAGTCCAAGATTCTACAGCACAAATCCTAGTCAGTTCGAAATTGAAACCACATCGATTTATTCAATCCATTGTTGATTATCGATTGTCATGTAATCGTGTGGAATCGATCCATTTATATCAACTCACAGTCACATGGGATCAGTTCATGGTTGTCCATGACCGGCATAACAACCAGGCGGAATCACCCGCGACCGATGCGATGACTGGACGGAATTGAGCCACAACCATCTGTCGATCCATGATGGTACGTGATCATCCCATGACCAATTCTTATGATCAAATAACCTTTTCATGGTTGAATATTCTATAACTAGACCTTGGGTTACCAATCCCTGAACGACCAATTAACTCATGATTGGCCTTTGGGCTGGCTCATGGCCAGGTCTCGCCTTTGACATACCGGGTTTTGGCCTACTAGTCAAGTTTAAAATATGGATCAAAATTGAGGATGTTACATTATAATTTAAAGAATGAGACACCTAGGCCTTGGATTAACCAAACTTTCCTAGAAAATGAGTGTGAACAAGTGTGAAAAACATGAAATGAAGATAATGAGTGTAGAAACTTATGTGTCCCAAATAATTAATGAAGGCGAGTGACTCATGACCTAAAGAAATGATAACAAGTAATCTTGTAAGTCAAGTAGGACGCCACCTCTCCTCCATAGACTTGCTACCTTGAGTTTCATAAGTTTTGACTTCCCAATTTTTTAAAACTGCTAGACCTTTCCCATTTTCCAATTTTATAGAGCTCTTTCTAGTTCGAATTTGGAGAAACTTCCTCTAGAAAGTTGTTCAAAACAACTTGGCATACAACATACTTAAATTTCATATTTTTCTAAGGTAAAATGGTTGGGACAAAGGCCTAATCATATACTATCTGGAATATGCCCGAAGTAGTAGAAACAGCAACCATATTGTCTTTTCGAATTTTTATAAAAAATTTCCTTTCGAATTTGGACATGCTTCTTTCATAAAAACTTTAGAGGACATCCATGCCTACAACATATTAAAATTTTAAAGTATTTTGTGAAGATTTAGATTTCAAAATGAGTCTTTCTCTACAGCCATTGAATATGCTCGACCCATGAATCGTTGGGTTATGTTCAGTAATTTGCTGCTCTTTCCACAGGCTGAATTAGGCTTATCTTCCTATGAAAAATATTATTTAAGATATTTTCTACAACATATTAAAATTTTATAATTTTTTGAGTCCATTCGATAAGGTAATGACGTTGATTTCCAAAATTACTTGAAACTGTTTTCACCTTAGAACGGGAGAGCCACTCGTCCAAATTTGGAGGTGAAAGGGTTGTACGCCCAACTCAAGGAGTAAGCCAATCTAGAGTCTTCTTCAGTTGAAGATAAGGATGCATTAAACACGTTTGAACTTTAGTGCGTCAATGCTTGGTTGAGTCATATACTTAAGTGTCCCCCTAATGATTGCATGTATTTAATGAAGAGGTGAGTCATATGATTTAGGTGTCCCCATAATCATTACATGAAATCATTCCATGATGACTCAACCCATTAGATGGACCAATGGAAAAAGGAGCAAGTGTCCCCCATAAGAACTAGACTTGCCATCTATCTCTTTAGCTTGACACCTCCCTATGCTAGGTTGTCCACCTATATGAAAATGATTGGTTCACTTGGAAAGCTCATTATGAGGGGTTTGCCTATAAATTGAGGCATTCCCCCCTCATTCCCATACACGCACATACTACCCCATCTCTTCTCCCTCACTTACACTCTCTTTTTCTCTCACACCCTCTTATCGTCGCCCCCTCTCCCTCTCTCGGCCTTGCTTACCCACCGCCTCACAAGACGGCCATCTCTTGGTAAAGCCACCTATAGTTTATTGAGGTTCATCGAAGGTAAGTAGAATTAGGACGATATGCTATATCGTCGAGTTTTATTCATGTGTTTATTCTTGAGTAGTCATTTTTTTATGTAGCGGGTCCATTTTATATGGGTGGGTTAAGATGGAAGATAATAAACTATCTTGTGCGACACATGACATACGATCATTAAATGAAAGAAGAAGACCGTCGTCACAAAGCGTTGGTGGCAATGCCTCGATCATAAGAATGGAATTTCCTAGTTAAACCAGGATGCCTAGGTTGAGCCCAGATGCCTCTAGTGAGCTAGCCCTTAGGATGTCTTAGTTGAGTCGGGATGCCCTAGTTGAGTCAAGATGTCTAGCTTGAAGCTGGATGTCTTGGTTGAGCGGGGATGCCCTAGTTGAGCTAGGATGTATATTAATGAAACTTTTATGCATGCCGGTATATTTATTACTACTTGACTTGGTGTGTTCATAGCTAAACCGAAGGTAAGCATGCATGGAAGTTATACTGAAGGGATACATATGTGTAGTCGGGGTGAAGTAGTAATATTGCTATTAATCTACCATCAATATTGTAATACAAGTACTGTTCATGCTAGATTTGATGATGAGTTGTCATCCTAGTAGAGGATTAGAGGTTTTTACTTATTGAGTCTTGGACTCGCTCGTTATTTTCAGACTTGTAGGCAAGAAAGCGTCACATCAGTTTTGGAAGCTATAGTTACGCTAAAGAAGATAGGAGTTTTCCCTGGCCTATTTGGAAACTTGTAATATAATGTAAAAATGAAAAAAGGCCCATAGAAAAAGGGCTTGTAAATAAACTATTGCAATTTAAAGTAACATGTTTGTTTGATGTATGTCCCAGTCTTTCAGCTGTTGTTTGTTTGGGGAGTTTATTTGTTCACGCTTTCGCATGTGTTTATTAACAAGATACAAAGATTCGAGACGGCGACGAGCCTGAGTGTCGCGAAAATAACCCCTATTGCTGAAGACCCTAGAGATGGAGTTAGGGTCATTACAGTAATATTGCACCAAGTTTGATGGAAGGTCAAAGTGATACAAGACCTCCGTACTTTGATGGAAAAGATTACAACATTTGAAAGAACAAGATGAAAGCATTCATGAGATCTAAGGATCCCTTGGAGTGGGATGTTGTTCTAAAGGGTGTAAAACCTGAACCTCCCTCGACTATAGAAGAAGGCAAAAAACCAGAAACCTTAGTCCTATCAGATGCATACATTGTCAAAAGAGAAGCATTAGATGATAAAGTTGTCTACTCATTATGTTGCGTGTTATCTCCATCTAAATATAATCGAATTTCCTATTGTGAATTATCAAAAGAAATTTGAGATATATTGCAGGTGATATATGAAGGAACTGATCATGTCAAGGAAACGAAGATAAACATTCTTCTCCAATAGTACGAAGCTTTTAAAATGAAACCTAAAGAATCCATAATAGACATGTTCAATAGATTTACTAACATTGTAAATAAGTTGGCATTTCAAGGGCAACCTGTACCAGACCCAATGAAGGTGAACAAGATTCTTCGAGGATTGTCAAAGAAGTGGAACAACATCAAAACTTCTATTTGAGAGACTTTAAAGGATATCACCTCTTTTTGTGGATGAACTTGTGGGAACACTCCAATCCTATGAAGAAGAGCATCTAAATGGGGAAGACGCCAGATGTAAGAAAGCAATAGCTTTAAAAGAAATTGCCCTTATGGTGAAAAAGTTTCAAAAAATGGCCAGAAGAGGAAGGAAGTTTAAATGAAAGAAATCCTTCAAATCATCTCAACGAAAGACAAGTTTCAACAACAAAGAGGAAAATAAATATGTTATCTACTATGAATGCAAGAAGCGAGGACACATCAAGTCAAATTGTCCTCTTCTGAAGAAAAGAAATAACAAGTATTAGAAGATAAAGAAAACATTGAAGGCCGAAACGTGAAATGACACTGAGTGCGAAGAAAATAATGAAGAATACGCTAATATCTATCATATGGCAAAATCTGATTTGGAAGAAGAATTTGAGGTAAGAAATTTTGATATTCTAGTTGAAATATGTAATTATATAGAAGAATTGCTTATTGATTACAAGGTTGTGCTTAGAAAATTCTCAGAGTTGAAGAAGGAGAACTCAAGATTGAGGTAGCAGGATTCTTTCCAAAAAGAAAAGATTGAGTGTCTTAAAGAAGATCTTTTTCAAATAAAAGAAAATCGTGATTCTGCTTTAAAAGAAAATGAGTCTTTGAAAAAGGAAATCTTAGATATTACAAAAAGATTTTCAGATGGGTCGAAAACTTTGGAATATATTTTGTCCATCCAATCCCATAATACAACAAATTAGGACTTGGATGTAAAAACAAAAAGATTTTAGAAAATAACTTTTCGACCCACAAAGAAAGCAAAAGGCAGAAGCCTCCAAGAGCTTTCTATGAAAATCATTTTAGAAAACAATTTGTAAAACTTGTTGGCAAAAACCTTCTTAAATGTTCAATCTATGGCAGTCATGATCATTATGAAAATGACTGTTCTAGAAGTTGGAAGCCAATTCGGAGAAACTTTCTAAGCATGGCTGATCCTTCTAACTAGAGAGGACCCAGACAAATATGAGTACCAAAGAAGACTTGAACGTGCCTTAACATTTGCAGGTACCAAAGAGAAAGAGAAACAAGTGGTATCTCGATAGTGGTTGTTCAAGACATATGATTGGTGATCCGAGCAAGTTCATTGAACTCTCAATATTCAATGGTGGAAACAACAAAGGAAGGATCATTGGCAAATGAACAATTGAAATTGGAAACCTGATTTTAAGAGATGTATCTCTTGTCAAAGGTTTGAACTATAATCTCATCAATATTAGCTACTTATGTGAGGCAAAAGAATATCCCAAGTGTCAAAATGTGGCACAAGTGCCAAAAGTTTGATACTTAAGTGCCACTTTTTTTAAAAAATGGGACACTTGAGTGCGACATTCGGCAAACCCTATCGGAAATCTTACGTCGCAACTTTTTATTAATTTTGCTGGCTTACATGACTCGTCAGAAGGTGACTTAGCAAAGAAAAACAAAAACGACGTCATTTGGCACAATTCGAATTTTAATATAAAAATTAATTAAAATAAATTAAAAAACAATTTAAAAAAACAAAAAACAATGAAGGCAGCCAATGGTTGAGGGCTCGCCCTCGCCGTCACCGCCTTCTCGGCGTCACTAGAAAGGTGGGGGAAGGGTCAGCTAGGGTCACCGAGCCTTGGCCAAAGGTCGACGACCCCAGCGGATCGGCAACAAGGGCTTGTGAGCCCTAACTTGGATCTAGGGGAGGGCTAGTAGGTGCCGGTCCTTGGCTCGGCCGAGCGAGGGTCGACGACCCTCATTGAATTTGGGGAAGGGCCGGGACCTTCACCTCAAATCCGGCCAAGGGCTTGCACACCCTTGTCGAGCCCTCACCGCTAGTCGGTTGGGGTTGCCGGCCCTTGGCCAAGGCTCGGCAACCCCGACCGACCCTCCCCACCTTTCCGATGACGGCGGGGAGGCGACGACAGCGAGTGCTAAGCCCTCAATCGCTCGCTGTCGCCCGCCCCCTCAACAATGTCGGCTGCCTTCATCTTTTTTTTTTTTTATAATATAAAAAATGGTTTTATTTAATTAATTTTTACATTAATTATTTATCCACGTTAGAGTGCAAAACGACATCTTTTTGCACTCGGCTCGCTACGTCAGCATTTTGGCTAGATTTTCTCGCTATTGGCACTTAACTGATACATTTTGCTCTAATTTTGGCATTTAAGTATCACTTTTCTAACTTTTTACACTTGAATGTCCCGTTGTGCCAAGTTTTAACACTTCAGGTGTCCCAGACTTATTATTTGGCGATGGATACAAGATCTGCTTTCAAGAAAACAAATGCTCAGGCACAAGTAAAAATCTAAAACAGTCGTTTACTGGAAGAAGACATGGGAAAATCTATCTACTAGATATAACCACTGATGATGTTTAGTGTCTAATCTCCATCAAAGAAGAATAAGATTTCTGGCATAGGAAGCTTGGACATATAAGCACCAAGCAAATATCAAAACTCTCCTCAAAGAAACTGGTACAAGGATTACCATATCTTAAGTTTGAAATATATGAAGTCTGTTCAATTTGTGCACTAGGTAAATAGCTAAGAAGTTCGTTCAAACCCATCAATTATGTTAGTACTAATAGAGCTTTGCAACTCCTCCATCTTTGGACCTACAAGAACACAAAGTCTAGGAGGTAAGAGGTACTGCTTGGTAATAGTTGACAATTATACAAGGTATACATGGGTTTTCTTCCTCGCACACAATCATTAAGCATTTTCTCAGTTTTCAAAATTTGCCAAAAAGGTTCAAAACAAAAAAGGTTATTACATTTCTTCCATTAAAATTGATCATGAGGGAGAGTTCAAAAATCAGAAATTTCAAAATTTTTGTGAAGAAAGTAGCTTTGAGCATCAGTTTTCAACTTCCTATACACCTAAACAGAGCGGTGTTGTAGAGAGGAAAAAACTGGTCCTTGCAAGAAATTGCAAGAACCCTCCTTATCGAAAGTAAAATTACATCACACTTCTAGGCCGAAGACGTTTCAACGACATGTTACATCATAAATCGAGTTTTTCTCAGAACTTCTTTAGAAAAGATTCCTTATGAGCTTTTCAAAGGTAGAAAACCTATTATCTCATATTTTGATCTTTTGGTTGTAAATGCTTTATTTTAAAAAATGCTAATGGCCAGTCTGGTATGATTGATAAAAGATTAGATGAAGGTATATTTTTGGGTTATTCAACTACCAGTAAGGCTTTCGGAGTTTATAATAAGAGATCTCGCATAGTAGAGGAATCCATCAACGTGAAGTTCGATGAAAATTCTCAAATCCATGAAGACTCTAATCAAACAGAGCAATCATCTGACGCAATTAGAGCACAAGAAGAAATCAAGAATTCAAAGCCATATGAACAGTCTCATTAACAAGAAAAGACAGATAAGGATGACAGTGAAAAACCCACAACATCTTATGACAACTTCAATAAAAATTGGAAACATAAGTCAAGCCATCCAAAGGATTTGATCATTGGAAACATTGATGACAAGATTAGAACAAGATTATCTCTAAAAGACGATGTCAGTACTTTGGCGCTTATTTTGGAAATTGAACCAAAAAGTACTAATGAAGCTCAATTAGATGAAAACTGGATTTAAGTGATGTAGGAGGAACTCCAACATTTCCATATAAATGAAGTATGGGAATTGGTTCCTAGAGCAGAAGACCATACAGTGATAGGGACAAAATAAGTATATAGGAACAAGCTCAATGATCAAGGAAAAGTCACGAGGAATAAAGCAAGATCGGTCGCCAAAAGCTACTTGCAAGAAGAAGGAATCGACTACAATGAAACTTATGCACCAATAGTAGGGTTAGAAGTGATCAGACTTTTACTCACTTACGAGTGTTTTTCATGATTTCAAACTCTTCTAGATGGATGGGAAGAGTGCTTTCTTAAACGGATTCATCAAGGAGGAAGTGTTTGTAGAACAACCTCCAAGCTTTGAAGAACCACAAAAGCCCGATCACGTCTATAAACTCAAGAAAGCTCTATACGGCCTGAAATAAGCTCCCTGTGCTTGGTATGAAAGGTTAACAACTTTCCTTATTCAGAATGGTTTCAAAAAATGTAATGTTGACACTACTTTATTTATTCAAAGAGAAGAATTTTGTTAAGTTGATGCAGGACGAGCTTGAGATGAGCATGATGGGAGAATTGAATTTTTACCTCGAATTGCAAATAAAGCAAACAGAAGAAGGAACTTTTGTTTTCCAAGAAAAATATGCAAACGATGTGAAGAAATTTCACATGGAAAACTCGAAGAAAATAGAAACTCCCATGTCTTACTCCTCAAAGCTCGACAAAAATGAGGATGGCAAAAAGATTGATCAAAAGCTTTACAGGAACATGATTGGCTCCCTGTTTTATCTCACTACTTCAAGACCTTACATCCTTTTTAGTGTATGCATGTGCACTATATTTCAATCAAACCCTAGGGAGTCTCATCTCTCAGCAGTCAAAAGGATTATTAAGTAAATTAACTCTTACCTTTCTCTAGGACTCTGATATCCTAAAAGATCAGAGTTTATGTTATCTAGGTATTTTGATGTTGATTTTGCAAGATGCAAGATTGACAGGAAAAGCACATCTGGAATATGTTAGTTGTTAGGTAATATGCTTATATCTTGGTTCTCCAAAAAGCAATCAACAATAGCCTAGTCAACTGCTAAACTTGAGTATGTTGCTTTAGGTAGCTACTGCACCCAAATTCTTTGGACGAAGTAGCAACTAAAGGACTATAGAGTAGTGAATTCTAATACAATGATCAAATGCAACAATACAAGTACCATCAACCTGATGAAAAATCCAATCTTACATTCCAGGGCCAAGCATATTGAAATCAAGCACCATTTCATATGCGATCATGTCAATAATGGTGAAGTAAACATTTAGTTTATTGATTCTCAGAATCAGTTGGCTGACATTTTTATGAAACCTCTTGACAAAAAGGCTTATGATTCTATTCGAGAAAAACTTGGTGTTACTAATCCATTTATTTCAAGTGTCTAAAGACAAGGTACATTAGAAGATGCTGAGCAGATCCACTATTATGTTTTCAAATTTCGGCGGTAAGAATATTTTTGGAAGCATAATAGGTATAATTCTTCCTTAATTAAATTTATTGCCCTCTATTTTTATTTGTCTCGGAAATTGTTTATTTTATTCTTTCTAAAACCATTTTATATTTTTTCTCTATTTTTTTTTTCTCAAAAATCATATCTCTTTTAAACCCTTTTAATCTCGACGCTTCATATTCCCAAGAAAAAAACTTCTCCTTCTTTTCTTCACTCCTTTACACACTCTTAAACTCACTCTCTGCAAAACACTTCCCGCATCCTCTTCTCTTCTACAAAAATATAAAAAAATTTCTTCATTTTTGAAACCATGGTACCAAAAACTACTTCGAAATCAAAGCCTAGTCCTTCTGGTTCACGTCAATCAAATCACATTCAGGGTTTGCAATCCAGAATCAGAGGAAGCCCTGAATTTTTCAATCTATCTAACTCACCTAATAGCATTGAAGGTACATAAACTTCTTCAGATTTTTCTTAGTTAAGATCGACAATTGGCCCTCTCAAGGCATTAGGAAATAGTGATGACGTAATTTCTCAACTGTTAGCCAAGTATGATTTTGATAGTCAAGAGGCGTTAGAGTTAATGTTCATTAATCCCATTAGTAGCATGCCTCCCACTAGTGTTGGTGATTTAGTGCTACTAGATCAAAGAAAGGGAAGGAGAAAGTATTTGAAACATCTATTAGTGAGAAAAGAACTGAGGATGATGGGCGAAGGGGCGATAACGATGAAAAACTGTATGCTAGTTTTAGAAGGAAAGTTATTGCATGCGTGACTGATGCAAATTGCGCAAATAAACTGATTAAATCTAAAAAGCATCAGCAACACTTTAGATCTCTGATGAACAGAGGAGTAATTAAATAGAGGACCGTGGATTTCTATTTTTTCGAGTCTGCTGGTATTCATATTAAGCAATTTTTTTTTTTTTTTTATGATCGACTGCATATTTCTATTCAACACTGTTGTTTTACTCAGTTGATACTCTCGAGTTTATAGTTTTTGATAAACCACATCTGATTCAAGCATGGGATTTGGCAAAGATTTTGGAAGTTAGGTATTCAGAATTTAAAGCTATAGATGTTGATCTTGATGTTGACTATAGACAACTTCGGAATCCCTGATTTTACCAGAGATGATAAGTCTCATATGTCTCATCAGTTGTTTCCCTTGAAACCAATTGTTCTTCACAAAATTATTATCAACTGCTTGAGACCAGAAGGTTCTTCTACAACTAATATGTCTCAGTATGAAGTCAAGCTGATATAGACAATCTTGAATGGTCGCTCATTTTCTATTGCTCATCTTGTTATACTGCATATGTATAGAACAATTCTGAAGAGCAAGGGGCAATTACCCTATGGATCTCTGATCACGAAGATTTTTCGTGAATTGAAGAGATTCCAAGAAAACTAAGCAACGCTCAACTGCCTCCACTAAAAATAGATGAGCAAATGATATGAAAAATGAGTTTCAGGCACATTGCTAAAGGTTGGAAAAACACAAAAGGTAGATTATTGAAGTGGATGCAGATGAAGTTGTGCTACACCCAGTTGATAGACCCACCAAGAAAAGGAAAATTGTTGAGTAGAGATAAATCTCTCGAGCATTCTTACAAAAGCTTAATGAAGAGATGTCAGAAGAATCTGAAGAATATACAGTTGATCTTGATGAGATCATCAATGCTTATCAGCCTGACATTGATGATGATATTGAGGTCGAGATTGAAGCAGAAGAAGAGACAGGAATAGGGACAGTCATTGATCAGATAGATGAAGTCATTGGTGAAGAACAACAACAAAATGATGCTGAAGATCAACTCAGAACAACAATAATTAGGCAAGTTTGGTGGATGTTGATTTGACTACTAAACTGGAGAGTGTTGATATTAATGCTGAGCATCAGGAGGCTACTAGGGATCAGGACATCACCAAGCATTAAGAACTTGCTCAGCATCAAACCTTTGCTGGTGAGCAGGGTTTAGTATCAAATGTAGGCGCTACTGAAGCTGACTCTTCCTAAGTGGAAGCACCCATGTAGGGGGAGCCTGATGATATAGAAGATCCTACAAAACCTCTGCCTGAAAACATTCCCATGCAGTCCGATCATGTAGAAGATCCATATGATACTGATCAAGAAGCTACTATTGACAAGTGAGTAATTGAGAGTGCTAATGTTGTTCAAGAAGATCCAAAAATACCCAACGAAATGACTGGAGTTCTTCCTGATCTTCCAGTTACTCAAGAAATTCATGCAGATGCTCCTTTGGCTATATAACTTACTGTGGAAGATGCCCCTGCAGCTGAACTAACTTCCATCCTTACTGGAATTCCTAGCATTACTAGTGAGCAAATTGTTGATCCTGCTCATTCTTCTGACCCAGTTGTGCAGAATAAAGGAAAATGAGTTGCAAGTGTTGAGGAGGAGTCTAATGCTGCTACACAAAGGCAGGAGGATATTAATATGGTGATGAAACTTGGGGTAGAAACTGATCCTTCAAGAATTCCTGTCATTGATAGTATTGAAGACAGACTGTTTTTGCAAACTCTACTTCGAATGATGGAGCATAAGGATAGCATGGAGAGAGAAATGAAGAACTTAAATGTCTTCCTTTGAACTTAGGTTGAAGCACTGGACACCAAAATGACAAACATGGAGTGTACTCTAGAAAATATGCAATACTATGTTCTTGTTCAATTGCCTCAAAACCACAGAATTCCACCTCCTGCTCCAGTTCTATCTTAAGTTCCCATTCCAGACCTTGACCCAAACCAACCATTCTCCTCCAAATGATTTTCTATAATTGCATTATTTCTCGAAGTATGAATTGTTTTGTTATTTGGTTTGTAATGATTGTGAATTGTCTTTTGTTGAACTAACCTTCGTACTTTGGTTTGCTTATAATATTGTGCTTTATCTGGTATCTTTTTATTGTTGACAAAAAGGGGTGAAGGTGGACCAGTAGAGTAGAACAAAAATTACAACTTTATACTACTTTACTGCACTAACACTTTTTGCATAGGTTCTTCAAAGACTCTGAACATTGCAAAAGCTAAGGATATTAATAAGATTGTTCTTATCTCCTATTTTTAAGTTCAGAGCATTAGCTATAAGAAATTCGCTAAAATTCTTTCAATGCAGATATTATTATAGTTTGATTTTGCTTTATTTCAAAATTTGCTTTATTTAAGAGCTACTTATATTTCGAAACTTTTTCATCTCATTAAAAAGTTTTGCTCATGCAAGTTTTGTCATCACTAAAAAATGGGAGATTATTGGGAAAACATTCCCTAAGTGATTTTGATGATTGACAAAATTTAGAGACTTTGTTTCTGATAAAAAGCATTTTTCAGCTGGAAAGTTTGATGGAATAGGATCAAATGATATCAATCAGAATCAAAGTCACAATTTACTCTCCCTTCCTTACATATTATGTCAAATGGCTAGGAAGGAGTCAAATATATTTGTGCAACAGCTAGTAGAGATTGGTTGGATTCTTGCCAATTTTATAAGAAGTCTCAAAAGGAAAATCTTCCTAATATCCATAAGAGATTAAATTTTCCCAGAATTTCATATTAAAGGTGAAACATTCTTTCCATTCATAAACACTCGACTTTTGGAAACTCGAACTGTTGTATGGGCAGCATAAATTATGGGAAGCATCAGCCTCGGTGATCCAAAAGCCATCAGATCTTCTCAACCAAATCTAGGACCAACGGGTAGATTCACTGGATTATCCCAGTAGAGATGTGTCCAATGGTCAGGTTGGACTATGAGAATATAAAAGGAGGTCTTGAAGCTGAAGGGATAGAATTCGCATTCACGAGAATTGAAGCTTTTAATTCCAAAGTCTGAAGAGTGTTTTGTGATTTTATGCATTCGTCTCTATGAGCATCATTATGTAACCATTTAGAAGTTGAGAGTATGTGAGGAGTTATACATACGAGCTTGAGTGTTTAGAGCTAAGATCTTGTAACCTCTGATTGGTTCCTATCACTGGATTCCAGCCTATAGGCTGAAGCGTGGGAGAGTGGACATAGGCTTGCAAAAGCCGAACCACTATAAACTTTTGTGTGCAATTCTCTATCCCTCACTTATTTTTATTTATTGTGATAAAATTGTATACCGGTAAGATCTGAGCACTTCATTAGAAATTGTCCTGTTGCAATATTTGTTTAAATTCTTTTACTTCCGCACAATCACCTATTCACCTTCTCTAAGTGATAGATCTAGCCATAATAAAACCAACCATAGGACAACAGCAGCAACAAATAAGCTGGCTATGTAGGATGAGCCATAAGAATAATTTTTTATTGCATTACACTCAATTTCATATCAAATTCAAGGATCAATAAGACTACAAAATTTCGAGCATGGCCACATGTGACTGAAAGCCAAGTTAAATGCGCAACAAATACAGAACTATTTGCATTCAAACATCCTCACCCTATTTCTTATCCAAAGAACAAGCATCCTCACCTTATCTGAAGATGAAAATTCCAATTTCAATCTCCTAGAGAAAAGAAATTATGGAAAACACGTTTGGCAGAAATTTTGGCAGAATATCTCAGTTCTTGTGAGTCAACTTTGGAGCTCAATGGCTCTCAATAGAGACATTAGCATTATGGGCAAACTAGAGATGCGATGACACTTATAAATTAACGAAGAAAACACAGCAGATATTTACCTCATTTCCAACTCAAATGGTTGTGCAAGCCAAATGTGTTTTTGGAAACTCAATTTCTAGCAATGATGCAAGTTCTGTCGACTACTTAATCAATTTCATGCTGAGGTGAAGAATATGACCTGCCTTTGCACTTACAGTGCCAAAATTGACCAAAAACAAATATAATGTATGAATGTCTAATGCCCAGCAAACCATATTTTGCACAAGAATCATCCACAATTATAAGTGCACATAAGCACAAAAGCAAGAATCATCTCTGTCTAAGATAAAATCATAGACCTAATCTTTGAATTCTAACAAGCTTAAGGACTAGTGTTTCAGATATCCTTTTGATAGTATAGGAACTATTAATTTGTCATGAGTTTACCAGTTTGGGATTTTCCGTGGTATTTACCTCATGGATTTTCACGTGGACTTGCAATATCACCATATCACGTCACCATGTGTCATCCACGTTAGCAAATTTGATGGGAAAATTTTATGGAAACTAATAAAGGATAAATTTATAATAAATATACCGGTTTGGGGCTTTCTATGGTCCAAAAATTAGTTTGAAGTGAATTTGTCACGGGCGTACCAATTTGAGGTCTTCTGTTATCCAAAAATTAGTTTAGGGTACATTAACCACATATGTACCAATTTAAAGTTTTTTATAGTATTAACCCAATAGAAAAATATGAAAGTTGCCGAGAACCGTATCTTCTCGCGTGGTTTTGAGGTGCTTTTTGAGCACCAGGATTGAATGATTTTTGGAATTCACTCGCAGTGATTGATTTGGCAGGAATTCTTCTAGGCTTAGCTAGGATGTCACACTGCCACACCATCATGGTATTGTTAGCCACATTAGCTATCGCTTACAATTATCTAGACAAGAAAGATAACAATGGCTATTTTTATTCCCACCTCCCCACATTAGAGTTCACGCTTCTTTGGGGACATTTCCAAAGTGGGGTCAAATTTGTCCTGCGAGTATAAGTACATGATTCTTTTGGGATTTGGCCAATAATTGAATTATAATCCACGATAAATTAGTCAATTATAGAAAATATGAATATAGTCAATCTTATGATTTTAGTTACTTGTAATTAGGAAATCATCGATCATGAAATTTCAACTTATAGTTATAACTAATATTATAAATTGGGAAAATGACACCAATGGTTCTTAAACTTTAGCCTAATGTGTAATGTGGTATTTGAACTTTTAATTTATTTAATCCAGTCCCCAAACTTTAGCCCGATGTGCAATACTGCCCCCTAACTTTTAATTTGTTTAATGTAGTCCTTGAATTTTTTATACATGTTTAATTTAGTCTCTATAGCATATAAAAATGTTCAATATTATTCCTGATATTTAATTAATGAAGGATAACATTAACATTTTCATATAATTTATGGACTACATTGAACATGACCACACCGAACAAATTAAAAATTTAGAAACCGCATTGCACATCAAGCCCAAATTTAGGGATCATTTGTGTAATTATCACTTATAAATTT
The DNA here is from genome assembly GCA_014182405.2 of Eucalyptus sideroxylon. Lineage (NCBI taxonomy): Eukaryota > Viridiplantae > Streptophyta > Magnoliopsida > Myrtales > Myrtaceae > Eucalyptus > Eucalyptus sideroxylon. Next base: position 24,184,866 of record CM024558.2, on the reverse strand, counting down.
GGCTACATGTGATCATTAATTAAAGTTATAATATATTTTAAGCTTAGATTTACTCATTGTAAAGCTTAAATCATAGTTATGAACCCAATTTATCGATAGTTTATATATACCCCTTCTACAATATGAAATAATTAATTTATGATCAGTAAATTGTTATTATATAATGATTACTATTAATTATTAATGAATAAAAACGGTAAAATGCTTTTAATCAATATCTAACTTAAATAGCATACTGTTTGATTAGTTATGTTTTATATATTAAATGAACAACATTATGAAGAAAATATTACTTGTTTTAGATTATTAATTTACAAGGTATAATTTAAAAATAATTTTCTAATTACATATATTTAGGTATAATAGAATGATGATAATATAGTAATTATGAAAGTACCATAATCAATTTACAACTTGTAATAATATTTCATGTATGATTTGTCCTTATTAATAGAAGGAATCAGGCTATGATTATTTGTCATCAAAGACTGCGTTTGACAGTTTGAATAAAATTAGAGATATGATAAAATTTATCATATCTTGCGTTTAAGATAGGATAAGGTTCGATATGAGGGGGATATACATTGAATAAAATTATCCTATGGGAGATGTGAGATAAATATGGATAGGATTTATAACATCCATAATAAGAAAGTTATTTTCCTTGAATGACAATATTCTTGACTTAACAAAATTAAAATCATATTTCAATATAAATAATATTTGAATTCTAATATAAGAAATTCAAAAAAAAAATTTCGTTATTTTAATTTCATCTTATTTTTATTTATATATTCAATTTAATTTATTTTATAAATAAATTGAATTATAAATATAAAATATATTTAAATTTATTACATATTTTAGTATTTTAGGTATGTTATTATAGTTCACTATTTAATAAAATTTTGTTAGAGAATGATGGAAAGGGAAGAAAGAAATAAAATAAAAATTAATTTAAAAGAGAAGGAAAATAAAATAAAAAGAAAATAGAAATAAAGTAGGTAAGAGTGTCGATGAAGATTTTTATCATTTCCGTTTGTAAATTTTTTGATTCATTTATATTAATATACCATTTATACCAAATAATATATACAATATGATGTGAATATATTTGACTTTGTTATTGCAATTACCAAATAATGAATATGATATAGTAAAATCTTTGGATTTCATATACTATTCTATCCAATCTTCTCTTGAAATTCGGACAACCAAACGCAGCCAAAAATCATATAAGGGTGTAATATTCCCAAACCAAATTGCAGGGTAATATTTATAATATCGGACTTGTAACCCATCCAATTATAGTAAACCAAGTCTTGGAATAATCATCATATTCCCAAACCAAACTACAGACTAGCTCTATTCAATAAGAATCGGGTCGGCCCACCGGGCCGAATAATCTCAATAGGGGCCCGAAAGCTTTCTGTCCAGTCCGGGCCTTCGAAATCGAGCCCAACATCTCGAGGCCCGATGTTCTCTGGCGGGCTTAGTTTTTGACGGAAGCCGGCCCGACCGGCCCGTTTATAGTGGCGAGACCCCCGGAAGAGAACGAGGGAGAACGGCAATGTGGGCGTACCCGCCGACGCGGAGGCAACTAGCGGCGACGATCGGCGACTTCGCCGCCGGCGCCACCCTGATTGCGGTCGGCATTCACCTCTCCTTCGCCAACGTCGCATCGCGGTCTTTCGGTCAATCCCTGGCGAGCTCTGAGTCTGCCCCTGTTTCTGCTTCTTCAACGGGATAGTGCTTGGGTATGTTGAATTGACTCGGTTTTCGGAGTGAGACTTGAGTAGATCAGCTCCGAGTTGACTCACTGTGCCTTTCGAGGTGTTCTATGTATGCGTGCTCATCTTATTCTGCATCAACCAATTTTGTGTTGCATACCAACTGTTCGATAAAATTATCGAGGCGGGTGATGACACTGCAACGACCTTGTTATCTCCGGTTCCATTTTACTTTTTTTTGACGACAGAGAGGATCATTAGTGTGTCTTTATGTTTTTGAGCGTATCCTGTATCTGTATAGAGAAGCAGATAATTATTGAGGGAAAAGGAAGAAGGTTTGTTGTAATGTGCAGAGATATTGAGGGTTTGGGTCTCTAAAGCATGATGTACTTGTTGTACCCGTCTAGTTTCTCCTACTTATGTCTTCGTTCATGTACTTTGGAATATTTTTAGCATTCTGCATCTTAGCTTTTCAAAGAATGGTGGTTGTTGTCAGCATATGGTCAAATCGCTTGTCATATATATATGACCAATTTCAGCTGACACTTATTTCTGATCTTACGATTGAAGATGAGCCAGTTTCTCTGCTTCCTTTGACATGATGGTGAAACAGACAGTATAAGTATTTTCTGGTGTTCTTCTCACAAGTCAAGACCCTTTCATTTGTAAATTCCATTGCTGATGTAAGCACTGATATGAAAAAAAAAAAGTGTAGGATTTAAAGGAACGATTGACAGAATATCCCATTGAACATGGATTTCACCTTGTCAACCTTCTCATGAGAATCTCTTTCAGAGTTATTTATTTTGGCTATTAAAACCTATTGATCCTTCTACATTCTTGTAAAGAAATTGATTCACATGGAGGAAGGCCAATTGAGCATCATAATTTGACATCCAAACTTATTGAACTTATGAAATGTCTCCACGTTCTTTACACTAGAACATAAATCACACAATGAAATGAGTAGTATTGGATTTTGCTTTACATTAAGTTTGTCATTGAACCCTATTCAGGTGCATCTCTAAAGATGATGGGGAGGAACCATAATTAATGGTACTAGTCACAATCTTATTTAGTTTCACACACGTGGTTGCAGTGCACTCACATTAGCTCTCACACCAAGGGTGTTATGTAGTGATGCTGTTAGATTAACACTTATGTTGCCCTTAGGCTTAGCCTTGCTCACTTGAATCAGGCTAAGTTCAGCTTGGGTAAGGGACTGAACAAAGGCTGAACTTACCTTGTTCTCAAGTAAGTCAAGAGAAGATCAGCCTTTGACATTCACACCGTGACTTGAAATGAACTTTCCTTGTTTTATGATATCATTAATACTAGTATGGTGATAAGCAGTAACTAGAAAGATTTCCCAGATTGCTGTTGAAGGTTATATTGTTGTCAATCATGATTCTGAACTTATGAGAAGGAACTGTTTGGTTCTTTTAATAGAAACTTTCATTTATTAACTACATTCTCTTGGATGAGTAATCTCCAGTTCTTTCTCAGAATTTGGAACTTCGCACAAATGATAAATACAGCAATCTAGATCTTTTATATTATGCTTAACATTTATTGTTTTCAGGTTTTATTGCAGTGCTCTTGTTCTTTAATTTTCACACATTTTCTGGCTCAACTACACAGTTACGAACTTTTGATGCACTTAGAGCGCATTTAGTAACGTTTCTATTCTAGGGAACAATTTTTGAATAGAAATAGTTTTTTTTTTGTTTCTGTTTCAGGGAACAATTTCTGAGTATAAGAATGCGCTTGGTAATTGCAAAAAATTTATACTTCAAAAATAGAAATGTGTTTAGTAAACCTATATAATTTTTTTGTTTATTTTAATTTTACAATATTTTTATTATATATATATATATATATATATATATATATATATATATATTTTTTTTTTTTTTTCTTTCTTTCTTCCTTTTGGCCGGTTTGGCCTCGGCTATGACCGGCGATTGGCTGACGAGGGCCGACCAATGAGGGGCCGACCACGAGGTCGCCGCCCCGGCAAGGCTCGGTCTTGCTAGGCCACTGCCAGGTTGGCGTCGCCCAGTGGTGGCCTGGCGAGATCGAGCCTCGCTGGTGGCTGGGTGAGCTCGGCCTTGTCGGCCGGCGCGAGGCTCGACCTTGCCAAGCTAGGGCGAGGCCAATCTCGCACTGCCTAGGCGAGGTTGAGCCTCACTTGGCCATCGAGGCCATTGGCGAGGCTCAGCTTCGTCGGATCTGGGCGAGCTTAAGCTCGGCTAGCCAAGGTGAGGCCGAGCCTCGCCGAGAGCCGGCGACGCTCCGGTGAGGTCGTTGGCTCTCGACAGCTGGTTGCCGGCCAGAAGAAGAAAAAGAAAAAGAAAAAAGAAGAAGAAAAAGGAGAAGAAAAAAGAAGTGTTTCTCGGAATTGTTCCCGGGAACAAGAAACAACTTTTTCTATTTCTTATTTCTGTTCCCGGTTCCCGGGAACAAAAAGTGTTACCGAACATGTTTCCATTCTTTTTTGTTTCCTAGAACAAAAGAACAGAAATTTCTGTTCCGGGAAACAGAAACAAAAAAAAACAAATAGGCGGCCCTTAGTTGCCTGACATGATGGTTCATTTTTTGTTTATCATCCAGGAAAGATCGATGCTTTATTTGGTATGGAAGATTCTTATTTTTTTCCCTACTAACCTATAGGTGGTTCAGTGCAGGACAAAAGTGACTGTTGGTGTAGTGTGCATGGATTCTCCAACAGAAAACACATCGTTGCATTGGCTTCAAAATGTTGAGAAGAGAATTATAAAGGTTTTGGAGCTAGCCAGTGGAGTGATGAACGAACTAGCTAGTCCTGCTGGTCCCAGAAAGGAATTTATCAACAACCATTGCGGTGCATTCATGAATCTGATAAAAAAAAAAGTACATCCAAGTAACATTGAGAGATGAAATCAAAAGTGCATGTGAATACCGCTTATTTGAGAAGTGCGATTACAGTTCCCGAGTAGCTGATGAGATTTGTCTCAAAAAGCTGAAATATGTCATTTCTTAGATGGATGGAATGAAAGAAACGATTGAAAAACACGATAGTGAAGCTTGATCACCATTAAGAATAGTATGAGATTCTGTATACTGGTGGACTATAGTTTTTGTTGGAAGATCCACTAAGGGAAATTATTGCGGGATATCCATCTTTTTCAGATCAGAAGCACTTAAAGTATAAGATGGGAGTTCTACTGTGTTCATGGATGATGCTTTGGTTTAGCATTTTCTTTTGGATTTGTGTAAGGTGGATACACCTTACTTGGCAGGCAGCCAAGTCTCAGTGCACTAGGCAGACTCTTAACTACTGAGCACAAGCTCACTGTATTGACAAGTCCAGAACAGCACTCTATGGCCTAAACAAATCATGCAAAAAGCACTGCACTCATCATTCGCTTGTGCTGGTATAATGCGAACAACAGAGGTTGAGATTTTATTCATGTGAAGAACCATGCAACATTTTGACTCAGAACTCATTTTGTATTTATTCAATCAATAAGGAAGTGATGGTGTATGAGCAGTTAACTTATAAAAGATTGATAGATGGCGAATCCAGAATTGTCGCTTACGTGTTGCTTCACATGTTACCTAAAAAGAACAAAGGGAGCATCATTCCTTGAACTGGAAAGGTATCAACAAGAAAATCTTCCGTTTTCTGGCTTCTACTCAGTATGCAATACTTCAGCTGTTCTGTTGCCAATTAGATCAATCCAAGCCCATCATGGTAAGCTCCTCACCCCACCCCCAGCTGACTAGAGATGGCTAGACATGTCATGTCATGTCGTCTAGACATAAAAAACTTTTAATTTGGCAGATCCAGCAAAAATTAAAGAGAATTTAGAAAGCGCGTTTGCTAATTTTAGTATCATTTTAGAAAGCGTGTTCGAACGTAAAAAAAATGACGTATGATTTTTGCTATGATTAGTATAGTTGGTCTCATATGCTTTAGTCATGGACCTCAATGATTTGTCCTTCAAAGTCTCATCCATAAAACAGACCTCAGCATAACTTGGATGGACTTTAGACGTTAATTTTGCCTGACTCGGCTCGGTCAGGTCTAAATAATTTAAACCTTTGAAACATCCTCACTCCGAAAGAAGGGCCAAGCCAAAATACTCATCTGATTTTATTTGAGTATTAAGAGAGAGAAGGTTTAGCACACCTTATACACAACAAGCCGGTGATATGCAAGGAAGCAAATGAATATTCAAGTTTTCAAATTTTAAAAGGAAAATGAATCGAAATCATGCCACGCATTATACAATTAGAATATATTTCCCCACTTCCTCAGACTCTCATGATGACTCTCAAAACTCTTCTGATCTCCTTTTTCGAGGAGATATGTCTATCAGTCGACTAAAAAGGTGCCTTTTCCCATTGATATCCACAGACCCATCAGCCTACAAATCCAAATGAACCTAACTCTTGCAGCAACTTTGATTTTGATTTCGTAAGCACAGGCCTTTCATTTCAGTTCACATCTCCTTTTTCGAGGAGGACGCGTGATTTTTCTAAATCCCATTGATTATTCGGGTCGCGTGAGCATGAAGAGGATGTTGGTAGGACAGAGAGGAGATATGTCTGACCAGTTTTGGAAACTCGGGAGGGATGAGCAATCGAGCATCGAGTGCGACATCAGGCCCCCGCGGGTCCTCGGTCCGTTTCCTTTCTCTTTCAAGTTAGGCAACAATAAGGACAGCGCCAACTTGATCCCACAATTCACTCAGATCAGCCATTTTGAAAACATTAATGTTGTCAGACGAAAAATTTGTAAATTTTCGCGACCATGTTTTAGGACACGAGGAACGAAACCCAAATTCAGTTCGCGAAGACCAAGAAGTTGTCGTCGATACAAATATATTTGCATTTTTCATTTTGCTCATAGGTGAATACGTTTTATAGCACTCATCACAGGATTACAGATTCTTGTGCCAAGATTTTCCCGGTGATTTCATAGGTTTCTCGATACGAACCCCGACTATTCGGCGTGCCTTGTTAGTCTTGGAATCTTCACGAATTATTTTTTTGATTTTTTTGGTTTTCAAAGAAAGCCTAACATGTTTTACTTAGACAGATGACGCAGTTAGAGTGATAATTTATGTTATCTTCCTACCTTCTCACTCGTAAGCTAAGAGGCAGGCTAAGTCGTTATCGTTTTGAAGACGGAAGAGTTGTTTCCCAAATGACATTCCCAATGGAGAGATGCTTTTGTGCTCATTAAATATGCCGATGGTGTCCTGGACCATACCATGACCAGCGAGTTCCTTATAGATTAAATTGTATTTAAATAGATGATGCAGTTTGGCAATTCATGCATGACCATAATTCAAAGAATTTCACTATTAAAAAAACGATAGGCGCGCTAGAAATTGCTGACGCGGCACACCACAGCTTCTGTGATTTTCCGACAAGAATTGGCCACAAGACTAATTTGGAATTTTGTGCGAAGGTCTCAAACTAATTTGGAAAATTGAAAAGTTTAAAATTAATTGGACAATTTCCATCATTGAACTCTACTTTACTGCTCCAATATAGAAAGAAATATCAACAAAGTTTTAAACTTATCATAATTATGTTAATTCAGTCTTATAGATTTTGCATTTGTGTCAATTCAATCTATCCGGCCAATTTGGCTGGCTAGCGCCAACATGGACTTTTTTTAATAATACTTTCGGATGTTTTTGTAATTATTTTATTTTATTTTCTTTAAAATCTTTCCCCTCCACTTAGGGCTCGGACACCCCCGCTGGCACTAGGCAAGGGCAAGGGCATTGTGTGTCACGCCCCGAACCCCGAGCGTGCGCACATTCCACTGCGGTCGATCAAATATGCGACATCCCAGGATATGTCGCCGACCCATTCATTTTATTACGCATGCAGAAGCGAAACAAATCCCCTAACAACATTTAACTTGGGATAGAAAAGCAGGAAGCAAAACCACAACATAACACTTTCATAATTCAACAGAATTACAAACAGAGGTCTACGGCCAAAAGTCTACAAAAGACCGGCTCTTAAAAATGAATTGTCCTACGATCTACAAGTCGGACACGTTCTCCAATCCTTATGACTTCACCTCTGCAACTCTTTAAGGCCAACCAAATCTATCTAGCCGCTCCGTCCACCAGGGACCTGAAATTGTAATCCCCAAACCGGGATGAGACAATATCTCAGCAAGTTCAACTCCTTAAACCCCTATTAGAAAGAAAATACGCCTCGGGTGGCCTAGCCACATCACATAAAGACTTACCTCGCATTAGTCTTCATCTGCATGTTAGCACAGTTTATATAATTCAACCACGTGCAATTATAATGACCAAACAACTGTGGCACAATCACATCATCAGAACAATTCAACCACTTGGATCGTCTCAGCGATCAATCGACTCGGCCGATTACATGTCATTCTAACAAATCAATCACTGTCTCCAATCACGACCCTACAGGTAAGTCTAACATTTAGTGGTAATCATGGCCCCACTCGGCAAAATTAGAATTAGTGGCATCACGGCCCCACTCGGTACAACCTTTGAAAGGTGGTAGATCCCGGCCCGATGGGCACGACCTCTAATAGGTGGTAATTCACGGCACCATTGGGTGCGACCTTTATCAGGTGGCAATTCACGGCCCCACTGGGTGCGACCTTTATCAGGTGGCAATTCACGGCCAATCTCCCATAAATTTCGACACTTGGGACTTTATAAAAAGAATTCCTATTTATCACAATCACACTCCATTTGCCACAATCAATCATCATATTTAAATTCTAAATCAACAGCAGCGATTGGCACGAAATTCTGAGAGTTTAGGGTCCTGACAAAATTTTCGGAATTTAATAAATAATTAAATTTATTCCGAAAATAATTAAATAATAATATCCATACTTTTCACGGTCCACACTCAATTTATAATATCCAATCATCAATTTCAAAATCTCACTACACAGCAGCGATCGGCATGAAATTCTAAGCAACTGGGGTCAAAATAATTTTTTCCTTTTTTTTTTTAATAAATAATAATATTTTAATAATTTCGGATTTTAATATAATATTATAATTTCCAGAATTTCGAAGCAATTACATAATTCAAAATTAAATTCCTATTATGTCCCATCAAGGTTTATTATCAAATAAACTCTCTTAGCCTTTAATTAAACATGCTTTAAATTAAACAAACATCTTAATCTAATTCACAATTAAATAAATTAAACTAATCAGCTAAGCTTACTTAACTTAGGCTAAGCACACTTAGGGCATTATTAACCATCTAATCAAGGTTTAGTGAGCTAAACTCACTCGATTAGCGAGCCGAGCGAACCAAAACGACGGGGACGACGCGATGATCGACTTTCCTCAAGGCGGGCCGAGCATCCAGGCTCGGGAAGGTGGCCAAAACGGGCCAAACGTCCACTGCCATACCCATTTTCTGCAACTACTGATTTTGGGCTGGAGGAGGTGGATCCGGCACCGGTTAAGGTGCATAAGGGCCGAAATGGGCTGGGGGACTTTCGGCAGGCTGAGGCGGGGGTATACGGCGGTTCATGGCGGCGGAGACGAGCTCCGACAGCTCCTAGAACGTGCGAACAAGGGCAGACGGAGATGGCTAGGCGGTGGAGGGACGACGGCTGGGTGGCGGACGAAGCAAGGACGGGAGGGGCGGAGTAGCTCGCGTGCGGGCAGGCGACGACGGTGATCGGTGGAGGCGTGCGACGGCTCCGGGTGACGTGCGGCTCCTTCTCTGTAGTAATTCCTACAAAAGCGACAAGTCTTTCTGCAATTTTTGGGTTTGAAAAGCACTAGCAAGAGGAAGAAGAAGCTATTCGAACAGCAGTAGGAGGAAAGAGAGGAAGGCGGAGGGCGCGCGGCCAGGGCGGAGCAACGACAGCGTGTGGCGGCGATGAACGGAGACGGGTGAAGCTGTCGGCGGTCGGACGGGCGGACGAAGCGGGGCGTTGAGCTGCTGGTGGCATTCGAAGAAGAAGAAGAAGAAGATGGAGATGGAGGGGCAGTCGGGAGAGAGGAAGGAGAGAGGGAGGAGAGAGAAGGAGGCCATTTCCTTTTTTCTTTTTCTCTTTCTTTAATCCAACAAAAAGGCCCACCAAGTGATGTCATGCTCCACTAACTTCAAATCCCCCCACAACAATCTTCAATGGGTCCATTTTATTTTTTCGCTGGGGCATGAAACTTTGTACATCAATTCCTTCAATTCCCATCAATTCTCTCCCAATTGAGTCCAATTGGAGTCCATAAAATTAATCCAATGTCATCACACTTCAATTCACATCTTCACTTGTTCGTAGAACCAACTTAGGTCCTAAAAGCGCGATCAAAGATGGGCCTACTAATTTCTCGAGCCAAATTAGCCATTCTCTGATTATTTTGCTGAAAAACTCGGCTTGCACGAAAAATCTTCCGAAGATGAGTCAATATTCCTAAAATGATTTGTGACACACCCAGATTTCCAATTTCTGAATTCGATCTCAATTCCACGGTTAATTTCACTTTGGCACGATACTAGCGCGGCCTAACCTACTAGGTAGCCTTTAGAGATTTTCATGCATTTGACCCGTGGTTGATAATCTCAAGCCACAATATACATCTTTGAAACATTGGCGACTTTTGGTTGTCAAGGTAATCTCAAGGTTTCAAATACGGACACAGGGTACCCAATCGACAGAAAAGTCGGTCTAGTGTCGATCGACAAAAAATGTGCGATCTGGTGGAATCACCCACACCTGATCACATGCCTTTGTCGAGTCGACTTATCTCCGATCTCTAATCGATTTTTAATTGTGCCGTAATGACCCTTGCAGATTAGCTCGGTCGAAAGATCGCTTCCTACTCAAATTCTCGAGTCTGGCGCATTAGAAATTCTTGACGGCTTCACCCGATAGACTAGTTTTCACATGAGTGGCCGACTCAAGGAAAGGAACTATATGCGTGCCAACGAAATGCCCGTATCAATTTATTGAAAATAGAATTAGAAAATCGGGATGTCACAACTCTTCCCCTCTTATAAAAATTTCGTGCTCAAAATTTAAACAAAAAAAATTCTTTTTCAAAATGGTGGGGGGGTATTGTCGTCTCATATAATCTTCTCTTTCCTAGGTCGCTCCTTCAGTACCACTACTGCCAAATCACTTCTATCTTGCCCAAACCACTTTGAATCCAAATTACTAAACACTTGCCCACTTAAAATTCCAAAAGTCTTCACTACAAAATCTGCGAAACTAAACTGGCGATTTTGAGTAGTCTCTAAATTGTCTTTGATAATTGCAACAGAATCACTGATTTTTGAACCAACTTTGGACCTGCGATTTTCTGACCTCTGGTCTCATCTCAACTGACTGAAGTCCTGTACACTCTGCTCTGCACTGATTAAAAAGAAACTATCTGACCAATCTACTAAAACTGGGAACCTCTGGTCAAGATCTAATATAACTCTGACACTGATCTCAGCATGTGATCTTTCTTTCCCTGACTTCATTTCAGCAATTGAAATTCTACACTCTCTACTATGCGCTGCTTAAGAAAGAACCATCTGAAAGCTTTGCCAACTTGGAACATCTGATATGGATTTGAAATACAATTCATCACCAGCGCTCTATGCATATGATTTATATGATATACACACACACTTCGGTATACCTATTCTAATCGAGATCTTTTCGTGCTGCACTAAGGCAAGTTGACTCTGTTCATCTGTCAACCACAACCCTAAAAGGAATCAATACTCTTCCCGACTCCTTAATAAGCTGTCATAACATTCTATCATGCTATACTTCCATTCCCACACATGACTCTCTCAAGTGCTTGAAAAAGCTTTCCTGGTTTACATTACCAAATTCTCACTTACTGATACATCCAACACTTACAACGTGTTCGGCGATATCTATTTTCATACCGATCTACCAATTCCGATGATGTAGATTCTGACTCATCTTCGCACTGTTTGGACAACTCTGAAATTGCTATGATGAGCTTCCCATAAGATTTCTTCTTTAATCTCTGCATCATCAATTACACACAATTGTCCTCAGAACCTTAGCGTTCTGTTTTCAGAAATCTGAAAATCAACCTCTCTCTCATCTGCATTCTCTTATAGAGTCTTTTGAATTTTTGAATCTATCCATAGAAGCGTTTCGATTCTTATTTGTACTCTCGGCTCAATCTGAGGGTGGTCATAAGATTCAAAAGGTGGCCTACCTTAGATTTGAAAACAAATTTCGGACTTCCTCAAGTAAGATCCAATCCTTGAGTACCAACTGTGCAACTAAGGACTCTCGACTCAGTGCATCTGTAACTTTACTCACTTTCTCGGAGTGATACGAAATATCATAGTCATAATCCCTAAGAAGTTCCATCCAGCAACGCTGTCTTATTTTCAACTCCTTGTGAGAGAATAAATACTTTGAGACTTTAACGGTCAATGAAGATATGAAATATTTCTCTATATCAATAGTGCCTCTAAATTTCTAGAACGAACATAACTACTGCAAGTTCTACAATGTGCGTCGGGTAATTCAACTAACAAGATCTCAACTAACGGGACACACATGCAATAACCCTATCATGCCGTATCAACACGCAACCCAATCTTTTAAACGACACATCACTGTAGATCTCAACCCTCCTGGACTAGACGGAATAGTAAGCACAAGTGCGGTAGTTAGCTTTTGCTTAAGCTCTTGGAAACTACACTCACATTTGCCTATCCACACGAACTTCTCTTCCTTCCTTAGTAGTCTTGCCAATGGTAACGCTAACGCTGAAAACCCTTCTACGACTATCTGAAATATCCTGTTAATCCTCAGAAACTTCTGATCTCTATCACTGTAGTCAATATCGTCCAACTGATCACTGCTTTAATCTCAGACGAGATCTACGAAGATTCCTTCTCCTGAAATCACATGACCTAGGAACACAACACAAGTCATCCAAAACTCGCATTTGCTAAACTTATTGTAAAATCTAAGAGCACTCAAGGTCTGAAGTACCCTCTCCAAATATCTCTCGTGCTCCTCTACACTCTTTGGACACACCAAAATAACTTCAATGAAAATGATCACAGTTGATTAGTACCCTTAAACATTCTGCTCATTAGACCCGAACAAATAGCTAAGGTGTCCATCAAACCACTCAGTATTACAATGAACTTATAACTGCCATATTGAGTGCGAGATGCTAACTTCGGTATGTCTTTCTTCCTGATTCTCAACTAATGATACCCTGACCTCCAGTCGGTCTTGAGGTATATCGATGTACAAATACAATGAACCAACTTTCTTCTTCACGAATAGAACGGGTGTTCCCCAAGGTGATGTACTAGAATGTATGAATCTCCTATCCCACACTTCCTGCATCCACACCTTCATTTCTTTTAACTCGGGTAACACCATCCGGAAAGGAGCCTTAGGGACTGGCTATGTTCTGAATGCTAACTTAATCACGAACTCTATTCCTCTTTCTGGTAGCAAACCTGACAATTCTTTAGAAAATACCTCATAAAGCTTCTGTACCACGGCTATGTTCTCCATATTCGGCTCCTCAACGATGCATCCATTACAGTTGCCACGTAGATTTGGCAAGCAACAACTAGAACCTAGGTCGTCTTCAGTGACGAATAACAGGGATCGAAGGTCCTTTCTGACTTTCAGTAATTCAAAACTTTTATACGCTAATTGAACAAACTGAATTATATTACTTTTATGATTCATAACAGTAGAAAGCTCCTCGAGCCAAACCTTTTCATAAATGACTTCCAAGTCATACATAAGCAAATCCCCTTAAGGTACAACTATAGTTAGAGATTCATATTTCTATTACTTTATTACCAATCCGAAAATCCTACAACCTTCACTGAAAATTCTGCTGCACTACTCTGATAAAAACATCTCAAAAACATTCTTCCCTTGATCGATGCTTAGTTGACCCATTCATGCTCTTCCAGCCATCCTAGTGGCGTCTTATCTGCAGTAACAATGCTTACACTCTCTTGAACTTACACGGACAGTTCTTAACCTGATGGCCGTGCTGGCCATACTCAAATCATGCTCCCTTTTTACTCTGACACTGGGCCTCATGCCTCCTTTCCACAAACTCGGCACACAATCAGTGAGTCATCTACCTCCCATCAAGTGACATCATGCACCCTTCCTTGCACTGGGGTCCATTCCAAGTACCCCATTGAACATCTTGAAGCATGCTTCCTCTGTTCTTTTCTATCGATGGCGGTGAGAGAAATAGCTGTGACTCCATCTATCTATACGGACCATTTTTGATCAAATGACGTTACTGGCGACACCTGTAACAAGTCCTTTCCCTCTTACAATACTAGACTGATCCGTGTCTTTCTTTACAGACACGACACACATCAATCGAGTTGAGCACTGACTTTCCAATTTTACTCTTCCGATTAGGTGAAACAGGGCACCTTTCTTCTGACATCGGCCTTTCTCCCCAATTGACTTCCGTCTCCGTCTAAACTGAACCTTGACTCAGATACGGTAGCTTGATCCTCGATCACAACTCTAGATTGGGCCTCAACAGGCATGGCAACAACAATAATCACGACATTGGCAGCGGTAGGAACAACAGCAATAGCGGTGGCTCGGTCTTGAGCTTACTGACCCAACAAGCTTCCAAGGAACACTAGCACCTGAACGATCCCATCAAACCTAGGATCGTTCGGTGCTGCTACACTCTCAGTACCGACTTGCGACGGTACTCTCACACTTGTGCTGGCCTAAGCCTGCGCTCTACCTCGGGTACCAACTCTTGTCAGCATCCTACCTCGAGGTACAGGTCCTATCGATTTGTCACGCCTCGAACCCCGAGATACGCGCACATCTCACTGCGGTCGATCAAATATGCGACATCCCAGGATATGCCGCCGACCCATTCATTTATTCACGCATGCGGAAGCGAAACAAATCCCCTGACAACATTTAACTTGGGATAGAAAAGCAGGTAATCAATCACAATACTGAATACTCATTTACAAACACAAATGATTTAAATACAACACTGGATTGTCTACAAAATAGACTAGCTCGACAAAAAGGGGGATTATCCTAAAACCAACTAGCATGACACATTCTCCAATCCTTATGACTTCACCTCTTCAACTCCTCAAGGCCAACCAAAGCTATCTAGTCGCTCAGTCCACCAGGGACCTAAAATTGTAATCCCTAAATCGGGATGAGACGTTGTCTCAGCAAGTTCAACCCCCTAAACCCCTATTAGAAAGAAAATATGCCCCGGGTAGCTTAGCCACATCACATAGAGAACTTACCTCGCCTCAATTCCTTTCTGCAGGTTAGCACAATTTATATAATTCAACCACGTGCAATTATGATAACCAAACAACTGTGGCACAATCACATCATCAGAATAATTCAACCACTTGGATCATCTCAGCCAAAAAAAACTAATCTAACCACCTAAACTTACTTAACTTAGACTAAGCACACTTAGAGCATCATTAACCGTCTAATCGAGATTTAGTGAGAAACTCATCGGATTAGCGAGCTGAGCGGACCAAAATGACGAGGATGACGCGAGGATCGACTTTCCTCAAGGCGGGCCGAGCATCCGAGCTCTGGAAGGCGGCCGAAACGGGCCAAACGTTTGCTGCCATACCCATTTTTTGTAGCTGCTGTTCACAGGCGGAGGAGGGCCAAACGGCGGCTGGTTCGGGTTAGAATGGACAAAGGAACGGCGGAGGAGCTGAACCGGGCTTAGGCGGGGCTTCATGGTGGTCAGAGGTGGGCTGGACGGCTTCGGCGGAGCTGCACCAGATCTGAAATGGCTGCTGGAACTTGGCTGAAGCAGGGACGACGTCGACAAGAGGCGGAGACGTGTGAGCAGCACGGGGCAGACATGCGGCAACGGCGACGGCGACGATGGCGTGCGGGCAACGACGGCGACGAGCGGCCGAGCAAGTGGCGAAGGGACGTGCGGCGTGTGGTTGGCGCGGGCGAGGCGGTGTCGGGCGGGACGGTGAGGTGAGGCGCACGCGCGGGCACGGGGTGTCGCGCGGTCGCACGAGGCGGCGACGGCACCGGCGGCGACGAGCGGGCAGGCGGAGGGCGGCCGGTCGGGCGTGCGGCTGGCCTGGTCCGGTCGCAGCTCTCCCTGCCCCCTTTTCTCTCCCTCTCTCTCTCTTCCCAAGGTTGAAGATGAAGTGGTGGGACCTCCTCACTTTTTGAGGACCAATTAGCACTTGCCACTTGTCAAGCTCTCCTTCAATATGGCCCAACCACCATGACATCACATGATGTCATACTCCACTATCCCAAATCTTCCACAACCTTTCTCCAATGGGTCTATTTTATTTTTCCGCCGGGGCATGAAACTTTGTACATCAATTTCTTTAATTTCATTCAATTCTCTCCCAATTAAGTCTAATTGAAGTCCATAAAATTAATCCAATGTCACCACACTTCAATTCACATAATCACTTGAAAGTCCCAAAAGCACGACCAAAGGCGGGCCTACAAATTTCTCGAGCCAAATTAGCCATTCTTTGATTAATTTGTTAAAAAAAACTCTGGTTGCTTGAAAAATCTTCCGAAAATGAGTCAATGATCCTAAGATGACTTGTGATACACCCAGACTTCTAATTTCTGAATTCGATCTTAATTCCACGGTTAATTTCACTTTGGCATGATACTAGCGCGACCCAACCTATCGGGTAGCCTTTAGGAATTTTCATGCATTTGACCTGTGGTTGATCATCTCAAGCCACAATGTACATCTTTGAAACATTTGCGACTTTCGGTTGTTGGGGTAATCTCAAGATTTCAAATACGAACACAGGGTACCCAATCGATAGAAAAGTCGGTCCAGTGCTGATCGACAAGAATTGTGCGATCTGGTGGAATCACCCACACCTAATCACATGCCTCTGTCGAGTCGACATATTTCCGATCTGTAATCGATTTTTAATTATGCCGTAATAACCCTTGCAGATTAGCTCGGTCGAAAGATCGCTTCCAGGTCAAATTCTTGAGTTTTATGCATTAGAATTTCTTAATGACTTCACCCGATAGACTAGTTTCTATATGAGTAGCCGACTCAAGGAAAAGAATTATATGCGTGCCAACGAAATGCCCGTCTCAAATTATTGAAAATAGAATTGGAAAATCGGGATGTCTCACACTTGCGCTGGCCTAAGCCTGTGCTCTACCTCGGGTACCAACTCTTGTCAACATCCTACCTCGAGGTACAGGTCTTATCGACCTCCTCCAAGGAGTTCTCCACTCTTAGTCACTCATCCTACAGGCTCTTTATAGACACATGTTTTCCGATTCCAACATCAGGTTAGAATTTGGGTGACCCCACAACAAGCTACCAATCAGCTATCTCTCACATGCATCAGCATATTAAAAACCTTTCCTACTAACTATCCCATGACTCATCGCACCTTATCACTCCATATATAAACCATGCTCTGATACCATTTAAACGGGGATGTCACGCCCCGAACCCCGAGCGCGCGCACATCCCACTGCGATCGATCAAATATGCAACATCCCAGGATATGTCGCTGACCCATTCATTTTATTACGCATGCAGAAGCGAAACAAATCCCCTTACAACATTTAACTTGGGATAGAAAAGCAGGAAGCAAAACCACAACATAACACTTTCATAATTCAACAGAATTACAAACAAAGGTCTACGGCTAAAAGTTTACAAAAGATCGGCTCTTAAAAATGAACTGTCCTACGACCTACAAGTTGGACACGTTCTCCAATCCTTATGACTTCACCTCTGCAACTCCTCAAAGCCAACCAAAGCTATCTAGCCGCTCTGTCCACTAGGGACTTGAAATTGTAATCCCTAAACTGGGACGAGACAATGTCTCAGCAAGTTCAACTCCTTAAACCCCTATTAGAAAGAAAATACGCCCCGAGTGGCCTAGCCACATCACACAAAGACTTACCTCGCATTAGTCTTCATCTACATGTTAGCACAATTTATATAATTCAACCACGTGTAATTATGATGACCAAACAACTATGGCACAATCACATCATCAGAACAATTCAACCACTTGGATCGTCTCAGCGATCAATCGACTCAGCCGATTACATGTCATTCTAGCAAATCAATCACTGCCTCCAATCACGACCCTACAAGTAAGTCTAACATTTAGTGGTAATCACGGCCCCACTCGGCAAAATTAGAATTAGTGGCATCACGGCCCCACTCGGTACAACCTTTGAAAGGTGGTAGATCCCGGCCCGATGGGCACGACCTCTAATAGGTGGTAATTCACGGCCCCACTGGGCGCTACCTTTATCAGGTGGCAATTCACGACCCCACTGGGCGCGACCTTTATCAGGTGGCAATTCACGGCCAATCTCCCATAAATTTCGACACTTGGGACTTTATAAAAAGAATTCCTATTTATCACAATCACACTCCATTTGCCACAGTCAATCATCAAATTCAAATTCTAAATACACAGCAGCGATTGGCACGAAATTCTGAGAGTTTAGGGTCTTGATAAAATTTTCGGAATTTAATAAATAATTAAATTTATTCCGAAAATAATTAAATAATAATATCCATACTTTTCACGGTCCACACTCAATTTATAATATCCAATCATCAATTTCAAAATCTGACTACACAGCAGCGATCGGCACGAAATTCTAAGCAACCGGGGTCAAAAATAATTTTTCTGTTTTTTTATATAAATAATAATATTTTAATAATTTCGGATTTTAATATAATATTATAATTTCCAGAATTTCGAAGCAATTACATAATTCAAAATTAAAATCCTATTATGTCCCATCAAGGTTTATTATTAAATAAACTCTCTTAGCTTTTAATTAAACATGCTTTAAATTAAACAAACATCTTAATCTAATCCACAATTAAATAAACTAAACTAATCACCTAAGCTTACTTAACTTAGGCAAGCACACTTAGGGCATCATTAACCGTCTAATCAAGGTTTAGTGAGCTAAACTCACCCGATTAGTGAGCCGAGCGAACCAAAACGACGAGGACGGCACGAGGATCGACTTTCCTCATGGCGGGCCGAGCATCTGGGCTTGGGAAGGCGACCAAAACGAGCCAAACGTTCGCTGCCATACCCATTTTTTGCAACTACTGATTTGGGGCTGGAGGAGGCGGATCCGGCACCGGTTGAGGCGCATAAGGGCCGAGATGGGCTGGGGGACTTCCGGCGGGTTGAGGCGGGGGTGTACGGCGGTTCACGGCGGCGGAGATGAGCTCTGGCAGCTCCTAGAATGTACGAACAAGGGCTGACGGAGATGGCTGGGCGGTGGAGGGACGACGGCCGGGTGGCGGATAAAGCAAAGACGGGAGGGGCGGAGCAGCTCGAGTGCGGGTGGGCGGCGACGGCGACCGGCGGAGGCGTGCGACAGCTCCGGGCGACGTGCGGCTCCTCCTCTGCAATTTCGGGTTTGAAAAGCTCCAAAGCAAGAGGAAGAAGAAGCTGTTCAAACATCGCGAAGGGGAGAGAGGAAGGAGGAGGGGCGCACGGCTAGGGTGAAACAACGACGGCGTATGGCGGCGATGAACGGAGACGGGCGAAGCTGCTGGCGGTCGGACGGGTGGACAAAGCGGGGCGTCGAGCTGCTGGTGGCGTCCGAAGAAGAAGAAGATGGAGATGGAGGGGTGGTTGGGAGAGAGGAAGGAGAGAGGGAGGAGAGAGAATGAGGCCATTTCTTTTTTTTTTCTCTTTCTTTTTCTTTAATCCAACAAAAGGGCCCACCATGCTCCACTAACTTCAAATCCCCCCACAACAATCTTCAATGGGTCCATTTTATTTTTCCGCCGGGGCATGAAACTTTGTACATCAATTCCTTCAATTCCCATCAATTCTCTCCCAATTGAGTCCAATTGGAGTCCATAAAATTAATCCAATGTCATCACACTTCAATTCACATCTTGACTTGTATGTAGAACCAATTTAGGTCCTAAAAGCGCGACCAAAGACGGGCCTACTAATTTCTCAAGCCAAATTAGCCATTCTCTGATTATTTCTCTAAAAAACTCGGCTTGCACGAAATATCTTCCGAAGATGAGTCAATATTCCTAAAATGATTTGTGACACACCCAGACTTCCAATTTCTGAATTCGATCTCAATTCCACAGTTAATTTCACTTTGGCACGATACTAGCGCAGCCCAACCTACCGGGTAGCCTTTAAAGATTTTCATGCATTTGACCTGTGGTTGATCATCTCAAGCCACAATGTACATCTTTGAAACATTGGCGACTTTCGGTTGTCGGGGTAATCTCAAGGTTTCAAATACGGACACAGGGTACCCAATCGACAGAAAAGTCGTTCTAGTGCCGATCGACAAAAATTGTGCGATCTGGCGGAATCACCCACACCTGATCACATGCCTCTGTCGAGTCAACTTATCTCCGATCTCTAATTGATTTTTAATTGTGCCGTAATAACCCTTGCAGATTAGCTTGGTCGAAAGATCGCTTCCTGCTCAAATTCTCGAGTCTGGTGCATTAGAAATTCTTAACGGCTTCACCCGATAGAGTAGTTTTCACATGAGTGGCTGACTCAAGGAAAGGAACTATATGCGTGCCAACGAAATGCCCATCTCAATTTATTGAAAATAGAATTGAAAAATCGGGATGTCACATTGTGGCCCTCGCTCTCACCCAATGCCGATGAGGTGTCCCAGCCCTCATTGACCCTAAGTAGAGGGGAAATAAATTAAAGAAAAGAAAAGAAAAAGGAAAAAATGTTATATTAATTTCAAAAATTATTAAAACATTATTAAAATAATACACATTTATGCTGATTGGTCCAAATTGGCTAGATGGATTAAATGGACACAAATGCAAAAAGTTTAATGCTAAATTAGCACCAAAAAAAAAAAAAAAAAAAAAAAAACAAAGAGTTAAAAATTGAATTGATACGATTACAGTAGATTAATGAATTTTTCCATAATTTTCTCCTCCAATATACTTATAAGAAAATATCATATCATTGGTTAGATTCAATCCTGCATATGGTATAGTAATTAAATTTTAATCAATTACAATAAAAAAAATTAACCCATATAGTACTCCCACGAAAATGTGCTTTGGATTAGGCTTCTGAAATCGGTACTGCGTAATGCACAAACATGCGCTTATGTTATTAATCAAGCAAACTCTCCACCACTCTTCCACCTCAAACTTTAGAATTAAAAATATTCATATATATATATATATATATAAGAGTACGAAGAAAAGAGTCTACACAATTCTAATAAATGAGACGACCGACCTAAAACAAAACTTCCAGTCCCTAAAGGAGCTCCAACTAGAGTGAGCACAATTTAAGAGTTAAAATCCACTGACCCTTATAAAAATATTCAAGGAATGATTTTCTATGCAAACATTCAGCAAGAATTCGTTGACTTGGAATCTCTTCCGATCAAAGTCTACACATTTCGTTTCACCCCATCAAACAAGTTGTGGGGTTCTGGTCTGTAATTAGAACGAGAAGAAATGATGAAAACATGCAGTTTGGCTACTGAAATGGAAACTTGGGGTTCACATAGTAGCATAAACAAGTTACGGACAATAGATGATAGACAAATAGTAGGGGTGAGCAGTTTTGGGTCAGTTCAGGTTCTACCTTGAACCTGAAACCTACTCTATTAAAACTAGTTCCCCAGTCTTTGGAACTTAAGGGCCTGCATGGTTGTGTCCTTTTTTTTTTTTTTTTTTTTTTTTTTTTTCTTTTTATGAACAAAAATTCTGTTTTTTTGTTCCCGGGAACAAAAAAGAACATAAATGCGTTTGTTTGCGTTTTTGTTCCAAATCTATTTTTTTTTCCCGGAACACATTTGGAATAGAAACAAGAAACAAAAAAAAAACTTGTTTATTTTTTTGGAACAATTTTTAAGAACAAATTTTCTCTCTCCTATTTTTTTCTTCTATTTTTTTCCTTCTTCTTTTCTTCTTCATTTTTCTTTGGCTGGTCGCCGGCCTCGGTCATGACTCGGCGACCGGCCGTCGAGGGTCGGCGAGGCCGAGCATCGCCGGCACAGGTGAGGCTTGGCCTCGCCTTGGCTAGGCGAGCTTGGGCTCGCCTATATTCGGCAAGGCCGAGCTCGCCCAGCCACCAGCAAGGCTCTGCCTCACCCAGATCCTACGAGGCTGAGCTCGCCCAGCCAAGGCGAGGCCGAGCCTTGCCCAACCATAGCGAGGCTTGGCCTCGGCGGGGGCCGACAAGCCTCGCCGTGGCTAGGCGAGGCTGCCGGCCCTCGTCGGTCGATCGCCGGCCATGGCCGAGGCCGACGACTTGCCAAAAGAAGAAAAAAAAAAAAAAAAAAAAAGGAAAAATAAAATAAAAATATTGAAAAATTAAAAAAAAAAAAAAGAACACAAATTTACCAAATGTATTTCGGTTCTTTTTCTATTCCCGAAACAAGTTTATCAAATGCGTTTTTCTGGTCAAAAATTGTTTCCCGAAATTTTTGTTCCCTGGAACAATTTTTGAACAGAAAAACAAACAAACGCACCCTAAAGCCAACCATGCATATCCCGGACCTATCCCGTTAATCGATTCGCGGATCAACTAGGAATTGGCTAATCCTTTTTTTTTTCTTTTCTATTTCTTTTTTTTCCTTCCTTCTTTTTGTTTCATGTTTAATTTAACAAAACAAAAGTGAACACAATGAAAAAAATCCTCATTTGTCAATAGTAGGAATCCATAAAAGAAGAACACGTGAAATAAAATAAAAAATAACACGTTAAAAACACGTAACATAAAATCTAAGTTGTTGAATTTTAGTTCTCATCATCCATGAAAAAATCGCTCCAAATTCTAATCACTTGAAATTAAGACAAACAACAAATATAGTTAATCGCTCAATAATAGTTTTAAATTAAAATCACTATCAATTAAAACTAAAATATTTATTAGACAACGTCACCATATATATTATTTCAGCTTCTACCCATAAACTATGATAACCTCCTTGTGAGATATATAAAGGAATTACAATATAAAAAAGATATATACATTACATAAAATATATAATCTCCGGTCCCGGTCTAATTCTTCAGTTCTTGGTCTATTTTTCCGGTTCCCATTCCCAATTCCGTTCCAGTTGGGAGCTAAATTACATAGCACCGGTTCTGCTTCTTTTTTGAACTACAAACCAGATCAGTAATCATGAAAACCTAGAATTGGACCGGTTTCTATGGCCGATTTAGTCCGGTTTCAAGTTCCATCGCAAACCCATGCTGTCTTCTAGATAAGAGAAGATGAGTACGAATTCATCAGCAGGGAACTTAGAGAGTCACGCGAAACAGGCAATGGCCTTATCGCGACCCATTTTTTCGGGGTTTAGAACCACCTAGAGTTTTGGCTAATGGATTGTTAAGCCTAGACTTAACTCGGGCTCTCCCAAGCCCATACCAATTCGCAACTTTCGGTTCAAGTTCTTAACATGCAATTGATTTTATCTAGGAGTCGCCACTAATCAATTTATGGTAGGTCGATTAGACACCTAAGTAAAATAATGGGAGAATTATTTTACTTCTACGAACCAGAGATTATGGGTACGGGGACTTGGTTACACTAGATTTCTCTAATGCCCTTTCGGTACCATTCTTTTAATTTTGAAAAATTTTGGCAAGGAGTTTGGATTGATTTTAAATCTATTTCCCTAACATGTGAGGTGTTCATGCAGATGCGCAAACCACCAATTTATCACCCAAGAAAGCAATTAAATGATGCAGAACTTACCTCAAAGCAACGAAAGCATCTGCATTGTTAAATTAAAATCCACATCAACAACCCTAGATACGGTTTCTAATTAACAAGCAATTTCTTTCTTTTTGTTTTCACTTATTAAATGAGACTATAATCCATATGCAATGCAATGCTTTTAATCTAATATAAAATGATATGGCATGGCAACATGTCCTAAACATATGAATAAAAATTTTATGATCTCTTAATGAACATGCAGTTGTTAAATATGTAATTTAAATTAACCAAAATGACTTAATTCTAATGACATGCAATGCAATGCAATGGCGTACAAAATTATTTCAACTAAAATGACATGCGACATATAATTCAATATGCGAGCTATATGTCACGCGACATTTATTAAATGACCTAATCTAATTACGGGTAATTTCTAATGAACCTAACAACAGTCACTAAATGGCATGCATTTCATGAACCTAATTCTAATTTTTCTTCTTTTTTTCTTTTATGAAATTCGAAATTTAAACTACCAAATAATTAAATGTGCAATTCAAATTTAAAACTAACATACTAAATGAATGCATTTTTGATTTTTGATTTTTTAACAAATTCGAAATAAATCCCTATTCTAAATATGCAAGATAACAAGAGATATTCTAAAACCAACCTAATCCTAATTCAAATATTTTTTGGATTTTTCCTTTTACGAAAATAAAATTGATTCAAACACCACGACAGCAAATCAAGCAGGATAAGATTCATATTCAAAAATTGGCGAACCATATCTCGCGCATGAGATCGGGTTGACCAATTTTAAATTAAATCGCGAATCGAATCCCGGTCATGGGATCGGATTGACGATTGTGCAAGAGATTGTGAGTCGGATTTCGGGCGTGAAAATCGGACTGTCAATCACAAATTTTAGAGGCAATTTCATGTCATGAATTCTCATCCTTACACTAAGGAATAATTCTACTAAAAAAACAAAATAAATAAAATAAATAGAAAGAAAAACTACCTACTTTGTTTTCCTTTTTTTTTCCTAGGGCTTGGCACGGCTAAGGACGGTACGATGGTGACTCGGAACTAAGGGCTCGTCGCAATAGTTGAACGTCGGTCAAAGAGCAGTTTGGCACAGAGACAAGAACCTGCGATGATATCGACCTTGCTGATCTGGGCGTGACTGGAGCATATGGCAAGGTGTCACCGCAAGGCTTGCTGGAGATTCTGATTTTACTGCGAGAACTAAGCAGACCAAGCCAAAAATCTCCGCTTTGCTTCCTCTCTTTGGTTATCAAGCTCCTTTGCGCATGTCCTTTGTTGACCTGCAGAGAAAGAAGACAAGAACTCTCTCCATGTTTTCTTTTACCGAAAGATTGTGTGCCCTTCTCTTGCCCTGGATTTTTCCTTCAAACAAAACAAGCAATATTAGACAATATATGTGAGAAGATTTGTGCTCGTCAATATTGCTCCATGCGGTGGTGTTTGCTTGCGATGACTCAAGGCCAAGAAACTCCGGGATTCGCTTGGGACGTTGAATCGTGATAGTGGGCAAAGTGGCAACGCGTGGCAGCAAAATCCATACATGAACAAGGGCGTGCGTGCGTGCAAGGCATGAATTTTGATGGATGCCTAGAGTTTCAAGAGATGGGGTCGGTTCAGGAAGACTCCTGGACTCCAAACTGACGTGGTGCTTTTGACCAAGTTCACGTGTTCTTCCTTTGCCAAGAATTCTTCAATTTGTAGCCGTAAAAATGTGAATTTCGTGGCTTGCGGCATGGTGATCGACAGGTGAGACTAGGGCAGCAGCATCGTCTAGGTCGAGGACAGCGATGCTCGGCACAGCAAGGACTATGAAGCGCTGGGGATCACTAGAAACCTCCAAATAAGGAACAAACGACTGGACGGCAACGTGATCGGACTGAGGCTTGTCTTTTAGCTATTCGTGTGTGGTTCCCGCAATGCTTTTGACGCTGGGCAGAATTTGGAACGATGAAAGACGACGAACGGCGGCCAGATCCGAGGTCGCGGCCACCTCCAATGACCAACGCAGATTATTTTCCTTCCAGCCAATTCCTTTTTTTTTTTCGAAGCACCCTCATGTCGCTGGCTTTTCTTCCGCCGATCCCCCTAAAAAAACGACAACCCCTCTTGTGCGGCCGTATATTCGATGTGTGGCCTCCCAA
Source organism: Eucalyptus sideroxylon (assembly GCA_014182405.2). Taxonomy (NCBI): domain Eukaryota; kingdom Viridiplantae; phylum Streptophyta; class Magnoliopsida; order Myrtales; family Myrtaceae; genus Eucalyptus; species Eucalyptus sideroxylon. Next base: position 24,159,212 of record CM024558.2, on the reverse strand, counting down.
AACCCTATGCGTTTTAATCTATTTATAGGCCATGGATTAGGGTTTTAATCGATATCCACGAAGATTTTTTTTAACGCAATATTCCGTCACCAATTTTATGATAGAATTTTTCTCTAAATCCAAATCTTGTAAAGATAAATCGCAATATCTTCTTGTCACATATGCCGTATCCCAAAAAAGATTCATATCTCGGAAAAATTTTAAAATACTATATTCCCACGAGATAATTTTTAATTATTAAAAAACACGGGCTTTGGCCAACCTGCTCGCTTCACTGGCCTAATCCATCTAATTTGAACTCATCCGCCACCGGTCCAATAAGATGCAAAATAACAAAATAAATGCAATCTAAATCTATATGTTATGCAATTAATAAAATTAATCCCTAATTTCCTAAACTAAATCGTCAAAATTTAGATGTCAACAGGCCTCATCTCAACCGGCAAGCGCATCGAATAGCCCACGTTCTGAATTGTCCTTTCGCTTTTGTCCTCGTAGTTGCCGCTTCTTGCCGCAACTCATATCAGAAGAAAAGCATGCGCCGTCTTCCCATCCCACGGAAAAAGGAAAGAAAGAAAGAAAGAAAAATGGAGGGAGGGAGGGAGACCCAGGAAGACAGAAGAGAGAACAGAATTTTGTCCTCTCTTGATTAGGCGGAGCCCACTTCAGACCGACGCGGTATTCGACAAGTGCTGAGGTCCATGTTTGAATTTCAACACGCATGCCTTCTTTGAGGGCCCATATGGGCTACTGTGACAATGCCAATTTATGATATATTTGGTAACATTTCTGTTTTGAGGAATAATTTTATTTTAAAAATATTTTTTTTCTATTTCTATTCCCTTGAATAATTTTTAAGTAAAAGGACGTGTTTGATATTTACACAAAATTTCTATTCTCGAAATAAAAAAAAAAGAATAGAAATATTTTTGGTATGACCCACAATTTTTTATTTCTTTTTATTTTTTAATATTTTTGTAGACTTCTCTTTTTTTTCCTCTTTTTTCTTCTTGCTTGCCGCCGACGATTGGCGACTGTTGCCATGATTGGCGACTAGTAGGGTGATCGGTTCCCGGTTTGGTCCTGGTTCCACCCAAGAACCGGGAACTGGACCGGGAGAACTGATTCCCACATTTATGGACCTTGGACCGGACCGGCTGATCTTGGAACCGAGAACCGGACCAGACCAACCGGTGGGGTCCGGTGGGGTCCGGTTCCAATGAACCATCACTTGTTTTCATTTCAATTAACAAAAAAGAGAGCGAAGCGTGAAGCGAGGCGTCGGGGCAAGGCGCTCGGAGGAGGAATAGAGCCGAGCGTCCGAGGGAGCGAGGTGTGAGGCGAGACGTTGTGGCAAGGCACTGGGAGGAGGAAGAGAGTTGAGCGTTCGAGGGAGCGAGGTGTGAGGCGGGATGTTGCGATGAGGAACTCGGAGGAAGAGAGCCGAGCGTCGGAGCGAGTGGGGCGTGAGGTGAGGTGTTGGGGGTGAGGTGTTGAGCGAGCAAGAGGGAAGGGGTTATAGTTTTGAGAGGGAAAGGCAAAGTGAGACTTGCGGCAATTGCCGTTGAATTGGATTGCAAAATTTGGGAAAATGGAAGTTGATGTGATGGCTATTGTAGATTAGAGCAGAAACGAGAAAAAAAAAAAGAAAGAAAGAGAGAGGGGTTTAGGTTTCAAGAAAGAAAGGGAAAGTGAGAATTGCAAAATTTGGAAAAGAAAACTTGATGTGATAGTTATTGTAGATTAGTTTAGAAACGCAAAAAAAGGGAGGGATTAGCTTTGAGTTACGAGAGGAAAAATGAATATGATGGTAATGGGTATTGTAGATTAGTTCATAAACTATATATATATAAATGGTCGGTCCGGTTCCGACCCCAAAACCGGGAACTGGACCAACCGGTCACCGGTTCCAAAAATAGGAACCTGAGACTAGATTGAGACCCTCTAGAACTGCTCGAAACCGATAGGTTCGGTCCTGTTCGGCGATTCCCGGTTCGGGCGGTTTTCGTTGCACACCCCTAGCGACTAGCAACGGCGACAGGTTGGGGGCGAAACACCGGGGGGGGGGAAGGGGTGGCAAGAAATAAGAAGAAAAGAAAAAGAAAAAAAACTTATTTATATATTTTTACTTCTTATTTTTGTTCCAAATTTATTAATGGCTACTTTTCTATTTTGGAGAATATAAAAATTAGTTGATGTTATCAAACAGATTTCTGTTCTTTTTTTGTTTTAGGAAACAAAAGAATAGGAAAACAAAGAAATATGAATATTAACAAACGGATCCTTATTTTGCTGGGCAGCACATTCATTTTTTGCCGCCACTCCACGTACGGAAAATAGATTAGAGAGAGAGAGAGAGAGAGAGAGAGAGGAAGGTGGAAAAATAAAAAACAGAGATGATGTGGCCTCTTCCCTCGATATTTTTTTTTCCTCCTTTTTCCTTCAACTTTTTAGCACTTTTCTTTTGATTTCTATCTTTCCAAATCTCATTCTTCGACAATCAAAGTCTCTTTTAATACAATCATTCAGGATTGCTGATCATCACTTCAGTATAGATCTTTCAAATGTATACATATTATTGCTGATTATCGCTTCAGTACAAAATCTTTCAAATATATTATTTATTGACAATTTTATTTTATTTTTATATATTCTTTCCTTAGAAATTGTTCTGTGGCCTAGAGAGTGAGATGTTACACGCAGCTGTGCAATGGAAGGATTAGAGAGCACGACTCGCATTTTATTTCTCAGTACGTTGAAGCTGGACCGATAGCACATAACCTCATTGATGACGCTTGCTGATGTTCTCTTAATGGATCTTCGAGATGCTTGCAATCCCCGTTGTGTTTATAGGACAAGTTTGAATTCTTTACCTCCTTAAGTAGGGGAGATTAATGCAGTGTAAGAAACGTGTAGTGTACATGACTATAGCATGGATGATGGACGAATTCTTGTGCTTTATTGAAGTTGAGGGACCATGATCCCATGTGCATAGATGACGACAATTGCAATGCTAAATCAAGCTCCAGATATGTCTACTCATGGAGTTGGGAACCTGGAAACTTCAGAAATCAAAGGATGATATTTTCTGCAAATACAGGAGAACTTTTCATAATTGAAGTTTCATATGATTTTAAAGGTTAGTATATCTGAATGTCTATATAGAGATCTACCATGCAAGTGTCACGGGCCGAGAGATTCCTTGGCCTCGAAACGACCCGTGCGGCGCTTGGCAAGCGGAATTCGCCAGGCCAGCCTTTCTTCTATAGTTGTTCCACGAACAATTCGGTGAATGCTTCTTCGTGCGAGATCCTACCATGCCCAGCTTCGCTCGGGCATCTAGTCCATCGAGTGAGACAACAGATTTCTTTAGGCTCAACAACAGGTTTCGGCCTGCCATGGCCTCGTCAGGAGAGCGGCATCAGCTCCCGACCAGTTTGTGCACGAGAGGCCAACCTCGCCTTCAGAGCTCCTAATTGATATAATTTTTCTATCCTAGAACTCCTAACACCAACCGTCCTGACGCCAATTCCACGGACCAGTTGTGTTGGTCCCTTCTGCCTCCTGACTCTTCACTCGATAACCCCAAGCACCACTCACAAGTGTCACGAGTACGGGAGAATTCACAGACCGTGACATTCTCCCCCACTCAAATTCGCAACGCCCTCGTTGCGATCTGCTCTATCGCTTCCTTGCGTCCATTAACCATTGATGTGCCACTTTTGGGATTTCACATTGAATGATTAGGCTTGCCCAACAAAACAGGTTCTGCTCCATCGGTAGCCTCTTTTGATCTCAGCCACTCGGCCCTTCTCGGTCACTTGCGCTTTCTTTGGCAAATGTGGCATTTTTCGCCAACCGCATCTTTTGGCAGGACCATTTTTGCCTACACAGCTTCTTTAACCCTAGCAGACCAAATGGAGGTTCTTTCCTTGTTGAAAACGTGGCAGTAGACCTCTTATTTAAATTCACCGATCGATCCAAGAATGTTATCCATATTTAGTAAGGGTTTGGTTATTCTCCAACTCCTTATCAGCTCGACAAGGAACCAACTCGTCCTAGTACCATTGCCATCCTAGGAACAGAGAGCCCAGCTTCGTTTGAGCATCTTTTGCCCCGACCATTCACTCTCCGTTCACTAGGACTGGACCGGGCACTTATCAGTTTGACCCGCACTAAAGCGAGAAGTTCGATTCTCCGACTTGCTCACTTATTGGAGGGATTTTCTGCTCTGATACCACTTGTCACGGGCTGAGAGATTCCTTGGCCTCGGAACGACCCAGGCGTCGCAGAATTCGCTGGGCCAGCCTTTCTTCTATAGTTGTTCCACTAACAATATGGTGAATGCTTCTTCATGCGAGATCCTACCACGCTCAGCTTCGCTCGGGCGTCAAGTCCATAGAGTGAGACAGCAGATCTCTTTAGGGTCAACAACTGGTTTCGGCCTGCCATGACCTCGTCAGGAGAGCGGCATCAGCTCCCGACCAGTTTGTGCATGGGAGGCCAACCCTGCCTTCAGAGCTCCTAATTGATATAATCTTTCTATCCTAGAACTCCTAGCACCAACTGTCCTGACGCCATTCCCATAGACCAGTTGTGTTCTTCTCTTCTGCCTCCCACTCTTCACTCGATAACCCCAAGCACTACTCACAAGTGTCACGAGTACGAGAGAATTCACGGATCGTGACACAAGCCTCCTGTGTGGGTACAAGGTGGGATTGTTGGCTGCAATTGTTGACATGGGACATGGGAAGATCCTGAAATTTGAAATTGGAAAGCTAACATATGCAAATCCTATCCAGAGTAATTGTCCTATCTTGGACATGTCACTGGCAGATTTTCATGATGAAAAACAAGATCATATGTTTGCTGAGGAATGGTGGCACCAGAAGGATCACTCAGAATTATTTAGACGATGAAGATGAAAGTGACAGACTCTTATCGTTTCTACCTTGTATTATCATTTGTCAAAGAAAAATGGGTATTATCTGTTGGACTAAGCTTTACAGACGTGATTGATGTAGTCGGTTTTCAGCCTGATGTCTGTACTTCGGCCTCGGGCCTCGCAGGCGATGGTTGGCCAATCCAGATACGATGGAGTGCAGTGAGGCTTCGTTTGCCCACCAACGCTGCCCGCTCGGAGGCACTCCTTCGGCGTCCAATATGCGCAACTTGGTCTCCCAATAATGTTGGTGTCGGTATGGGTACAGTGGGACATCATTTTGTTGTGATTTCTACTTCTAATCCTTGCCTTCTAATAATTCTAGGGATTAAAGTCCTTTCCACACATCAATATGAAATTTCTGAGATTTCAAAGTAAAGTTTCCTACATTTCTTTGCCTCAGAATTACTTTGAACAAGGATGATCCTATTCCTACGACAATGAAAGAGATATTAAGGGCCTATTTGATAATTATTCTGTTCTTGGGAATAATTTTTGCTCAAAAATGGTTTTTTCCAATTTTGTTTCCTGAATGAGTTTTTGAGCTTGGTAACTGTTTAAAATTTCTATTTTCGAGATAGAAATGCGTTTAATACGATTCTCAAAATCTTTTGTCACTTTCACTTACATTTTTTTTTTAAATAATTTTATAACTTTTTTTCTTTTCTTTTTCTTTCTTCTTCTTCTTCCTTTAGCCAATCACTAGCCTTCGCTATGGTCGAAAACCTTGCTAGAATGTCGCTACCCTTGATGAGGCTCAACCTTGTCAAGCCACCATGAGGTTGGCCTCACCATGGCCGAGTGATGCTAACCTCGCGTAGGCCTAGCAAGGCTTGGCCTCACTCAGATTTATGAGGCTCAACCTTGCCGGGCCACCATGAGGTCAACCTTGCCTTGGTTGGGCGATGTCGGTCTTGCAGTGGCTTGACGAGGTTGAGCCTCACCTAGCTGCTAACGAGGCTCCGGTGAAGTTGCCAGCCCTCGTCTAGCTAGTCGTTGACCATAGCTGAAGTCGGAGATCGGCGAAAGAAGGAAGAAGAAAAGAAAAGAGAAAAAAAGAAAGTGGTATTGATTTTGAAGTTGTTCCCAGAAACAAAGAAATCTCTTTTTTTTTTTTTTTAAATTATTGATTCTATTCCAAATCTACTCCTGAAAATAAAAAAAGTTACCATATGGATTTTTGTTCTTTGTTTGTTCCAAGGAATTAAAATATAGAATTAGACAAAGTTTGGCCGGTCTAAACAGGCTGAATCTCTTCCTCAAGGAGTTCGTTTTGGCAATATCATTGTTATTGGCACGCGTTGGCCTTCTGTGGAAGTTATTTCTATCATTCCTGATCAAGGCCTTCGAGTGATTGTGTCAGGACCCATATCGTTAACAAGAACCATGGGCACTGTGGTCAGCGGTTGTATTCGCGAGGACTATGTCAGTATCCTGAGAGTGGAGAATTTTGCTACACTGAAGCTTTGTAAATTCCAATTCTTTTACTAGGTTGACATTGTGGAACTTTGATTATCTTCTTTCAATATTTTACATCCAGTGTTTTTGTTTTTGTTACATTTTCATTGACTCTAATTATCCTTTAAATTCAGAGTACTTTAAAATGTAGTTTTACTAATGCCTGAAACATGTCCTTTTCTTTTTCCCAGTCCCTAAGAATTCAGTTCCAGTATACATTCACAAGATCGCATCAAAACAAGTGGGGGAGAGAATTAATAGAGATCACTTGAAAAAATTGGGAGTTCGGGTGTAGTAGTTCTTATATGAAACCTTTTCACTTTGTAAATTAGCAACCTGGAATAAGGACACAGCTGTCTGTCAACAGCTTGACCGGGGCAATGACGCAACCCAAGCGATGGAGGGTTTTAGAAACTCCAATACCAAGCGCGTAAAGCTGAGATCTCGTCTTGCCTCACCTCGAGATTAGATCATCCTCATCGCAACTACCAGCATCGCCTTGAGAACTTTGTTCCGATCTTTAAGCTATCGAAAGAGCCAGAAATATCGTTCTAAGCAACCGTTAAAGGAGCGTCGAGTCTGTTATGTGATGCAGAAAGTAGATGAATTTAGGCAGCTATATGTTTCCATGAAAGTACAGAAATCTACCCCTAAGACTTCAGTATTTAAATGAGTCGGTAACTCAATTCTCAGTCACCACATCAGACTTTCTCTCACTGTAAAATGGCGTAGAATCATCGCGTGGTCAAAGAAAGAGTGCGATATAAGCTGATGAGTGCAACCTATAGAGTCTCGACTAACCAGCTCGATAGCAGAGGCAAGCTCCTCCACAGCTCAGTTGAATAGAATATTAGTTGGTGCAGCAACCTCCGCCCAGTCAAATTCCAAGTCCTCAAGAAAATCCGGATCGAGTGTTCTTCCCTTTCGTGAACAAATCCGAAAGCAACTTGACAACTTCAGCATCCATGCTCTCCCTCAACCGCAAATGTCGAATGTGAGAGGGGGAAGTAGGTTGATCAGTTGATTTTTATGAGAAAGTAGTGTAAGCCTTAACCTTTTCCATAGCTTTTTCACGTGGTTTATTTTCAGATGGGAAGGATGTTCTGATTGTCTTCGCATGTTTATCTCTGGTACAGTGGACATGCGGTCATGCTTTATATGCTTTGGCCTGGAAGAATGATAGAGAAGTGGGAATAAGAAAGCACGTGCGGCATCTGCATACCCACACGGCATAGATCATCTGAGACAGAATGCGTGGTTGAAAAAGTAGAACTTAATACTCACGGTGTAAATTCTGTAACTTGTGGATATTGCATTTATGCATCTGTGTCAGCTAGTTGAATGAAAAAGAAACTTATCTGCTCATGGATACATTACTCCTGATAGATACACCTCAGAACTTATAGATGATTTTGATTTTTCTTATTTTACTAGTCTCCTTTGCAAGCCTTTTACACAGTAGAGGAACCTAGAACTTCCTGACTTTAAAACTTTTTCTATTTCTCTTTGCATTCCTATTGAGTAATGAACATGTCCACCAGCATAAGAACATACCCTGCCCCATAAGAGTTTGACTTCTAACTTCTATACCTGGCACCAAACCTGAGGGTCGACAGCTTTTCTGACACATTCGAAGGGCTGGGCGAACAACAACATGGTAATGCCATTTGAGAGCTCCCTCCCTGTGAGACGACCACATTGTCTATGTTCTGAATTACACGCTAGCAGGATGATGTAAGGGATAATGTGGGGCAGTCTCACAAGAGAATCTTGCAATATCCGAGTAAGTTTGGAGTTGTGATACGGAATTTGATTTCCTTTTCCGTTTGGACTGCTTGTCGAGGCATGCACTACATTTCCAAGTGTTGACAGGGACTTATTGATGGTTTTAGCTTCTTCAAGAACCCTGCCCTTTGCCCCCGTTTTCTCAATCTTCTTAGAACCAGCCAGGTCCATGAGAATTAGCTTTCCAAATGTAGATTGCCTCTAGGTGAATTATCTTCCTAATCGTGGTTTAGGGCGTAGACTCACTGAGACATTGTCTCACCCCATCATGGTTTAAATCTTTTCAGGTCCCTAGATGGTGGTACGACAGGTACGATATGGGGTCCTACAGGTGATGGATTTTGAGCACACAATTTTCCCTATCCCCGGGATCACCTTGACCCGAGAGCTAGTTGAGTCCACGGTCTGGGTCGATGAGGGCCTACCCCAATTGCTACCTCATTGATTCATAGCATGGTTAATTGGCTTTCCTCAAAGGGCTCGGGAGGGTCCCTTACAAGGTTTCGACGGGCCTCCTGTTGGGACCGAGGAGTGGGAAGTAGGGCATCCCATGGATCTCGACACTCCTAATGGTGTCATGGTGGACCAGGAGCCCATGGCTGTAGAGCCCAAAGTTTAGATAGCTTAGTAGTTCCTTTTTGGTTTAGACTCTTATGTATATAAACCCAGTTGTGTTTATAAAGTGTGGCTTTTGTGAATTGACTGTCCTGCTTTTCTATCCCTTGTTGATTGTTGTTTGGAGATTGTTAATTTGCTTCCGCATGCGCATAAAATTGAATTGGTTGGCGACGCGTCCTAGGAACGTTGCAATTTAGTCGAGCACCAAGGTTTGTGTGTGTGCTCGAGATGCGTGGCATGATATCCCCGCCCGGAGTGGTATCAAAGGTAGTTAGTATTTGGAGTGATAAGGTGCGATGGGTCTTGGGATAGTTAGTATGAAATGCCTTTTTCTTATGCAGATGCATGTGATTGATTAGCTGATTGGTAGATTGTTTTGTGTGGGCCGCTCAGTTCCTAATTCTGCGTAGAACTATAAAGCAGGTTTTGTAAAGATCTTGCATCATGAGTGATCAGGAGCAGAGGACTCATAGGAAGAGGTCGGTAGTGTCAGTTACTCAGGGTAGGACGTCAACTAGGGTCAATGCCTGAGGTAGAGTGCAGACTCAGGCCAGTACGAGTGGAGTAGCACCGCCGCCAGCTAGTGCTGGTGTAGCAGCACCTGGCGATCCTAGAATCGATGGGATCGTACAGGCGCTTGAGATGTTGGGTAATCTAATGGGCCAGCAAGTTTAGAATCAAGCTGCCGCCGCTGCTGCCGCACCTATCGAAGCCCAGCCTGGGATTGTAATAAGGGAGAGACGATGCACAAATTGGTTGAACAGTTTCTGAAGTTGAACCGGCCGAGGTTCATAGGAGTGGGTGATCCCAAGGCTGCAACCATATGGATCCAAGAGTTGGAGAAAACCTTGGAGCTGTTGAGGTGCTCGAAAGAGGATAAGGTTGTCCTTGCAGTTTACCATTTGCAAGGTAATGCAAGTACCTGGTGGAGGGCCACCAAAGGAAGTGTATTCCCAGAAGGTGTGGTTCTGGTGTGGAACGCCTTCGTTGAAGCTTTCAACGGGAAGTATTTCTCCAGTTGTGCTAGTGAACAAAAGATGGCGGAATTTCAATGCATTCGTCAAGGTCTGATGTCGGTGGACTAGTGTGGCATCCTAGAATTTCATAACAATCTCTAGATGTGCTATGAACCATGGATAGGTGATGGAAGCACCATCAAATTATATTGTAGCCATTTGACCCATGATTTGCAATAAGATTAAGGCCAAGCTTTTTAATGGATAATAAATTGATAGGAAAATTCTATTCTTGGCCATGTGTCTTATAAGTTGGAATTTATTGATTTATGTTGCAAGTTTTATGGCCCTAGAAATTTCAATTAGGTATTTATATAAGTGGGGATTTAGAGTAAATTATTAAAAGAGAGAGTGGGCCGCAATTTTTAGGCCAAAGACCAGCCCCATCGTTCGGCCACTAAGGCCTGGCCCGTGAAGCCCAAAGGGAGGGAGCAGCCGTCGACTGAAGGGAGAGAGGCTCGGCCCAAGGATGGCCCATCAACTTGCATGTAAATCCCCAAGTGGCAAGAGAAGCTTGTCAAGTGTAATAAGCCATGCAAAATCAAATGATTGCTAATGATGAAGGGGAAAGAAAAGAGGGAGAGAGAGAGAGAGAGAGAGAGAGAGAGAGATGTTGCGCGAGAGAAGGAGAGAAAGAGAGGAAGAGAGAAAGGAAGGAGGAGGTCCGTCCGCTGTCGTGCGTGCCGCCGAGTGCCGCCATCGAGCCCGCCTTGTCCCACCGTTTGCTTGCTGTGTTTTGCTTGGATTAGAGGCAAGTAGAGTCCATTGATCTACCCTTTGCTTGCTGTGGTTGTGATGTTGAATGCTGAAAATGCTTGAGCTGTGATGTTGAATGCTGGAAACTCCAATGAATGGTGGTAGTGTTCCAAGTGAGTTGTTGCATGTAGAAATAGTCCGACCTTTGATGATTTCGTGAGTTGCATGCAATGTTTTAGTTGGAATATCACTTCTACTTCTTGATAAAAGTTGTAGAGGACCTCTTGGAGAGTAACATATCAAAATTTGAGAGGAAATGAACAAGTATAGGTTGGTGAAACCATTTTTCTTTGAAGAAAGTAAATCTGGAAACTGTTATGTTGATCTATTGTGATTCTGTGAATTTTGTGAAATTATCTAGTCCCAATTTGATCTTGTGTTCTTGATAAGAGTTGTATATGATATCTTGAGGAGTAACATAATAAAATTTGAGAATAAACGGACAAGTATTGATCAGGGAAAATGACTTTCTTTGAAGAGGATGAATCTGGACAGTGAACCGAGAATTAGGGAGAGTTATAAAATTTATAAATTTTAATATAGAAGGAATTCGACTTTGATTGCTTAACGGGACTTTTACCTCTAGATCTCATATATAACATATTAAAATCTCAGAATTTTCTGAGTTTATTTAAGGGCTTAATCGAAATTATTTCCGAAACTGTGCAAAAAGTGGCGTTAGAAATTCTTTTGTTGTGATGTATGGATCTATGTGATTGATGTGAAACTTTCTTGACATGGTGTTTTTCACGAAATATCTTCCTCTGGATCTTTTTTACATCATGTTAAATTTTCATAATTTATTGAGATTTTTTACTAATTTTCCAAGAATTTTTACTAAAGAGGTGCATTCTGTTTTACCCGAAAATTAGTTCTATTTTCAAAAACCAATGAATTTCTTTATGAAATGTGATATCGTGGGTGTTATGTGTACTGCATATATGGTGACATTTGGCATATCATATAACATCGAAAAGCTGGTTTAGCCCTTTGATTTTGTTGCATCAAATGCTATGATGAAAATGAGACATATATGTGATTATAAATTGTGATAATAATGATACCGTCGGAGGTCTGAGCCGACGATGCCCCGGGAGTGTCGGGATGCCCGGAGGTTTGTGCCGAAGGGTCCTTGGGAGTTTCGAGATGCCCGGTGGTATACGGTACGTAATTCCAGGGGGAATGCCTAGTGGTATGGCGGTACGTAATTCCGGAAGCCTTGGAGATTTGTGCCGGGGGGATTCCTCGTGATGCTAGTTGGGGTGGGAGATGCCCGGAGGTTCCTCGCGATGCCAGGTTAGATGCGAGTGATAAATTGAGGGATGCAAACATTGGTCCCTGGATGAAAAATGATGAGATCCTTGTGAAAGATAAAAATTGAAATTGAATCATATGCATGGGTGCATGCATGTGGCATGATGCATGATCTGTTTATGAAAGTAAATTGATGCTATTTGACATTGAGAAAGCGATCGTGAAGGCTTGAATGGATCCCATAGGGATGTATACATGATAGCATGGATGATATGAATCATGAGTATGTATGTGCATATGGCATGGAATGAACCTCATGGAAATACAAGCATGATTGCATGGTGATATATGCATGATGGCATGGTGAGATATGCATGACTGCATGGTGATACAGGCACGACCGCATGGTGATGTATGCTCGATAGCATGGATGATATGTGCTTTACTCGTGATATCTTGATTGTCTTGCTTGTTACATTGTGTAGTTTGATGGATCTTTACTGCTGAGTGGTTGTACTCACCTCTTTGGGGACTAATATTTCAGATTGAAAGATGCTTTATCACCAGTCACATGTGGTACATTTTATGGATTACCGTCTGATGTTGAGGTCGAGTGCTCGGAGCACCCTTGCGTTGGTGTTCATGGTCTGGTGTTTATCTACGTCCATGTTTTGGTCATGTATGATGTGGGCTTACTTGATGGCCCTGTAGTGCAAGAGTTTCTATCTGTCCATGTTCGTCGAGATGGGAGGATGATGGGGATGCTGCTGCCACCATCGGCCGATGCACCGGATGGGTGTGATAGGAGCATGTGACTGGTGGAGGTTGACACTTTTTGGGATGGCCGACACTAGCTGATGGATTGATGTACATGTCTGATGTATAGTCAAGTACTTTTGAGTTTGGCCGAGCTTAGTTAAAGTCTTGGCCTTTTTGTACCGACTTGTGAAATCCATCTTAATTATGTAAATAAAAGTGATTCGGCCCTAAAATGTATATATATATGAAAAGTGTAGTTGGTGTGTATTGCATCGTATTATTTAGTTTGTGTACAGGTTAGGGAGATGTCGTATGCTTCCGTTATATGAACTGCGCAAGAGACTGATCTAAGAGATATAAACCCCTAGGTTGTATGGACCCGCTACAATTCTAATGGTATCAGAGTGATATGTTATTACAACAAGTGATAGGTAAGCGAGCTGTGGCAACCCTAGCGGATCGGGGGCCGTGTTGAGGGGTGCCGCAGCTTTGTTTTGGTATCAGAGCAATGGTTATAGGTGGAGTGATAAGGAGCCTCATTTGGAATTTGAGGAATATGATGACAATGCACACCATAGGATATTAACTAGAATAGTTGATTAACTTTGAATAACAGGTGATGGGTATTCACTCGTAGATCCCCAGTAGTTTATTATGAGTTGTTTTTAGGTGCCAGTAACATGTTTATGTTACTTATATAGTTGTAGTTGCTTTTAAATGGAGACATTGAGTCTCAGATTATTCCTGAGGCAAATGCTTGGAAATTGCAGGAAAGTCATGGTGCGAGCTGGAAGTGCTCATCCATCGAGGGCTGAAGCCTCTGCTGTAAGGGCTGAACCCCGAATGGAAGACATCCTGCAGGCATTGGCCAATATTGGAAATATGATGGAAAGACAAGCGTAGCAACAGCCCGAAGTGGAACGTCGCCCTTAAGGACTAGTGGAACAATTTCTGAAGCTGAAGCCACCTAAATTTAGTGGAATGGGAAGTCTTGAGGAGGCGGAACATTGGATTGATGGGATAGAACAAATTTTCTGGTTGTTGGACTACAGTGATGCTGAGAAGATAGTTTTGGCAAAGTACCAGCTGGAGGGAAATGCAAAGTTTTGGTGAAAAGCTTCGAGGAATACGATCTTTCCACCAGGTACTGATATAAACTAGGATGAGTTTGTTAGAGCTTTCAATAGGAAGCATTTTTCTGATTGTGCTAAGGATAAGAAGATCACTGAATTTGTTCAGTTGGAACAAAGGGTCAGTATGAGGCGAAATTTTCTAAATTGTCTAGGTATGCTCCCAGGCTGATTGAGAATCGAGAGGAAAAAGCTAAGAGATTTTTGAAAGGGTTAAGGACTGATATTAGGAAACAACTAGTGCCTCTGAATATAAGAGATTATAATGAGATTTATGAAAGGGCACAGTTGGTGGAACAAGAATTGGTGAGGGAGCAATCAGAGTCTAAGAGGCAATTGACCTTTAGTGATATTAGAAGGGGTAAGAGACCCTATCCTGGTCAAGGCCAGACTTGGGATTCTAAGAAAAAGAGTGATTTTGGAAATTTTGGAAGAGCTAGGGATGGCCTGAATTTAGGGAAAGCACCCTATCAGCATGATGTTTGTCGAAGGTGTGATGGGCAGCATGGCCCAGGACCTTGCAATGGACGGCCAAAATGCTATAGCTGTGGACGAGTAGGTCACCTCAAGAGAGACCGTCCACAAGAGAGGTCGCAGCTGAGTGTTGGCTCGGTGCGACAGGTACAACAAAGTGCTGTTAGACCAAACCTACCAAGGAATCCTCAGAGGTCACCAGCATAAGGAAGGGTGTATGCGATCACCCAAGAGGAAGCGGAAGCTTCCAAAAATGTTATAGCAGGTACGATTTTCATAAATGGCAAGAAGGCATATGCATTGTTTGACACGGGTGCTACACATTCATTTATATATGAAAGATATAGACAATTGAGTAAAATAGAAACTACGCCTCTTGAGACGCCTCTTTGTGTTTCCATGCCTTTAAAGAATATGGTGTTATCTACGATGATGTGTGCAAAATGTAAGATAACTATAGAAGGACGGGATATGGAAATAGACCTAGTTGTGATGGCTATGTATGACTTTGATGTTATCATAGGAATGGATTGGCTCCATAAGCATAGGGCTAAGGTGGATTGCTATAGGAAAGTGATCCAGTTCATGTTACCTGATCAGTTTAGTTTTGAATCTTTTGGAGGTCAGGCAAACCCCTCTATAGCCATTATCTCAATGGTAGAAGCTTGTGAATTACTTGATGAAGGATGTCAAGGATACCTAGCAGTAGTAAGGGATCTTACTAAGAAGGAGGTGTTGACACCTAAATTTTTGCCCAAAAATATTTCATGTTAAATTCTTGCATATAGATTATTTAGGCATTTAATATAGTGTTTTAAATGGAAGATGTTTTTACTTTAAAAAAATTGAAAAAAAAAGATTAAAAAAAGAAAAAAAAAGTTGGGGCCAATGATCTAAATGTGACTAGCCAAGGCCGGGAGGTCAGATTGGAATTCAAATGACAAGTTGGGGCCAAAATGCAATTTCCAAAAGTTGAGGGACCAATTCGCAAATTTTGCAAAATTTGTGCCCAAGCCCGTAAATCATCATCTTAGTCACCAATTAAGTTGAAATTGAATTTGGGCCAACTCGAATCAATCAAATCAAGCCAAAAAGACCAAATTTGCCTCGAATTGGGTATTTTCGGATAAGAAAATGGCTAACTTTGAGGGACCTTTTTGCAAACTTGGGTGGGCAAAATCGCAAAATATGATTAAGATCTTAAACTACTATACATGAGCTTGTTAATTGATAAAAAATCGCAGCAAAATTCATGGATTAAAGCACCTAAACCAGCTGACAAATCCTAGTCCACAAGTTGGTTTGAAGTCGGAGTTGTTGAGCAAGCAACTTGGAGGCCCCACCATATCCTCCTTGGCTGTCCAACCGGCCTGATCTTTGCACGTGATGGAAGACCGTAATGAGCAGTGCAAGTGGACGGAAATTTGCCTGGGATAAGCTACTGGAAGCACGGGAAAGTCGCAGCAAAATCGGCACACTCAACATCTGCAAAATTGGAAAATTTTGACTAAGTTAGAGAGTGGGTGGACTGCTTAGTTGGTAGGCTTGGCAGGAGGGCAAAAAGCCGGGGAAGAGATTGCTTAAGGCAGTGGATAAGATCTATGAAGCATGCTCGTTTGAGGGATAAGAGGGAGAAGACGAGAAACACGATAGAGGGCTCAGAATTGTTCCCCAAACACACGTTCAGAAGCAACTCCAGAAGAGAGAAATCCAGAAATTCCAGACCGACCTAGAGAGAGAAAAGTCGCACGTCCCAAATGGAGATCGGGAAGGCCTCCTAAAGCCCCCCGAAATAGTGCCCTCTGGCGGGCCTAGAAAATCCGAAATTTTTTCCAAGTGTTGAGCCTGATTGGTCACGAGTGAGGAAAAGTGAGTGCTTTTGAGAAACTTGAGAGACAAATGAGGAAAGCCATGACTTACAAGCCAAACTATAATACATATAGTTTGGGTTGATTTGAACTTGGCCAACAAGGAAGGTTTGGAAGTCTAGTTTTGGAAGTCAACGAAAAGCTTCGTTGTCACTTTTTCTTCTGCAGATCTCACTTTCAGCTTGAAGGAACCAACTTTCACGTGCTTCCAGAGGACAATTTCGTGGTTTCCTTGGCCTAGAGTCACTTGAAAAAGAAACTAGGAAGCTAGGTAAGCATTCTAGATGTATTTTTGTTCAAGTTTGAACATGTTTTGATCACGAAAATCGAGAAGGAAACTAGTCTGAAGAGCTGATTTCTGAAGCTAAAATTTTTCTAAGTGTTTAAAACTTCTTCAATGCCCCTACATGCTTGACTTGTTACTCCCCTTTGCATGCTTTTTTTCGTCGTTGTGACTTTGATGAATGTTATATGGGAGTACAAATGATACATAGGACAACCCGGTTTAGTCTTTAGATCTCCTTGTGAACCATGAAACCATCTATAACATGAGCCAAAAACCACATTGAGACATGGTTGGCCAGCATAGATCATGCATGAATGCTTCTTGGAGAGTTCATTTTGATGCGTTCGGTTGATCGTTTTCGGTGATGTTTGTTGCATTTGAAAGTAAGTGTTACCTATTTTCATCTAGATGGAGTAATATTTCATATAGATGTTGCATGTGATAGTTGTCGGAGCTTCAATCTGAGCATTTGACATGACCATTTGACTTGGGTTCATCACCAAATTTGCAAAATGGCTCCAACCCGCATATTGGAGGCCGTTTTCAGTTCGGTTTTTGCATGTTCTAGGCTGTGATTTCTAGTTAAACCCGTTCCTTGCATGTGGTAGTATAATTTTGATACTTTACCTCCGCATGAGATTGCTTATGGGTCGAGATTGAAGGCCACAAACATGGCCCGAGGAAACTGTTTTGAGGTGATTTGATGCAAGCCAATTATTCGATAAAATGTTGGAACCAAGTTTCAACCTTGAAGCGGTCGATTTAAGCTCTATTATTGTAATATTCATGTGCTATGTTGTTCAATGTTAGCATATATCGGTTTAGGGAATTATTATTATTATTATTTAAAAAAAAAATTCAAAAAAATTCAAAAAAATTCAAAAAAAAAATATATAAGTGATAAATGACATCAAATTAAGGAAAAATGACATATATGAAATTTTATTAATTTTATAAGGCCATTTTTCCTAATTTAATGTTATTTTGATATTTTATAATTATTTTCCTAAATAATCTATCATCCATAGATTAAAATTAATTGGAGTAATTTCATGCATCTAGAGTAATTTCATGCATATTTAACTTCTCATTTTGCTCACGAGGGTCCTGTCTCGGGGCATGATAACAAGGCCATGTAATATTATTTGCCCGACTTGTATCGGGTCTTTCTTTTCCGCATTATTTTCAAGTTATTTCACTTTCTTGGATGTTTATTTACCGCACCGCTTTTCAATAATTGGAGTGTAAATTTCTTTTTCAAATTATGTTAGGATTAGTTTAGACAAAAAAAAAAAAAAACTTACAAAAACATTTGCATTGACACTTAGCGGTTTCATAAAGATTATAATTGGTAATCAAGATTGTGTGGCCATTTAGACAAACAACCTTCCAAGTTAGTGGTACCGCAAGGGCGCTAATAGAAACATTGGCGTAAACAAGTCCCCGTTCCTAGAAATCTCTGGTTGTGTAGAAATCGAGGCAACACTCCCATGTCTCGGTTGGTTTCTAGCCGGCCCTAATAGGCTAGTGGCGACTCCTAGAAGTACATAGGTTGTTAAGAATTAAAATTCAAAATCCAATGTTGCGCGAGGTATGGGCTTGGGAGAGCCCATGCCTAATTTAGGGCCGTTGGTCCGTCTCTTTAGGAAAATACCCCTAAACCTTTCTTCCTTTTCCCCGGATGGAAAAAAAAGAGGTCATGACAGGAGGCTGAAATCGATGAGATTTGAGTAGTCAGGGAATTTCAGGATGTGTTTCCTGAGGAGTTGCCTGGATTACCACCAGAGCGAGATATTGAGTTTGAAATTGAACTAATGCCTGGAACATGACCGATATTGAAAGCCCTGTATAGAATGGCCTTGGTGGAGCTGAAGGAATTGAAGGTGCAACCACAAGAGTTGCTTGATAAGGGATTTATTAGATCAAGTGCTTCACCTTGGGGCGCACTAGTTCTATTTGTGAGAAAGAAGGACGGGTTGATGCGTCTATGTATTGACTATAGATAGCTGAACCAAGTGACTATAAAGAATAAGTATCCTTTGCCTAGAATCGATGGCTCATTTGATCAATTGCAAGGAAGTTCAGTCTTTTCTAAAATTGACTTGAGGTCAGGATACCATCAATTAAGGATCAAGAAAGAAGACATTCCTAAGACTGCGTTTAGGACTCGTTATGGACATTATGAGTTCCTAGTTATGCCTTTTTGGATTAATGAATGCACCAGCCGCATTCATGGATTTAATGAATAGGATATTTAAGCCTTATTTGGATCAGTTTGTAATTGTCTTCATTGATGATATCTTGATATATTCTAAAGGACCTGAAGAGCATGAACGACACCTAAGGATACCATTGCAAATGCTAAGAGATCATGAGTTATACGCCAAATTTAGTAAGTGTGAATTCTGGCTAGACCAGATAATATTTTTAGGGCACGTGGTGTCGGGTAATGGAATTGCAGTGGACCCTGCAAAGGTTGAGATGGTAGTGAATTGGCCGAGACCGACAACGCCGACTGAGATATGGAGTTTCTTAGGTTTGGTGGGTTATTATAGGAGGTTTATAGAAGGATTTTCACAATTGGCAGGCCCTTTAACGAAATTGACCCAAAAGAATGTGAGATATGAATGGAGTGGAGAGTGTGAAAGAAGTTTTCAGGAACTTAAAAGGAAGTTGACTATAGCTTTAATCCTAACTATACCATCTGGATCTGAAGGACTCACGGTGTATAGTGATGCATCTCATAAAGGACCGGGATGTGTTTTGATGCAGCATGGCAAGGTCATAGCCTATGCATCGAGGCAGTTGAAACCTCATGAGTTAAATTACCCAACCCATGATTTGGAATTGGCAGCTATAGTATTTGCTTTGAAAATATGGAGACATTATCTGTGTGGAGAAAAGTTTGAAATCTATACAGATCATAAGAGTTTGAAGTATTTGTTTTCACAAAAAGAGCTGAACATGAGATAGAGAAGGTGGATGGAGTTATTAAAAGATTATGACTGTGAAATACGATACCACCCAGGAAAGGCAAATAAGGTGGCAGATGCCCTTAGTCGAAAGTTGGCTATGGACATGGCTAGTCTAAGAATAACAGAGTGGAATCTGTTAAAATCAATTGTGGATTCAGACTTCAAGTTGGAAATGGACCACCTTACTGGTATGCTCATTGCATTAAGGATTGAGCTCAAAGTTATTCAGAAAGTTAAGATTTTACAAAAATCTGACCCGGAGATTTTGAAGATACGAAACACTATGTCTTTAAGGAAAAGACCAGAGTTTCAAGTCTCTGATGATAGAGTAGTAAGATGCCTAGGACGGCTTTGTGTTCCTGATAATGAAGAAGTGAGAAGGGAGATCCTATCAAAAGCACATAAGAGCAATTATAGTATTCATCCGGGGAGTACAAAAATGCATAGGAATTTACGCCAACAATTTTGGTGGAATGGCATGAAGAAGGATATAGCTAAACATGTTTCTCAATGTTTAACATGCCAGCAAATGAAAGCGGAACACCGCAAACCCACAGGATTGTTGAGGCCATTGGACGTACCAGAGTGGAAATGGGAGCATGTGACGATAGACTTTGTGCAAGGACTGCCAAGGACATCAAGTGGTCACGACTCTATTTGGATAATAGTAGATCGTTTGACTAAATCTACTCATTTCCTAGCTGTCCGGGTAGACTACTTGATGAATAAGCTTGCTGAGATATATGTAAGCCAAGTGATACGCTTACATGGTATTCCTATAACGATTACATCTCATCGAGACTCTAGGTTTACTTCAAATTTTTGGAGAAGTCTCCAAGATGCTTTAGGGACAAAGCTTCAATTTAGTACTGCTTTTCATCCTCAAACAGATGGACAAACAGAAAGAGTGATCCAAACTTTGGAAGATATGCTGAGAGCATGTATTATTGATTTTAAGGGAACTTGGGATGAAAAATTGCACTTGATAGAGTTCACCTATAACAATAGTTTTCATAAATGTATAGGCATGGCTTCGTTTGAAGCATTATATGGAAGAAGGTGCAGGACTCTGTTTGTTGGAATGAAGTAGGTGAAAGGAGTTTGACAAGACTTGAATTAGTACAAATTACTACTGAGGCTGTGGAGGTAATAAGGAAAAGACTTAGAACAGCCTAGAGTAGGCAGAAAGACTATGCAGATAAGCGTAGGAGACCCTTAGAATTGATGTGGGAGATCATGTGTTCCTTAAAGTATCCCCTATGAAAGGAATATCTCGATTCGGAATCAAGGGTAAGCTAAGCCCTAGATTTGTTGGACCTTTTGAGATACTTGAAAGAATAGGAGATGTAGCTTATCGTTTGGCGCTGCCTCCTAAATTGGGAAATTTGCATGACGTATTCCATGTATCGATGCTGAGAAAGTATCAGCCGGATCCTGGTCACATACTTGATCATGAAGCCATCAAAGTGGATGAGAAAGTGAGGTACATTGAAGAGCCTGTGCAAGTGCTGGATCGAAAAGAGCAAATTCTTAGGACCAAGAAAATTCCATTGGTTAAGATATTATGGCGACATCATGATGTGAGGAAGCCACATGGGAGAGTGAAAATGAGATGAGGGAAAGGTACCCTCACTGGTTTGAAGAGATATAGGAAATGTCTAATTTTAGGGACGAAATTCTCTAAGGAGGGAAGAATTGTGGCATCCTAGAATATCATGACAACTTCTAGATGTGCTATGAACCATGGATAGGTGATGGAAGCACCACCAAATTATATTGTAGCCATTTGATTTGCAATAAGATTAAGGCCAAGCTTTTTAATGGATAATAAATTGATAGGAAAATTCTATTCTTGGCCATGTGTCTTCTAAGTTGGAATTTATTGATTTATGTTGCAAGTTTTATGGCCCTAGAAATTTCAATTAGGTATTTATATAAGCGGGGATTTAGAGTAAATTATTAAAAGAGGGAGTGGGCCGCAATTTTTAGGCCAAAGACCAACCCCATCGTTCAGCCACTAAGGCCTGGCCCGCGAAGCCCAAAGGGAGGGGGCTACCGTCGACCGAAGGGGGAGAGGCCCGGCCCAAGGATGGCCCATCAACCTGCATGTAAATCCCCAAGTGGCAAGAAAAGCTTGCCAAGTGTTAGTCCATTGTAGCCAAGTGTAATAAGCCATGCAAAATCAAATGATTGCTAATGATGAAGGGGAAAGAAAAGAGGAGGGGCGGATTGATGAAGGGGGTTATCGACCGAGAGAGAGAGAGAGAGAGAGAGAGAGAGAGAGAGAGAGAGAGAGAGAGAGGGACACGTTGCGCGAGAGAAGGAGAGAAAGAGAGAAAGGAAGGAGGAGGTCCGTCCGCTGTCGTGCGTGCCGCTGAGTCCCGCCGTCGAGCCCGCCTTGTCCCACCGTTTGCTTGCTGTGTTTTGCTTGGATTAGAGCAAGTAGAGTCCATTGATCTACCCTTGCTTGCTGTGGTTGTGATGTTGAATGCTGAAAATGCTTGAGCTGTGATGTTGAATGCTGGAAACTCCAATGAATGGTGGTAGTGTTCCAAGTGAGTTGTTGCATGTAGAAATAGTCTGACCTTTGATGATTTCGTGAGTTGTATGCAATGTTTTAGTTGGAATCTCACTTATACTTCTTGATAAAAGTTGTAGAGGACATCTTGGAGAGTAACATATCAAAATTTGAGAGGAAATGAACAAGTATAGCTTGGTGAAACCATTTTTCTTTGAAGAAAGTAAATCTGGAAACTGTTATGTTGCTCTATTGTGATTCTGTGAATTTTGTGAAATTATCCAGTCCGAATTTGATCTCGTGTTCTTGATAAAAGTTGTATACGACATCTTGAGGAGTAACATACTAAAATTTGAGAATAAACGAACAAGTATTGTCAGGGAAAATGACTTTCTTTGAAGAGGATGAATCTGGACAGTGAACCGAGAATTAATGAGAGTTATAAAAATTATATATTTTAATCCAGAAAAATTTGACTTTGATTTATTCATAGGAATTTTACCTCTAGATCTCATATATAATATATTAAAATCTTAGAATTTTCTGAGTTTATTTAAGGGCTTAATCAAAATTATTTCTGAAATTGTGCAAAAAGTGGCATTGGAAATTCTTTTGCTGTGATGTATGGATCTCTGTGATTGATGTGAAATTTTCTTGACATGGTGTTCTTCACAAAATATCTTCCTCTGGATCTTTTTACATCATATTAAATTTTCAGAATTTATTGAGATTTTTTACTAATTTTCCAAGAATTTTTACTAAAGAGGTGCATTATGTTTTACTCGAAAATTGGTTCTATTTTCAAAAACCAATGAATTTCTTTATGAAATGTGATATCGTGGGTGTTATGTGTACTACATATATGGTGACGTTTGGCATATCATATGACATCGAAAAGCTGGTTTAGACCTTTGATATTGTTGCATCAAATGTCATGTTGAAAACGAGACATATATGTGATTAAAAATTTTGATAATAATGATATCGTCAGAGGTGTGAGCTGACGATGACCCACGTGCGTTGGGATGCCCGGAGGTTTGTGCTGGAGGGTCCTCGGGAGTTTCGAGATTCCCGGTGGTATACGGTACGTAATTCCAATGGGAATGCCTGCTGGTATGGCGGTACGTAATTCCGGAAGCCCTGGAGGTTTGTGCCGGGGGGATTCCTCGTGATGCTAGTTGGGGTGCGAGATGCCCGGAGGTTTGTGCCGGAGGTTCCTTGCCATGCCAGGTTGGATGCGAGCGATAAATTGAGGGATGCAAACATTGGTCCTTGGATGAAAAATGATGAGATCCTTGTGAAAGATAAAAATTGAAATTGAGTCATGTGCATGGGTGCATGCATGTGGCATGATGCATGATCTGCTTATGAAAGTAAATTGATGCTATTTGACATTGAGAAAGCGATCATGTAGGTTTGAATGGATCTCATAGGGATATTTACATGATAGCATGGATAATATGAATCATGAGTATGTATGTGCATATGGCATGGAATGAACCTCATGGAAATACGAGCATGATTGCATGGTGGTATATGCATGATGACATGGTGAGATATGCATGATTGCATGGTGATACTTGAACGACTGCATGGTGATGTATGCTCGATAGCATGGATGATATGTGCTTTACTTGTGATATCTTGATTGTCTTGCTTGTTGCATTGTGTAGTTTGATGGATCTTTACTGATGAGTGGTTGTACTCACTCCTTTGAGGACTAATATTTCAGATTGAAAGATGCCTCCATCACCCGTCACGCGTGGTACATTTTATGGATTACCATCTGATGTTGAGGTCGAGTGCTCAAAGCACCCCTGCGTTGTTGTTCATGGTCTGGTGTTTATCCGCGTCTGTGTTTTGGTCATGTATGATGTGGGCTTACCTAATGGCCATGTAGTGCGAGAGTTTCTGTCTGTCCATGTTCGTCGAGATGGGAGGATGATGGGGATGCTGCCGCCGCCACCAGCCGATGCACCAAGATGGGTGTGATAGAAGCGTGTGACTGGTGGAGGTTGACATTTTTTGGGATGGCCGACACTAGCTGATGGATTGATGTACATGTTTGATGTATAGTCGGGTACTTTTGAGTTTAGTTGAGCTTAGTTAAAGTCTTGGCCTTTTTGTACTGACTTGTGAAATCCATCTTAATTATGTAAATAAAAGTGATTCGGCCCTAAAATGTATATATATATGAAAAGTGTAGTTGGTGTGTATTGCATCGTATTATTTAGTTTGTGTACGAGTTAGGGAGATGTTGTATGCTTCCGTTATATGAACTGCGTAAGAGACTGATCTAAAAGATGTAAACTCTCAGGTTGTATAGACCCACTACCATTCTAATGGTATCAGAGTGACATGTTATTATGACAAGTGATAGGTAAGCGAGCTGTGGCAACCTTAGCGGATCGGGGGTCGTGTCGAGGGGTGCCACAACCAGTATGAGGTGAAGTTCGTCGAGCTGTCACAGTGTGCCCCAAGACTGATTGAGGATCCTGAGGACAAAGCGATGTGTGGCATCCCAGAAATTCAAAGCCAAGCCATAAGGTGTGTTAAAGTCTCTAATTAGGTGTTAAATTTCCATGGCTTATGTTTTAGCCATTAGTCTTTTAAATTTGATGATTTGTGCTTGTGATTGTGGAAATTTAAATTTAATAGATTAATAATCTATGCTTGGCCATAAGAATTATAAATTAAATTTCAATAAACAAAAATATCCCAAGACTTTGGCCAAGATGAAAATTGGAATTCAAAAATATTTACAGAATGAATTCAAAAAAAAAAAAAAGAGAAAAAGGAGGTTAATTTTCGAATGGGCCTTGGACCCATTGGCCTAAAGCTTGGTGGGCCAAGCTAGTCGGCCCATTAGAGCCCAAGAAGAGAATACGACCAGCCCAAGGGGAGTGGCCGGATGGGCCTAAGCCCAAGCCCAAACCAAATTTAAAAAGAAAACCCAATAAGACAAGTGGCAAATGGCAAGAGCATGCATTGGTGGGATTGTAGGCAATCTCATGATTGCTAATCATGGGATTAGGGGAGTATAAAAGGGATGAGAAGAGAGAGAGTGGCCGGTTCTTTGATCATTTGGCCGAGAGAGGGTGAGAGAGAGAGAGAGAGTTCGAGAGAAAGGGAGAGACCGAGAGGGGAAGGAGGCGGAGCCGAGGGGTGCCGCTGTTCGTTCGCCGTCCGATCGCCGTGTCCCGCCGCCGTTTGCCGCCGTTTGCTCATCCTAGAGGCAAGTGGAGTCCTTAACTTCTCTTGCATGTTTGTTTCGTTGGTTGCATGTTAGATTTTAGGTGTTTCAAGTGCGAAAAACCGAGGTAAGGGTTGGTTGCTTTCAAACCGTGTGACTGTTCTTGTTCGGCTTGTGGGAGTCAGTAGCTTGTTTGAGCTTGCATGTGTGTTTGGAGTCCGATTTTGGCTTCGATGTCTTGATGGAAGTTGTAGCTAACGTCTTGTACTATAACATACTGAAATTTAGTGGAAAATAATGGAGATATGAGGGGTTAAAGTTCTATTATACGGAGACCCTAGATCTGTGAAGTTTCCACTGACCTCTTGCTAGATTCTTGTTTGCATGTTGATTTCTGTTGAAGATTTGACTTCTATGTCTTCATGAAAGTTGTAGGTAACACCTTAAAATACAACATACTCGAATTTGAAGCGAAAAGAACAAGTATAGCTTGGTGAATCGGCTAGATCTTGGAAATGATGGTTCTGGTGAAGTATTCCGAGACACCCGAGACTTCATGGACTTAAATGGTGACCATAATTTGGTTATTTGACCTAAATCTCTTCATGAAACTTGTAAAGGACACCTTGATACATAACATACTCAAATTTCAGAGGAAGCGAAAGAGAATTGATGGGTGAAATCTTAATATTTCGGAGATGTGTATTCTGGACGACGCGGTAGTGGTTCCAGAGGTTTCGTGGGGATGTATAAATTAATATAAAAATAATTTGGCTTATATTTCTCATGAAAAATGCACGAAAATGTCTTGGCTATCACCCTGTAAAATTTCGTAATTTTTGAAGGCCATATGAGTATTTTAATCGAATTTATTTGGAAACTGTGCAATCCTGGTCATTATCCGAATATCATGTGCTATTTTGTGGAAATTGTGAAATTATGTGAAATTCAATTTGGCCATGAATTTTGTATGAAATTGTGATCCTATTGGTTTGTTTAATGATTGTTTGAATATTATGATTTTGGGAAAATCATAGATATTAAATTTAATATTTATTTATGAAAATAAATAAATATAATAATAAAATAATAAAATAATAATAAAATAATAATAAAATAATAAGGGATTATTTTATTGGCCATGAATTCCATTGAATTTATTATGCATTGTTATATGACATTGGTGTATGCATGATCATAAATTGTGATGCACGTGTGACTTATATGCCATGTAATAATGAGATTAAAAGGATGGTGAATATGGAAAATGATATGTGAGTAAGAGGTTGTGGTGGAGGATGAGGCCGGAATGTACAGAGATGCATTGCCGGAATTCCCTGGGAGATTCAGGATGCCCGGAATGTGGGGGGCCAGAAGCCTTGTCGGAGGTCTTTGCCCGAAAGGAATACCTCGCGATGCCAGGATGTGGGTGCGAGATGCCTGGCTAGAAGGGTAAAGGCCGGAAGCCCTGTCGGAGGTTTCTGCCTGAAGGGAATGCCTCGTGATGCTAGTTGAGATGCGAGATGCCCGGAATGTGGGGGGCCGGAAGCCCGGTGGCCATGGGATGGCTGGAATGCTGGGAACCCTGTCGGAGGTCTTTGCCCGAAGGGATGATAATTGAGAATGGGTGATGTGGTGATCAAATTTAAAGATAAAAATGGAAATTAATGCATGATGATATGCATGGTGATGTAATGCATGATGATAATGTGATGTGATATGATGATCACCCATGATATGATATGCATGATAAAATGCATGATGATGTGATGATGATGATGATAATGTGATGTGATATGATGATCACCCATGATATGATATGCATGATAAGATGCATGATGATGTGATGATGATGATGATGATAATGTGATGTGATATGATGATCACCTATGATATGATATGCATGATGATATGCATGATGATGTGATGATGATGATGATAATGTGATGTGATATGATGATCACTTATGATATGATATGCATGATGATATGCATGATGATGTGATGATGATGATGATATTGATGCGATATGATGATCACCTATGATATGATATGCATGATGATATGCATGATGATGCGATAATGATGATGATATTTATATGCATGATGATATGCATGGTGATGTAATAATGATGATGATGTGATGTGATATGATGATCATCCATGGTATGATATGCACGATAAAATGCATGATGATGATAATGATATATGAGATGCCATGATGATGATATGTATGATATGATGATGCATGAATGTGCCTGGCTTCAAGGTAAGTAATGCCTGCGATGCATGTGAAATTTGCATGATGCATTGAGTTGTTATTGGATTTCCCTATCTGCTGAGTGGTTGTACTCACCCCTTTTGCGGATAACATTTCAGATTAGCTAATATGCCGCTTCCTGCCGTCATGCGGGGTACATTTTACGGGATACCATCCGATGTAGAGGTCGAGTGTGTTGAGATAGACTGTCCCTCTGTTCCCGGACTGACTTTTATCCGAGTACGTTGTCTAGTGATGTATGACGTGGGCCTGGCTGGGGGTCCTGTCATTCAGGATTTCATTTCTGTGCACGTTCGTTGGGATGGAGCGATGCGAGGGATGTTGCCGCCGCCACCGCCTGATGCACCGGGTTAGGTGTGAGACCCGCGCGCGATGAGTAGGAGCTGGATCTTTTTGATGTAGATAGTCGACACTTTCAATGGGGGTTCGTACTCGTATGATGTTGAGGGTCGAGAGTTTCTTTTTGAGGTTTTAGGTTGGACATGGCAGAGTCCTAGCTTTTCCTTGTTTTGTACCGACCCAAAGGGAATCCCATCTTGCTATATGTATATGTAACCAAAGTGTCGAAGTTGTTTATAAAATCCTGATGTTTAGCTGGTGTGTATTTGTATCATGGATCGGTAGGGGGATAGATGGTGATGTTTAATTTGCTTCCTCTATGAGTCGCACTGGGACCGCTTTAAAAAAAAAAAATGCCTGTGATTAACGACACTTGTTTTGAGTACAAGATAGAAAGAGGAAATAAAGTGTAACATCGGCGCTGGTGACGACCTGTGAAGGGTTCGGGGTGTCACACGATGAGGTTCAGGGATGGCCTCCAATTGGAGTTGAAAGATTTGCTAGTGCTGTTCGATCTGAATGATTACAATGAACTATATGGACGGGCCCAACTAAAACTAATAGAAAGAAACTTGAATGAATGAGCCGCCACATCTAGGTCGTGGTTCGATTCGAGCAGAGATGGAAATCGGTTTGGGAAGAAATCGATGATCAAAGGAGGGTATCCTATTTTGCCTAACAGGAAGGGTGGGATAGGAAAGTTAGCACCAAGCCAAAATGGAGTATGTCATCTCTACTGAAGACGACATGGGTTAGCCTCG
This sequence comes from Eucalyptus sideroxylon, assembly GCA_014182405.2. NCBI lineage: Eukaryota > Viridiplantae > Streptophyta > Magnoliopsida > Myrtales > Myrtaceae > Eucalyptus > Eucalyptus sideroxylon. The sequence goes on along the minus strand of CM024558.2, from coordinate 24,130,800 downwards.
TGTCATTCTAGGATGGGTGCTTGCTATGGATGTGGCCAGCAGGGTCACCTGGCCAGAAACTATCCACACAGGTAGATGGGACCACAACAATTGCCGCCACCGCCACCAATGGGACAGAATAGAGGAGGTGCACCTCAGAATGCATCGCAGGGTGGTTTGAACCGGCCTCCAGCTCAAGGAAGGGTTATATTGTCACTTAACGACAGGCAGAGGACTCACCTGACGTGGTCACATGTACGGTCTCGTTGAACAACCATGCTGCTTATGTTTTATTTGACCCTGGAGCTACTCATTCATTTATTGCTGAGTAGTACATTAAGTTGGTAGGGTTGAGTCTTGAACCGTTAGAGCCAGTCATTAGCATATCTACCTCATCAAAGGATAAGGTGTTGTCTACAGTAGGCTGTCCTAGTTGCAAAATTGGTTATTGGTGAGCAAGAGGAAATGATAGATCTGATAGTCCTAGCCATGTATGATTTTGATGCAATAATTGGCATGGACTAGCTCATCAAGTAATGAGCTACTATGGATTTTTATCATAAAGCGATTTAGTTTAACCTGTTAGCAGGTGAAAGTTTCGAGTTTGTTGGGTGTCGAGGAGGACCCTCGATGACCTTAATTTTGTCGCTTGAGGCAACCTGCTTGTTAGACGGGGGTTACCAAGGTTACTTAGCGACTGTCGTGTATACGATAGTTGAGGAGTCGAAGATAGAGGATATTGCAGTAGTACAGGAGTTTGCTGATGTGTTTCTAAAGGAATTACCTGGTCCGCCCCTAGAAAAGGGAGATAGAGTTTGTGACTGAGTTGGCCTCCTGGACAGAGCCAATCTCTAAGGCTCCTTACTGGATGGCATTGTCAGAGTTGAAGGAACTGAAGGTGCAGATGCAGGAGTTGTTAGACAAATGATTCATATGTTCTAGTGCATCACCTTAGGGAGCACCGGTCCTATTTGTGAGGAAGAAAGATGGTTCGTTGCGTCTTTGCATCGACTATCGGCAACTCAATCAGGTGATGATCATGAACAAGTACCCGCTACTAAGGACAAATAACTTGTTTGATTAGTTACAGTTCTAAGATTGACTTGAGGACATGGTATCATCAGCGGAGGATCAGAAAGGAAGACATACTGAAGACGGCGTTTCGTATGCGTTACGGTCATTATGAGTTTACCGTAATGCTGTTTAGTTTAACTAACGCCCTAGCTGATTTCATGGATTTGATGAATTGTGTATTCAAGGAGTATTTGGACCAGTTCGTGATAGTGTTTATCGATGACATCTTGGTGTACTCGAGAATTCCAAAGGAGCACGAAAGACACTTAAAGACAATGCTTCATACTCTGTGGAATCATGGACTTTATGCTAAGTTCAATAAGTGCGAGTTTTGGTTGACTCGTGTGGCTTTTCTAAGTCACGTGATTTCAGGTGAAGGAATTTCCATGGACCTAACCAAGATCGAAGCCGTGATCAACTAGCCAGGACCTACGACCGTGATAGAGATCAAAAGCTTCTTGGGATTGGTAAGTTATTACCGGCAATTTGTGGAAGGATTCTTGGCAATAGCCATGCCTTTGACTCGACTACTGAAGAAGGAAGAGAAGTTTGTATGGATAGATAAGTGCGAGCATAGTTTCCAAGAGCTTAAGCAGAAGCTGACTACCGCACCTGTGCTGACAATTTCGTCTGGTCTTGGGGATATGAGATCTATAGTGATGCGTCATACCGAGGATTGGGCTGCGTGTTAATGCAACATGGTAGAGTCGTTGCATATGCATCCCGTTAGTTGAGGCCTCATGAGTTGAATTACCTGACGTATGACTTAGAACTCGTAGCAATTATTTTCGCTTTGAAAATTTGGACACATTACTTGTGCAGAGAAAAGTTCCAAATCTTTACAGACCATCAAAGTCTCAAGTACTTATTCTCTTAGAAGGAGTTGAATATGAGACAATGTCGTTGGATAGAACTTCTTAAGGACTATGACTGCGACATCTTGTATCATCCTGGAAAAGCTAACAAGGTCGCTGATGCATTGAGTAGGAAGTCTTCAATTGCACATAAGGTGATTCGGGAGTGGATTTTACTTGAAGGAATTCGAGATTCGGTTTTCAAATTTGAGGTAGGCCACTTTTCAAGTTTTATGGCCATCCTCAGGATTGAACCGGAAGTGCAGATAAGGATTATGATGTTGTAGTTGACAGATCCTGAGATCTAGAAGATTCTGCAGGAAGATACGGAAAAGGGAAAGGCTGATTTTCAGATTTCTAAAGATGGAACATTGAAGTTTCATGGATGATTCTGTGTACTTGACAATGCAGAACTTAAAGAGGAGATTTTGTCTAAAGCACATCGTAGCAGTTACAGCATTCATCTTAGCAGTATGAAGATATATCAAAATCTACGTCAACACTATTAGTGGACCGGTATGAAGACGGATGTCGCCAAGTGTTTGACGTGACAGCAAGTGAAAGCACAACACTACAAGCTGATAAGACTCTTGCAACCTCTTGAAATTCTCGAATGGAAATGGGAACACATCATAATGGACTTTGTGATGGGGTTACCAATGAGTCAATGAGGTAATGATTCCATATGGGCTGTGATTGACAGATTGCTGAAGTCTGCTCACTTCATCGCCATACGAAAGAACTATGCATTGGACAAATATGTTGAGTTGTACGTGCACTAGATAGTTTGTCTACATGGAGTGCCAGTGATGATTACATCTAATCAAGACCCAAGGTTTACAACATTCTTATGGAAAAGTTTACAGACCGCCTTGGGAATGAAGCTGCAGTACAGCACGGCCTATCATCTACAAACGGATGGCCAGTTGAGAGGACTACTCAAACCCTTGAGGACATGCTGCGAGCTTGTGCGTTAGACTTCAAAGGAAGCTGGGAGGAACAACTTCATTTTGTCGAGTTCGTTTACAACAATAGTTACAAGCAGAGCATTCATATGGCACCTTTTGAAGCACTGTATGGCAGAGCGTGCAGAACGCTAGTGTGTTGGGACGAAGTTAGAGAGCAGAAGATTACTAGCCCAGAGTTAGTTCAACAGTTAGTGGACGTCGTCAAAGTTATCAGAGAAAGGCTCAAGATTGCTCAGAGTCACCAGAAAAGCTATGGTGATAAGCGTCGAAGACCGCTGGAATTCCAAGTTGGTGAACACATTTTCTTGAAGATGTCATCGATGAGGGGTACTTCGCACATCGGCAAGAAAGGGAAGCTAAGTCCGAGGTACGTCAGTCCTTTTGAGATTTTGGAAAGAATAGGGACTTTAGTGTATTGTCTTGCGTTGCTGCCAAGACTAGCCCAAGTGCATGATGTATTCCACATGTCGATGTTGAGAAAGTATGAGCCTAACCTGACCCACTTGCTGAACTTTGAAGAATTAAACGTGGAAGACAGAGTGTCGTACGTGGAAAGACCAGTTCAGATTGTAGGTCGAAAGGAAAAAGTTCTACGTACCAAGATGGTTCTCTTAGTCAAAGTGGTCTGGCAACACCACGGGACAGAAGGAGCAGCCTGAGAAAGTGAAGACTCGATGAGATGACAATACCCCCACCTTTTTGAATAAGATTTGTAGTAGGTTTAAATTTCAAGGACGAAATTTTTATAAGAGGGGAAGAGTTGTGATATCCTAATTTTTGACCTGTTTCGATTAAATGAATGGGTTTTTCATCGACGCGCCTATAGTCTTTTTCTCTAAGCTGATTACTCATGAGATAACTAATTTGTCAGGTGAGGCCGTTAATGGATATAAACGCAACAAACTTGAGAATTCGATCAGAAATCGATTGCTCGACCGTGCTAATCGGCAAGGGTCAATACGGCACCATTAAAATCGATTAGAGATCAGTAAATAAGTCGATTCGATAGAAGTACGTAATTAAATTGCGGGTGATTCCACTCGATTGCAAAATTTGCATCAAATGGCACTAAATTGATTTTTTTTTTATCGATTTTGTGCCTGGTGCTCGTAACTGAAATCTTGAGATTTTTACGATAATCGAGAGTTGCCAATGAGTCGAAGATGCACAAACGTGGATTGAAATTTATCAACCACGGATCAAACATGTTAAAAATTCTTAAAAGCTACCTAGTAGGTTAGGTCATTCTAAAATCGCGTCCGATCGAAATTAACCACGAAATTGAACTCGGTTTTCAGGAATAGAAAGTTCTAGTGTGTCACGATTTATTTTTGAGACATCGACTCATTCTTTGAAGAATTTTCGACGAAATCGTATTTTTGGCAAAAATTCAAAATTTGGCAATTTAAACTCAAGAAATTCGGAGGGGCCAAATTGACTGGATTTTTGGCCTCCAAAGTGAGCTAATTGGTGAAGGGAATGCAAGAATTTTGCATGGGCCGCTACCATGGCATGTGTGGCCATTGAATTGAAGATGGAACTTGTTGAAATTCGTAGGGCTGTGGGGGCTGCAACATTTGGACTTCAATTTGGCTTGCTTGGGAAGATTTGGGAGGAAAATTGGCTGTTGGATAAGGGTTGAAGACTTTGGGGCAGCACTTGAGTGTGTAGATATTTGTTCTTGGCTCCTATTGGCTTGTGGCAAGACTCCGTCTCCCCCTTTGTCCCCATGTCCCCTTGTTTTCCCTCCTCCCTCCCCTTTGATGCTCGACCGAACCCCCCTCTGTCGAGCATCCTCTTATAATTCCTTTCTTCTTCTTCTTCTTCATCCTCTTGTCCTCCATTGTTGATGCTATAACAGCCTAGAACAATCCAGCTTAGCCAGTAACTTGCCAGTCACCGCCAGGCCTCATGCTAGCTCTTCCTGAGCTTGTCGTCCCAAGCCCGCGCGTCCACTGAGCTAGCGACGCCGTCCAGCTCGCCAACCGCCCGTGCGTCATCCATGCCGTTCCGTCGAGAGGTTGCCATCACCTGTTCAGCCCACCAGACCACCTAGCCGTCTGGCATTGGCCTTTTGCCCATCCAGCTTGCCGTTCGCCACCTGCTTGCCCCATTCTAGCCCATTGGTTCAGCCCGTCCAGCTCCAAGGCAGAACCGAAGGCTAGCTCAAGCCGTGAGCCTTTTGGCCTTTTCCGACCCTTTCTCGGCCACCCTTGGTGTCATCGTAGACCCGAGTTGTGGTCGCCGTCGCGCCGCCGTCACCGTGAACTGGTTTTCGCGCTAAACCGGTAAGTTAGCATCCTAAACTCTAATTAGGGATTAATTACTATTATTAGAGGCTTAGTTAGGCTAATTAGGATTAGTGAGATTTAGTTAGTTTAGTTAGATTGGTTAGGATTATTTGGTTAGTCCAATTAGATGGTTAGATAGTTAGTTACTCCATTTAGTTAGATTAATTAGTTAAGGTGGTTAGTTTAATTGAATTAAATTAGTTAGCTTAGTAGATTAGTTAATTAGTTCAATTAGGTGGTTAGATTAGCTTAGGTAGATTAATTAAGAGGTTAATTTAATTAAATGCAACTTATTTAATTATTTATTAATTAGCGAAAATTATACTAGGATAGCTGGTTGTCAGAACTTTGTGCTGATCGTTGTGGTGTAGTTGGCTTGTGCAATTGAGTGCTAAACTTTGCAATTGGTTGCTGGGTGATGATTTTTGAATTATTATTTCAAAAATATGAGATTTTGGTATTTAATTAGAAAAATACCGAGTATCGGTTTTTTACGACGAAAATGTTTTAAGTATTATATAAAATCGTGGAATTTTAAAATGAAAGAGTAACACGCTTTGTGGTCCGATTTGACCGTGTGTCCATGTACACCTATTTTACCGGGTGTTTTTAATATGAAGAAAATAGGCCAAATACATTATTTGAAATTGAGGTATTTGAGTGCAAAGCACGATGTCCTTGGCCAAGATTGGATGTGCGTGTGATCGTTATGAGAACCCATCACCCGAGGAAAGTCGAGTGGGCGATGCTCCTATATGGAATGCCCCATGTCAACGGATGCCGGTTCGCGGTAGAGGCCAGACCGATGTTCCTTAGGGAATGCCGTCTAGAGGTAGACGTTGCCATGCTCAATGGGGCGAGACGACGCACGGTTATGTCGGATGACTACCGACTGTTGAGTTGGACATGACCGATGGGTCATAATAACTAGGACACGTGTGAATGAGTGAAATAGCCGTGCCTGATTATGGGACAAAATTGTGTGGCACGGGATGAGACGTGTCATAACGACTTGGCCTTATAATTGGGATCCCTGTGAGTATTTGATGATTGAGGTGCAGTATTCCAGTTGTTCAGTATATTTGCTATATGCATTTGTTATATGAGATGTGCTAACGTGCAGGGAGGTGTTGAGGTGAGGTAAGTCCTCTATGATGTGTGTTTAGACTGCCTCTAGGTGAATTATCTTCCTAATCGGGGTTTATGCGTAGACTTGCTGAGACATTGTCTCACCCCGTCGTGGTTTAAATTTTTTCAGGTCCCTAGATGGTGGTACAACAGGTACGATATGGGGTCCTGCAAGTGATGGATTTTAAGCACACCTTTTTCCCTATCCCCGGGACCACCTTGACTCGAGAGCTAGTTGAGTCCATGGTCTGGTCGATGAGGGCCTATCCCTATTGGTACCTCACCGATTCATAGCATGGTTCATTGGCTTTCCTTAAAGGGGTCGGGAGGATCCCCTACAAGGTTTCGACGGGCCTCCTGTTGGGACTGGGGAGTGGGAAGTGGGGCATCCCATCGATCTCATGGTGGACTCGGAGCCCATGGCTGTAGAGCCTGGAGTTTAGATATCTTAGTAGCTCCTTTTTGGTTTAGACTCTTGTGTATATAAACCCGGTGTGTTTATAAAATGTGGCTTTTGTGAAATGACCATTATGCTTTTCTATACCTTGTTGATTGTTGTTTGGAGATTGTTAATTCGCTTCCACATGGGCATAAAATCGAATGGCTCAGCGACGCGTCTTGGAAACGTTGCAATTTAGTTGACCACCGAAAGATGTGCATGTGCTTGAGATGCGGGGCGTGACATACCGACATGGTCCAATATGCTCCAACACGCACAGATCTACCCCGACACTCACTGACATGCATTGACGTGCCTCAACATGCTTCAACACACACCGACACGCCCTAACATGCTCCAACACATGGTCAACAAGTGCCAGCCATCCGACACGTGATCAATTCTCCCGACACGCCAACGACACGAGAGTCTGGAATCCTGATGCATGATTTCGACATGCATGTGTCAATTTAAAAATTTTCAATAAATTATGGGTCAACATGTAAATATATAAAAATAAGAAAAAAGGGAGAGAGGAAATCCTATTTTTGATGGCGAAAAGTGGATTTTTTTTTTTCTGAACTTATTGTTAAGTGTTAAATTTAATAGTGGAATGTGTATTTCTTGTTATTTTACTCCAAGATTTGTGGATTATTGAAAGGGAATGTATTTGAATTTGTCAAATTGAAATAATGAATGATATTAATAAATAGTGAATTAAAATTGTTAATATAAATTTATTCTAAGTTCTTTTTTATTATTTATTTATTTTTGAATTTGAATCAAATCAATTTGATTGAAATTATTATAAAAATAATAATTTATCATGTATATATATATATGTAAATATACAACATGTCAGAATTCTCCATTTTTTAAGAAATGACCTAGGTCTTGTTGTGTTGCCTCGCGCGTCACTTGTTGATGTCGGTACTACTTAGCCTATCAACATCCTCCTCTCCTTCCCATTTAAACATTTATGCATTTGATCATGCCACTCTTCCTTATAACAAATCTACTTTTTTTAAGTGATAAAACAAGGTAAAGAGTTACGGAATCAATAGACAATAGAAACCATAGTGTCTCACCTGTCCTTTACCTAATGATCGTCCCATTTATTGAATTTACCACGTCCGTTACATATAAGAGCAACACATACAAACTAAAACGTTAATACACCTGGAAGTAAACTAGATAGTGCATGCTGTGCTAACATTACAAGCACTGGAATTGGATAAAAATAATTGATTTCTCTCAATCATCAATTAAGGGATGAGAAAGCAGTGGATTCGAATGAAAGTACTCGATTGATCTCATGTACCAACACAAGCACCTAATGCTGTGATCGATGATTCTCGCTCTATGGAGCGGACAAACTTCACATCCAGAAACGAATACAAACGAGTAGACATCATGATAGACATCACATCTATCAGGTGTCGCGGCGATGCTAGACATACCTTGAACAATAGGATGAGCCAGAAACGAATAGACATCGTTTTGCTTGGAGTCGTCGTAGAACACCTTATCGAAGCTGAGCTTCATCTCTCCTTCCTTCTCATCCTAACAAACCATCAACGTTGGAGATAACCACAACTTAATTCATTGAAACCAGCACGATCTCAGCCAATACGAGAGGGAGAATTCCCAAAGCCTCACTCGAAAATACAAATTCCACAACCGCAACTACGGTTTCTTCCAGTACGGTACACAACCTTATCGAACCGAACTTTCGAAAGTATAACTGCAGAAGTAGAAGAAGAGCTTCGTCAAAGCACCTTGAAACTGAAGGCTTTGTCGTTGATCCGTTTGATGCAGACGGAATCACCATGATCGCGCCTCTCTTTCAAGCTCAAAGGCCTGAACCGCACGCGGTGATCTTGGCCATATCTTTGCACTCGTGCTGCTGAAGAGAAGGCTGAATCGAGCTCAGAAATTTGACCAGCACCTACAAAAATGCAGAGGAGATCCGAAAGATCGAACGGAAAAAGCAAGCGAGAAGGAGAAGGCGATTCTGTTACGGAGGAAGAGAGAATTCGAAATATTGGAGGAGAGAGAAGCTCTCCCTTTTCATAGCGATGGAAAATGCAGGGAAAAGAGGAAGTACGAAGCAATTTTCAATTTTGTTTCTATTTTTTAAAGAAGCAACGAGACTTTCTTTTCCAATCAAATATTGGAAATGGAAAAAGGATTACTTTTATAAGGACCCGGGCCTCCCACTGTGTAATATTGTCCGTTTTGGGCTTTGGCCCTCACGGCTCTAAAACACGTTACACAAGTTAGAGAACCTAAGCCTTATAAATTAGCCTAGGACTCCCCCTAAGCGATGTGGGACAAGAGACACGCCCCCTGCGCACGTCCGAGGACTGAGGCGCGGACGCACCGCCATTACTCCTCCCCGCGCACCGCCGCTTGAGCCGTCATGCTCTCCCCCTTGGGAGCACAACGCCCTCGTTGTGGCCCCACATGCGGTCGGGAGTTGGCTCTAATACCATTTATAAGGACCCGGGCCTCCCACTGTGTAATATTGTCCGCTTTGGGCCTTTGGCCCTCACGGCTTTATAATACGTTACACAGGTTAGAGAATCCAAGCCTTACAAACTAGCTCAGGACTCTCCCCTAAGCGATGTGAGACAGGAGACACGCCCCCCTCGCGCACGTTCAAGGACCGAGACGCGGACGCATTGTCATCCCTCCTTGCCGCGCACCGCCACCTGGGCCGTCACAACTTTAGATTCCCAAAACATATTAAAAATAGTGGTAAGTACTTGTATATTTCCAAACGGTCATATAAACTCCAAAAATTTGTGAAAAAATGGTAAAAAGTCATAATAGGGGAGCACTTATCTTGGGGTGAGCTTACTACTTAGATGCTTTTAGCAGTTATCCGCTTCACACTTAGCTACCGAGCATTCACCGTGGGAGAAGAAATATAATTAAAAGAAAAAATTATTAAAATAACTTTTCGAAAATCATGTATTCTTTAATTAAGTATCAGTTTAATTCAAATGGAACGAATAGAATTAGAATCAGACCGATTCTTTAAAATACCTTTCGAGATATTTCCGTCTATTCACAGAATGTGAGGAGATGAAGAATCATTTGCGTTAACAATTTATGGATTGATTGTAGCCTTAGCGCTTTTATTATGCTAAATAAAATTTAATTAAATCCATCCCAAGATACATAACCTTTTAAAAATGCAATCCCACAAGCATGGATAAAGTAATTGTTCATGCTCGCCACACCATGTGACATTGACACGTTGCAATCAATAATTCTCTCTCTCTCTCTCTCTCTCTCTCTCTCTCTCTCTCTCTCTCTCTCTCTCTCTCTCTCTCTCTCTTTATTTTTTAACTTTAAAACATTTGTGTTTTAACAAAAAATAAAATAAAAACCGTTCGATTTCATTTCAAATATGGCAGTACCAATAAAGATAGATATTGAAAATTTTTCTCTGAGAACTTGAATTATAAAAATAATTTTTGACCTAATCTTGTTTTATAAACATAGGATTTGATTTTGATCAGTAAAAATTAACTCGTCATTTAACATTTGGTATGAGAACATCTCATAAGGGTTGGGTATATCGATTGTAGCAAACTAAAGATCCAAAAAACTTACAATATTCCAATTTATCAATACTCAACTCATATGAAACCAAATTGAGTCTAATCAAGCTTCATATTAGTTTTTTGAAAATATTTGATACAGAGACACAAAAATATTTTAAATTATATAAACTTTTAACCTTATTATTACCTTCATTTCCTAAGGTAACTCTTGATCTATTAATATTTGTCTCCTCCGCACATACCAATGTAGTTTCATCGTCACATGTGGAGCCAGGTCCACTCTAGTTGAGTTGAATGTACGGCACTTGGAAGCTGGCAGCTCCACCTCACCTCGGCTTGTAAACTTGTTTTTAAGATATGGCCAGCAGCAGCAATACCTTCTAAAAACATGAGGAGATTGCAGTACGCTGGTTTTTTTCTTGTCCGCTCTGAAATTGCAAATCCCCATATTATAGAAGGACATCCCTCTCAATCTCTCTCGTACTTGGCTCACCCCAAGAATGGACAAAGCAAACCGACTCATCTCCTTCTTGTTCGCTCTAAAATTCCGTTTAATTTTCAGTTTTCAAACTTCGAATCGCGTTGAGTTTCAGAGCCACTCTTCCAAATGGGACTCGCTCGCTTGCTGCTGCTATCGCTCTACCCCTTCCGCGTCTGTGGGTCGTGCGCTGCAAAGCTCAAATCCAAGCCCGAGCTCAGGTCTTTGACCTAACGCTTGCTGGAATTTGTTGAGTAGGTCACTCCCAATTGGAGAGACCAATGCAATTATGTATATCTGTAATAGAATATGTATAGTAGTAAGTGTGTAAAAGTAAAAAGAAAAAAAAATCAAGAGAGATCGGGAGATAAATCAACATGATTTTCCACATCTAGAAAATCAAGGGAGATTGGGAAACAAATCAAAATGATCTTCTCAAATCTACAAAATCATGAGAGATTAGGAGATAAATCTACATGATTTTCACATCGTATAATTCCAATTGGGATTGCATTTGCTCCTATAAATAGGAGTCCTCATCAACGGAGAAATATATACAAAAGCAAGAATATTAGAGTAGCGTAGCGGAAGAAATAGTTTTCTTCTTTCAAGAGAGAGTTATCTTTGAGTGAGTTATCTAGTTTGTGAGAGGTTCAGATCCACAAATTGAAGACAGTGAGAGATCTATCTTAGGGTGAAGTTGTATCCCATTATTTATCATAGTGGAAGTTTGAAGTGGACTACGGTCCCATGGTTTTTTCCATTACCTTGGAGGGTTTTCCACGTTAAAATTCTAGTGTTATTTACTATTCATCTTTGCTGCTTTCATTCAATATTTTATCCTATTTAATTTTCACAGAAATAGTAGAGGGAAAAATTATCTAGGCCTTCTCCATAAATATCATTCTTTTTTACAACAAGTGATATCAAAGCCAGGTTGCTCTATATATTATTTTCTATGCAGAATTAAATGGAGAAAATTTTTGACAACATGATAAAATTGACTGCATTCAATTATGCAATCTGGAAACCAAAGATAAAGGGTCTGCTATACATTAAAGAGGCCAATTGTGATACCGATGGAGGTACTAGTACCAACGTCCAAGGAGTCCGATCCTGTAGCGAAAGCCAAATTGGCATTTTCTTTTGGTGGCAAACCAATGACCCTGTCCAAAAGCAAAGGGATGGTGCTCAATCGAAAGTGTGCCGCTCAAATCCGACAATGGATCCATAAGAGCATTTTTCGAAATTTTGCTAATGAACATGATGCTTGTGTTCTTTGGCAAAAATTAGAGAAAATGAACGCAAGAACAACGGCGCAAAATAAAGCAAATCACATGTGGCGACTCGTGAATCTGAAATACAAAGACGGGAGCAGTGTCTCGGAACACTTGAGTGAGTTCCAAGGTATAGTAAACCAACTCAAATCTATGAAGATGACATTAGATGATGAATTGCAGGCATTACTGCTACTTAGCTCTTTGCCAAATAGCTAGGACACACTTGTTGTGTCAATCAGCAACTCGGCTCCTAACGGCAAGCTTACCATGGACGTGGTAAAAGATAGAATGTTGAATGAAGAATCCCGACGAAAAGAGAGTGGAGTCAACCCTGAGTCTGAGGTTCTTGTCATTAACCGACAAGAAAATCAAGAACAGAGAGGGAAAAGCAAAAGCCAAAACTTCCAGAATCAACAACGAGAAAGGTCCCAATCCAACTTTAGATGAGACAAGAAGTGCCATCATTGTGGTAAATTGGGACACTTTATCCGAGAATGCAAAAAGCTAAAGGCAGAAAAATCAAAGAGTCATAACATCAACAAAGCTGACGAGAACCAGACAAATGACATTACAAATATTGCAAACGAGGTGATTATTATTCAAAGTGATGATTCCATTAATCTTGCATCCCAAGATTCGACATAGGTAGTTGATACTAGCACATCCTATCATGTCATAGCTCGTCAAGATCTTTTCACATCTTACACCGTTGGTGATTTTAGACTTGTAAAGATGGGAAAGAAGCTACGCCCAAAATTATTGGTATGGGCAATATTTATTTGGAGACTAATGTTGGATGTAAGCTACTACTCAAAGATAAGAGACATGTTCCGGACATACGCCTCAATCTTATATCTGCCGGCAAGCTTGATGACGAAGGCTACAACAATTTCTTTAGTGATGGGAAATGGAAGCTCACTAAAGGTAATTTGGTGGTAGCCAAAGGAGAAAAGACTAACTCTCTCTACAATTCAAGTTGTGTAGAGGAGAGGTGAATGTAACGAGAAAATGAGTCACCGCCGAGTTATGGCATAAGTGACTCGGACATATGAGTGAGAAAGGACTTAAGATTCTCACTAGAAAGCAACTCCTACCCGGAACGAAAGGTACACCGTTGAATACTTGTGTTGACTACATTATGAGAAAACAATATAGAGTAGCATTTCGCATTCCCCACCATCTAGAAAAGCTGAAATTTTAGATTTGATACATACTGATGTATGCACAATGCAAACTAGGATACTTGGAGGTGCGTTTTATTTTGTAACATTTATTGATGACCACTCTAGAAAGGTGTGGGCATTTGCCTTGAAAACTAAAGATCAAGTGCAAAAAATCTTCAAGCAATTTCATATGAAGGTTGAAAGAGAAACAGGCAGGCGATTGAAGTGTGTACACTTAGACAACGTGGCGAGTACTGAGGACTTTTTGAAGATTATTGCAAAAATCTTGGGATCAAGCTAGAAAGATCTGTACCAAAAACACCTCAACACAACTGTGTCGCAGAGTGGATAAACAGAACCATTTGTGAAAAAAATCATATGCATGCTCTCCAACGCAAAGTCGCTAAACCACTTTTGGGGTGAGGCAATGAGGACGGTATTTCATTTAATCAACCTATCACCTTCAGCTCCACTTAATGGTATGTACCACAAAGTGTCTGGATTGGTAAAGATGATTCTTATGGCCACTTGAAGGTGTTCGATTGTAGAGCATTTGTTCACATTCCAAGGGATGAGAAATCAAAGCTTGTTGGGAAATCAAAGCAATGTATTTTTTTTGGGTATGCTCATGAAGAATTCAGCTATAGACTCTGGGATCCCGTTAATCGGAAAATAGTCAAAAGTAGGGACATGGTATTTCTTGAAGATTAGACAATCGAGGACTTTGAGAAGCACGAGAGATCTCCATCAACAGATGAATATCCAATTGATCTTGGCCCAGTCGCTTCTCCTATCGATTCTAATAACAAGCAAGCTGAATCTACGATTGACGGTAAGACTACTTCAACTGAACTTGAATCAATTGTTGAACAGGTCACATCAGAACCTCAATTGAGGAGATCAACCTGTGAATGACAATTTAGTTGTAGATATTCCCCCAATGAGTATGTGATGCTCACTGACAGGCGAGAACTAGAGAGCTACCTAGAAGCTATATTCTACCAGCACAAAGAGGAGTGGTTAAAAGCTATGCAAGAGGAGATGAAATCCTTAGATGAAAATCATACTTATGATTTAGTCAAGTCAACAAGGAAGAAAAGCTTTAAAAAACAAGTGGGTATTCAGACTAAAGACTGAAGAAGGTAACTCACAACCACAATACAAAGCAAGGTTGGTTGTGAAGGGATTCGTTCAGAAGAAAGATATCAACTTCGACAAGATATTTTCTCTTGTAGTTAAAATATCCTCTATTCGAGTTGTCCTTGGCTTGGCAACAAGCTTGAACTTGGAGGTCGAGCAACTTGACGTGAAGACTATGTTTTTACATGGAGATCTAAATAAGGAGATCTACATGGATTAGCCGGAAGGTTTCAAAATCAAAGGCAAATAAAACCTTGTGTGTAGACTAAGGAAGAGTCTTTACAGGCTCAAGTAAACACCAAGATAGTGGTATAGAAAATTTGATTCCTTCATGGAAGAATATGGGTTCAACAAAACCACCATTGATCATTACGTGTTTGTCAAGAAATTTACTGATTGTAATTTCCTTATCCTTTTGCTTTACGTTGATGACATGCTAATTGTTGGCCAAGATAAAAGTAAGATCAACAACTTAAAGAAGGAATTAAGCAAGTCCTTTGTGATGAAGGATTTGGGACTCACAAAACAAATTATTGGGATGGAAATCTTGCAAGACAGGCAGAACCGTAAACTCTGGTTATCTCAAGAACGGTATGTTAATAAAGTTATTGAAAGATTTAACATGAATGAATCCAAAGCAGTTTGTTCTCCACTTAGCTTAGAGCAGTGCCCAAAAGGTGAGATAGAAAAGAAGGAAATGTAAAAAGTTCCTTATGCATTGGCGGTTGGCAATCTGATGTACGTGATGGTATGCATGAGGCTTGATATCGCCTATGCAGTTGGTGTGGTAAGCAGATTTCTATCCAATCCCGGTAAGGAACATTGGGCAACAGTCAAATAGATATTCAAGTATCTTCGAGGTACTTTTAATAACCGTATATGCTTTAGTGATGGTAAAATTGTGTTAGAAGGTTTTTCGGATTTAGACATGGCAAGGGATGTGGACTTGAGAAAGTCTACATCAGGATACATAATGACTTTTGTAGGGGGAGCAGCTTCATGGCAATCTCGACTACAAAAATGTGTTGCCTTATCTACTGCTAAAGCAGAGTATATTGCGATAACAGAAGCATGTAAATAACTCTTATGGATGAAGAAGTTCTTACAAGAAGTGGGCCACAACCAAGAGGAGTATATCTTGTATTCAGATAGTCAAAGCGCAATACACCTAAAAAAAAAGCAACTTTCCACTCCAGATCCAAACACATAGACATCATATATCATTGGATACGTGATGTGTTGGAAGCAAAAGCCCTACAGCTAAATAAAATACACATTGACAACAACGGCTCAAATATGATGACAAAATCTCTATCTACAGTGAAGATGCAAGCCTGTCGAACTTTTGCAGGTTTGACACACTCTCCAAATTGCTCGTGAGGGGGAGATTTGTTGAGTAGGTCACTCCTAATTGGAGAGGCCAACGCAATTATGTATATCTGTAGTAGAATATGTATAGTAGTGAGTGTGTAAAAGTAAAAATAAAAAATAAAAAAATCAAGAGAGATCGAGAGATAAATCAACATAATCTTCCACATCCAGAAAATCAAGGGTGATTGAGAAACAAATCAAAGTGATCTTCTCAGATCTACGTGATTTTCATATCAAATAATTCCAATTGGGATTGCATTTGCTCCTATAAATAGGAGTCCTCCTTAACAGAGAAGTATATACAAAAGTAAGAATATCAAAGCAGCATAGCGGAAGAAATAGTTTTCTTCTTTCAAGAGAGAGTTATCTTTGAGTGAGTTATCCAGTTTGTGAGATGTTCAGATCCACAAATTAAAGACAGTGAGAGATCCACCTTAGGGTGAAGTTGTATCCCATTATTTATCATAGTGGAAGTTTGAAGTGGACTACGATCTCGTGGTTTGTCCCTTCACTTTAGAGGGTTTTCCACATTATAAGTGAAAGCTAGTACGAGCACCTAGAGGGGGTGAATAGGTGCGAAAACAAATTTTGCAAAGTAAAGTATATAATTTTGCTTTTAAACCAACTCTGTTTAGCAATAGATTATGAAAAGGAAATTAGACTCTAATAATCAAATAGAGTTACGATCAAAGTAAAAGAGATTAGGGAAGAGAATAAGAACACAAGGTTTATAGTGGTTCGGCTTAATCCAAGCCTACGTCCACTCTTCCGCACTGACAGCCCACCGGCTGGATTTCACTAAGAATCAAAAGAGTTGTTACAGTATAGCTCTTCCTTGATTCCACAGTGTAGAGACTTTGCTACACTTCCTCAAGGTCTCACAGAAGTATAAACTCTCTTTTGAGTACAAGTTCACGCTCAAAAATTGAATAGACAAAGAACAAGAAGCTTCAAACTTTGGAATTTCTCTATCGCACACACACACTCGAATAACTGGAACGTCTTCCTTATATACTCCTTCATGCCATCACACCCGTTGGCACTTACCAAAGGAGTTCTTCCAATCTACCCGTTGGACAAAATCAATTAGGGAGATTTCGAGTTATTTAAGGAATATGACGATAGCCCACCAATCCTGCTCGCCCATACAATCAGGATCTAGGTTTCCATAAGTAGAACCTTCCAAGTATACTTTGCCAATCAACGGATCCAAAATTACCCGAATCAATCTCAATTTGAATAATAGATTCCAAGATACTATATCCGGCCAAGAGATCTTCTTTAGTCGATAGAACGAAATCCTTAAAGAAATACTTAATTCTGGATAAGTCTTCTTCGACGGTCTAAAAACTGTCAATGAGGATAGACTTTGAATCTTGAGTCTGGTGGTCCGGCGGTCTTCAGACTTTGATGAAAGAGTCTACAAGTCTTCAAACTAGACTGATGGAAACGTTTTGTCAACTTCAAAACACTCAAGGAAGTTTTCTCCAACAATCTCCCCTTTTTGATGGTGACAAAACTTTCCTGCAGATTTGGATATCTTTGACCTGCAAAACAATACTCAAGCAAACATGGATATCTCACAAAAGATAATTGGCTTAGTAAAGACAACATTAAATCTGCATCCACAGGAAATAAGTTAGTCCTGTAAATAAACAACTATCTTTGCCATGAAATACCAATAGTGCTTAAAATAAACAAACAATCAAACAATCCAAATCCAAATCCAGTCACAACCAAACAGCCAAACAAAAGTAAAGTCAATCAAAAAAGTCAAGAGTTAAATCTCAAATCTCAAATCTGTACAACATCTCTCCTCCTTTTTGTCAGCATTAAAAAGGTAGAGACGAAAAGAGAATGGAATTAGGATTGCTTTGGAACACGAACAAGCTGGAAATCTCCCATTGATTGGACAATCCCTTCCAGCTTTTTCAAATCCTCCTTCAGTTGAGCCACATCTTCACCCTTGGCATTTGCTTGAACTTGAAGAGCAAGGGCATGAATTTGATCATGCAAGGAAACTGAAGAGGCTTGACCTGCATTCTGCAAGTTCTGAACTTCGCATCCCAGAGCATAAATTTGGCCTCGCATCTCCATAAGAACATCAAGCACTCTACGAAAGTCTGCTGAATTATCAATCTGAGTACTGGCTTCTGCACGATCAGTAGGTGTATTGGCAGATGATGGCAAGTCAGCACGATCACTCAGATTTTGCGATGAAACCTCATGACCTTCCTCAGGGAATTGAGAGGCATAGATGTCTTTTGGATCTGCAGGTGAACGACTAACACCTTCACTAGTAGCAGCAATTGAAGATGTACCTCTTTTCTCAGCAACTCCCCCTGTTTCATTGCCTTCAGGCGGTGAGAAGTACTCTTCATGCTCTGTTTCCTCTTGTTCACCTCTGCCTTCTTCTTCTTCCGTAATCCTTTCTTCCTCTGCTTCTTTTTCCATTGATTCTCTCTCTCCACTCCTTTGTTCGATCTCTTCTCTATCTTGATCCTGTCTCTCCTCTGTCTCTGGAACAAAACGACGTAAGTTTTTCAATGCAAGAGCAGAAATTGTGATATCATCCTCATCCTCTTCATCCTCCAAGATGAGTGCTCTTCTTTTCTTGGATGGAGCAACCATGGGCTCCTTCCCTTTCCGTTTTGCAGCCGAAGAGACTAGGTGAGTCTTGACAGGGGTTTTCTCCTTGAATCGCTCCAAAGCCTTGTTAAGTTCCTTCAGACGCATTTTGGAAACCATTTTCAGTCCCACCACCATTTGATCGCATGTTCGAACACATAGAATCTTGGGAGGCTGAATGTTCAAATGTCTGAATAACTTAGTGACAAGTGCTTGAGTAAGGAAGTTGGCCCTTGTCTTTCACCATCGTTTTGTACATGTGGAACATGATAGTGTGTGGAAGAGAGAACTTTTTGCCAGCGTTAATGGCATACATCAGCTTTGCCTCCGAGTTTGAAACATCGGTCTTCGAAGTCGATTTGGGTCTAAGGCAATTGATCACTATCTTGTGAAGCAAAATATTTGAGGCATTCATCCTCAAATATGAAATTCTTCCTTCCGCCATTCTATCCCGAACAAGCTCTACCATCGCACGTCCAATAGACACACTGATTGGTTGGAATTTCCCTCTTTCAACCCCAATCACATCAGCCAATGTATCCATGTCAACTACATAGTCCTGATCTCGAACACTGAATGAGAATCTATTCGCATCCAAGAAACTTAGATTAGAATAGAAGTAAGCAGTGAGTTCAACATGAGCCTCTGTCGTTTCAGAACAAAACCGTTCTAGTTGAAGAAGATTGAATTTCTCTCGCAGCTTAACATTCAGAGAATCAAGAAAATCAAAATCTACACATCTAGGGTTGATCACTCCACGCTTTAGCAACTTAGAGTACAATCGCTTGTGTTCCTCTGAGCGAAACAAATCTGTTCTTTTGCTTCGTATTTTCGTTGCAACACCCATTCTAGGCTTAAAATGAGTGTACATCTTATCATCATCATTCCCATCAGGTTGACTCAGCCCTCCAACACGTGGATCGCTTGGGATATTTGCAAATGCTTCTTCTATTGACCCCGCAGAGCAATTCCCAATCGTTCCATTGTGCGTAAAAAGTGGGTTTCATTTTGATACCCTTTCTCTTTCAAGAATTCATCAATATAGTTCAAGGGAGTACCACCCTTCTTCAAGGCATAGTAAAGCTTAAAAATAAAAGCGGGCTTTTGAGTTCTTACGGGTTCTGCATCTTCGATGATTTCTTCCTCTTCTCGATGATCAATATCCTTGAGGTCTAGATGGAGGAGATGGACGCTGTTGAGAATGTTGTGGGCTCTGCTGCTGTCTAGGAGATTCTTCTTCCTCGGTGAGGTCAAAATGCGTAGGACCCTCACGCATTTGTTGTGGTCCCCTGTTCGCGATCCTTGAAGACTTTCTTTGAGACGACATTCTTCACAGTCTTTGAGAGATTCCAAGCTTGTTTCGCAAGAAAGGTGAAAACTTTTCGAGGATTAAACAAGAGAAGAAAAGAGAAGTTGAAGATCTATGCTTTCTTAGGGTTTTGTGAGTAAAACCGAGAAAAACCAACAATATATAAAGCAGTCGAAATGAGGCATACGGAACGACGTAAAAGGAAAAATAAAAATGCCTTTTCAAAAAATAACTGCCTTTTTGAAAAAAAAATAACCGTCATTTCAAAAATAACTTCTTTTTCGAAAAGGAATGATTGCAATAATCACGAAAACTGGGGAATATAACATCAATCAATTACAGATTAATAGATGATCGTACATTTTCGAGATTTTATCCGAGAGATAAATTTCTAAAATAGAAATAACTTACAGTCGTGAATCTTGATCGTCTGAGTCTGAGTATCTTTAGACTTTTAGCCCTGAGTCTGAACTTCCTCAGACTTTAAGATATTGATTCAGGAACGAATAACCTCAAATTGATTTTTCTCCAAAGGCTTTGTAAAAATGTCCGCTAGTTGATTCTTTGAATCAATAAACTGAATCGAGACTTCTCCATTTTGAACATGATCTCTAATGAAATGATGTCGAATCTCTATATGCTTTGCTCTTGAATGAAGAATTGGATTCTTGGTGAGATTGATTGCGCTAGTGTTGTCACATTTGATCTCAGTGCATGAATCTTCAATTCCAAAGTCTCTTAGCTATTGTTTTATCCACAGAATTTGTGAACAACAACTTCCAAGAGCCACATACTCTGCTTCTGCTGTAGAAAGAGCTACGGTACTTTGCTTCCTTGAAAACCAAGATATTGTCCTATTACCAAGCAATTGACAAGTGCCCGAGGTGCTCTTTCTATCAACTTTGCATCCTGCTAGGTCTGCGTCTGAATATCCAAGAAGAGTAAAGTCTCATTCTTTAGGATACCAGAGACCTAAATTTGAGGTTGAAGCAATGTATTTGATGATACGTTTTGCAGCACTTAAATGAGATTCTTTGGGGTCTGATTGAAATCTGGCACAAATACAAACACTAAACAGAATGTCAAGTCTAGAAGCAATAAGATAAAGAAGTGAACCAATGATACTCCTGTATAGCTTCTGGTCAACTTTCTTTCCTCCTTCATCTTTGTCCAACTTCAAGGAACTTGACATTGGTATATCAGTCTTTTTGCAATTCTCCAGTCCAAACTTTTTGACAAGTTCTTTAGCATATTTTTCTTGGTGAATAAAAGTTCCCTCCTTCAGTTGTTTCACTTGAAGCCCGAGAAAGAAGGTTAGTTCACCCATCATGCTCATTTCAAATTCATCCTGCATAGACTTAGAGAATTTCTTGCACAAATTTTCATTAGGAGATCCAAAAATAATATCATCAACATAAATTTGAACAAGTAAAAAGTTTTTGCTTTCTCTTTTGATAAATAGTGTAGTATCTACTTTACCTTTAACAAAGCCATTTTTGATTAAAAACTTACTTAGTCTGTCATACCAAGCTCAAGGTGCTTGCTTTAAACCATATAGCGCCTTTTTTAGTCTGAATACAAAGTCTGGTTTCCTTGGGTCTTCAAAACCGGGAGGTTGTTCCACATAGACTTCTTCTTGGATAAATCCATTTAGGAAAGCGCTTTTGACGTCCATTTGGAATAACCTGAAATTCTTATAACAAGCAAAAGCAAGTAATAATCTAATTGCTTCTAACCTTGCTACTGGTGCGTAAGTCTCATCATAGTCTATCCCTTCTTCTTGCGTATATCCTTTGGCCACGAGTCTTGCTTTGTTCCTTACTGACTTTTCCTTTCTCGTTCATCTTGTTCTTGAAAACCCATTTAGCTCCAATGATAGATTTGCCTTTTGGTTTAGGAGTCAATTCCTAGACATCATTGATGCTGAATTGCCTGAGTTCTTCTTGCATAGCTTCAATCCAGCTTTCATCAATTAAAGCTTCTACTATGCTCTTGGGTTCTATTTCAGAAATAAGAGCCACATCACTAGATTCTTCACGCCTTTTGGATCTTGTGCGAATTCCTTCATTAATATCACCAATAATGAGTTCTTTGGGATGACTAGACTTGTGCTTCCAGTTGCTGGTTGATTTGTCAAACTGTTGATCTTTTTCTTCATTTGATTCTTCAATGATCATTTGTTGCTGGTCTTCTGAAGTCTGAGCTGCTTCTGGAGATTTAGACTTTGTAGAGTCTGGAGCAGGTTCAGATTCTTCAGGTTGAGTCTAAATCGATTGATTTTGCATAAAGTCTTGAAATTTGACATTCATCGATTCCTCCACAGATTGAGTCTTTTTGTTGAATACTCTGTAAGCTTTGCTGGTGGTTGAATATCCAAGGAAGATGCCTTCGTCTGATTTTTCTTCAAACTTACCAACTCGATCATTTGCATTTTTCAATATAAAACATTTGCATCCAAACACATGAAAATAGGAAACAATTGGCTTCTTTCCTTTGAATAACTCATAGGGAGTTTTCTCCATAATAGGCCTTAAGAAGACTCTATTAATAATATAGCACGCTGTAGAAACTGCTTCAGCCCAAAAACGAGAAGAAATGTTACTTTCAATTAAAAGAGTTCTAGCCATTTCTTGCAGCGATCTATTCTTCCTTTCCACAACTCCATTCTGCTCTAGAGTATATGGTGAAGAGAACACATGCTGAAAGCCAGATTCATCACAGAATTTAGCAAAGTCTTGATTTTCAAATTCACCTCCATGGTCTGTTCGTATACTTGAAATAACATACCCTTTCTCATTTTGGACTTTCTTAGCAAATTTTATAAAATAAGAAAATGTTTCAGACTTACTTGCTAGGAAATATACCCAAGTGAATCGTGAATAATCATCCACAATTACTAGGCAATATTTCTTACCTCCAATGCTCTGAGTTCTGGTTGGTCCAAAGAGATCCATATGCAAGAGCTGCAGTACACGATTAGTGGACACTTGATTTATTGGTTTGAATGAATTTCTTACCTGTTTTCCCAACACGCATGGTGTGCATAGATCAGACTTTTGGTATGTCAGTTTGGGTAGTCCACGAACAAGCTTCTTTGCTGAGATTTTGGCTATTTGCTTCATGTTGATGTGCCCAAGTTTTCTGTGCCATAAGTTTGCTTCCTCTTGAATTGAGATTAGACATTGGGCTTTATCTGGTTTGATATCCAAGAGGTAGATATTCCCATGTCTTCGCCCCGTGAAAGTCTGAGAGGAGTCTTTACTGGTTCCTAACATATTCCTTCTTGAAAGTTGATTTTGAAACCTGTGTCGCACAATTGGCTGATACTCAGCAAGTTGTAGTTGAGTCCTTCTACTAAGGAAACATTATTGATCGTGAGACTTCCAATCTTTACGGTTCCGTATCCCACAATTCTGCCTTTGCTATTTCCTCCAAAAGAAACTTTTCCACCATTAACTTGCACAAGTTTTATGAAACAATTTGAGTCTCCTGTCATATGTCTTGAGCATCCACTATCCAAGTACCATTTAACCTTTTTCTTGATAGTGACCTGCATTTAAAAAAAAAAACTCAAGCTTTCTTTGGTACCCATATTTTCTTGGGTCCAATGGAGTTAGTGTGATATACAGTCTTTGCCCAAACCTTCTTAACAGGTTTCCAAACCATAGGACATTCTTTCTCAAAATGATTCTGAGCTATTACACTTAGAACATTTAAGAGCACTTTGCGGCCTACAAGTTTTTACAAAAAATTTTGGAAATGATTTTTGTAAGAATCTTTTGTAGGTCTTTGTTTAATTCTTTCCTTTACCTTAGGAAAATCAATTAGAGGAATGGTTTCAGCAGTCATTCCCAAACCTGATTTGTTGAAGTAAGGTCTTTGTGCTGAAAGAATCTTTTCTAATTTCTCAGATCCTATAGAAAACCTTTTAGAAATACTTGAGATATCATTTTTCAAAAATGCATTTTCTTTTGAAAGATTGTTTGCATTTTCTTTCAAAGTAATAACACTTTTATCTAAACTTTTGACCTTTTCTTTCCAAACAATCTCCTGTTGCTTTAGTGCAGAATTTTCCCTTTTAAGTTCGGAAATCCTCTTGAGAGAGGTTTTGAGACTAAGACACAATTCATCAATATATTTAGAGACTTTAGTAGGAATTTTTAAATTACTTACCTCGATTTCACTGTCTGAGTCTGAGTCTGTCTCAGAGTCTAGAATCTGAGTCTGATTGTGCCATGAGACAAATATTGGCATAATCATCATCACTTTCCTCACATTCGGTATCACTCCAAGTTTCTACTTTAAGTGCCTTTTCGATATTTCTCAGCTTTTCCTTTCTTTCTCTTCAGCAGGGGACAATTGGGTCTGATGTGTCCCTTTTTCTTGCATTCAAAGCAGATTACATCCTTGTTGGATTCATCATCCTCAGCTGATTTATTTTGTAGCTTTTGAGAACTTTGTTTCTTTGGATTGAATCTTCTTCCCTTTCTATTCAGTTTTCTGAACCTTCTTATCATGAGAGCAAGCTCTTCATCGTCCATATCGTCTTCAGAATCTGTGACATCAGAATCATCATTAGATTTTAATGCAATGGATTTCTTACCTTTGGGATCTTCATCTTTGTTGATTTGCTCCACTTCATAAGACTGAAGAGTGCCAACCAATTCATCAACAGAGAGTGGCATGATTCTTTGTGTCTCCCTTATTGAGGTCTTTATGTGATTCCAATCTTTGGAAAGTCCACGCAGTAACTTGTTAACCTTCATGGGTCCAGAGATTGGTTGACCTTGATACTCAAGACCATTCACGATTTCTGTAAAACGACTAAACATGTCAATGATAGATTCTCCTGGTTTCATCTTGAATGCTTCATATTGACCGAGCAGAATATTGATTCTGGTTTCTTTCACTCGATCGGTTCCTTCATAGGTGATGTGCAATCTATCCCAGACTTCTTTAGCTGTTTCACAAGAAGATATTCTGTTATATTCAGTAGGAGATAATGCACAATATAAGGAATAAATTGCTTTTGCATCAAGAGCTTGTCTCTTGGTTATCTCTTCTTGAGTCATTTCACTAGACTCAACAGCTTCTTTTCCTCTTTTTGAGACTGTTGCAGCTTTAGGAATGATTCATTTGTCTACCACGTCCCATTCCAGAGGATCTTTTGATCTTAGGAATGCCTTCATCTTGTTTTTCCATATGTTGTATTCCTTTCCATCAAAATAAGGTGGTCTGGTATTGCTTTGCCCTTCAACCAGACCTGGAGCCAACATACTAGCCATGGATCGTTAACTCTGAAGTAAAAACACTTCAACTTAAATGAGTACACAGGCTCTGATACCAATTGTGAAAGCTAGTACGAGCACCTAGAGGGGGTGAATAGGTGCGAAAACAAATTTTGCAAAGTAAAGTATATAATTTTGCTTTTAAACCAACTCTGTTTAACAATAGATTATGAAAAGGAAATTAGACTCTAATAATCAAATAGAGTTACGATCAAAGTAAAAGAGATTAGGGAAGAGAATAAGAACACAAGGTTTATAGTGGTTCGGCTTAATCCAAGCCTACGTCCACTCTTCCGCACCGACAGCCCACCGGCTGGATTTCACTAAGAATCAAAAGAGTTGTTACAGTATAGCTCTTCCTTGATTCCACAGTGTAGAGACTCTGCTACACTTCCTCAAGGTCTCACAAAAGTATAAACTCTCTTTTGAGTACAAGTTTTCGCTCAACAATTGAATTGACAAAGAACAAGGAGCTTCAGACTTTGGAATTTCTCTATCGTGCACACACTCGAATAACTGAACGTCTTCCTTATATACTCCTTCATGCCATCATACCCGTTGGCACTTACCAAAGGAGTTCTTCCAATCTACCCGTTGGACAGAATCAATTAGGGAGATTTCGAGTTATTTAAGGAATATGACGATAGCCCACCAATCATGCTCGCCCATACAATCAGGATCTAGGTTTCCATAAGTAGAACCTTCCAAGTATACTTCGCCAATCAACGTATCCAAAATACCTGAATCAATCTCAATTTGAATAATGGATTCCGAGATGCTATATCCAGCCAAGAGATCTTCTTCAGTCGATAGAATCAAATCCTTAACGAAATACTCAATTCTGGATAAGTCTTCTTCGACGGTCTAGAAACTGTCAATGAGGATAGACTTTGAATCTTGAGTCTGGTGGTTCGGTTCGGAAAGGGTCTTCAAACTTTGATGAAAGAGTCTGCAAGTCTTTAGACTAGACTTGATGGAAACGTTTTGTCAACTTCAAAACACTCAAGAAGTTTTAGCAACAAAGGCAAGCGGCAGGCCTGGCGATGGTCGGACGGGCATGTGATGAGCAAAGGGAGGGGCTGCTTGGTTTCCTCTGCACTTTCAGAGCTTCAAGGTGTCTAAAAATGGGGAAAGCACGTTGAAGGAAGAAGAAAGGCCAGCTGCACTTGTGGAGGGTCCCTCCAAGCCACCCTCCTATCCCTTTGTCCCCTTGAAGAGGTCCCACCTTGGTAGGCTGTCTTCCTCAGCCAATTTATAGACCAACAAGCTTCCTTAGGAAGCCAAGGAAGCGGTCCAAATGTTGAGGACCAAGGGGGGCTACGAATATACAACATTTTCCCCCCAAATCCACTTCAATTCCCTCTTGAATTAATTCAATCCGGCCCCCATAATTTCCACAAAGGATTCCTTGACCCAATTGACATTTTTCCTAGCCAATAGAACCAACTTGCATCATAAAAATGCGATAAAAAATGGTCTCCTGAATTTTCCGGACAAAAACGGTCCTATATTGAATTTTCACCGAAAATCTCGGTTTGCAGAAAAATCTTTGGAGGATGAGTCAACGTTTCTAAAATGACTTGTGACATGATAGAACTTTCAATTTTTGAAATCGGATTCAAATTCGCAATTAATTTCAATTTGGCGCGATTTTAGCGTGATCTAGCCTACCGGCTAGCTTTTATGAATTTTTAGTGCAATTAACCCGTGGTTGATTATTTTCAAGCCACAACGTGCATCTTCAACACATTGGCGACTCTCGGTTGTCGTGAAAATCCCGAGATTTTGAATGCGGACACATGGTACCAAAACGACAGAAAAAGTAGTCTAGTATCGATCGACGAGAACTTTACAATTTGGTGGAATGAACCATGTTTAGTTACATATCTCAGTTGAACCGACCTCTCTATGATCCCCGATCGATTTTTTACTATGCCGTAATGATCTCGGCAG
Source organism: Eucalyptus sideroxylon (assembly GCA_014182405.2). Taxonomy (NCBI): domain Eukaryota; kingdom Viridiplantae; phylum Streptophyta; class Magnoliopsida; order Myrtales; family Myrtaceae; genus Eucalyptus; species Eucalyptus sideroxylon. Next base: position 24,103,882 of record CM024558.2, on the reverse strand, counting down.
ATGAGCACGGTTGAGTAGTCAAGTCTAAGTCAAATTCTCAAGTCTAATGTATTAAAATCCTTTAACGGCTTCCCCAGATAGTCTAGTTATCTCATGAGTGATCAACTCAAAGAATACCATTATAGGCGTGTTGATGAAATGTCCAATTCATTTATTTGAAAACAGAATTGGAATTTTAGGATGTCACGCTAATGGCAAGAAAATCTGGTCAAAAAACTGAAGTGACAATTTTTCAATGAGATAGGTGCAAAATGACATCATTTTGCATGCTGGCGTGGCTAGACAAATGCAAAAATGATGTCATTTTGCTAATGTGGGTAGATAATTAATATAAATATTAATTAAATCAAATTAAAACTAAATGTATTTATACATATATATTTTTTTAAAAGGAAGAAGATGAACATTACAGGCGGCGGAGGGTTAAGCCCTCGTTGTCGCTTCCCCACCGTCGCTGAAAAGGCCAACGACAATGGGGGGAGGGTCGGTTGGGGTCACCATCCCTTAGCTAGGGCCCGTCAACTACGACTGATGACCTCGGCCGACCTTTCACTTCCGTCACCGGTCTTTCCCAGTGACAATGGGGAGGTAGCGACGAGGGCTTAGCTCTTGCCTTCGCCTTAAATTATTATTTTTACAAGTATAAATATTTTAATTTAATTGATATTTATATTAAAATTCAAAAAAAAAAAAAAAGACAAAACAATGTCGTTTTGGTTCTTCGTCACTGACTTAGCTCTCCGGCGTGCTATGTAGGTGAGTTATATTATTAAAAAAAATACCACATAAGATTTCCGGCCACTTTTACCGAACTTGACACACAAGTGTCCCATTTTTCCAAAAAAAAAAAATTGACACTTAAGTATTACTTTCGTAACTTTTGGCACCTAACTGTTACCCCGTGCTAAGTTTTGGCATTCCATATGTCTAGCTCCGTTATTCATTGAAGATGCAAGCTTTGTATCGTCTGTTCTTTTTTTGCATGTGCTTGTCAATTAAGAAGCATTAGTTATAACATAAGAAGGTACTTCCAAGACTTCGAAGTGGAGTCAATAGGACTAAAGGTATGCATATGACTTATTTATCTTGCATTATTTTATATCAACTTTTAGTTAAATATGATTCTTTATATGTTTGCTATTAAGAATAACAAGGACAGTGGAGTTAATGAATCTTTCCAGAGTTATAGCTGCTTAACTGTGTCCTTTCGCCATGTAATGTTCTTTGACTTATAGTGCATGCTAGAGTTGATAGTTTCATCCGAAAAGAAGTTGAACCAAATTTTCTTAACAAATTTAAACATGGTTGTTTTCTTTAAGAGTCTATGGACAGCATGTTTGTGTGTTGAAGGACAATGATACTGAATACCATCTATCATGCTTATTACAGTTGAAAATAGCTAAAACTCATCTTTGGACAGAGACAATTAGCTTAGTTTTGAAACTGCGTATTGTTCCATCACTTTTAATAGGTGGTTCCGCGATTTCTTATCAGCATAGATATCCCAAGTAATTCAATCTTATGGTTCTTCACTGCTAATTCACATAAAGCCATCGAACCGGCCCAATCAGCAACCAAAGCTATATGCATTATATGGACAGAAAGCAAATGGTGGAGATCATTTAATACGACGGTGTGAACATGATGCAAGGCAGACCCTTCCTCAGCCTATGGGCTATTAGCAGTTGTTTCCAACTATTGTTCCCCTCCCAAGAGCAGGTTCTCACTCGTCCTTAATTTGATTTGTCTATTAGTATAAATAATAAATTCCACATTATCTATGGAATTCGAACCTGAACTCTAAATTGATAAAATCAGGTGGACGAATTTTCCACCTCCAAGGAAAACCACTCTAATCTCCTATTAAAAAAATTCCTAATTCTCCCTTTAGGGCTCTGGTTCTTACATAAAAATGGACTTGATTGGATTGAGCTTTGGTATGGAAACCTACTCAGTGACAACTTTCAAATTCAGAGAAATCCTAGAATTAAAGATGGGTAATCCTGAACGAAATTCTATCATCCTACATTAGCATTAACTTTGTTCTTCTTTCTTTCTTTGCCCTCTTTTGAAGAACCCACTAAAGACTACAACAATAATTCTTGCATTCTCCGATCTATAAAAGAAGAGGAGGGTTTTACCCACTCCCACTCCCAATTATTTGTGGCCTTTTACCATATATTTCTAGTTAATTTTCTTTTCTTTGATTTTTGAAAAATTCAAAAACCAATTTTCCCTTGCTTCTATTTTTACTTTCTGCTCACAGAATTATAGTATAAAAGGTGACTAAAAACAAATCTAAGTAATTTGTTCTATACATGTGTCATCATAATTAATGTTTTGCATCGTTGGTCTCTTTGAATTTTACCAGCTAACACATTAATATCCACTACACATGAAAAAGACACGGATCCCATGTAAATTTGGATGATCAATCGTTACGCATTTTTTTAGGGTCTTAGTGACCTAGGAGAAGCCCGATATCCTATTTTTGAGGGAAACGAAAAATCAGACTCAGAAGCTTATGTATCTTCAACGAAAACTCAAATTCTCAGTAGGTTATATCCAAGATCCAGTAGGATTGGCATGAGGTTTAGCCCTTTTTTTGGACTGATAAAGTTTCATTGAAAGTAACCTATCAATCATCAGATATGCTGGACTCTATTTGTACTGACCTGGACTCTAGCATCATCATGCATCTCACTTGCTTACATGCTCAAGCGCGCTATCATCTCTGGCAGCACCTGTGGACAGTTTTATGACAAATCAGTAACTTTAACACCCTTCCTTGGCTATGCACAGGGGATTACAATGCAGTGCTATATCCATGGGAGAAAGTAGGGAAGTGTCATGCCGAGCCTCACAGAATGTTTTCTTTTCGCGATCTACTCAATGACTGATATCTTATGGATCTCGGCAGCAAAGGTTGTGCCTTTATATGGACTAATAACAGACATGGCGATGATATTGTAAAGGAACGATTAGACAGAATGCTTTGCACAAAGGATTGGAGATTGGCTTACCCTCTTGCTGAAGTACTCGCCCTTCCAGCCCTCGGATCTGATCACAGCCCCCTTCTCTTGTACACTGAAGCACTACCAAGCTGTAAAAGGCGGAAATCTTTCTACTTTGAGGCTTTTTGGCTTCAAGATATGGAGTGCCGTTCAATCATTACTGCTTCATGGACCTCTTCTCAGCTTGGAGAGGTGACACTCCCCCAAAAACTGCACTCTGTTTCTATTGCATTATCCAAATGGAGTCATTCCAAATTTAGGAATGCGCAAACTCAACTTCATAACCTCAAGAATCAGCTTCAGTCTCTCACCAATCAAACACTTCTTCACTCTAATACTGATGTGATATCGGACCTCAAAGTGAAAATACACAACTTATGGTAGTAGGAGGAAATTTTTTTGGCAATGTGATCCCGGGTTAATTGGCTTAAATGGGGGGACATGAACACCAAATTCTTTCATGCCACTACGGTTCAAAGACGACAACAAAATAAGATAAGAATGCTATAGATGATCAGCAAAACTGGATACGCGACCCTACTGTTCTTAAAGAGATGACCTTTAATTATTTTCAGCAGCTATATTCTTCTACAGGGTATAGAGACTATGGCCGGACACTAAATCTTTGCAAGCAGGTCGTGATGGTGGAGATGAATGATAATCTAACAGTTGCAGTTACCTGTGAGGAGGTCCAGACTGCGGTATTCCAATTAGGAGAAACAAAAGCACCCGGTCCAGACGGCTTGAATGGTCAGTTTTATCGCGCCCATTGGGATATTCTGCAAGATGACATAATATCAGCTGTGCAACAATTCTTTCATACAGGGATCTTATTACCTGAGTATAATCGCACCTCTATTTCCCTAATTCATAAGATTCATCATCCATAAAGATTGGACCAATTCCATCCTATTAGCCTCTGCAATTTTATTTATAAGGTGATTTCCAAGATTCTTGCTAACCGTCTTAAACCCTGGTTGCCACAGTTGATAGCGCCAGAACAAACTGCTTTCGTTGGAGGTTGGCAAATCCAGGATAATATAATTGTGGTTCAGGAAGTATTACATCAAATCAGAATCAGAAAACGGAAAAAGAACTTTCACGCCGTGCTTAAACTAGACATGCGTAAGGCTTATGACCGGGTCGAATGGAATTTTCTTAGAGATTATCTCCTAAAGCTTGGATTTCATACCAAATGGGTTCACTGGATATTCCAATGCGTTTCTACGGTTTCTTATAGTGTCAAATTCAATGGCGAATTCTACCTTTTTTCCATCCTACTAGAGGTCTCAGACAAGGTGACCTTTATCACCGTACCTGTTCATCCTGATGGCTAATGCCTTAACTACTCTTATCAATAATGCAGTGGACATTGGCAATCTTAAAGGTATTAAACTTAATCGATGGTGTCCCACTCTCTCCCACTTATTTTTCGCAAATGATGCCATTTTTTTCCTTGATGCGAAGCTTATGGAATGTCAGACTTAGCTACTGTCCTTAATGAATATTGCCTAGCTACAGGACAAGCTATTAATTGAAACAAATCAGGTTTATTTTGTAGCACAGACTGTCCTATCGGCTTGAAAGAAAATCTTCCCGGAGCACTTAGAGTTCCTATACTACACAAAACTGGTAGATATCTTGGCATACCTCAGATTGGGGCAAATCTAAATGGGAAATGTTTTCTTGGCTTATGGGTTGAGTGCATTCAAAACTCGAAGGTTGGAAAGAAAAACTTATTTCAAAAGGAGGCAAGGAGGTCCTTCTTAAAACCATTGTCCAAGCAATACCCCAATATTCAATGTCGATTTTCAAAATCCCTGCTGCTATTTGTAAAGCCATAGAACAAAAAATAGCTAAATTCTGGTGGCAGTCTGATTATAGCAAGAAAGGCATACATTGGAAGAACTTGGATTGCATTAAGAGTAGGAAAGATGAAGGGGGTTTAGGATTTCGCGATCTTATGGTTTTTAACAGAGCTCTACTAGGTAAACAAGCTTGGCGCCTAGCCCAAGAACCTACTTCATTGTACAGTAGGCTACTAAAAGGTTTATATTTTCCATGTCAAGATTTTTGGCATGCCACTAAAGGTGCTAGACCCTCTTGGGGTTGGTAGAGCATATTACTAGGCCGGGAATCTATCATAGATAAGGTTCTATGGTTTGTTGGAAATGGCACACAAATAAAAATTCGTGAGGATAGCTGGTTACCTAGTGGTGTTATTGGAGGTCCTGCTCCTAGGGATGAACCAGACATGGTTGCAGGCTTTATATCAACTGATTCCGACTCATGGGATACTTCACTTTTGAATCAGCATTTTGATAGCCAAATAGTTGACGAGATCCTATCTATCCCTATTCGACCTCACTGTACTCAAGATAAACTAATATGGAGAGGAACGCAAAATTGAATTTTTACAATGAAGAACTACTACAATCAGCTCAAAGCTCAACAAAAAAGCAATATCACCAATCAGGCCTCTTCATCTTTTCAGCAGCCCCGCAGATTATGGAATGCAATCTGGAAACTACACACTATGCCTAAACTAAGATCATTTATCTGGTCTCTCTGCAATAACGCATTGGTGACTAGAGAAAATCTATATAAGTGACACATCTTGACAGACCCGACTTGTTGTATGTGTGCTAATCAGGTACCCGAGACCCCAGAACATCTTTTTTATTTATGTCCATGGACACATGATGTTTGGATGCATCCAGAATTAGCTATAAAGAGTCCTATAGTAGCTGTGCATCGAATAGAAAGCTGGTTACTTCAATTTATTGACAGCAATGGTGGCTTACCAAATCTTGAAACAATTACGTCTGTCCCTTGGCACATTTGGAAAGCTCGGAACGATTTCCTTTTCCGTCAACAACAGCCGAATGCTGAGCGAGTTGTGCAGTTGGCAATCGCAGATGCCCAATCCATGCGTATTTTCAATACCCCAGTGCCGCGGCTTGCTTCAAAACAAAGTATTTCAAATCACATATGGCATCCATCGGACCAAGGAGTCTTAAAATTTAACATTGATGCAGCTTACCACCCATCTTGCATCGTCGCCTCGGCAGCTTGTGTGTGCAGAGACTCATCCGGCCGCTTGATCAATGGTTTCGTGCATTCTGTTCGCGCCTCCTTGGCCCTGCAAGCTGAGGCGATCGCCCTGAATCTCACCCTACATTTTCTGCTTTAGAGAGGACAAGAGATGGATAAGATTGTTGTGGAATTTGACTGCTTGACCATTGTGGAAGCCGTTCGTGATCCTGCCTGATGGTCGTGGGAACTCAGATCGATTTTCGAAGAAACTCTGGCGTTGCTGATTCAGTGCCCTAATCTCCAACTAGTACACTGCCATAGAGAAGCTAATGTTGTTGCGGACCGAGTTGCGAAGGCCCATCGGGCCTCCTTACTTCCTCAGAATTGGGTTCTTCAGCTTCCTCCTTTTTTGCAGGATATTGTGTATTCTGAACTTAATGTAACTTCTATGCTAAGATCTTAATATATGTGATGTTTTTGACCAAAAAAAAATCGTTACGCATTTTCCACATTTAAATTGGTATCTTTGATTTTAAAACATTTCGTGGAGTGTTATTTCTAGTTATAATTAATCAGCATGTTAGAGAGTATTTATTGATAAGACCCTCCAATGATTAGAACTCGATCCGACAAGATTTTACCACAAAACTTTATAAAAACGAAAACAAAAGGAAGAACAAAAATTCAAAAGTGATGTTCAAATAGAAAATGACCAGGAACTTTCTTCGCGAGTCTCCGTGTTCATGTGTCTCCATCGCGCACTTGGTCATTGTAGACCCGGTCAACGCAAGCCTTCTTCAAACTTTAGATCGAAATCATGTCTAATGAAGAACGAGGAAGCATTTTTCACCGTGCTTCGAAAGAAAGCTTCTAGAACATTTTAATGGCAGACGTTTCAATGTCATTATCCTTATTCTTCTTGGGACCAAAAACCTAAAATTCTTATTCAAGAAAGTCGTTCCGGATGATAGCGTGTGTTAAGAAAAGAACAAGTTTTCTGGCTGAGTACTGCACGTCTTAAAGGTTTGGGATTATAGTTTTGCAATTTCAAGTCAACATGACATGCACGAAATCCACGCATTTCCATCAAACATCAGCTTTATTAAATTGGTGTCCGTGCCATAGTTCATTTAGATTAATTAATGCAAGGGCGACAATAAGTATGTTAAAATATATTGGGGATATAATTGGATCAACTGAAAGTTCTCGGAAGACATTACACATTAGTCAAAAGTGATATAGATGAACAAATTGGGGATTCATGTTTGGCATGACACATCGATAAAAGTTCACGAACTACTAATACCAATTGACAATAGCTGTTGACATGGAATTTAAGTGTGGAGAAGTCCGATTATGCAAGTCAATTAACTATGTAATTTAATTTCCATGTTGGCGTTGGTCAAATATATGAAAATGCAAAGAGGTTTATTTCGTAAACAGGTACCCGTATTTGAAGGGAAGATGCTAGGGCCCTTACAAGTTTTTGGTATAAATATAGATGGGTTGTTTTCTATCTTTTATGCCTTTGTATACCATGCAAGTGACTATCTGAAATTTTTACACCTAGTGGTACGTCGACTTTTATTTGAGGTCTTACGTGGGTATGATGATAACTGCACAAATAGGTAATTGAATGAGATAGAAATTAAATTTTATCAAATGTAGGACCTAAATAAGCTCGTTTGGAAATTGCGTAAGGGGCACATCTCCAACAACGAGGAGTTACGAAATATGTAGTCATCTTCGTGAAGCGAACACGCAGAGGCAATGGTGGCGATAATGAGTGCGGAGGGATGATGCTGAGACCAGCTCCCGCTTTTGACAGGTTGGACAACAATGAAAGTGGCAAAGATACACACGGTTTTAGGATGAAACGGCCTCAAGTAAACGTCAATTTAGAATGGTTCAATCAAGCACTTCCAATTATCAAATGGAATCGAACCAATCCAAATTTCTGGGATGGTATTGCACATTAGTCAAAATTGATTTAATTGAACTAATTGAAAGTCCAAGTATGACACGGCACTTTGATAAAATTTCACAAATAGCTAGTATCATTATCTCTTCCAAAAGAAGAAACTACATGTCCTTTACATCTCAAATAAAAGAAGGCAATAGATGTTGATCTAATGCACTTTGCAAATTTACTTCTTGAATGCTCTGCAAAAATTTAGAAATAATTGTGAAATGAGATCTCCCCAGAAGCCTTCCTATCATTATTTCTGGTGCCACGACTCCAAACGACAAACACGGCACTATTCCCGTAACGTTCAAAGAGAAGCCAGCTCTGCAGTGAAAATCATAAATCATATGGTTGGGATAAGTGAGAACTGAGAAGATATTAAAGATGATCATCATCATTATAATGAACCAAACAAAATCACACATGAAAAGCAAATTTAAAACTTACCATCTCCTGTGAATGCGCCAAATTTGCCAACACTGAGACGGCGAAGTTGCTCTAAGCTAACTGTAGAGAGGGGCATTTCCAAGGGTACTCGAACGCGAAACTCACATAAGACTTGTTCCATGCTCGGTCGCAGCAGTGGATCAGCTAGAAGGCATGCAAATGCTAGCTTGGCAATCAAGACCACGTCTTGCGCATCTTGAAGACTAAGTCTAGAAGGTGAGAGACATTGATCTAGCACATCCTGCAACATCATCGAGGACTCAGTTTGGGTAGACAACGAACATTGAGACATGATCTCTTGGATGTTTTCCCATGATTGTATCTAATGCAATAACTCCAAAGCTATACATGTTGCACTTTTCCATAGGAATTGTAGAAGAAGCCAACTCTACAAGAGGAGAAATTTTATCTTCTTATAAGCTCGATCACATGCTGTATTCAAGTTGACAACATTGCTTCTCATAAGGTGATGATTACAAGTACAAATTTCTACTCAATCTACGCTTACAAAACTGATTTGAGCAGGGGAGTTTAATCTTTGATGAAGTTCAAAGGATTCTGATTGACGCTTAAAGTAAGCATCATTTAGGTAACACGAACTTTTTTTTTTTTTTTGGTCGAAAGTAACTTGACCTTCACATCCTCAAAATAAATAAATTCTAATGTTTTTCCCCATTTTCCAATTCATCTTTTTTGGGGAAATCGGAAAGGTTTATGATCAACACTAAACTTTAAATCTCTAAATTAGTAAACTAATTTCCATAAGAAGATTAAATAATCCAAGAACCTAGTGAAAGTTCAATTATAGAAGGGATGCTTGTCACGACATGCTCATTGAAATTGGAAAAAGATTATGAAGTACTAGGAGCAATATACCCAATGGTGCTCGCAAAAATAGTCCAATTTGATGAATCTGGCCTCAATAGCCTTGTAGTGCCAAAATCGGAAATATGAGCCTCATAATCATGATCCAATAGAATTTTGTTACTAGTCAAGTCTCAATGAATCGATGGAGGTGAACATTTGTGACGCGTATAGGACAATGCATCTGCAACTCCTCGGACCATATTTACCCTCTTGTCTTATTGAAATTATTTTGCTCTTTCATCATTGTTCAAAGTTGTTCTCAAGCTCCTCTTTCCATGTCATACACCAAAAAGCACCATTGGACATGAGAGCGGAATCCATAAAATTTCACAATGTTGTGATGGCATGAGTCTTTAAGGCTTGAATTTCCTTTTCAAATGGTATCAAAACAACAATCTCACTACCTTCCTGGGATGGAGAAGTCACGCCCCAATCCTCCAGCGCATGCCCATTCCTCTGTGGTCGATACAAATGCTGTTACGCCTTGATCCTCAGGCACGCACCCATCTCTCACTTGGTCGATATAATAGCGAGGTCTCAAGATGCATTGCCGACCCATTCATTTTGATACGCATGCGGAAGCATATAAATAATCCCCAGACAATAAAACAATGGAATAGGAAAGTAGGACTCCAAATTTCCACTTTAAAAGCAACCACCTTTATATACATTGCAAACCATATTGCAAATATATACAAGGCGAATTGTTAAGTCAGGTTTTAAACAACAAGTTCATAAAACAAGATTTGCAAAAGGGAATCAACTCCCATCAAAAGAGAATTGTCTTATGACTAACTAGTCCAATAGGATCGCCAATTCTTCAGGCTTCACCTTCTACACTTCGGGCCTCCAGTTCTTCACCACAGCCATCTTAGGACCTGAAAATGGTTATCGTCTCAGCAAGTTCTACCCCCTAAAACCCGATTAGGAAGCCAATATACTCAAGAAACTGCTTAAGCATAACATGAGTCAGAGAACTTACCTTAGCCTCAGTTCCATCCTACAAATCAACGTTATTTACAGATACCTTATATCACATCATTAAATTAATTCATAACATCAGATCAAATCATTGATCAATCGACCTAGTCGATTACATGTCATCTTGACCCTTTCTTGGTCAGCTCATCTCATTTACTCAAATTCAATGCTAAATTATAGCTCAGCGAGCACGACCTACACGTTCATCTTAAATACTCAATCCCAACACTGAATTACGGCTCAGCGAGCACGACCTACTAAAGCTTTAGCGGTAATGTTGAATTACGGCTCAACAGGCACGGCTTACTAAAACTTGTTGTAATGCTGAATTACGGCTCAGCGGGCATAGCCGATTCCAAATTCAGTGGTGGTGCTGAATTACAGCTTAGCGAGCACAACCTAGATTAGGTGGTAACCTACGGTTTAATGGACATAACCATACTTTTGATGGTAATGCTGAATTATGGCTCAGCGAGCACAACCTAGATTAGATGGTAATGCTGAATTACGGCTTAGCGAGCACAACCTCTATAAGGTGGTCTCCTTGATCTAACCCAACAACAACACGCACAATATGCATCATCTCAACTTTTGATAATCACTCTATTACGACTATAAACCATCATACGATTAATTACTTATGGCCAAGGACGTGGCATTCCACTCTTGAATTCCTTAATCAACATATCATCTTGGCCTATTTTCCTCGAGTTAAGGGTATCCAATAAAATACAATATTTTCACTCTTGAAAATCCCACTGTTTTTTGTAGTCCACCAAAATATTTTCGGCGCTGTCAATCGACGCTTGGTTATTTTTCCGTTAATAACCAAAATTAATTAATTTAGGAATAAATCCTAAAATCACCATTAATTCAATTCAACAAAAATCAACGCTTAGATAAATAAACATACTGCACTATAATAATCAGCATAAAATTTTGATCGTCAACTATCCCAACCTAATTTCTGGAAAATAAATAATTACAAAAAATTATTAAATAAATGCAATAAATCCAACTTAGGCCCATAATGCCTAATTGGACACCGAAATGGACCTGGAAAATTTTCGAGATTCATTTGATAAATAATAATGCCAGTCTACTTGCTAATGTCACTAACCATTTGCCTAACATGTATCAATAAGGCTCTAAATTAATTGCTCTACTCTAATCTATCCACCTAATTGCACTTAATTAAATCTAATCAACCCATAAGCATCATTACCCTACTAATAAGGGATTAGTGAGTAAAACTCACTTATGCAAAGCAAAGATTGGAACACTGCGACGGTGACAAGATAGAGGCTGAATTCCAAATTTTTGGCGGCGTCGAGGGCACACAGACCAGGCCCAAAGACCTTGCAAGCCCATAGCAAATTGCTGGGCTTGGGCTGAACTTGTGATTGGGCTTGGCTTCGCGGACTGGGGCTTGGAATTGGACTTCTAATGGGCTAGATCAAAAGCTGAAATTGCGAATTGGGCTTGCAAAGTGGGCTATTAGGCTCACTTGGGCTGAGATGGGCTTGCTGGACTGATTCTGCTGAAGATGGACTGGGTCCTTGGGCCGAAATGCTGCAGAGAAGATGGGCCCATGAAACCTGGGCTGGACCGAGCTGAATCCGCTTAGGCCGTTGATGCGGGCAAGAGAAGATCGAAGCTGCTGGAGCTGCCCTCGGTCGACGATGCTAGGGGAGTGGAGGCTTCACGGTAGGTTGATCGCGTGGATGGCTGCAAGATGGAGGGTCGTCGATGGCTTTAGTCAACAAAAGGGGATGAAGATGGAGGATTTGACTCGGTGGAACAGATGGTGGTGGAGCAGGGACGCGCGGCAGCAAAATGGAAGGTCTTCGGTGGAGCTCTAAGCTTCTTCAGTCAACAATGGCCTTGCTGAAGATAAGAGTTGACCGGTGAATGGCGTGGCAGCAAGATGGAGGGGGAAATCGTGGAGAACAGACGTGGGGAATTGGAAAGTGAGGGGCGGCTTTGAAAGAAATTTGAAGGAAAGGCAGAGATAGAAGGAAAGAAATAAAAATGGAGAAGCAGCAAAGGAGGTCGGTTCTTCTTGGGTGTGCGAGCGTGAGACCGAAGGGGAGGACAGCATATGGAAGAAGCTTCGTGAGGGTGGACCAAAGGTCAAATAAAAAAAAATCTAATCCATCATTGCTTTGGTCCACAAAGTCTACATGTATATCCTCTATGTCTCCAATACTTTCTAGCATATAATTTTCCCAAATAATCCAATTTTTGATGCCAAAAATACAGCTTCTTCAAAGCTCCGAAATTCATCAATTTTAAGCTTCAATTCTTCACTTAATTTCTCCAATTGAGGTCCAATTTCAATGAAGAAAAATCCCGTACAATTTTCTGTAAGTCCTTGACACTCAAAGACTCGGCTTGGAAGTCCAAATTTCACTTAGTTTGGCCTGTCCAATTTTCCGTAACGTCCGAAATGATTTTCCATAAAAATCTCGGAATCTCTGAAAATTCTTCGGAGGATGAGTCTTCCTAAAATAGATCATGATATGATAGAACTTTTAATTTCTGAAATCAAGTTCAAATTCATGGTTAATTTCATTCAGGTGCGTTTTTAGCGTGACCTAGGCTATCGGATAATTTTCAGAGATTTTTAGTGCAAATGACCCGTGGTCGATTTTCTTCGAGCCTAAATGAACCCACTTAATACATTGGCGACTCTCGGTGGTCGTGAAAATCTCAAGGTTTTAATTACGGGCATAGGGTACCCAAAACGACAGAAAATTGGTCTAGTGCCATTTGACGAGAATTTTGCCATCAGGTGGAATCACCCACACTTTGATCACACATCTTAGTCGAATCAACCTATCCCTGATCTCTGATCGATTTTGACAATACCGTAATGACCCTTGCAGACTAGCACGGTTGAGCAGTCGACTCCTGGTCGAATTCTCAAGTCTATTGCATTAAAATCTCTTAATGACTACCCCAAATAGTCTAGTTATCTCATGAGTGATCGGCTTTAAGAATAGCACTATAGACACATCAATGAAAGGCCCGATTTATTCAATTGAAAATAGTACTGAAAATTCAGGATGTCACAAATGCGACTTCCCAAGACTAGTCGCTGACCCATTTCATTTTTAATGCACATGCGGAAGCGAACAATAACACCTGACAACAAATAGCATGGGATAGGAAACCAAGACAACATTTCTCAAAAGCACACTTTTATAGACAACTGGGTTTAGGTACAAAAAGAGTCTAGGTCAAAGCCCACAAAATGATCGACTTTCAAAAGAAGCCATCCTACAACATATTAGTAGGACACAGACGCCAATCCTTCAGACTTCACCTCCATAGGCTCCAGGGCTTCAATCCTCCACGACCACGATCTAAAGACCTGAAAATGATTATACAATAATCAGTGAGATAATGTCTCAATAAGTCCACTCCCTAAACCCTTATTAGGAAGTAAATATGCCTCAAGGTGCTCTAACCACATAACCACACAATTAGAACAAAGGACTCACCTCGCCTCAGTTCCTTCCTATACGTCAGCACAGTTCATATCTCAATTGCATATTATTAATCACACAACAGTTGAAACGTCTCATCAACTCAATCAATTACAAGCGTTCCAATTATGAAATTTGTCCCTTAAGTTCAATGTCTACTGGCATAGCCAAGCATCATCTCACCACCATTAAGCACGACGACGTCTAAATTTTAATAGACGGCTTCCCCGAAGGGGCGTAGGTCAAGAATCTACTGCGACTCGAGTACAACCTACTCAAAATTTCGGTGTCTTTTGGCGTAGCCAGGCTTTGTCTCACCACCATTGAGCATAGCGACGTCCGTATCTTAATAGACGGCTTCCCCGAAGGGGCATAGGTCCAAAATCTACTACGACCCGCGATCCGAAGAATGGATATCCCATATAGGGTAATGTTTGGCTTAAAAGCTCGAGATGGGTTCTCATTAACCAACACACGACCAATCAATCTCGGCCCAGTACACCGTGCATTGCACTCAAATGTCACCATTAAAATAGTGATCCTAGCTTATTTTCTTCATATTAAAAACAACCGGTGAACATAGTCGTGTGTGGGTACACAGTCAGATCGAACCCAAAAAATTGATATCCTCAAATTTAAAAATCCCACTATTTTATATTGTATATAAACTATTTTCGATGTTAAAACCCGACACCCGGGAATTTTCGAATAAATATTGAAATTCACAATTTTTGGAATAAATTACCAAAAATCCAATCAGCACTCAATTTGCACAAATTAACATCCAATTGTGAAAACCAACACACCAATGCAATCAGCACGAAATTCCAATCACCGGCTATCCCGGCCTAATTTCCGGAAAATATTTAATAATTAAATAATTATCAAAATTAATTAAATAATTCAATTAAATACCAAAATAGCTAACCTAGGCCGAAATTGCAAAATTAAATACCGAGACGGGGCTGGAAAATTCCCGAGCCAATCTAGATAATTAATACAATATGTCTAGGCCCTAATTAACTTAATTTAACAACCTAACATGCAAAATTGGATATTTAAACAACTAATCTAATCTAACTAACCACATAAACCTTAATTAACTTAATCTAATTACCCTCTAAGCATAATTAACCTACTAATGGAGGTTTAGTGAGATACTTCACTTGATGTGCGATCTGCTCGGACCAAAACGACGGGGACGCAACGAGGATCGATAAATCCCAAAACGGTGACACCAACGGGGCACGGATCGGGCGTGAAAAATGGCTTGCACTTCCTGCCCGAGCTGAAGAATTGCTGCTCGGTTTGGCTTCTCGCGGCTGATTTCGGCTCGGAAGATTTCCAGGCTTGATCGCGTGGGTGATGGGCTGTTGAAGATGGCCACGATGCAGCAACTTCGGTGGGACGCGTAGCTTGCAGAATCCTCGGTGGAGATGGACAAACGGGTAGCAGCTTCGGTGGGACGCTTGGACGTGCGAAGCAATCCACAAACCGAAGCAAAGATGGTGTCGAAGAGGGGTCAACGATGGAGCTTCTCTGGTTGTTGCTGTTGACCGAAGGAAATGAAAGAGGGAGCACAGGGCATGAGCTGTCTGGGAAATGGGCGTGGGGATGGCTGCGCGTGAGAGGGAGAGAACTTTGGTGGGGGGCTTCGACAGATGAAAATGAATTAGAACATAAACAAAGTAGGGAGAAAGCAGAAGGGAAGAGGCAAAAGTCAATGAAACCAATCCAAAACATTAAATGCTTGGTCCCCCAAAAGTATTCAATCTTATCCCTTGGTCTCTTATTTTTTTCTTGCAAACTAAATCCACCAATTAATCCAATTTTGAAGCCAAAAATGCAGCCCTCTCCCTAGTTCCGAATTTACTCGTTCTTGGACTTCAATTTCTTCAACAAAGTCCCAAAATTGATGTCCAATTTTGATGTAGAGAAAGCCCACAAAATTTCTACAATTTCCTTTCACCAAGTAGCTTAGTTTGCACGTTGAAAATCTCTTCAATTCGGCCAATCCGAATTTCCGTTCGTTTTCCGAAACGTCCGAATCGATTTTCCATAAAAATCTCAGAATCGCCGAAAATTCTTCGAAGTATGAGTAAACGTTCCTAAATTAAGTTGTGACATGATAGAACTTTCAATTTTTGAAATCAGGTTCAAATTCGTGGTTAATTTCAATCTAACGCGATTTTAGCGTGACCTAACCTTCCGGGTAGTTTTTAGGAAGTTTTAGTGCAATTGACCCATTGTCGATTATTTTCGAGCTACAACGTACATCTTTGACACATTGGCGACCCTCAGTTGTCGTAAAAATCTTGAGGTTTTAATTACGAACACAAGGTACCCAATCGATAGAAAATCGGTCTAGTGCCAATCGACGAGAATTTTGCAATCAGGTGGAATCACCCACACTTAATCACACACCTCAGTCGAATCGACCTATCTCTAGTCTCTGATCAATTTTTAATTGTGTCGTAATGACCCTTGTAAATTAACACGGTCGAGCAGTCGATTCATGGTCGAATTCTCAAGTTTATTGCGTTAAAATCCCTTAATAACTTCTCCAAATAGTCTAGTTATCTCACGAGTGATCAGCTTAGAGAATAGCACTATAGGCACGTCGATGAAAGGCCCAATTTATTCAATTGAAAATAAAATCTAAAAATTCAAGATGTCACAACTTTTCCCCTCTTAAACAAATTTTGTCATTGAAATTTAAATCATATAAATCTTTAAACTAAAAAGTGGGGTTACAATCATCTCATCGAATTTTCACTTTCCTAGGTTGCTCCTTCAGTGCCGTGGTGTTGCCAGACCACTTTGACCAATGGGATGGTCTTAGTGCACAGAACCTGCTCATTGTGATCCACAATCTGAACCAAGCTTTCAACGTACGACACTCTATCATCTATATCCAATTCCTCAAAATTAAGCACATGGGTCGAGTCAGGCTCATACTTCCTCAACATCGACATGTGAAAGACGTCATGCATTTGCGCCAGCCTTGGTGGTAATGCAAGACAATACACTAGGATCCCGATTCTTTCAAGAATCTCAAATGGACCTACGTACCTCAGACTCAGCTTTCCTTTCTTGCCAAAGCGTGAAGTACTCCTCATTGGTGACACATTCAGAAAGACATGATCACCAACTTGAAATTCCAACGGCCTTCGATGCTTATCGGCGTAGCTTTTCTGGTGACTCTAAGTGGTCTTCAATCTGTCTCTGATGACGGCAACTATATCCACTAACTGCTGAACTAACTCTGGGCTTGTGATTTTTCTTTTCTTGACTTCATCCCAACACACTGGCGTTCTACACGCTCTACCATACAATGCTTCGAAAAGAGCCATCTAAATGCTCTGCTGGTAGCTGTTGTTGTAGGCGAATTCGATGAGGTGAAGCTATTCCTCCCAACTTCCCTTGAAATCTAACACGCAAGCTCACAGCATGTCGTCGAGGGTTTGAATCATACTCTCAGATTGGCCATCCGTCTGAGGATGATAAGCCGTACTGTACTGCAGCTTCATTCCTAAAGCACTCTATAAACTTTTCCAAAAGGTAGCCGTGTGTTAGAGAAAACTCCTTTATTGTTTTGAAGTTGACAAAACCTTTCCAAAAGATCAGTCTAAAGACTTGCAGACTCAAGTGTTATAGTTTGAAGAACTCTAGACTCTACCGTCAAAGTTTGAAGACCGTTCGACTTTAATCTCAAAGTCTGCCCTTACTGACAGTTTCTAGACCGAAAAAATGAAGACTTATCCAAATGCTGAATTATCTTTAAGGTTTCGACTCATTTGGTTTATGGATGACCTTATGACTAGATATAACACCTACTTGATTGATTATCTTTATTGGAATCAATTCCGATATGAAGATCTTTTGAAATGCGAAGTATACCTGGAAGGTTCTACTTATGGAAATCAAAGATCCTGATTATATGGGCGAACAGGATTGGCGGGCTTTTATCACAAATCATCTAATAACTCGAGATCACCTTAATTGATTCTATCCAATGGGTAGATTGGAAGAATTCCTTTGGAAAGTACCAACGGTTATGAAGGCATGAATGAGTATTTAGGCGGACCTCTTCAATTGTTCGAGTAGTGCATTAAAAAAAAAATTCAAAGTCAGAAACTTTCTAGTTCTTTGCTTTTCACATACACCAAGTCAAAGTTATATACAAAAGAAAGAAATACTTAGTGAGACTTTGTGAGAGATCAGTAGAGACTCTTCATTGAGAAAGTCAAGTTCACATGTTGTAAAATCTCTTTTGATTCATAGTGGAATCCAACCAGTGGGCTGTCAGCATGGGAGAGTAGATGTAGGCTTGATTTAAGCCGAACCACTATAAACATTGTGTTCCTATTCTCTTTTAACTCCTTACTTTTATTCGCAGCTTTATTTAATTGGTCAAGACTGAATATGTTCATAGTTTGTTATTTTGTAAAGACAATTTTTTTCTACTAAGTCTTGTGAAAATTTTTATTTACACCTATTCACCCCATCTAGGTGTTTGTACTAGCCCTTTCACCGTGAACCTCCGATTTCGGTCTGATATAATCGTCACCGACACTCCATGCATACGAACTATCTAACGCACGTACAGCTTTGTGTGCTTGTCCAAATCAAGGTCCTTTCATATTGTAATGAAGTAAGCTGACTTCGTCAGTTTGTCAACCACTACCCAAATGGAATCATTTCTTCTCTAACTCCTTAGTAAGCCCGTCATAAAGTCCATTGTGACGTGTTCCCATTTCCACTCGGGAATCTTGAGATGTTGTAGAATTCCTCCCGGCTTACAATGTTGTGCTTTTATCTACTGACACATTAGACACTTGGCGACATACTTGGCGATGTCCACCTTCATACCGAACCACCAATAGTGTTGACACAGATTCTGATATATTTTTGTACTGCCAGGATGAATGTTGTAATTGCTACGATGAGCTTCTGATAAAATCTCATCTCTAAGCTCTACGTCTTCAGGTACACACAATCGTCCTCGGAACCTCAGTGTTCCATCATCAAAAATTTGAAAGTCAGCTTCTCTTTTTTGTATCCACTTGTAGGATCTTCTTAATATCTAGGTCTGTCGGCTAAAGTGCCTTGATTCTGATTTGAATATTCGGCTCAATTCTGAGGGTGGCCATAAAGTTCAAAAGGTGGCCTACCTCAAACTTGAAAACCGAATCTCGAGCCTTCTCAATCACTGAATCTCGAGCCTTCTCAATCAAAGTCCATTCCTTGATCAACATTTGCGCTATTGAAGACTTTCGACTCAGCGCATTAGTGACCTTGTTCTCTTTTCCAAGATGATACGGAATAGCACAATCATAGTACTTCAGGAGTTCCATCCGGCAACGCTGTCTTATATTCAACTCCTTCTGAGAGAATAGATACTTGAGAATTTAATGGTTAGTGAAGATCTGGAATCTTTCTCCGCACAAATAATGTCTCCAAATCTTTAGAGTGAAAATGATCGCTACGAGTTCCAAGTCATGCGTCGGGTAGTTCAACTCATGAGGTCTCAACCGACAGGACGCGTATGCAACAACTTTGCCATGCTGCATCAACACGCAACCCAGTTCTTTGAATGATGCATCACTATAGATCTTGTATCATCCAAGACCAGATGGTATGGTCAATACAGGTGCGGAAGTCAACTTTTTCTTAAACTTTTAAAAACTACACTCGCACTTGTCTGTCCATACAAACTTTTATTCCTTCTTTAGCAATCAAGTCAAAGGTGAAGCTAAAGCCGAAAACCCTTCTACGAACATTCTATAATACCATACTAAACCAAGAAAACTTCTGATCTCTGTCACTGTAGTCGGTCTCGACCAGTTGATTACTACTTCGATCTTGGCGGGGTCCACTGAGATTCCTTCTCCTGAAATCACGTGACCTAGAAAAGGAACACGAGTTAACCAAAACCCGCACTTGCTGAACTTGGCATACAACTCATGAGTTCTTAGAGTCTGAAGTACCATCCTCAAATGCCTTTCGTGCTTCTCAAGGCTTCTCGAGTACACCACGATATCGTCGATAAACATGATCACAAACTGATCTAGATATTCCTTGAACACTCGATTCATCAGATCCATGATAGCAGTTGGGGCATTCGTCAATCCAAATGGCATGACTGTGAATTCATAATGACCATATCGAGTGCGAAACGTTGACTTCGGTATGTCCTCCTTTCTGATCCTCAACTGATGATATCCTGTCCTCAGGTTGATTTGACGCTCCTTGCAACTGATCAAATAAGTCATTGATCCTCGGCAATGGATACTTGTTCTTGATCGTCACCTGATTGAGTTGCAGATAGTCAATGCACAGGTGCAACGAACCATCCTTCTTCTTTACAAACAGAACTAGTGCTCCCCAAGGTGATGCACTGGGACGTATGAATCCATTATCCAACAATTCTTGCATCTTCACCTTTAGTTCTTTCAATTTTGATAACACCATCCGATAAAGAGCCTTAGAAATTGGCTCTGTTCCGAGGGCTAACTCAATCATGAATTCAATTTCTCTTTCTGGCGGCAGACCTAGCAATTCTTTCAGGAATACATCTGGAAATTCTTGGACCACTACAATATCTTCTATCTTTAGCTCCTTCACTGTCGTATCCACGATAGTCGCCAGGTAGCCTTGGCAACCCCCGTTTAACAAATGGGTTGCCTCAAGTGACGAGATTAAGGTAATCGAGGGTCCTCCTCGACTCCCAATAAACTTGAAGCTCTCACTCTCTATCAAGTTAAACTAAATCGCCTTGCGATAATAGTCCAGCTTAGCTCGTTGCTTGGTGAGCCAATCCATGCCAATAATCAGGTCAAAGCCATACATGGCCAAGACTATCAAGTCTATCTTCCCCTCTCGCTCACCAATCGCTAACGTGCAACTAGGACAACTCACTGTAACTAGCACCTTATCCTTTAACGATGTCGATATACTGACCACTGACTCTAACAACTCAGGAATCGATCCTACCAACTTAACATACTGCTCAGCTATAAATGAATGTGTAGCTCCAGAGTCAAATAAAGCATAAGTAGCGTGGTCGTTCAACGAGACTGTACCTGTGATCACATTAGCCGCATCATCCGCCTATCCTCTTGTGATAACATAAGTTCTTCCTTGAGCTGGGGGTCGATTCGAACCACCCTGCAGTGCATCCGGTGGCGTAATTCCTCGGATCTGACCCATCGGTGGCGGCGGCGGTAACTACAGTCCTAATTGTCTTCTGTGACAGTTCCTGGCTATGTGACCCTACTGGCCACATACAAAGCAAGCACCCATCCTAGCTGGACGGGGTTGTTCCATCCTATCCTCCACAAGAGCAACACACTCTGAACTGATTCGACAACTTTCCTATCCCACCATTCCTATTGAGTGGAACTGGATATCTTTCTCTTGACATTGGTCTCTTCCCAAACCGACTCCTATCCTGGTTAGACCCAAACTGCAACCCAGATGCGGCGGCTTATTCGTTCAGATTCCTCTCAATAAGTTGGGCTCGTCCGTACAGCTCATTGTAGTTCTTTATATCAGACGATACTAGTAGATTTTTCAGCTCCGGTTAGAGGGCATCCCTAAACTTCCTCGCCTTTTCCTCAGGATCCTCAATCAATCTTGGAGCGTCCTGTGACAACTCAACAAATTTCGCCTCATACTAGTCCATGGTCACTTGACCTTGATGAAGTCAATAAAACTCCACCATCTTCTGATCCTTGGCACATTTGGAGAAATACTTGTCGTCGAATGCTCTAATGAAGGTGTTCCACACCTGATCTACACCCTCAAGGAATACCTCTTCTCTGGTGGCCCTCCACCAAGTACTTGTAATCGCTTGTAGTTGATATACTGCAAGGGTGACCTTTTCTTCCTTAGTGCACCTCAGCAATGCAAATGCTTTCTCTAAGTCTTGTATCTAAAGGGTTGCAGCATCGGAATCTCCTGTTCCTATTAACCTCAATGGGTTCAACTTTAGAAATTGCTCAACTAGCTTATGGATTGGTCTCCTGGCAACCATGTTCCCTAGTGGAACCTCAGCAAGTGCGGTAACGACTGTGGCAACGGCTGCGGCTGCGGCAGCAGCAGTAGCAGCAACTGCAACATTAGCGGCGGTATTGGCAGCAGTAGTGGTGGCTGTAGTAGCGGCGGCTATAGCAGTAACTTGATTCTGAGCCCGTTGCTCCATCCGGTTTCCCATCGTCTCTAGCACCTGCATGATCTCGTCCATTCTCGAATCACCAGGGGCTACTACCTTAACACCAATAGGAGGTGATGCTACTCCACTAGCGCTAGCTGAGCTGGCGCTCGACCATGACCTCCCCAGGTATCAACTCTCGTCAGCGTCCTACCCTAAGTTGTGGGTCTGATGATGCTCTTACTAGGAGTCATCTGCTCCTGGTCACTCATCTCGCAGATTCTTTATAAAAACCTGCTTCGCAATTCCAACACCAAATTAGAATGTGAGTGACCCCACAAACAAGCTACCAATCAACTATCAATCACATGCATCAGCAAATTAAAAGTGGTTTTTCCTACTAATTATCCCATGACTCATCGCACCTTATCACTCTAACTACTAACCTGCTCTGGTACCACTAAATAGGGATATCACGCCCCGATCCTCCAGCGCGTGCCTATCCCTCTATGGTTGATACGAATGCGACTTCCCAGGACTAGTCGCCAACCCTTTTCATTTTTAATGCACATGCGGAAGCGAATAATAACCCCTAACAATAAGCAACATGGGATCGGAAAGCAGGACAACATTTCTCAAAAGCACACTTTTATAGACAACTGGGGTTAGGTACAAAAAGAGTCTAGGTCAAAGTCTACAAAATGATCGACTTTCAAAATAAGCCATCCTACAACATACTAGTAGGACACAGACGCCGATCCTTCAGACTTCACCTCCACATACTCTAGGCTTCGGTTCTCCATGACCACCATCTAAGAACCTGAAAATGGTTATACAATAACCAGTGAGACAATGTCTCAACAGGTCCACTCTTTAAACCCCTATTAGGAAGTAAATACGCCTCAGGGCGCTCTAGCCACACAACCACACAATTAAAACAGAGGATTCACCTCATCTCGATTCCTTCTTGCACGTCAGCATAGTTCATATCTCAATTGCATATAATTAATGCACACAACAGTTGAAACGTCTCATCAACTTAATCAATCACAAGCGGTTCCAATTATTAAATTTGTTCCTTAAGTTCAGTGTCTACTAGCATAGCCAGGCATCATCTTACCACCATTGAGCATAACAACGTCTATATCTTAATAGACGACTTCCCCGAAGGAGCGTATGTCCAGAATCTACTGCGACCCGAGTGCAAGTTCTATGACATTCTGAAAGCTCAGATATTGATTTTGATTGAATAAGTCGGGCTTTTCATCGACACGACTATAGTGCTTTTCTCTGAGATGACTACTCATGAGATAACTAGCCTATCTGGTGAAGCCGTTAATGGATTTTAATGCAATAGACTTGAGAATTCGACTAGGAATCGACTGCTCGACCGTGTTGGTCTGCAAGGGTCATTACGGCACAGTTGAAAACCTATTAGAGATTGGAGATAGGTCGGTTCGACTGAGATGTGTAGCTAAACGTGGGTAATTCCACTAATTTGCAAAATTCTCGTCGATCGACACTAGATCGATTTTTTTGTCGTTTTGGCGCCCTGTGTTCGTATTTGAAACCTCGAGATTTTCAAGATAACCGAGAGTTGTCAATGTGTTGAAGAGGTACGTGTGGCTCGAAGAAAATCGATCATTTGTCAATTGCATAAAAAAATTGCCAAAAGCTACCCAATGGACTAAGTCACGCTAAAAGCACACCGGATTAAAATTAACCGCGAATTTGAACCCGATTTCAGAAATTGAAAGTTCTGTCGTGTCACGATCTATTATAGGAATGTCGTCTCATCCTCCGAAGAAATTTCAGAGACTCCGAGATTTTTACAGAAAACCGTTTTGGACCTTGCGGAAAATTAACGGAAATTCGGACGAGCCAAATTAAAGGAAATTTGGACTTCCAAGATGGGCTTTGTGCTGATGGGAATTTATAGAACTTATGGGGACCTTTTCTTCTTCAAAATAGGACTTCGAATTGGAGAAATTGAAGTCGAAGTTATGTGAAATTCGGATCTATACTTGGGGATGGAATTTTGACGCCATAATTGGATTTTTTGGTGGTGATTAAGCTAGAAAGTATTTGGCGGACATTGAGATATTTATGCTAGTTTAAGGGAGACCAAGCATTGAATTAAAGGGATAAGTTTGTTGACCTGAAGCCCCCATCAGCATCTTCTCGGGCCAACTTCGCTCGCCGACCTCCCCCCTTCACGTTTTTGGCTTTCATCTTTTTCTTCTTCTTCGGTTTGCTTTCAAATTTTCTCACGAAGCCAGCTGCCATCTCCATCTTTTCCTCACTCCTTCGGCAGCTACAAGTTCACCGAAGCCCTTCATTTTTCTGCTCCACCAACGTGTGTCTTCTCGGCCACAATCGAGTCAACATTCCTGCAAGTGAAGCCCCCTTCATTGACCGCCACAGCGTCCAAGTCACCGAAGACATCAGCAGCTTTGGTCTTCACGTCTACAGCTCGTGCTTCCCCACCGATCTTCAGCTTCTTGGACGCAGGCCCCACCGAGCTACTGTCTTCGCCACCACCGAACCCTCACCGCCAGCACACGTCCAAGTCTTCAGCTTCTCTGGTCAACAAAGGAAACCCCCACCAGCTCGTGTCTTCATCGAGCAAACACTAGTAACGTCATTCGCGTGCCAACAGCCGCACGTGCCCAGCAACTCGGTCGAAATTGCTCCTTCCTTCGCTGGATTTCTCTCACGGTTGGCCCAGCGAAGCATTTTCTTCAGCCCACGTGATCCATCGAAACAGCAGCTCCTTTGGGCTTTCTTGTTCAGCCCGTGAAGACCAGCGAAATTTCAAAGTCCAATAGCCTAGGTTTTGAAGGCCACGTTAGCTTTGTCCATTTAAGTTTTAGCCCAAGAAGCCAGCCCATTAACTCAGCAATTCAGCCCATCTTGGTCCCGCAAACCAAGCTCAACCCATTGGCAACCCATGCCCAGGATCAAGCCCAACAATTTACTATGGGTTTGCAAGGCCTTTTCGACCCGGTTCAAGTGTCCGTTGACATTGCCGAAAGTTCAAGTTTCGGCCGCCGTCGTGCCGCCATCGCAATGTTCCAGTCTTCGCTTTGCACAAGTGAGTTCTTCTCTCTAATCCCTACTTAGTAGGCTAATGATACTTAGAGGTTATTTAGATTTAATTAAGTGCAATTAGGTGTATAGATTATATTAGAATAATTAAATTAGAGACTTATCAATGCATGTCAGGCAAATGGTTAGTGACATTAGTAAGTAGACTTGTGTTATTATTCATTAAATGAGTCTCGAAGAATTTCCGAGTCCGTTCCGGCATCCAATTAGGCATTATGAGCCTAAGTTGGATTTATTGCATTTATTTAATATTTTTTGAAATTATTTAACTATTTATTTATTTTCCAGAAATTAGGCTGGGATAGTCGACGACCGGAATTTTATGCTGATTATTGTGGTGCAATCTGTTTATTTATCTGAGCGTTAATTTGTGTTGAATTGAATTGATGGTGATTTTAGGATTATTTTCCTAAATTTATTAATTTTGGTTATTAATGGAAAAATAATCAGGCGTCAGTTGACAGCACTAAAAATATTTTGGTGGACTATAGAAAATTGTGAGATTTGTGGAAAGGAAATTATATTATTTTGGTTATGACCTACCGTGTACCCACACACAGTTATTTTATCAAGAATAATAAAAATGTTGAATGGACTGGGATGGTATAATATATTGACCTACGGGCGATATGTCAGCTTAGCAGAGAGCAGTATACTGGTATACTATATCAGTTTACGGGCAATATGTCAGCTTAGCACAGAGCAATATACCTTATCGCAATGTTAGTATACTATATCAGTCCACAGGCGATATGTCAACTTAGTAGAGAGCAATATACTATATCAGCTCACAGGCGATATGTTAGCTTAGTAGAGAGTAGTATACTATTTATCAGCTTAGATTGAGCATCGTCGGTATACTATATCAGTTGACGCGCGTTATGGCAGCTTAGAAGAGAGAAGAATACCTGACCATCTCAAAAGCGAGCTATACTATCTAATTATCAGCTTAGCAGAGAGCAGTCCTGATATGAGCGGACTTAATAGATAGTATGAGATGAGCCAACCAAGAATGGATCGTGATGACATGTTATCGACTAGGTCGATTAATTAATGATTTGATTTAATGTTGTGAATTGATTGACTGATGTGATATGAGGCATTTGTAAATAATGTTGATTTGCAGGATGGAACTGAGGCCAAGGTAAGTCCTCAGACCCGTGTTGTGCTTAGGCAGCCTTTATGGCGTATTGGTTTAAAATATTGGCCCTACTCTTCTATCCCATATGATTGTTGTCTGGGGATTTATATTATCGTTTTTGCATGCGCATTAAAAGGAATGGGTTGGCGACACATCTTGGGACGTCGCATTTAATCAATCAAGGAGGGATGGGCACGTGCTTGGAGGATCAAGACGTGACATCCTCATTTAAGTAGTATCAGAGCAGGTCTGTGTTTGGAGTGATAATGTGTGATGAGTTATAGGATAGTTAGTAGGAATGGCCTTTATTTCATGCTAGTGCATGTGATTGATAGCTGATTGGTAGCTTGTTTGTATGGGTCACTCAAATTCCAATATGGCATTGGAATTAGAAAACATGTTTCTATAAAGATCATGTAGCTTGAGTGATCAAGAGCTGAGAACTCCTAGTTAGAGGACAATAGCCTCTGTGACTCAGGATAGAAAGCCGACAAGGATCGTGTCCGAGGTTGTTGTGGCAGAGTGCCAACTTAGGCCAGCGCGAGTGTAAAAATACCGCCATAGGTCGGTACTGAGGGTGTAGCAGCACTTAGTGATCCTAGGTTCGACAGGATCATTCAGGCGCTAGTGTTCCTTGGGAACTCATTGAGCCCATAAGCTCATGACCGAGCTGCCATTGTTGCCGCTGTTATTGTCACCAGTGCCATAACTATCATTGTTGCCCAACCTGCCGAGGCCCACCTTGGAGTTGTGATCTTGGAGCGAGCTGTTACATCCGAGTTGAGGTACAAATCTAGTAGAGATGGAAACCAATTTGGGAAGGAGCCCATGATCGGAAAAGTGTATTCGATTCCACCCAACAAGAAGGGTGGGATAGACATGTTAGCACCGACAAAGAGTGTCGTGTGTTGCGGAAAGCGACATGGATCGGCCCCGTGCCAATTTAGACCGATGGTTATTGCTAGTGTGACCAATAGGGTCACCTGGCTAGAAACTATACCATAAGGTCAATGGGGCCACAACAGCAATTGTCCTTACCACCGGTGGGATCACAAGTGCCATCACCGTTGATAGAATAGATCAGTGGGAATGCGCTGTAGCAAACACCACAGGTTATTTGGAATAGACCCTGGTGTAAGAAATAGTGTATGTTGTCACCCGATGGGAGATAGATGACTCATCAGGTGTGTGTCGAGTTGGTAGAAGGAAGCATGGGCCAACCCAATGTCCCAGTATAACTAGAACGTGCTTTGGATGTGACTAGCATTGCCATCAGGTGAAGGACTATCAATGCGAGTCCAATAGAACATTGACATCGCTATTGCAAATAGGACACCATTAGGATGGCGAAAGGAATAAGAGTTGAACCAACCATGCACCGATCAGAGTAAGAATTTTTTTGGGATGATTTTATCAGAGTAGCGTAGCTGAGTTTTGGAGATTAAGTTTGTGGAATTTCAATTAGTTGGGTTAAGGTTGTAAGAGAAGAACCACTAATTAAAATTGTACTTAATTATCTGTTTATGTACAACTTTGTCGTTAAGTGTGGAAAGAATTGGCTCCTGGAGCATCTTGTGGTGGTAAATTGTTATCATGGAGTAGCCCAGCTTAGTCCATTATCATGTGGAAGTTCCGAGTTTATTGGCAGTCGAGAAGGACCCTCAATTTCATTAATCTCGTTGCTTGAAGGCAACCCGTTTGATAGATAGAGGTTGCCTAGGTTACTGGATGATTATCATAGATAAGACAAATTGAAGAATTGAAGATTGAGGACATCTCAGTAGTCTAAGAATTTCTAGATGTACTTCTACAGGAATTGTCAGGTTGGTCGTCAGTGAAAGAGATAGAATTTGTGATTGAGTTAGCACCGAGACAGAGCCACTCTCTAAGGCTTCTTACCGGATGTCGTTGTTGAAATTGAAAGATCAGAAGAGTAGATGTGAGAATTATTGGATAAGAGATTTATACATACTA
Source organism: Eucalyptus sideroxylon (assembly GCA_014182405.2). NCBI lineage: Eukaryota > Viridiplantae > Streptophyta > Magnoliopsida > Myrtales > Myrtaceae > Eucalyptus > Eucalyptus sideroxylon. The sequence continues at coordinate 24,075,702 of CM024558.2, read as the reverse complement.
GTGCATCACTTTGGGGAGCACCAGTTTTCTTTGTGAAGGAGAAAGATGGTTCGTTGCAATTATACATCGACTATCGTCAACTCAATCATGTGACGACCAAGAACAAGTGTTCATTATCAAAGATCGATGAATTGTGTGATCAATTAAAAAGAGTGTTGATACTTTCAAAGACCGACTTGAGGACATGGTATTATCAGTTGAGAATCAGAAAAGAGGTTCTATAGAAGATATTGTTTTGTACTCAATATGGCCTTTGTGAGAGTATTGGAATGCCATTCAAACTGACGAGCGCTCCAACTGCTGTCATGGATTTGATGAATCGGGTATTGGAGGAATACCTAAATCAGTTCATGATCATGTTCATCAATGATATTCTAACGTATTTGAGGAGTGCTAAGGAGCACGAGAGTCATTTGAGAATAGTACTTCAGACCTTAAAGACTTATGGATTGAATGCTAAGTTTAGCAAGTGTGAGTTTTGGATAACTCGTGTTGCGTTCCTAAGTCACGTGATTTCAGGCGAAAAAATCTCTATGGACCCGACTGAGATCGAAACAGTTATTAATGGACCAAGACCGACAACAATATCAGAGATTAGAAGTCGTATGGATTGGAGAAATTACTATAGAGGATTTGTGGAAGGCTTTTTAGTATCAGTATCGTTGTTGACTCGATTCCTGAAAAAATAAGAAAAGTTTGTGTGGACAGACAAGTACAGGTGTAGTTTCCAAGAGTTTAATTAGAAACTGACTACCGCACCTGTGCTGATTATTCCATCTGGTCCTGAAGGACATGAGGTCTATAGTAATGCGTTGTCTAGGGGACTGGATTGCGTATCGATGCAACATGGTAGGATTGTTGCATACGCATCTCGTCAGTTGAGACTTCCTAGGTTGAGCTGCCCGACGCATGACTTTGGAACTCGCAGTAATAATCTTCGCTTCAAAGATTTAGAGATGTAAGTTGTGTGGAGAAAGATTCTGGATCTTCACTGACCAACAAGGTCTCAAGTATTTATTCTCTAAAAAAGAGTTGAATATGAGACAGCATCGTGAATTAGAACTTTTGAAGGACTAGGATGGTGATATCTAGTATCACCCTGGAAGAACGAAAGAAGTCACTGATGCATTGAGTCAGGAGTCTTCAACTGTGCATATGTTGGTTAAAGTATGGACCTTACTTGAGAAAGTTCAAAATTCGATTTTCAAATTTGAGGTAGGCCACATTTCGAATTTTATGGTCACCCTCAGAATTGAACTGGATAGTCAAGTTGGAATCAGATGCTTCAGTTGACAGACTGGGATGTTCAAAAAATCCTGTAAGAGGATACTGATAAGAAAGACTCAAGTTCTAAGAGTGATTGGGTGTACCTGACGACGTAGCGTTCAGAGAAGAGACATTGTCAAGAATTCACTATAGCAGTTGCAGTATCCGATCAGGCAGTACAAAGTAGGTCAGGATCGGCGTCAACTCGTTTGGTAGACCAATATAAAGATAGATATCGCCGGATAGGTTACAAGTGTCAGATGTGCTAATAAGTAGAAGTTCTGTAATGCAAACCGGAAGGACTTTCACAATCACTCGAGGTCCTTAGTGTGAATGGAAGTATATCACGATGGACCTTAGGATGAGCTTGTCGAGGAATTAGAGAGGCAATGATTCCATTTAGGTAGTGGTCGATAGACTGACGAAGTCAGCTCACTTCAGTGCAGTACGAAAAGATCTCGATTTGAATAGGCAAATATAGGTATATGTGTGTCAGATACTTCATCTCCATAGAGTGCTAGTGATGAATTTATATCAGATTTAAACCCGAGATTTCCAGTTTCAGTAGAACAGGCAGATGGTTCCTCGGGAGCATTGCATAGCAAAGTGTATAGGATTTCAATGATGAGAAGAAAGTGAGATGAAGAAAGATCGCAGGTCCGGAGTCAGTATAGCAATCAGTAGATGCAGTTGCATTTATCATAAACAAATTAAAGACCGCTCAGAGTCACTAGAAAAGTCATCTTGTTGAGCATCGAAGGCCGGAATTTCCAAGTTGGTGATTGCATCTTTCTAAAGGTGTTACCAATAAAGAATACCTTGTGGTTCGACAAGAAGGGAAAGCTGAGACCAAGGTACGTAGGTTCCTTTGAGATTTTAGAGAGAGAGTGAGGATCTTAACGTATCGTTTTGCATTGTCACCACAGTAGGCGCAAGTGCATAACATCTTTCACGTGTCGATGTTGAGGACATATGAGCCTAACTCGACCCACATGCTAAATCTAGAAGAATTAGATGTGGACGACAGAATGTCGTACGTGAAAAACCCAGTTCTGTTTATTAACTAGAAAGAACAAATTTTGTGCACCAAGATGGTCCCCTTGGTCAAAGTGGTCTGACAACACCACGGGACCGATGAAGCAACTGAGAAAAGTAAGACTCGATGAGATGACGATACCCCTACCTTTTTGTTTAAGGATTGTAAAGGTTTAAATTTCGAGGATGAAATTTTTATAAAAGGGTTGTGACATCCAGAAAACTCAAATTCTAATTTCAATCGGATAAGTCGGAATTTTCATCAACACGACTATAGTGCTTCTCTCTAAGATGGCCACTCATGAGATAATTGGTTTATCTGGTGAAGCCGTTAACGGATTTTAACGCAATAAACTTGAGAATTCGACTAGGAATCAATTGCTTGACCGTGTTGGTCTGCAAGGGTCATTACAGCACAGTCGAAACCCTATCAGAGATCGGAGATAGATCGGTTCGGCTGAGATGTGTGGCTAAACATGGGTGATTCCACTAAGTTGCAAAATTCTTGTCCATCAACATTAGACCGATTATTCTGTCGTTTTGGCGCCCTGTGTCCGTACTTGAAACCTTGAGGTTTTCACGATAACCAAGAGTCGCCACTGTGTCGAAGAGGTACGTGTGGCTCAAAGAAAATCGACCACAAGTCAATTCCACAAAAAAATTCCTGAAAGCTGCCCGATGGACTAGGTCACGCTAAAAGCGTGTGGGATTGAAATTAACCGTGAATTTGAACCCAATTTCAGAAATTGAAAGTTTTGTCGTGTCACGATCTATTATAGGAACGTCAACTCATTCTTTGAAGAAATTTCAGAGACTTCGAGATTTTTACGGAAAATCGTTTCGGACGTTACGGAAAATTAACGGAAATTCGAACGGGTCAAATTAATGGAAATTTGGACTTCCAAGCTAGACTTTGTGCTGGTGGGAATTTATAGAACTTATGGAGACCTTTTCTTCTTCAAAATAGGACTTCGAATTGAAGAAATTGAGGACGAAATTAAAGTCAAAATGTGAAATTCCGATCTATACTTGGGGATGGAATTTTGACACCATAATTGGATTTTTTGGTAGTAATTAAGCTAAGAAGTATTTGGGGGACATTGAGATATTTATGCAAGTTTAAGGGAGACCAAGCATTGAATTAAAGGGATAAGTTTGTTGACTTTAAGCCCCCATCAGCATCTTCTCGGGCAAGCTTCGCTCGCCGACCTCCCCCCTTCACATTTTTGGCTTTCATCTTTTTCTTCTTCTTCAGTTTGCTTTCAATTTTTCTCACGGAGCCAACTGCCAACTCCACGTTTTCCTCACTCCTTCGGCAGCTGCAAGTTCACCGAAGCCCTTCATTTTTTTGCTTCACCAACGTGTGTCTTCTCGCCACAATCGAGTCAACATTCCTGCAAGTGAAGCCCTCTTTGTAGACCGCCACAGCGTCCAAGTCCACCGAAGACATCAGGAGCTTCGGTCTTCACGTCTGCAGCTCGTGCTTCTCCACCGATCTTCAGCTTCTTGGACAACAACACCTGCCCCACCGAGCTATCGTCTTCGCCACCACTGAATCCTCACCGCCAGCACACGTCCAAGTCTTCGGCTTCTCTGGTCAACAAAGGAAACCCCCACCAGCTTGTGTCTTCATCGAGCAAACACCAGCAACGTCGTCCGCGTGCCAACAGCCACATGTCCCCAGCAACTCGGTCGAAATTGCTCCTTCCTTCGCTGGATTTCTCTCACGGTTGGCCCAGTGAAGTGTTTTCTTCAGCCCACGTGATCCACCGAAACAGCAGCTCCTTTGGGCTCTCTTGTTCAGCCTGTGAAGCCCAACGAAATTTCAAAGTCCAGCAACCAAGTTTTTGAAGCCCACGTCAGCTTTGTCCATTTAAGTTGCAGCCCAAGTTTTAGCCCAAGAAGCCAGCCCATTAATTCAGCAATTCAGCCCGTCTTGGGCCCACAAAGCAAGCCCAACCCAACTGCAACCTAAGCCCAAGATCAAGCCCAGCAATTTGTTGTGGGCTTGCAAGGCCTTTTAGGCCCGGTTCAAGTGTCCGTTGACGTCGTCGAAAGTTCGAGTTTCGGCCGCCGTTGCGCTGCCGTCGCGGTGTTCCGGTCTTTGTTCTGCACAAGTGAGTTTTTCTCACTAATCCCTACTTAGTAGGCTAATGATGCTTATGGGTTGTTTAGATTTAATTAAGTGCAATTAGGTGAATAGATTATATTAGAGTAATTAAATTAGAGACTTATCAATACATGATAAGCAAATGGTTAGTGACATTAGTAAGTAGACTTGTGTTATTATTTATTGAACGAGTCTCGAAAAATTTCCGGGTCCATTCCGGCATCCAATTAGGCATTACGGGCCTAAGTTGGATTTATTGCATTTATTTAATATTTTTTAGAATTATTTAATTATTTATTTATTTTCCGAAAATTAGGCTGGGATAGTTGACGACCAAAATTTTATGCTAATTATTGTGGTGCAGTCTATTTATTTATCTGAGCATTATTTGTGCTAAATTGAATTGATGGTGATTTCAGGATTATTTTCCTAAATTGATTAATTTTGGTTATTAATGGAAAAATAACCGGGTGTCGGTAAATAGTGCGTGGACTATAGAAAATAATGGGATTTGTGGAATGGAAATTCTATTATTTTGGTTAAGGCCGATTGTGTACCCACACACAGCTATTTTATCGAGAATGATAAAAATGTTGAATGGACTAGGATTGTATATTATATCGACCTATAGGCGATATGTCAGCTTAGTAGAGAGCAGTATACTGGTATACTATATCAGCCTACGGGCGATATGTAAGCTTAGCAGAGAGCAGTATACCTTATTGCAACGTTAGTATACTATTTATGTGGCACCCCTCGACGGCCCCCGATCCGATTAGGGTCGCCACCGTTCGCTTACCATTAACTTTCCGTATTAATATATTACTCTGATACCATTTCAATTGCAGCGGGTCCATACAACTTGGGGGTTTACATTTTTTTTTTCGATCGGTCCCTTGCGCAATTTATATGCGGAAGCACATCCAACAACTCCCTTCCCTATATTCAGAAAACGATACACACCTACTAAACATCTTATAAGTAAAAGCCGTACACTTTTTATTTACTTAAATCAGATGGACATAATTCATCGGTACATCAAAATGCCGAAGTCTTCTATATTCGGCTACACTCCAAAAGATGACCGACATTTCCTCCAACAGTCATACACTTTAAGTCCATCGATCAGTGTCGGCGTCCAAAGGTTCCTTCCTTTGGTATCCTTCTCCTCACGGTCATATCCAACCGTTCAAACCATCTACTAATCTGAAATGTTATCCCCAAAACGGATGAGTACAACCACTCAAATAGATAGGAAATCCAAGAACAACTCAATGCATCGGGCAAATCATACATGCATTGCAGGCGTTACTCACCTTGAAACCATGCGCATACTATAATGCATCATCATATCATACATGTCATCATCATCATGGCATCATTATATCATACATGTCATCATCATTATGACATCATGACACCACACATCATCATCATCATCTTGCATATCATCATGCATATCATCATCATCATCATCATGCATATCATCATGCATATCATATTATCATGGGTGATCATCGTATCACATCACATCATCATCATCATCATCATCATCATCACCATGCATATCATTATGCATATCATGTCATTATCATCATCATGCATATCATCATGCATATCATATCATAGGTGATCATCATATCACATCACATATCACTATCACTACATCATCATGCATATCATCATGCATATCATATCATAGGTGATCATCATATCACATCACATATCACTATCATGCATATCATCATGCATATCATATCATGGGTGATCATCATATCACATCACATATCACTATCATGCATATCCTCATGCATATCCTCATGCATATAACATCATGGGTGATCATCATATCACATCACATATCACTATCATCACATCATCATGCATATCACCATCATGCATTAATTTCCATTTTTATCTTTAGATTTGATCACCACATCACCCATTCTCAATTATCATCCCTTCGGGCAAAGACCTCCGACAGGGGTTCCCAAAGATTCAGCCTCCCGTGCCACCGGGCTTCCGGCCTCCCACATTCCGGGCATCTCGCATCTCAACTAGCATCACGAGGTATTCCCTTCGGGCGAAACCTCCGACGGGGCTTCCGGCCTTTACCCTTCTAGCCGGCATCTCGCACCCCAATCCTGGCATCGCGAGGCATTCCCTTCTGGCAAAGACCTCCGACAGGGCTTCCGGAATTATGTACCGACATACCACCAGGCCTCCTCTGGAATTACGTACCGTATACCACCGGGCATCCCGACACTCCCGGGAAATCTCCAGAATTACGCCACTAGGCCACCAGACATCATCATCCACCGCAACCTCTTACTCACATATCATTACATGGCATATGATTCACACATGCATCACAATTTATGATCATACATACACCAATGTCATATAACAATGCATAATAAATTCAATGGAATTCATGGCCAATAAAATAATCCCTTTTTTATTATTTTATTATTTTATTATTATATTTATTTATTTTCATAAATAAATATTAAATTTAATATCTATGATTTTTCCAAAATCATAATATTCAAACAATCACTAAACAAACCAATAGGATGACAATTTCATACAAAATTCATGGCCAATTCGAATTTCACACAATTTCACACTTTCCACAAAATAGCACATGATATTCGGATAATGATCAGAATGCACAGTTTCCAAATAAAATTCGATTAAAATACTCATATGGCCTCCAAAAATTACGAAATTTTACAGGGTGATAGCCAAGACATTTTTGTGAATTTTTCATGAAGAACTCCAAGCCAAATTCTTTTTAGATTAATTTATACAACCCCACGAAACTTCTGGAACCATTACCGCGTCGTCCAGAATACACATCTCCGAAATATTAAGATTTCACCCATATATTCTCTTTCGTTTCCTCTGAAATTTGAGTATGTTATGTACCAAGGTGTCCTTTACAAGATTCATGAAGAGATCTAGGTCAAATAACCAAATTATGGTCACCATTTAAGTCCATGAAGTCTCGGGCTTCTCGGAACACATCACCAGAACCATCGTTTCCAAGATCTAGCCTATTTACTAGGCTATACTGGTTCATTTCTCTTCAATTTTTAGTATGTTGTAGTTTAAGGTGTTACCTACAACTTTCATGCAGAAATCTAAGTAATATTCTCAACACAAACCAACATGCAACCACAAATCCAACCAAAGGTCAGTAAAATCTTTCCAGATCTGGGGTCTCCGTAGGATAAGATTTTAACCCCTTAAATATCCATCATTTTCCACGAAATTTCAGTATGTTGTAGTTCAAGATGTTAGATACAACTCTCATGAAGATATCACAGCCAAAATCGAACTCTAAACATGCATGCAAGCTCTCACAACATTCTGACTCAAACAGTTCATACGAAAATATTCCAGATCTAGCATCTCCGTAGGATGAGGGTTTGACCCCTCAAATATCCATCATTTTCCACGAAATTGCAGTATGTTATAGTTCAAGATGTTAGCTACAATTTTTATGAAGAAATCGAAGCCAAAATCGGACTCTAAACACACATTCAAGCTCAAGCAAATTTCTGACTCAAAACAGTTCATACGAAAACATTGGTGTGAGAGTAGAAAGTGGATTCCCAACTTGCCTCTAGACCTCACGAACAGTACGAGCGGATGGCACACGGCGGCGAACGGGCTCCTTTCTCTCTCGCATCTCACTCTCTCTCACTTGGCTTGGCCGAATGCCACTCTCTCTCTCCCTTTCTCTCTCTTTTTTTGGTTGCTTTTATATTGCATGCATTCTAGGTTTGCATGAGGGACAAGTGTAATTGTGGAGGAAGACAAGTGTCCACCATGCTTCACCTCCTCCATGCCACTTGTCCTATTGCATGCATCATGGGCCGGCCACCTCTTCCTTTGGGCCTTAATGGGCCGGTCGAACTCCCTCTTGGGCCGACTAGCTTGGCCCATCAAGCTTAGGCCAAATGGGCTTAAGGCCCATTCGAAAATTAACCCCTTTTTCCCTTTTTTTTTTTTTGAATTCCTTTCTATAATTATTTTTAAATTTCAATTTTCATCTTGGCCAAAGTCTTGGGACATTTTGTTCATTGAAATTTAATTTATAAAGTACATGGCCAAGCATAAATTATTAATCTATCAAATTTAAATTTTCACAATCATATGCACAAATCATCTAATTAAAGACTAATGGCTAAAGCATAAGCCATGGAAATTTTTATCACCTAATTAGGAACTTTAACACACCTCATGGCTTGGCTTTGAATTTTGGGATGCCACAATTTATCAGCTTAAATTGAGCATTGTCGGTATACTATATCAGCCGACGGGCGATATAGCAGCTTAGCAGAGAGTAGTATACTCGAGCGTCTCAGAAGCGAGCTATACTATCTAATTATCAACTTAGCAGAGAGTAGTCTTGATATAAACGGACTTAATAGATAGTATGAGATAAGCCGACCAAGAATGGCTCGTGATGACATGTAATCGACTAGGTTGATTGATTAATGATTTCATTTGATGTTGTGAATTGATTGACTGATATGATATGAGGCATCTATAAATAATGTTGATTTGCAGGATGGAACTGAGGCCAAGGTAAGTCCTCTGACCTGTGTTGTGCTTAGGCAGCCTTTATGGCATATTGGCTTCCTAATCGGGTCTTAGGGGGTTGAACTTGCTGAGACATTGTCTCAGTGGTTATTGTATAACCATTTTCAGGTCCTTAGATGATGTTGGTGGAGGACCGAAAGCCCCGGAGTCTGAAAAGGTGGATAGACCAGAATCGGCGAACGGATCTAACTAGTAAGTAGGTCATAGGACAGTCCTTTTTGGAATAAGCCGACCTTTTTGTAAATAGTCTGGTCTAGTAAATGAACCTAGTTGTTTATAAAAGGTTTGTTTTGGTTTCAAAAATTGGCCCTACTTTTCTATCCCATCTAATTGTTGTCTAGGAATTTATATTATCGTTTCTGCATGCACATTAAAAGGAATAGGTCGACGACGCACCTTGGGACGCCGCATTTAATCGACCAAGGAGGGATGGGCACGTTCTCGAATGATTGGGGCGTGACAAGTTCTTCAATTATAGACACAAAGGTTCTTCCTAAAAAATTACTAGACTTTTGGTGTTCGATATTTCAATTTTGTCTTAAGAGATCCTTTTTTTACAATTGTGCGAACTACATCAGTAACTATTTAGTTGTTCCCTCAGTGCTCCATAACCACTAAAATATTTAGATCTAGTCTCCTTAACAAAGATTTGATCATCGGTTGGGGTATTATAACTCAAATTTCTCAACTCTGAGTCATTTCTAGAAAAGACCTTAAGTATAAAGACCAATTATTTGAATTTGTCAATATTCAAAGGCTTTTCTTTATCAAAATGAGTTTGCTAGATCTGATCATGCAAAAGTTGTTGCGATCCTACGTAAAATTCCAATCTGAATTCTTTCAAAAACATCCTCACTCTCTAAGGAAAAAATCCAAAGTTTTTTGTTCGTCTTCCTTTCTAAAAAAAATGAAGACATAAATCCCACTAAGGCGAGTCACATAGGAATGAACCCAAATCATATCACTGCTGCTCAAAAGGAATGTTCAGAACTACTACGACAATGCCTTATTGAAATCTTAGACTTTTAATGTCACGCCCCGATCCTCGGGCGTGCGCACATCCTTCTACTTGGTCGATTTTAGAATGCGATATCCCAGGACTATGTATCACCGACCCTTTTCTATTATTAAGCACATGCGGAAGCAGTTATAAATCCCCAGACAATAAAACAATGGGATAGGAAAGCAGGCCATATTTTTCATATTGAAGTTCACAACCAAACTTTCATTTACGGCACAACTCATAGCATATTTACAATACTATTCACAGCATACTTGTCTCACACTTATCTACACTAAGACAGGGTTTACAAAAGGGATGGGATCTCAATCCACATCCGGGTTATACTCAAGATCCCTCTTTGAATCATCTTCTTCTTCAAAAGTCTTTCTTCCCTTCAGGTTCCTCCTCCTCAGCTTCTCCTCAGGGTCCTGAAATGGTTATTCAATAACCAATGAGACCACGTCTTAATGAGTCCCACCCCCTAAGACTCGATTAGTAAGCCAATACGGCTACCTAAACACGGCACGAGTTGGAGGACTTACCTTAGCCTCAGATTCCATCTGCATATTAGTACAGTTCAATAGGTATTCAAACAATCACATCACCAATCGAAGCATCGATCACATCGACCTAGTCGATTTCATGTCAGTTGGACCATTTCTAGGTCGTTCATCCCATTCCAAGCAATTCCTTAGATTTAGTGGCTTTACGGTCCCACCCGACCCTCTCAAGATCTAGTGGCTTTACGGTCCCACCCGACCCTCTCAAGATCTAGTGGCTTTACGGTCCCACCCGACCCTCTCAAGATTTAATTTAGGAATAAATCTTAAATTCACTCCTAAATTATTTTAGCACCAAATAAAGTTCAAATAAATAAACGGACTACACCACGACAATCGCACGAAATTCCGGTCACTTGGCCATCCTGGTTGAATTTCCAGAAAAAATAAATAATTAAATAATTAATTTCGAAAATTAAATAAATAATTATAAAAAATCCAATTTAGGCTCATAAGGCCGAATTGGACGCCGAGACGAGCCCGGAAAATTACCGAGACTCGTTTCATAAATAACATGGCATATTTACTTGCTAGTGTCTATTTCTAACTACCTAACATGCATCATTAAGTCTCTAATTTAATTGATCTAAACTAATCTAACCACCTAATTGCATTTAATTAAATCTAACCAACCTTAAGTATAATTAGCAAACTAATAAAGCATTAGTGAGTAAAACTCACTTGACAAAAGCGGAGACCGAATCACCGCAACGGCGATGCGACGGCGGCCGAAATCGGGCTTTCGACAACACCGGCGGGCTTGGACGGGGCCTTTAACTTGGCCCAACAAATCTCTATCTAAATTGAGATTTGTTACCGAAATGGGCCGAGCTTGACTGAAATAACACTTGCTGGGCTTCTTGGGCCGCAGGACTTCAAAGGCTGGGCTGACTTGGGCCAAAACTTCTGTTGACTTGTGGGCTGAAGACTCAATGGGCTGCGGCAGCAATTGAAGATGTAAGCTGAAGTTTTCGTGGGCTGCTTTTGTCCAAACGTGGGCTGGGCTTGTGGCTTCGGTGGTCCAAGGAGCTGATGACGTGCGGGTCGATGAGGCGTGGAGCTGCTTCGAGGTTTCGGTGGGGTCTTTGCTGCTGGAGAAGACACGAACGCAGCTGCAGGAATTTCACTCGGTGGTCAACAAACCGCCGAGATATCACCGAATTTAACCAAGACGTGCTGGCCGTTGGACTCGAGAACTTCAATTGGCTGCAGACACACGCAAGAGGAGACCGAAGCTACTGGATTTCACGGGCTTGCTTCGTGGGTGATCAATCTTCAACGAAGCAGAAGGAAGAGAGCTTCGGTGGAGCTGCTGCAGGGGTCTTCGCTGGCGGACGAGGCGTGGGCTTCAAGCGGTCAATCAACGGCTTCGCTGGTTCGTTTGTTGACCGAAGCATAAGAAGAAGCAGGCAAGTGGCAGCGGCGGTGAGGAGAGACCACGATCCTGGTCTTCGGTTTTGGAGAACTTTGACCGAACAGCTTGAAGATTCGGCAACTTGGAGGAAAAATCGTTGGGCTTCGAGCAGCTTCAACCGAAGGCGTGAGAGAGAGCAGAAATGGAGAGAGAGAGAGACGAGTAGATAGCGTGAGGGTCTCGCTTGAGAAAAGGGGCAGACAGAGAGAGAGGATTATGATGAGAGGTGAGGGCCCCTTAAGCTTGATATTTTGCAAATATCTTCCAAAGATCATTATAGGCCATGTATAATTACTTGGTCTTCAATGATCCAACATGACCCCCTTCTTAGAAGCCAAAATGGTCGAAATGTTGTGGTAGGTGGGGATACACGAATTTGGGGGAGGATTGGCTTAAATGAACTCAAATTCTCTCTTGAATTAATCTCGAATGATCTCAACAAAAATCACTTGACCTCTTAATGCCTCAATTGATAATTTTCCTCATTCAATAATCTCTCACACTTCTCAATTTCGCAATCGAAAACCACTTTCGCCATTTTCTGCACTAAAACAACCAGACAACGACTTTTTGCCAAAAAGTGTTGGTTGTCAGAAAAATCTTTTGAGACTGAGTCGACACTCCTAGAATTTATTGTGACATGGCCAAAACTTCAATTTATGAAATCGGACCAGAATTGACGGTTAATTTTACTCCGGCGCGCTTTTAGCATGACCTAAACTACCGGGTAACTTTCAGATATTTTTAAGTGCAAATGACCCGTGGTTGATTTTCTTCGAACCACTATGAACCCACTTGACTCATTGGCGACTTCCGATTGTTGTGAAAATCTTGAGGATTCAACTACGGACACAAGGTACCAAAACAATAAGAAAATCAATCTAGGGCCGGTCGACGAGAATTTTCTAATTTAGTGGGGTCACCCACGATTAGCCACACATCTCTGTTGAACCAGTCTATCTCTGATTTCAAATTGATTTTTAATTGTGCCGTAATAGCCTTTAAAGACGGGCACAGTCGAGAAGCTGATTTCTGATCAAGTTCTCAAGTCTATTGCCTTAAAATTCTTTAATAATTTCCCTAGATAGTTTATTTATCTCGAGAGTGATCGACTCTAAGAATAACCCTATAAGCGCGTTAATGAAATGCCCGATTTATTCAGTAGAAGACAGGGTTGAAGAATCTGGATGTCACACTTAATGGACTTGTGAAGGTTTTTATATAAACAAATGAGTTGAGCAAAATAGAGGAAAAATGTGGTTAGTGATAAATTATCAACCCCTCAACCTTTTCCTCTAATATGACAAGTTTCCTTTACCCTCTTGAAATTCCATTTTTGCTGGATTATCCAAAGCCTACATCTATTCCAAATTTGATCTTATAGCTGGATTTTGACAATTGGGCATTTATCCTAAAGATAGGCCCAAGATAGGGTTTTATATTCCAAACTAGTATTTTCAATGGAAAGTCCTTCATTTTGGCCTCAAAGTAGCCTCGTCCTTATTTTAAAAGGCCAAGTATCGTATTTTCCAATCAATCTTGTCAAGTGCAGCACTCTACATTGATGACATCCTACGCTACAAACTTAATGAGGAATCCCATTACCAACTCCTTGATCAATTTGCAAACATCGTGAAAAAAATATGGAATCATACTTTTCTAGAAAAAAGATGTCTAGATAGAAATTGAATTTCTTAGCATGCACCTCAATAAAGGTACACACTATTCAGAGTCGCACATTACTCAAGAATTATTAAAATTTTCAAAGGAAAATTTCATGACAAAGTAAGTTCAACAATTTCTTAGGATAATTAATTATCTCCAAGATTTTAGTTCCCATATTGCAAAATTATTGCTCATATTGCAATTGATGCTGAAGAAAAATCCTCTGCCTTGGAGTAAAGCTTAAATCAAAGTAATTATAAAGCTAAAAGAAGTAATGCAGAATTTTCTTTCATTGCAAATACTATCCACTAGAAAGAGAATCCTCCAAACCAATGCTAGTAATGAATATTGGGCAACCATACTGTTTGAAGAAATTGAAAGTAAGCGAAACATTTGCGCTTATAAAGTAGAAAGTTTTCTCATGCTGAAATGCATTATCATTCTATTTTCAAGGAAATATTATCAATAAAGAATGAGATAAAAAGTTTGAATACCATCTTATTGGCCATCATTTCTTGGTAGACTTGGATATGTCATCATTTTCTCAGATGACCAAGTTCAAATAAAAGCAGATTCCCCATTCTCAACTGTTTTGATGGGCATAATGGTTTTTAAAATACTCATTTGAAACTAAACACATTGCATGAAAGAAAAATGTTATTGCAGATTTTCTCTTTAGACCAAAGGCACTAGTAGAGATCGACATGTACATTTATAAGTATGCTTTTCCATAATAGGAGAAATACAGGATTGAAGGAATGCGAGATTGGCCAAGCCTAAATTATCCTCAAGAGATCATTGAATAGATCCAAAATGATAGCCTTACTGAAAATCTTGATAATCTCATGTGGCAACGTCATATAGATCTATTTGGATTCCATGGAGGCTCAATTTTTTATTCTTTTAGCTTAAACTCCAAGTATCCATTTATTCATCCATTAATCTTGAAAGAAGATAATTTCCCTTACTAGCTTCTTTGGCTATTTTGGTACTTAACTAATAAGTACTTAATAGTTTTGAGTTCTCCTCTAGAAAATTATTGTCAAGTTAACCAAACTGATTACGCTTCGGCATGATGAATGGAGTGAAAGTGACAAGAACATCTTGGTTGTACCTAATTGGTTCTATCCTCTTACTGTATGGAAACACCTCTTTGTTTAAGAACTAGAAAAAACCCCTCAAGCAGAATCGGAGCTACACACAGTAGTGTTTTTCTAGATGTCATGACCTCTTTTCTTCATCCGGGGAAAAGAAAGAAAAGTTTAGGAGTATTTGCCTAAAGAGGCGGACCAACGGCCCTAAATTAGGCGTGGGCTCTCCCAAGCCCTTACCTCGCGCAACATTGGATTTTGAATTTTAATTCTTAACAACCTATGTACTTCTAGGAGTCGCCACTAGCCTATTGGGGTCGGCTAGAAACCAACCGAGACACGGGAGTGTTGCCTCGATTTCTACGCAACTAGAGATTTCTAGGAACGGGGACTTGTTTACGTCAATGTTTCTATTAGCGCCCTTACAGTACCACTAACTTGGAAGGTTGTTTATCTAAATGGCCACATAATCTTGATTACCAATTATAATCTTTATGAAATCTCTAAGTGTCAATGCAAATGTTTTTGTAGGTTTTCTTTGTCTAAACTAATCCTAACATAATTTAGAAAAGAAATTTACACTCAAATTATTGAAAAGCGGTGCGGTAAATAAACATCCAAGAAATTGAAATGACTTGAAAGTAATGCGGAAAAGAAAGACCCGATACAAGTTGGGCAAATAATATTACATGGCTTTGTTATCACGCCTAGGGACAGGGCCTCCGTGAGCAAAATGAGAAGTTAAATATGCATAAAATTACTCTAGATGCATGAAGTTACTCCAATTAATTTTAATCTATGGAAAATAGATTATTTCTGAAAATAATTATAAAATATCAAAATAGCATCAAATTAGGAAAAATGTCCTTATAAAATTAATAAAATTTCATATATGTCATTTTTCCTTAATTTGATGCCATTTATCACTTATATATTTTTTTGAATTTTTTTGAATTTTTTGAATTTTTTAAAAATAATAATAATAATGATTCCCTAAACCGATATATGCTAACATTGAACAATACGGCACATGAATATTACAATAATAGAGCTTAAATCGACCGTTTCAAGGTTGAAACTTGGTTCCAACATTTTATCGAATACTTGGCTTGCATCAAATCACCTCAAAACGGCTTCCTCGAGCTATGTTCGTGGCCTTCAATCTCGACCCATAAGCAATCTCATGCGGAACTAAAGTGTCAAGATTATGCTACCACATGCAAGGAACAGGTTTAACTAGAAATCACAGCCCAGACCATGCAAAAACCGAACTGAAAACGGCCTCCATTATGCAGGTTGGAGCCATTTTACAAATCTGGTGATGAACCCAAGTCAAACAGCCATGTCAAATGCTCAGTTTGAAGCTCCGACAACCATCACATGCAACATCTATATGAAATAATACTCCATCTAGATGAAAATAGGTAACACTTACTTTCAAATGCAACAAACATCACCGAAAACGATCAACCGAACGCATCAAAATGAACTATCCAAGAAGCATTCATGCATGATCTATGCTGGCCAACCATGTCTCAATGTGTTTTTTGGCTCATGTTATAGATGGTTTCATGGTTCACAATGAGATTTAAAGACTAAACCGGGTTGTCCTATGCATCATTTGTACTCCCATGTAACATTCATCAAAGTCACAACTACGAAAAAAAAACATGCAAAAGGGAGTAACAAGTCAAGCATGTAGGGGCATTGAAGATGTTTTAAACACTTAAAAAAAAATTTAGCTTCAGAAATTAGTTCTTCGTACTAGTTTCCTTCTCGATTTTCATGATCAAAACATGTTCAAACTCGAACAAAAATACATCTAGGATTCTTACCTTACTTCCTAGTTTCTTCTTCAAGTGACTCTTGGCCAAGAAAACCACGAAATTGTCCTTTGGAAGCACGTGGAAGTTGGTTCCTTCAAGCTGAAAGTGAGATCTGCAGAAGAAAAAGTGACAATGAAGCTTTTCGTTGACTTCCAAAATTAGACTTCCAAACTTCCTTGTTGGCCAAGTTCAAATCAACCCAAACTATATGTATTACAGTTTGGCTTGTAAGTCATGGATTTCCTCATTTATCTCTCAAGTTTCTCAAAAGCACTCGCTTTTCCTCACTGGTGACCAATTAGGCTCAACACTTTTAGAAAAAATTTCGGACTTTCTGGGCCCGCCAAGAGGGCACTGTTTCGGGGGGTTTAGGAGGCCTTCCCGATCTCCATTTGGGACATGCGACCTATGGTTGGAAACATCTTTGAATGAAGTTTCACTCTCTAGTTGAAGGTTTTGGCTAATTGTTTGTCACAGGTGTGTGAAAATCTCACTTTTCTCTCTCTAGGTCGGTTTGGAATTTATGGGTTTCTCTTTTCTGGATTTGCTTCTGAGGGCTTCTTTGGGGGACGATTCCGAGCTCTCCTCTCTCCTTCTCGTCTCCTCTCTCTCATCCCCTGAAAGACCTTACTTCAGTGATCTTATCCCCTGAATTAAGGGATTTTTGGTTGGTCTCTTTTCCACCTACCAAGCCTATCAACAGGGCTACTCCACCCACTCTCTGACTTAAGCCACTTTTTTTTAACTTCGGCAGCTGTTGAGTGTGCGGATTTTGCTACGATTTTCCGGTGCTTTCAGCAGCTTATCCCTGGCAAATTTTCATCCACTTGCACTACTATATACGGCCTTTCAGCACGTGCAAAGATCGAGCTAAATGGGTGGCTGAGTGGGATATGGTGGGGCCACCAATATGCCTACTTAGCAACTCTGAATTAAGACTTAATCGTGGACTGAGATTTGGTAGCTGGTTTAGGTGCTTTAATCCATCACTTTGGCTGCGGTTTTTGATCAATTAGCAATTTCATGTACATTAGTTTAAGATCTCAACCAGATTTCGCAATTGTGCCCACCCAATTTTGCAAGAAAGTCCCTCAAAGTTGGCCATTTTCTTATCCAAAAAATACCCAATTCAATACAAATGTGGTCTTTTTGGCTCGATTTGATTGATTCGACTTGGCCCAAATTCAATTTCAACTTAATTGGTGACCAAGATGATGATTTAAGGGCTCGGGCGCAAATTTTGCAAAATTTGCGAATTGGTCCCTCAACTTTTGGAAATTGCATTTTGGCCCCAACTTGCTATTTGAATTCCAATCTGACCTCTGGGCTTGTCTAGTCACATTTAGATCATTGGCCCCAACTTGCTCTCTTTTTTTTTTTATTTCTTCTTTCTTTTTTTTTAATTATTATTATTTTTTATATGAAAAACATTTTCATTTAAAACATTATATTAAACACCTAGATAATCTATATGCCGAAATGAAATATTTTTGGGCAAAAATTTAGGTGTCAACAGCTACCCTTCTTTAGAAGGAAGCTCAAAGAGGTTTCTTTCAAAGATAAGGTGACGCCTAATTTTTTGTTTTTTTTTTTTTTTTTGCTTTTTTTTATAATAGTAAAATGAAAATGCAAATGAGCTTAATGTAAATAGCGTGGTTTAGGGATGTACCTATGAACAATTTGAAAAGTGTGGTTTAAGGATATACTCACGAACCTTGTGGTTTAAGGCAATCTCACTAACCGTGTGGTTTAAGGCAGTCCCACTAACCGTGTGGTTTAAGGCAGTCCCACTAACTATGTGGTTTAAGGCAGTCTCACTAACCTTGTGGTTTAAGGTAGTCCCACTAACCATGTGGTTTAAGGTATTCCCACTAACCTTGTGGTTTAAGGTAGTCCCACTAACCGTATGGTTTAAGGTAGTCCCACTAAGCTTGTGGTTTAAGGTAGTCCCACTAACCGTGTGGTTTAAGGTAGTCCCACTAACCGTGTGGTTTAAGGCAGTCCCACGAACCTTGTGGTTTAAGGAAGACCCACTAACCTTGTGGTTTAAGGCAGTCCCACTAACCGTGTGGTTTAAGGCAGACCCACTAACCTTGTAAATTGTATGGTTTTAGGATGACCAAGAACCTCTTGAAAATGCATGATTTAAGGCTAACCCATGAACCCTTTGAAATTATGTCTTGAAAATGCATGGTTTGAGGCTAACCCATGAACCTTTTGGAATTATATGGTTTAAGGATAACCAAGAACCTCTTGAAAGTGCATGGTTTAAGACTAACCTATGAACCCTTTGGAATTGCATGGTTTAAGGGTAATCAAGAACCTCTTGAAAGTGCATGATTTAAGACTAACCTATGAACCCTTTGGAATTTCATGGTTTAAGGGTAACCAAGAACCTCTTTAAAGTGCATGATTTAAGGCTAATCCAAGAACCCTTTAAAATTGCATGGTTTAAGGATAACCAAGAACCTCTTGAAAATGCATGGTTTAAGACCAACCCATGAATCCTTTGGAATTGTGTCTTGAAAATGCATGGTTTGAGGCTAGCCCATGAACCCTTCGGAATTGTGTGGTTTAAGGATGATCAAGAACCTTTTAAAAGTGCATGGTTTAAGGCTGATCCATGAACCCTTTAGAATTGCAAGGTTTAAGGATGACCAAGAACCTCTTGAAAATGCATGGTTTAAGGCTAACCCCATGAACCCTTTGGAATTGCATGGTTTAAGGGTAACCAAGAGCCTCTTGAAAGTACATGGTTTAAGGCTAATCCAAGAACCCTTAGAATTGCAAGGTTTAAGGATAACCAAGAACCTTTTGAAAATGCATGGTTTAAGGCTAATCCATGAACCCTTTGAAATTGCAAGGTTTAAGGATAACCAAGAACCTCTTGAAGATGCATGGTTTAAGGCTAACCCACAAACCCTTTGGAATTGCATGGTTTAAGGGTAACCAAGAACCTTTTGAAAGTGCATGGTTTAAGGCTAACCAATGAACTTTTTGGAATTATGTTTTGAAAATGCATGGTTTAATGTTGACCCATGAACTCTTTGAAATTGCATAGTTTAAGGATAACCAAGAACCTTTTGAAAATGCATGGTTTAAAGCTAACCCATGAACCCTTTGAAATTGTGTGGTTTCACTAGAGGAACCTGTCATTCGAGAATATTCTGAAGTGGATACTGCACATCAAATAGAATTCATTATAACAAGTATCCTAGTAGCGAAAGCATACTAGATGAGATAAATTTCAGCAAATGTCATTAGAAACAATATCAAGAGTGTATCGGTAATGAGAAGGCAATGATTGCATAAACAAATCAAACTAATTCCGACCACTTGACAAATTCTCAAAACTGTCATCACTCTCAGATGATATCATTAATCGTAAAATTCTCTTGGGAGAAAAGTCCTTGTCGAAATGACCTTGACTCATGAGAAAGGTCTGTTAAGTATGCCGAGCAAGGACACCTAGTCAGAAAGGGCTTCTCGCATATTCTCAAGAAAAGGGCTATTTGATCCCATCTATTCATGTGGGAAATAAAACTGATCACTCAACCTCACTCTTCCAGTGTGCAAGGCTTTGAATCATTCGCAATAAGTACACATTGACCAATCAAAGATGTCTTTTAGGAGGACTGTAGTGCAGGTTTGGTCATGGTTTTAGCAATGGATAAGCATCATTGGCTATGAAATGAATTAATCACCAATCACCATCTTCGATGGGTTTACAAGTCAAGAAACCTTAAGATGAGATAAAATAACCTTGCTCTCACTTCTTCGAGCAGCATCTTCTTTGGGAAGTCCTTATTTCCACTTTGAATCATCCCAATCTGAAGAGACTTTGGAAATGGGTTGTAATGTTGATTCGGGGAAAGGTTCAAAAGGCTTAGCTCAAAAGGCTTAGAACTTTTTGTCAAAGGGGGATTTGGGAGTTGGTGATTATCATGGCATCATTACCATATCATCCATTTTTTTAAAGCACTCAATGTTTAGAATTCAAATTGTCTCGAAAGTCCTTTGACTAATCATCTTAACATAATGGCTTTTGCATTTGCAATGATTTCCTTTTCAATGCAGGCATTTTTTTTGCCATTTTTGCTTTCACAGAGATATTCCTCTTGATGCAATTGTTTTCTTCCACTCTCTCCCATTTTTTTGTGGGCATTGGCCTTGCTTTTATCAGGCACACTGCTTTTTCATGCCCCTTAATTTTCACTTGACTTTTGTTCTTTCAAACTTTTTGAGCTCTTGGGACTTTCAAGATGTTTTTCATATTCTAATATAAACACCAATTGCATTGGTAAATCATGTGCCTTGCCCCAATGTGGGGAGATCATCACCACTCGGGTTTTAGAAATGAATAGTTAGGCTCAATATGGTTTAAGCAAAGGGTATCGGTGTTTGGGTAGAGAAAAGAATGCTCTTCTTCACCTTGGGATGCTTCGAGCTTCCATAAGAATTCACCTGAAGTTACCACAAAAAAGATTTATGCAAGTGAGAGTAAAGAAACTTTTCTCATCTTCCCTCTCCAAATAATGTCAACCCAAACCTCCGTAATTGCCCCATCGTGGGGTGGTTCATGACAGGGGTATTTTTTAGAAAATTCTTCACATTAAAAGGCTCGAATGGGCTAACTATTGTCACATGTAGTGTGTATGATAGAGGAAAGAAATGCCTTTTATCATCTTGATCTATGTACCGCTTGCGAATGAATTCATTGACCTTAAATGACACGGGTTTTCTTTTTCACTCAAATCCTAGAGTGCCTAAAGGATATGTTTGGAAATGGGTTGCCTTTCCTCATCCTAAGTGTTTCTCGCTTGGCATAAGTAACATCGCCTTTCATTTTTGTTGAGATCATCTGGGTGGATTAATCTCCATAGAGAACTTTGATTCGAAATGAGTGATCCATTGAGTGGATGGACAATTTAAAGGTAAAGAAGATTTTTGCAAACTTAGTGGAAAACTTGTTTCTTCAATTTCCATTTTTTGTGCTTGTTTCTAAAAAACACTAAATATTATTTTTTTGCGATGGAAATTCTCCATTTTTTTTTCATTTGATTTTGAGAAGAAGGGTACTTACCTGTGCCTTAGTAGTCAGGCGACCCCTTGGTCAATTTCACCATTTGGCGGCAAACATTATAATGGACATACTGTTCTAAGGCTTGAAGAGAATCTCAGGTCTTTGGTCTCATTAGTTCGAGTGCTTTCCTCATTTTGCAAAAGTAAAAGATGCAAAATTTATTTATTTATATATATTTTTACATTTTATGGCAAACTCGTTGCCATTTCCAAGGATTGAACCCTAGCCGCTTCTGGACCACTTCATTCCCCATACTACCAGGCCGAAGCGCTGGTAGTGTCCATGGGGTGTTTCTTTTTTATTTATTTGAACCGGCTCTAGAATGACACATATTTTAAGTCAACTTAGGTGACTTTGACATGTGTTGGCTCCACATGCTTGCTTGGTCGATATGGATTATGCTTAAATCAATTTCTCGAGTTTGTTCCTCGAATGCCGACGCTTCCTATCAAACAAGGGAACTACGTCAAATAATGAAGTTAGAGAGGGGCATTTTGGAAACGATACCGAATTACCCTTCTCCTGCAGCTGACTTTAAATGTCTTGTGTTTCCTCTTCATGTGCTTTTGCTCCTCAGGTGTTAACATTTCCTTGAAGATCTTGCTTTCAAATGAGCCATTTAGATGTTATCGAATTCACTCATTTTGAGTGGGCGTCAAAGATGAAAGAAGAGGGGTACTCCTTGTTTCGACACATGAGGGCATTGCTCCTTGGATGTTTTGCTCCATTTATTCCATCAAAATGGATAGTTGGGCCTTAGCATGCCTTCTTGGTATAAGGTGTTGCTCCATCGGTCAAAGTGCACTTTTGTGCCGAATCAATTGACTTTATTTCATCTTGCTTCATGAGTGAGAGTTACCCTACTTTGAGTGACTTGCCCCATTTATCAACTGCAAGGTAAAAGAGACATAATATGTTATTTTCATATTCAACATGATTCATTTTAGGAACGGGAGACTCCCTTTTATGGCATATCTGATGATTGCGTTCCATCTCGTTTCCTTGGCTATGGAGAGGGATTTGCTCTCATGATTGGCAGTAATTCACTTGGTAAATGTCTATTCCATTCCCTTTTAGAAGTCGGATGACTCAGACATTGCGTGCCCCCGATCCATTTTGTGGCCATCTGCCCCAATTAAAATTTCCTACACATATGGAAATAATGTATTATTTCTATTCTTAGGTACATTAGGTTTAGGAACGAAGTACACCCTTTTTCAAAGTCGGGCAATTCAGCATCTCGTTGTAGCTTTGTTGAAGAAGGCAAGACATTGTCCTTATGGTCAAATGCATGCCACACTGGGTTAGATAACTTGTCCATATGCAGCTCCATCATGTTGGATTGATGAATCTCTGTTTCATTTGAGCCCTTCATGCTTTATTCAATTTCCCGCATACCCCTTTTAGGCTAGGTGATTTTTCACCATTTTTGCTGCGTCAATGCATTTCCCACTTCACAATCTTTTATTTGAAGGCAACATTTGATGACCGATTCTTGTTTGTGTACATCTACATCTTGAAGTGTTGTCTTGCAGACCACCAATAATTATCTTCATATAGGATTGGATGCCAAGACGCCATGGGAAGTGTAGGGATTGCAGTTGCTTTTCATGTTTGCAACCAATGGAGTAGTTTGATGCGAAAGAATGTCTATAGATTTCTTCTTCCAAGAAGAATGTCAAATTAATATGAGGTTGTTCAGAATGCGGAACTCTGTTAGGCCATTAGATTTGTGATCTTCAAGGCTTTAATGATTCTTTTCACACTTAATCACAATGTTTGAGTTGATAAGCTGCGAAATTATTCAAGTAGTTCATGGCTCAACCAAATATGCCCATAAATGAGCATGAATTGGTGCATCTCATGACTTGCTTTGTCAGGGAAAAACCCACGCTTTTGTCAATCTTGAACAAAACCGTCATTTTGCCCTCTCAAAGCATCATCCTGTGGATTAACCTGCAAAAGCGATTAAATGAAGAGATAACATATTGTCCAGGTTCTTCTTGAAACTCATTTTCAAACATTTTGAAGCTAAGGCATAAAACTCAGCCCAGAAGGTCTATTTGAAACACTTCAAGTGTTTTAAAGAATATAACTTTTATGAACTCTAACTTCATCGTAAAAAAATGTGAGTTGTATGATTTACAAAAGCATTTGATTGGGTCCACAATCAAAACCCAAAACGCAAAACATAGTTCCTGATAGGAATAATGACAAGGATAAAGTACAAGAAGCTCTTTTGTAGAGGAGCATAATAAGCACAATTCTCATCCTAGCTTTAAAGTCCACATTTGGCATAGTCAAGCAAGAGGAGTTCAAGGAATGGTTGTCATGCATGACCTGCGAAAGGAAGATTATGTCAGTACATGAATGAAAAATTGATCTTTCAATAAAGCTGCCTCTTACAATGAAATCAAGGCGATGATACCTTCTCCGTAGTATCCACTTACGAGAATTTGGTATTTCTTCAAGATTTTATTAGTAAGAGGAGATTTCATTAAAAGATCGATCCGCAGCTATCAATTGAATGCCCACTCTGTTCGAAAAGTTTCATACACAAATGGGGCATTGATTTTGAAAGATTAATTTGTAATTTCACTAATGCAAAGGTGAGGTGATTTTTATTTTGAGAAATCAATACACAAAATGTGATTCGAAATGAGACCAAGGAAGAATTTTATTGAAATTTTGATTTTAATTCTATGCCCCGAAATGTAATCTTGACTTGGAAGAATTTCTATACAAAATGTGACTTTGATTTTGTAATTGAAAATTTAAACAAAAACATATGTTCTAATCTAGGCCAAATCAGATGCATTTGAAATGTTTGTTTATCAAGAGTGAATGCCAAGCCTACATTTTCAAGGGCATTCCATTGATTTCCACAAATCTCCAATAAATAAAAATTTCAATTCGAAGTGAGCAAGTAGATGGAGAAATCATACTTACAGTGGGTGAAGAGACCTTTTAAAAAAAAAAAAATCACATAGACTTGCGGATGTAAACTTGTGAGGTTTGACACACAAAGGTGGAATTCTAAAGGCTTAAGGTCCCCATTTTGATTAGATCAAAAGAGTTTTCCCCACTCCGCGCTTACGTCGGACAGTTCTCTTTATCATTAATCAAAATGAGCGGGACCAAAAGTGGATAACCATGGGTCATTCCCCGCACGGGTTCCATCTTTTGGCACCTTCTATGGGCTTCCTAATGCGATCGGGGTTTTAGATCGCGGGTGGTGTGTGTAAATGTGTAGTGCTAAGATAAGTATAAATGCACACACATCGATTGATATCCAAACAACACTTCAATTTCATCCTAGGCATACATTCCTAAGCCTCCCTACAAAAGAGATGGGTTAACAAACACTCCACTCTTTATTACTCCAAACTTACAAAAACATTTAACACATTGTTAGCGGACTAACCTTGTTTTCCTCACGACTTTGACACGCGCTATCAAATGAAGACCATGTTAGTGAACAACCAACCAAGTTATTATGACCTAAGTCCTCTAAGGTTGGCAATCAAGTCCCCAGCGGAGTCACCAAGCTATCACGACCTCTTTTTTTCATCCGGGGAAAAGAAAGAAAGGTTTTAGGGATATTTGCCTAAAGAGGCGGACCAACGGCCCTAAATTAGGCGTGGGCTCTCCCAAGCCCATACCTCGCGCAACATTGGATTTTGAATTTTAATTCTTAACAACCTATGTACTTTTAGGAGTCACCACTAGCCTATTGGGGTCGGCTAGAAACCAACCGAGACACGGGAGTGTTGCCTCGATTTCTACGCAACCAGAGATTTTTAGGAACGGGGACTTGTTTACGCCAATGTTTCTATTAGCGCCCTTGCGGTACCACTAACTTGGAAGGTTGTTTATCTAAATGGCCACAAAATCTTGATTACCAATTATAATCTTTATGAAACCGCTAAGTGTCCATGCAAATGTTTTTGTAGGTTTTTTTTTTTTGTCTAAACTAATCCAAACATAATTTAGAAAAAAGAAATTTACACTCAAATTATTGAAAAGCGGTGCGATAAATAAACATCCAAGAAATTGAAATGACTTGAAAGTAATGCGGAAAAGAAAGACCCGATACAAGTCGGGCAAATAATATTACATGGCATTGTTATCACGCCTCAGGACAGGACCCCCGTGAGCAAAATGAGAAGTTAAATATGCATAAAATTACTCTAGATGCATGAAATTACTCCAATTAATTTTAATCTATGGAAAATAGATTATTTACGAAAATCTTTATAAAATATCAAAATAGCATCAAATTAGGAAAAATGGCCTTATAAAATTAATAAAATTTCATATATGTCATTTTTCTTTAATTTGATGCCATTTATCACTTATATATTTTTTTGAATTTTTTTGATTTTTTTGAATTTTTTTTTATTCAAATAATAATAATAATGATTCCCTAAACCGATATATGCTAACATTGAAAAACACAGCACATGAATATTACAATAATAGAGCTTAAATCGACCGTTTCAAGGTTGAAACTTGGTTCCAACATTTTATCGAATACTTGGCTTGCATCAAATCACCTCAAAACGGCTTCCTCGGGCTATGTTCGTGGCCTTCAATCTCGACCCATAAGCAATCTCATGCGGAACTAAAGTGTCAAGATTATACTACCACATGCAAGGAACAGGTTTAACTAGAAATCACAGCCCAGAACATGCAAAAACCGAACTGAAAACGGTCTCCATTATGCAGGTTGGAGCCGTTTTACAAATCTGGTGATGAACCCAAGTCAAACAGCCATGTCAAATGCTCAGTTTGAAGCTCCGACAACCATCACATGCAACATCTATATGAAATATTACTCCATCTAGATGAAAATATGTAACACTTACTTTCAAATGCAACAAACATCACCGAAAACGATCAACCGAACGCATCAAAATGAACTATCCAAGAAGCATTCATGCATGATCTATGCTGGCCAACCATGTCTCAATGTGTTTTTTGGCTCATGTTATAGATGGTTTCATGGTTCACAAGGAGATTTAAAGACTAAACCGGGTTGTCCTATGCATCATTTGTACTCCCATGTAATATTCATCAAAGTCACAACGATGAAAAAAAGCATGCAAAGGGTAGTAACAAGTCAAGCATGTAGGGGCATTGAAGAGGTTTTAAACACTTAGAAAAATTTTAGCTTCTGAAATCAGTTCTTCGGACTAGTTTCCTTCTCGATTTTCATGATCAAAACATGTTCAAACTCGAACAAAAATACATCTAGGATTCTTACCTTACTTCCTAGTTTCTTCTTCAAGTGACTCTTGGCCAAGAAAACCACGAAATTGTCCTCTGGAAGCACGTGGAAGTTGGTTCCTTCAAGCTGAAAGTGAGATCTGCAGAAGAAAAAGTGACAACGAAGCTTTTCGTTGACTTCCAAAATTAGACTTCCAAACCTTCCTTGTTGGCCAAGTTCAAATCAACCCAAACTATATGTATTACAGTTTGGCTTGTAAGTCATGGATTTCCTCATTTGTCTCTCAAGTTTCTCAAAAGCACTCACTTTTCCTCACCGGTGACCAATTAGGCTCAATACTTTTAGAAAAATTTTCGGACTTTCTGGGCCCGCCAGGAGGGCACTGTTTCGGGGGGTTTAGGAGGCCTTCCCGATCTCCATTTGGGACATACGACCTATGGTTGGAAAGATCGTTGAATGAAGTTTCACTCTCTAGTTGAAGGTTTTTGCTACTTTTAGCTGCAGCTGTGTGAAAATCTCACTTTTCTCTCTCTAGGTCGGTCTGGAATTTCTAGGTTTCTTTTTTCTGGAGTTGCTAAAATGTTAGGGAAGAAGCAAGGAATGAGCCTGTAATCATCAACCGTAGCCTGTAATGATCTTATATACCATATTGCCGCAAGCAATGAGCCTGTAATCATCAACCGTAGTTGCATTGGAAAACTTGGGAACCAGCACCAATATGGTGTTATTGATTTCCTTCAGGAGTCTCCTTGAGATAAAGAAACCCTTTACAACATTCGTGACCAGCTAACCCACCGTATCCCAATTCTTTTTAAAGAACTCCACAGTGAAGCCAGTTGGTCCAGGCGCTTTCCCTCGGCCGAGGGAGAAAAGGGTGTCTCGCACCTCAAGATCGGAGACCGGCCGATCGAGAAGGAGTACCTAGTCATCATTCAACTGGGTCCTAATGACATCTTGAATCTCTAACATCGCTGGGGTAAATTGATCCACTCTAGGCAAGAGAAAGTCGTGAAAGAAATCCATAAAATGTTGCTAGACCAAATGAGGGTCAGTGATTTGGCTGCCTAAGTCATCCACCACTGAGAGAATTCTATTCCTCAGTTGTCTTTTACTAACATAATGGTGAAAGAAGTTGGTATTTTGATCACCCTCCTTGAGCCATTTGATACGAGCTTTTTGCTTGAAGAATGACTCGTCTTGGGACTGAAGTTCCAACAGGGCCTGGTGTTGAACCCTTTCCAGGTCTGCGAGAACTACACTAGTAGGATCTTGAAGTAGGTCCACTTGAGTCTGCTTTAAAGCTTCTCTCGCATCGTTTGTTCTAAGAGAGATATTGGCAAAGGACTCCTTATTCAATTGCTTAAGACGACCTTTGAGGGCCCTAAGTTCACTCACAAGCCTAAACATAGGCACCCCCAACACCGGAGTCTCCCACACCTATTTCACGATTGTTTCATGATTGAATCAAAATCTGGGTGTTGCATCCAAAAATCAAAGAACTTAAACAGCCTTTTCCGAAGCACCGGATTCTCCACCTTGACCAGCATAGGCGAATGATCTGAAATTCCAGGAGCGAGAAAGGAAGCCTTCGAGTAGGAGAACACCTGGCTCCAGCACAAGTTCACCAAAACTCTATCAATCTTCCTCATCTTGCGTGTGGGACCTGAAGAAGTGGACCATGTGAATTAGAAACCCACATACCTGAGGTCCTCTAGATCCTTTTGATTGAGACACTGCCGAAACTCGTCAAAGGATGGCAACCAAAGGTCAGAGCCACCCACCCTATCTGAGGGATCCTTAATCGCATTAAAGTCTCCTGTGACAATCCAAGGCACATCCTGAAGGGAGGAGCTCCTCATCACCAGGTCCTCCCACAACGAACGCCGAGACGTAAAGGAATGCATAGCATAAATGATAGAGACAACACAGGTCGCACTAGAATCCACCCACCGAACTTTTCCATGAAATGCCTGATCCGAGATCGAAAGAGGCTCCAAAGAAACTGCGGCAAGATCCCAGCCTATCCAAATCCTGCCTCTAACAGAGAAGTCTGAGTTGACAGGCTAGCACTACTTCACCATTAACTTGTTAGTAATAGCATTAAAGAGATGATGAGGAACTCTAGTCTCTACTAACCCGACCAAGGATAATCGGTTCGTCAAGATAAAGTTCCTCACTTCCGCTTATTTAAGAGGGGCAACAAGCCCCCTAGAATTCCAACATCCTATATACATATTTACAAGGAGACAGGACATGGATTACCTCTTTTTAGAGGAGCTTCACCTAGTAACAGGCGGAAGAGGCTGTGCCTCTGAAGTGGGATCCGAGGCTAAGGCAAGTGGCTGGTCTTGCATCAAGGAAGGGGGTGGGTCTGGAGCAAGGGCAAGCCTCCTATCCTCAGCCGTCTTCGAAGAGGTGCGAGGAGAAAGGATGTCATCATCCGAGGAGATGTGGTCGGAGGCCTTAGCCCCCCGCACCTTGATCATCCAAAGCAGGAATATCATGCTCCGATAGTAGGTCATCACCGTCCAAAGAAGGTGCATCTTCATTCAGCTCAGCTATGATCAACTGGCCTTTATGACCCTTCCAAGAGTAGGAGATATGTAGTCTCTTCTCAACCGCTATTGTCTTAAGCTTCAAGGACCTCCCATCATCATCTGGGGCGAACGATGTATCAAGAAGTGGAGGTACAGTCTTCTTCTTCTTGCTTTTAACCTTTTTCCATCCCTGGTCAAGGGCACCAGGTGCTGCCAGGTTAGAGGAGGAAGGTCGGGCCGTCTCCAAAGCAAGAGGGGCACGGTGATGATTCATCGGGGACAAAGGGGATCGAGCAAGGGCAGGGGCATCACACTTGTGCTAAAAAACACTCCACACTTTTGGCACTCCATAAGCTTCCACTCGTATTCAATTGCAATGACCTTAGGAACACCATCAACATTTACTTCCACCGAAGAGACCCTAGGTTGGTTTGCTTGAATCTTAACACATACACGAGCAAATGAGATCATCCCCTTCTCCTCAGTGTGTTGATCCACAAAAAGGGGCTTCCCTACAAAGCTAGCAATAGCACCAATCGTTGGTGCGGACCAAAGATCAAGGGGCAAGTTCTTGAGCCTTACCTAAACCAGGATAGCAGATTGTTTGTTCTTCTTCAGCTCCATTAATGGCTTCCATTGTTCCAAGAAAAGTGGAACTCTAGCAATAGTGAGAGGACCCTCCTCCAGTATTTTCCTGCGAACCAACAGGTCCGGAATATGAAAATAAGAGAACCATTGGTCGTCAGCTAGCACATCAATCAGCCTCGGACCCCAAGTCCTCTTTAAGGTACCCTTTATAAGCTGAAATGAGAGCCTTTTTCCAATAAAGAATCCAACTAGGAATTCATTCCATTTAGGATCGTAGCCTGGAGGACCTCCTTCATCAAATTGACAATTGGTTTCCCATCCATAAGAGTCGGCTAAACATAATAGAGCTCAAAGCCCTTTGCTACCAATCGAGCAACATTGGCCCATGATTGGGGTTGGGGTGGCTTGGAGGACCGATCAGGCTTGCTTGGGGCCCGATCGGAAGGGGCCCTTAACCAAATCCTACCCCTTAACCTATCAGCCCGAGGAGGTCTAGAGGAGTGACCCCCCTCGGCTTTCACACCCTTTGGTGCACTCCCCCCTGATCGGGGAACTTGAGTCTTCCCATTCAACTGGTCTATAGCATTGAGAGGAGAGGAGCTGAGGCCCTTCCCGCTACTAAAGCCATCGGCCTTCTCAAACGATGAAGACGCCATAACACCCGCAAGCTAAAGAAGCTTCTCTGTTTACTATGGTTCCGTCGAGAGGGGGGACTCCATACCAGACCATCCAGCAGGGAAGAGGGTGGATGTCGGCCCCTATCTCCACCTTTAGGTCGAAGCTTCCCACCAGGAGTCGCACGAGCAGGCCCGCAGTAGTCGCCTCTCGTGATTTAGTAGACTACACTTAGAAGGGCGAGCTAGTTCTCCGCTAAGCAGAAGATTCGGGCTGATTTGTTCGGTGAAGAGCAAGGTCGGTGGGCTAGGAGGAATCCCCCTTAAAAAATTGGAGCAAATGGACACCTGTAGCTTCTGGGCCGAGCGAACCCCATAGACGATGAATAGTACCCGGATCGCCCCCTAGAGAGAGTCGGTGAATAGTACCATTTACACTTCAGCACTTTCGATTTTGATTCCTTGTTGTCTTTATAATATGCACTGATGATCACATGAAGGTGATGAAGCTAGTACGAACAGCTAGAGAGGGATGAATAGGTATTTAAAAGAAGTCTTGACAAATAAATGCTTAATAAAATAAGTTGCAAACAAAGTTTGAATAAGGATTAGAGTCTGATAAACGAGCCACTAGACTTCTCATAGATATTTAGAATCTATTATACAATGGAACAAACTTCTAAAATAATGTGTAAGTGTGCAACAAACTTAAATAAAGAGAGTTAAAGGAAGAGAATGTTGTATATGAAATTTATAACCTATGTGCACTCTCTCATGCTAATAACTTATTGGCTAGATTCTACTATACGATCAACAATAGATTACAATTTTGAGTGTACTCAGTGGTAGATCACACTATCTCAATAAGTCACTCTTTTGGTATTTCTCTCATGATCACAAATGTTTAAGCTCACAAACGACAAGTGCATGATCGAAGTTTGCTTAGACTTTGGAATTCTAGATTCTACGCTCTGTCTATTACTTGCCCCTCGGTCCTTGGTCTCCTTAAATACTCATCAACTTATAAACTAGCAGTTAGATAGTATCTAGAGGATCATTTTCCAATCTACCCATTGGACAAACATGTATCAAGAAGATTAGGTAGCCGTTGAGTGATAAAGATAAAATCCTTAATTGATTCCGATCGCCCATACGAATAGAATATTGGTTTCCATAAGTAGAACTTCTTCGTTTTGAATGTTCTTGTATTTATGATCCAATTGTCAATCAATTAAATTGAGTCAATCAAATCTATCTTGATACGAAATCCAAATTAGATCACTAGCCATTATACATTGGGGCTTGTGTTACGCTCTGTTAAGTTATCTTGTTCTATACATGTTTCGTTCTGAATTTGCTACATTTTGAACCTATTACGTTCTGAACTTGTTACATTCTAAACTGGTGTCTTGTTCTTTATTTAAAGTCTAAGTCCGTTTCGTTTGAAATAGACTTTACAATTTGGATGTAAGTCTGAACATATTCTACTTCTGAACATATTTACCCTTAAGGTTTGGATACAGTTTGAATAAGTTCAACTTCAGCATAGAGTCTATCTTTTGGTTCTTTCAAGTATAAACCTTGATAATATCCTTTACATATTTTATCATTTGCATAATCTTTTCTTCAATCATTAAAGATGTTATAGCCTTTGATTTATTTTTATCATCTTCAAAATATTATAAGGGATTTCCCTAATAATCTCCATCTTTTTTATGATGACAAAACAATCTATGAATATGCATATGTGTAAACACGCTTTTAAAGATATTAATAAATTAAGGCAATCTTAGATAATGTAATTCAAATCAGAAGATAACAAATAGATTAGGCATAACAATAGATGGAAAGAAAATCACAGCTCAATAAGTAATATCAACACATATGTATATTTATATTTTCTCCTCCTTTTTGTCATAATCAAAAAGCGATAACAATGGAAATTGTATCATGTAGAAAATATAAAGTGATTATAGATATATTTTGCATGAAACACAATTTCCAAAAAAATAAACTTCTATAAAGTAAGTCGAACATTAAAGATATGCAA
This sequence comes from Eucalyptus sideroxylon, assembly GCA_014182405.2. NCBI lineage: Eukaryota > Viridiplantae > Streptophyta > Magnoliopsida > Myrtales > Myrtaceae > Eucalyptus > Eucalyptus sideroxylon. The sequence continues at coordinate 24,043,016 of CM024558.2, read as the reverse complement.
TATGGCTCACTTCGATCATATATATCAGCAAATATCTAATAAAAATCACAGATGCATTATAAAATTCACTTACCTTTTTTATCTTAATAAAATAATAATGTAAATAAGAGATTTATTAATGACAAAAGGTAATGAAAGATGCACTAACCAGATTTTGTAGAATTTGGCAAATTCTAACACATTTACTTTTTCCTTCCTTTCATAATAATCAAAATCATGATCAATTCAAAAAGATTGTTCCATAATTGATCAATGCTTCGCCTCAATTTATTGCCTTTTTGAGGTGATCACAATTCTTTCACTTTGTTTTGGATTCACTGTCTCCCCTATCATCGTGATAATATTTGCACGTTGAACAAAACGTCGTTCCTTTATTTCCATAAATTTAAAGATGATCATTGCCATTCTTCGCATGAGATACTTTTTTGATTGCACCATAATTTGCGTAGATTTGCAATCATTCTTCTTTTTGTAGAGTTTCTTGTAATAAACTCATTTCCTTTTTGGTATCCATGAATTTGGATCATTCCTTGACGTTAGAGCAAAATATAAAATCTTCATAGATAATCAAATATTCTTTCTTAACTCAACATAACATATTCTTTAAGGAAAGAACATTATGTACAATAATATCTTGAAAAAGAAATTCTCACTTAGTCAAAGCATGATAAAATCATAGAGAATAAAATTCTTGAGTATCTACCCAATCAACCAAATTATATGAAGGCAAGATATCGATCAATCAAATTATTTAAACAAATTCCATCTTATGAATTACCAAAAATATATCACACGATTCTTCCTTCAATGTAACAAATCATAGAATACGGTCATTATAAAGTCTAAATCAATCGAGACACAACAAGGATATATTGAATATCAAGTGTAATGAGAATTTTTTAAATTATGCACCCAAACCATATTGAGAATTTAAAATATAGACATTCCTTATCAAATTCTCTTTCTTCTTTTCGTTTATTTCCTGCAAAAACAACTCATCTTTTCTTTGGTACCCAAATTTTCTTGGATCCATGAGAGTTAGTAGAGTATGTTGTTTTTACCTAATCTTTTTAATAGGTCTCCAAATTTTAAGATATTCTTTTTCAAAGTATTATGAGTCTCCATAATTTGAACACTTGAGGGCATTTCGATCAACAGTTTTATAAAGATCCTTTGAAAATGCTTCTTGTATGCAAGTTTAGGAGGTCTTTGTCTAAGTCTCTCCTTGACTTTAGAAAAGTTTATTAGAGAATCACTTTCCTTATTGAAACCAAGTCCCAACTTATTATAGTGAGGTATTTGTATGGAAAGGATATGCTCTAATATTTTTGAATTCTTTGAAAATTTTGTTGAGATATTTGAAAATTCTTTCTTTAAAAAATTATTTTCTTTGACAAGTAAATCTTGATTTTTATTTGTTTGCATAAAATCATTTTGCAAATTTTTGGACTTCTCTTTTTGAAAAATATCCTATTGTCTCAACCAATAATTTTCCCTTTTCAGTTCGGAAATCCTTTTAAGAGTAGATTTGAGATTCAAACACAGCTCATCAATATATTTAGATATCTTTGGAGGAATTTCAGGGTAATTTATCTCAAGTTTAGTGTTTGATTCTGCTTTTGAATTTGAGTCTTAAGTCTAAATGTGTCATCAAGCATATATTTCCTTACTCATCATCATCTTCCATTATTCTTTTATGCCAATTCTGCTTGTATTGTCTTCTTCCACTAAATTTTCTTTCCTTTTTGTTCAGCTTTCTAAATTTCTTTATCAGGTGTGTCAACTCTTCATTGTCCATGTCATTTTCTGAATCTGTATCATCAAAATTAACATTAGATTTTGAAGCAATTGACTTCTTACCTTTAGGATTTTCGTTGTTGATTTGTTCCACTTTGTAGGATTGAAGAGTGCCAATAAGTTCATCAACTAAGAGAGGCATAATTCTCTAAGTCTCTCAAATTGAGGTCTTGACATGATTCTAATCCTTTGATAGTCCTCATAGAAGTTTGTTGACCTTCATTGGGGTAGAAATTGATTGTCTTTAATAAGCTAAATCATTTACAATTTCTGTAAAATGATTGAACATATCCCTAATAGATTCTCCAGGCTTCATCTTGAAGGATTCATATTGGTCAAACAAAATGTTTACTTTTGTCTTATTTAAACAATCCGTTCCTTCATAGGTGACATAAAGTCTGTCCCAGACTTCTTTCGTTGTTTCACATGAAGAAATTCTGTTATACTTAGTAGGAGATAAGATACAATATAAAGGATAAATGACTTTTGCATCAAGAGCTTCTCTTTTGGACATCTCCATTTGAGGTATAGGAGAAGGGGGTTTGGTTTCTTTGTATTTGTCATTCTTATTTGATGTAGACATAGCAGTGGGATTGATTCCCTTTTCCACAACATCCCATTGCAATGGATTTCTAGATTTTAGGAATGTCTTTATTTTGTTTTTCCAAACGTTGTATTTCCATCGAAATAGGGTGGCCTGATGTTGCTTTACCCTTCAACAAGACCTGGTGCCAAGATACTAGTCATAAAAGATCTTTAGCTTATAAGTAAAAACACTTCAATAAAACAAGCACTTGGCTCTAATACCAATTGATAAAGCTAGTACGAACACCTTGAGGAGGGTGAATATGTGTTTAAAAAAAGTCTTGACAAATAAATACGGAATAAAAAAAGTTGCAAGCAAAGTCTAAATAAGGATTAAAGTCTAATAAATGAGCCACTAGACTTCTCGTGGATGTTTAGAATCTGTTATGCGATGAAATAGACTTCTAAAATAACTTGTAAGTGTACAACAGACTTAAATAAGAAGAGTTACGGGAACAGAATGTTGTATACAAAATCTATAGTGGTTCAGCTTACATCAAGTCTACATTCACTCTCCTATGCTAATAGCCTACTAGTTGGATTCCATTATATGATCAACAAGAAATTACAACTTTGTGTGCAAACACTTAATGATAGATCACACTATCTCACTGAGTCACTCTTTTGGTATTTCTCTCACGATCACAAATGTTTAAGCTCGCGAAGGACAAGTGTATGATTGAAGTTCGCTCAGATTTTGGAATTATAGATTCAACACTCCGTCTCTTACTTGCTCTTTGGTCCTTGGTCTTCTTAAATACTTGTTTACTTCAAAACTAACTGTTGGACAGTATCTAAAGGATGGTCTTCCAATCACCCATTGGACAAATCTATATCAAGAATATTATGTAGCCATTGAGTGACAACAATAAAGTCCCCGGTTGATTTTGATCGCCCATACAAACAGAATCTTGGTTTGCACAAGCAAAGTTTCTCCATTTAGAAAATTTTTGTTTTCAAGATCCAATTGTTAATCAATTAGATTGAATCAATCAAATCTATCTTGGTATAAAATCCAAATAAGATCACTAGCCGTTATACGTTGGGGCTTTTGTTACGTTCTATTAAGTTATCTTGTTCTTGACATGTTTCGTTCTGAATCTGCTACGTTCTGAACCTGCTACATTCTAAACTTGTCACGTTCTAGACTTGTGTCTTTTTTGTTTTTTATGTAAAGTCTAAGTCCGTTTCGTTTGAAGTAGACTTTACAATCTGGACGTAAGTTTGAACATATTATGCTTCTGAACTTATTTACCCTTAAGGTTTGGACACAGTTTGAATAAGTTCAGTTTCAGCATAGAGTCTATCTTTTGGTTCTTCCAAGTATAAACCTTGATAATATCCTTTACACATTTTATCATCCGCATAGTCTTTTATTTAATCATTAAAGAAGTTAGTAATCTATAATTTATTTTGTCATCCTCAAAACATTCTAAGGGATTTTCCTAATAGAAGGAACTAGTGGCGTGGGAGCACAAAAGCAAGATTGATAGGAAAATGCATGCCTTCAGTCACGATCCCCATGTAGTTGTGCTCCTTGGAGCAGCCAAATTGCTCAAAGAGAGGGAAAATCAGATCAAGGTACTTCTCATCTCACGCTTCACTATCTCAAACTTAAATGCTAAAGCGGTTGGCATTTCTCACTTTCAAGACAATTTATGCATTTTCATTGTGTCGTGAATCCTTAAGGGAACAATAAAGCTCGTATTCCGGCCTGGAGAAGAAGGTTACTCCGGTGCTTATTACATGTTGCAAGATGGAGTTCTTAATGACCTTGATGGAATCCTCAGCATCCATGTTTTGCCCAATGTACCAACAGGGTTCGTAGCTTCCAGGCCTGGCCCAATGCTTGCAGGTGCTGTGGTGTTTTCGGCTACTATTCAGGGGAAAAGGGGGGGCATGCAGCACTTCCGCATCACAATATAGACCTCGTTGTCGCAGCTTCATCTGCAATCCTCGATCTTCAGCAAGTTGTATCAAGAGAGACCGATCCTCTTGAGGGAAAGGTACTTTCCTTCTTGTCCGTTTTATTTATTATCTTAAGCTTCTAGATGTTGCATGGGAACATGATGAAGCATGTGCAAGTGATTGCTATCATACAAGAGTATGACATCTGCAGCATTTTCAAGTCACTGCCAAACTTGTATGTGCATCACCGATTACCACAGAAAGTGTCTCTTATTTGAAGCTACGATTGTGTGTTTGCAATTTTTCAAAGTACAGAGAATGCTAAACTCCTCTTCATGAGATTTCTTATTCCTTAGTGTCCAAATGCGACAGTTGTTGTGTATGAACTTCCTTGGTGAAATGTTTATCTGACTAATGGAATTTCCACTATGTTCGTCTTTCCTAGTTGCATGTTACGGTGTAGCTTTAGCATCAGCTCAGAATGTCGTACTTTAAATGGACAGGTGGTGACCACGGGATACATTAGAGTTGGCCATACCGCTAACGTCATTCCCGAGTCTGTCAAATTTGGAGGAACCTTTAGAAGTTTGAGTTCCAGTGGTCTTTTATGTTAAATTATGTCTCGAGTTTGAGTCTATATACGATACCCGATCCGTACAAAATATTTACATGCTGAAATAAGAAACAACGTGCGCGGAGCATTTGATGAAAAATGGCGCATGATAGGAGCCGAAGGGATCCTGCCCATGATCTGCGCTTCGCGTTAGAAATGAAGAGAGACAATCCATGGGATTCTTCTTTGTCAGCATGAAATGAGGCCGAAGGGTTGATCGTCAAATTCTTCAACGTCATTAAATGCATGCACATGGAAGAATAAAGTTGGTCAGCACTTGTAGGCGCCGAATTCCCTCTCTCACGGTTTCTCTTTTGTGGGCTTCTCTTGTTTGTTTATTGATAAAGAAAGAGGGATGTCGGAATAAAGAAAGAGAGATGGCAGAAGCTATTCCCCTTCGCATGGTCACACGCGCACACATCTCATTAATTGCATGGAGGCGCATGCTTTGAAGATCGGCGCCATTCTGACAACTCTGGAGTACAATATTGATTTGTTTTCTTCATTCCACCGATAAAATAAGCGAGAGAGCTTCGGAGGACGGAGCAAGCCGTGTAAGAAAAGGCGAAAAGAAAAGAGCTCGGCAGAGAGCGAGAGAAACGAGCTCCAGAGAGAGTGAGAGCTTGAGCTCAGAGAGGGTTTGTGCGGAAGTCGAGTCCAGTGAGTGAGTTGAGTTGTTAAACACCGTGGGTATCGGGTATAAAATAGGACTGGGAAACACTTGAGTGCATATGTGATTATAATCCTGTAATTCTCCGATTTATAGTGGATTAATTTGTTGACTCTCCCCGTGGACGTAGGTTCCGACATTCGGACCGAACCACGTAAATTTCTGGTGTCATTTTCTTTTATTGTTCCTCGTTTTATTTCGATCGATTTCTATAGCTCCCGACATAATTGCAAAATTACGATCCGCTTCCGCTGCGACGCCGATTTACAACAATTGGTATCAGAGCTGAGACTTTGAGATTATGTCTGGAGCAAAAGTAGAAATTGAGAAATTTAACGGGAGGAACAACTTCGGGTTATGGAGCGTCAAGATGAAGGCGCTATTAACAACTCAAGGATTAGCCAAGGCATTGGAGGGCAAGGCTCAGTTGCCCGAAACAATGCGAGATGCTGAAAAGGACGAGCTAATGGAGAAGGCCAAGAGCATCATCCTGTTGAACTTATCGGATGAAGTGCTAATAGAGGTGGCCGAGGAGGAGGATGCCGCAGCGTTATGGGCTAAACTTCAGGCCCTCTATGTAAAGAAGGGTTTGAACAATCGCTTATATATGCTGAAGAGAATGTTCCAATTTCGATATACTGAAGGTACGTCCATTAGATCCCACCTAGATGAGTTTAATAAACTCATGATGGACTTGAAGAATGTTGGCAAGATTTTAGATGATGAAGAACAAGGCATGATGTTATTGGCGTCTCTACCGGAGTCATGGGAGCACTTTACCGACTCCTTGTTACAGGGGCGTACTACGATTACCTCAGAGGAGGTAAAATCGGCCTTGTTTTCAAAGGAGTGGCAGAGAAAGTTGCGTGATGATAGTCTAGCGCAAGATGTAGCGCGTGGACTGGTGATTCGAGGTAGAGACCAACATCGGAGGCCTAGCAACAGAAGCCAAAGCAAAAGCAGGTCGAAGTCGCGACATAGAAAATCAAAAGGTCGCGTGAAGTGCTTCGAATGTCACGAGGAGGGGCACATAAGGAGAGATTGTCCAAAGCTAAGAAATAAAGGCATTTGGCAAAATGCCACAAGCAGTGTGGCGAATGTTGCCAAGGAGAGTACCAATGATGCCGAGGCTGTCCTATGTGTATCTACGAGTTCGTCAGAAGACGAATGGGTGCTAGATTCTGGATGTTCCTATCACATGACTCCTCACAAGAACTGGTTCACTACCTACCAGACTGCAGATGGTGGTAGAGTTCTTTTGGGGAATAATGCAGCCTGCGAGGTTGTGGGGATAGGAACAGTCCGGATTCGAATGCATGATGGTGTAGAATGGACATTGATAGACGTAAGGCACGTACCAAAGCTCAAGAAGAGCCTTATTTCTCTGGGTACACTCAATGACCTCGGGTGCAAATACACAGCTGAAGGTGGAGTGCTGAAGATCTCTCGAGGTGCCTTGACAGTGATGAAAGGGAAGAAGGCGAATTCTCTCTATCATTTACTGGGAGAAACCGTGACCGGAGTTGCTGCAGTTTCATCAGGTGAGTCAGACTCAAATTTGACTCAATTATGGCATATGCGATTGGGACACATGAGTGAGGCAGGCATGACGATGCTGAGTGAAAAGGGGTTGCTGAAAGGTCAGAAGACAGGAAAGCTGGACCTGTGTGAGCACTGCATCTTTGGGAAGCAGCGTCGTGTTAAATTCGGTACAGCTCTGCATTCGACCAAGCAACCAGTCAAATACATTCATTCAAATGTTTGGGGACCGTCTCCAGTTCCATCAAAATGAGGTGCTAGATATATGCTGACATTCATCGACGATTACTCAAGGAAGGTATGGGTGTACTTCCTGAAGCACAAATCCGAGGTATTTGATTGGTTTAAGAATTTTAAGGCATTGATTGAGAAATAGTCAAGTAAACAAATCAAGTGCTTGAGAACTGATAATGGCATGGAGTTCTGTGGTAAGGACTTTACTGAGTTTTGCCAAAAGGAAGGGATTGTGAGACACCGCACAGTTCCCGGACACCACGCGAGAATGGTGTAGCGAACGGAAGAACGAACTCTACTCGAAGCGAGCTCGGTGCATGCTTTCACATGCGGGGATTGGGCAAGGAATTTTGGGCCGAAGCAATAAATACGGCGTGTTACCTGGTTAATCGATCTCCATCTTCTGCTATCGAGTGGAAGACTCTTGAAGAAGTATGGTCGGGGAAACATGTTGATTACTCTGGATTACGAATATTCGGATGTCCTGCGTATGCTCATACGAGAGATGGTAAGCTTGAGCCAAGGGCGAAGAAGTGCATATTTCTGAGTTATGCACAAGGGGTGAAAGGCTAACGGCTGTGGTGCACTGATCCCAGATCACCCGGTTTTCTAATCAGCAGAGACGTGATCTTTGACGAGACTGCAATGCTTCAAAAGAGGAATCTTGAGACTCAACCAGCAGAGCAAACAGATCATGGTGTCAGAAGTGAGGTGGAGATTCAGGCGGAGTCTCCAAAGACCTCAGAGGTAACAGACGAAGAGGTTGCTGATGAGGCCATAATTCCTGAAGACGGTGATACTGAACAACCAGCAGAGCCACAGCACAACATAGCCACAAGCAGACAAAGAAGGCAAATTAAACCACCGGTACGTTATGGTTATTCTGATATTGCCTATGCATTAACTGTAGGTGATGAGGTGGAGATGGATGAGCCTTCATCCTATTCTGAGGCGATGGCTAGTGCTGAGTCATCACAGTGGCTAGAGGCTATGAGTGAAGAAATAGAATCACTCTATCGAAATCAGACATGGGAGTTGATCAAAGTACCCAAAAGTCATAAAATTGTCAGATGCAAATGGGTCTACAAACGGAAAGAGGGCATTCCCAGTGTAGAGGCAGCCAGGTTCAAGGCGAGACTTGTTGCGAGGGGGTATACTCAACGAGAGGGCATCGACTACAATGAAGTGTTCTCTCCTGTGGTAAGGCATACCTCTATTCGTGTATTACTTGCCTTAGTTGTTGCACAAGATCTTGAGCTGGAGCAGCTAGATGTGAAAACGGCATTTCTTCATGGTGAATTGAGGAACAAATTTACATGAAGCAGCCTGAGGGATTTGCTATTCCAGGTAAGGAAGACCATGTTTGCTTATTGAAGAAATCTTTGTATGGACTGAAACAATCTCCTAGACAATGGTATAAGCGTTTTGATGCTTTCATGACTAGTCAAGATTATTCGAAAAGTCAATTTGATAGTTGTGTTTATTTTAGGAGATTGGAGGATGGGTCTTTGATTTATTTGCTATTATATGTTGACGATATGTTAATAGTAGCTAAACATATGTCTGATATTGATGTGTTGAAGCGACAGTTGAGTGCTAAGTTTGAAATGAAAGAATTAGGTGCTGCTAAGAAAATATTGGGTATGGAAATTTTGCGTGACAAAGCTGCAGGAACGTTGCATTTGTCTCAAAAGAAATATATTGAGAAGATCGTGGCACGTTTTAATATGTAGTCAACAAAATCTGTAAGTACTCCTTTAGCCGAACATTTCAAACTTTCTGAAAAGTTATCACTGCAAACTGAGGAGGAGGAGGAACATATGTCCCGTGTTCCTTATTCTAGTGCAGTTGGTAGTATTATGTATGCCATGGTATGTACTAGACCTGACATTTCACAAGCTGTAAGTGTTGTCAGCTGTTACATGAAGCACCCAGGTAAGACTCATTGGGAAGCCTTGAAATGGATCCTCAAATATCTAAAGGGGACAGCAGACGTTGGCATTATGTATCGGAGGAACGTCAATGGCAATGAGACCACAGGGTACGTGGATTCAGATCACGCCGGTAACTTGGATGATCGCATATCGTTAGCAAGGTACGTGTTTACGCTAGCAGGTGGTGTAATAAGTTGGAAAGCGTCTTTGCAAGATGATGTTGCATTGTCTTCGACTGAGGCAGAGTACATGGCATTAACCTTTGTTGCAAAGGAGTCGATATGGCTAAGGGGTTTGCTCTCGGACCTTGGACTGGAGCAGAAAAGTGTCACCATACACTGTGACAATCAAGGTGCGATATATTTGGCTTACAATCCAATATATCACGAGCGAACAAAACATATCGATATCAGGTACCATTTCATCCAAGATGTCATAGCGAAAGGTAAAATTGTTGTGAAGAAAATACCAACAGTGGAGAACCCAGCAGATATGATGACAAAGCATGTTCCGTCAGCAAAGCTCGAGCTCTGTATGAGCTCGATTGGCGTCTGTAGAGTGTGAACGCCCATCGGGGCGTTGGGAGAGCCGAGCATGGAAAATAATCACTATAATTTGGCTTCAAACGTTGAGCCAAGGTAGAGAATTGTTAAATTATGTCTCGAGTTTGAGTCTATATACGATACCCGATCCGTACAAAATATTTACATGCTGAAATAAGAAACAACGTGCATGGAGCATTTGATGAAAAATGGCGCATGATAGGAGCCAAAGGGATCCCGCCCATGATCTGCGCTTCGCGTTGGAAATGAAGAGAGACAATTCATGGGATTCTTCTTTGTCAGCATGAAATGAGGCCGAAGGGTTGATCGTCCAATTCTTCAACGTCATTAAATGCATGCACATGGCCATGTGCATGCATGCTTTCAGAAGAATAAAGTTGGTCAGCACTTGTAGGCGCCGAATTCCCTCTCTCACGATTTCTCATTTGTGGGCTTCTCTTGTTTGTTTATTGATAAAGAAAGAGGGATGTCAGAATAAAGAAAGAGAGATGACAGAAGCTATTCCCCTTCGCATGGTCACACGCGCACACATCTCATTAATTGCATGGAGGCGCATGCTTTGAAGATCGGCGCCATTCTGACAACTCTGGAGTACAATATTGATTTGTTTTCTTCATGCCACCGATAAAAGGAGCGAGAGAGCTTCGGAGGACGTAGCAAGCCGCGTAAGAAAGAGCGAAAAGAAAAGAGCTCGGCAGAGAGCGAGAGAAACGATCTCCAGAGAGAGTGAGAGCTTGAGCTCAGAGAGGGTTTGTGCGGAAGTCGAGTCCAGTGAGTGAGTTGAGTTGTTAATCACCGTGGGTATCGGGTATAAAATAGGACTGGGAAACACTTGAGTGCATGTGTGATTATAATCCTGTAATTCTCCGATTTATAGTGGATTGATTTGCTGGCTCTCCCCGTGGACGTAGGTTCCAACATTCGAACCGAACCATATAAATTTCTGGTGTCCTGTCCCTTTATTGTTCCTCATTTTATTTCGATCGATTTCTTTAGGTCCCGACATAATTGCAAATATACGATCCGCTTCCACTGCGATGCCGATTTACAACATTTTATCCCTTCAGGAGAGGATAAAAGAGGTAAACTGACGAATTTTTCAGCCGGTCTTTTATTTTCGAGGTGGTTGGTTTTCTTATTCTTGCAGATACTTTGTGTTGCGATTACAGGTCATAGAAATGCAAGCGGCTGTTCACAGATGTAAAGCTGTGCTGGACTTTGGAGCGGACGAAGTGCCTCTTTACCCTGTGATGGCAAATGACAATGTCCTATATGAACACACGAAAAGGGTCAAAGAGATCCTGCTTGGCCAAGGCAAAGTGCAGCTTATGCTGGTGACAATGGGATCCAAGGACTTCAGCTTCTTCGCCAACAATAACGCTTCTTTAACTTTCATGGTTGGGATGCAGAATGAGACTCTGAAATCGCATCACCTGCTGCACTCACCATACTTCTTTGTTGACGAGAAGGCTTTACCCATTGGAGTGGCTCTTCGTTCAGCTGTTGCGATATCGTACTTGGATGAGTATGTGGATGCCAAAAGTGCGTGTCCTAACTATGGTTACCCTTAAGCCTCAAGCTGTGTAATGTAGTTTTACAGGGTAACCCTTAACATCTCTGGCCAATTTATTTGACCAGAGATTCCCCGATTCGCTAACCAGTCTGCAGGTTTATTGCCTTCATGAAAGGTGCAGGATCTTGATCTCCCCATCCCCATGAATTAACAGATATGTATATATTAAGAAGCAGTAGAGTATTGCATTCGAGAAAATTTGCTTTGACTTGCTTCCCAATCATAACCGCAATGGTCTTCGAATCCAGTTCAATGGTAATCCTCGACAAAACCTGCTCTTGTGCAAATCATGCCCATGACTAGGATTGAAAGATGAATCCTCCCTCCTCCTCCATCAAGTAAGAATCTTCCTGCTCCTGCCAAGCCCGGGATTTTGTTTGGACTTGGGATAGAAGAAAAGTAACCTCTCTAAATTTCATAGCAAAAATTTCGTTGGAAGTTTATATACACACACACACATATACTTTGGTACTTGTTTTTTTTTTTTTTTTTGGATATGTTAATCAATCTTATTTTATATGATAACCCCAAAGATGGTTCCATTCCAAACTCTTTTTCGACGTGTCTGTTGAAATTGTGGCTCAAAGTTCTTTTCCAAAATTTGGAGCTTGGATGGAGCTCGGAGATCGGATGGGTCGCTGACTTGTTTAGAGGTGGCTGGGGTTCGAGGAGCCAAGAGACTGGCCGCCAGGCCCTGGAGATCGGATGGGTCGGAGACATGTCTGGAGGTGCCCGTGGTGTGAGGAGGCTAGAGACTATTTTCTGGCAAAAAGAAAATCATAAAATATAAATTTAGGAAGAATTAATTGGGAGATACATGCCTGGTTCATAGGACCGGCTAATGCACTCTTCGCCTGTGTTTAAGTCACCCCCTATTTTGTCTAGTTAGTGCTTTTCAGCGCGAGTGGGTGTGGTGATACCTGGGTTTATTAGTTCCAATTGAGTGCCCGTGAATCTGTGTGATTATGAGTTGGTTCGGGACCGTTTCGTGGCTGAGTTGGGGCTCGGGCAGCTGCAATATGGCTCGTGATTCATGGTGGTGGTCGGAGGCGAGGCAAGTCGAGGCATAGGGTGGTCAGAGTCTTGAGGTGGTCCTAATCTGTGCATCTGTTGAGGATGTTCCCTTAGGGCAACAACACCCAAAAAGGGAAAAAGGAAACGAGCATAGAAAGAAATGGGGAAAAGTACCATAAAAGTCATAAACCTATTATATTGGTACCAATTCAGTCCTAAGCTTTTCAATTGGACCAATTCATTCTTAAACCTTTTAATATTGGTACCAATTCAATCCATCCGGCCAATTTTGACCGATTGGCGCTGACGTGGCAATTTTTATGATTTTTATTATTTTTTTGAACTTTTTATTAATTTTTTTCTTTTTCCTTTTCTTTTTGCTTTCTTCCTTGCGGTGGCTGGCGAGCCTCCGGTGAGGCTCGCCGGCCACTGGGCGAGGGCCGCGAAGCCCTCACCTGCCGTCGGTGAGGGTCGCGGCCCTCGCCCGGCCTCTCCTAGGGCTGCCGGCGAGACGGCTTCGCCTGGATCTAGGCGAGGCCAGCCTCGTCCACCGCTAGCGAGGCCATGGCGGCCATCACCAAGGCGGAGGCGAGGGCTACAAAGCCCTTGGTTGTTGGGGCGGCGGCTAGGGTTTCAGAGGCGAAGATTGGGCGAAGGAGCGGCAGCGTGAGGTGCGGGAGGTGGGGGACCATGTGGCATCTCAAAATTCAAGTCATCCTCTAGAGGAATTAAAGCCAATAATTAGGTAATGAAAATTACCTATGGTTTATGTTTTAACCATTAGTTTCATTAAGGCTATGTGTTATTGTGCTTGTGATCATAAGTTTTTAAATTAGTATCAAAGGATAAATTTATGAGGATGATTTATTCTTTGGCCAAGATGAAAATTGAAATTTGAAAATATTTATAGAAAGGAATTTCAAAAAAAAAAAAAAGAGAGAAAAGTCAATTTTTAGGTTGGGCCTTAGGACCATTGGCCTAAGATTTTAGTGGGCCAAGTTAGTCGGCCCAATAAGGCCCACTAAAGGGGGCTGTCGACCAGCCAAGGGGAGGCCCAAGAGTGGCCGGATGGCCCAAGCCCAATCCCAAAAAGCCAATAGGACAAGTGGCACTAGACTCTCATGCATTGGCTTAGGGAAGAAGGCCATGCATTGGCTGGCTTGTAGGCAAGTAATCATGAGGATTTGGGGGTATAAGAGGGAAGAGAGAGAGAGGGTGGCCGGATTTTCTCATTTGGCCGAGAGAGAAGGTGAGAGAGAGAGAGAGAGAGAGAGATTTCGAGAGAGAGGGGGAGCGGACGAGAGAGAGAGGAGGAGGAATCGCCGTCCGTCCGCCGTGCTCGCCGCCGTGTGCCGTCGTCCGCCCGGTCTAGAGGCAAGTGGGAGTCCTCTAGCTTCTCTTGCATGTTTGTATGTTGCTTGCATGTTGAATCTTTTAGTGTCTAAGTGAGACAAACCGAAGCATCAATGATGTATGTTGAATGGTATGGCTGTTCGTGTTCGGATCGTGTGAGTCAGAAACTTGTTTGAGCATTCATGTGTATTTCAAGTATGATTTTGGCTTCGATTTCTTCATGAAAGTTGTAGCTAACATCTTGTACTACAACATACTAAAATTTCATGGAAATTTATGGAGATTTGATGGGTTAAAGTCTCATCCTACGGAGACTTCAGATCTGGAACGATTTCACTGACTTCTTGTTGGATTCGTGGTTTCATGTTGATTTGCGCTAAGAATCTCTCTTCGATTTCTTCATGAAAGTTGTAGGGGACATCTTAAAATACAACATACTCAAATTTTAAGTGAAATGAACAAGTATAGCCTAGTAAATCGACTAGATCTTGAAGACGATGATTCTGGTGATGTATTCCGAGACACCCAAGAATTCAAGGACCTAATTGATGACTATATTCTGGTTATTTGACCTAGATCTCTTCATCAAACTTGTAAAGGAAATATTTATGTAGAACATATCCAAATTTTAGAGAAAACAAAAGAGAATAGGTAGGTGAAATCTCAATATTTCGGAGATGTGTACACTGGACGATGCGGTAATAGATCCAGAAGCTTCGTGAGACTGTATAAAATAATCTAAAAAGAATCTGGCTTGGAGTTCTGCATGAAAGTTGTACAAAAATGTCTTTGCTACAGCTAGGTAAAATTTCGTAATTTTTGGAGGCCGTATGGATATTTTAATTGAATTTATTCGGAAACCGTGCATTCTGGTTTCATCCGAAAATTATATGATGTTTTGTGAAAATTGGGAAATTGTGTGAAATGCTATTTGGCCATGTATTTTGTATGAAATTATCATCCTATTGGCTTGTTTAATATTTGCTCTAATTTTTATAATTTTGGGAATTTGTTGATATTAAATTTATGGAAATGACAAAAGTTGGAATTTAAATAAATAAATAAATAAAAGAAAATAGATTATTTTATTGGCCATAAATTCCATTAAATTTATCTTGTTGCATGTATGATAAGGTCTTGATGTATGCATGACATTGATTTGACATACATGTATGAATTCCATGCCAAGTATGACTTGTTTGATGTCATGTCATATGCCATGCTAAATTAAGACTGAAATTGGAAAACGTGGATAATGGTAAATGAGAAGGTGGTTGTGGTGGAGGATGAGGCCGGAATGTATAGAGATGCATTGCCGGATGGCCCCGGGAGTGTTGGGATGCCCGGTGGTATACGGTACGTAATTCCAGGGGAGGCCTGGTGGTATGTCAGTACATAATTCCGAAAGCCCTGTCGGAGGTTTCTGCCCGAAGGGAATACCTCGCGATGCCAGGATTGGGGTGCGGGATGCCCGGCCGGGGAGTGTAAATGTCGGAAGCCCTGTCGGAGGTTTCTGCCCGAAGGGAATGCCTCGTGATGCTAGTTGGGATGCGAGATGCCGGAATGTGAGGGGACCGGATGCCCGGTGGCCTGGGAGGCTGAATGCCGGAAGCCTCGGAAGTCTTTGCCCGAGGGGATGATGAAATTGATGATTTGAGAAATGGGTGATGTGGTGATCAAATTGAAAGCAAAAAGTGGAAATTAAACCATGGCATAATATGCATGATGATATGCATGATAATGATGGTGACGATGATGATATGTGATGTGAGATAATGATGATCACCCATGGCATAATATGCATGATGATATACATGATGATGTGCATGATGATGATGGTGACGATGATGATATGTGATGTGAAATAATGATGATCACCCATGGCATGACATGCATGATATGCATGATGATGATGATGATGATGATGATATGTGATGTGAAATAATGATGATCACCCATGGCATGACATGCATGATATGCATGATGATGATATATGATATGGCATGCTGATATGCATGATGATGATGATATATGACATGATATGATGATGATATATGATATGGCATGATGATATGCATATATGTGTGATATGATGATGTCATGATGATGATGACATGTGTATGGTATGATGGTGTCATGTAAATGATGATGATGACATGTGTGTGATATAATAATGTCATGGTGACGATGATATGAGTATGACATGATGATACATATGTATGTGCTATGATTGTGGTGATGATGCATGATAGTATATGCATGGCTTCAAGGTAAGTAACGCCTGCAATGCATGTATGATTTGCATGATGCATTGAGTTGTTATTGGATTTCTCTACCTGCTGAGTGGCTGTACTCACCCCTTTTGGGGACCAACATTTCAGATTAGTAGATGGTTTGAGCGGTTGGATATGACCGCGAGGAGAAGGATAGCAAAGGAGGGAACCTTTGGACGCCGACACTGGTTGATGGATCTTAAGCATACGATTGTGGGAGGAGATGTCGGTCATCTTTTAAAGTATAGCCGAGTATAGAAACATGGGCATTTCGATGTACTGACTAAAGATGTCCATCTGCTTTATGTAAATAAACGTGTTCGGCTTTAACTTATATAAGATGTTTAGTAGGTGTGCATCGTTTTCTAAATATAAGGAAGGGAGTTTGTTGGATGTGCTTCCGTATTTAAATTGCGCAAGGGACCGATCTAAAAGATGTAAACCCCCGGGTTGTATGGACCCGCTACAATTGGAATGGTATCAGAGTGATATGTTAATAAGGAAAGTGAATGGTAAGCGAACTGTGGCGACCTTAATCGGATCGGAGGTCGTCGAGAGGTGCCACAGCCCTTTATTGGTATCAGAGCTATGGTTTATTTGGAGTGATAAGGTGCCTCAGATGGAAATGAGGATAGAATGATGCACACCATAGGAGACTAAGTTGAACGGTTGACTAACTTTGAACAACGGGTGATGGGTATTCACTCGTAGATCCCTGGTAACTAGTGTGATGTTACTTTCGTGTGTCAGTAACATTCTATGTTACTTATGTGACTTTAGTAAATAACCTTAATTAATGATCTGACTAATGACACCGAGTTACAAATTATTCTTGAGGCAAATGTTTGGAAAACTGCAGGAAAATCATGGTACGAGCTGGAAGTGCTCATCCATCGAGGGCTAAAGCCTCTGCTGCAAGGGCTGAACCCCGGATGGAAGATATCCTGCAGGCATTGGCCAATATTGGAAATCTAATGGATAAACAAGCGCAGCAACAACCTGGAATGGAACGTCGCCCTCAGGGATTGGTGGAACAATTTCTAAAGTTGAAACCACTTAAGTTTAGTGGAATAGGAAGTCCTGAGGAGGCGAAGCATTGGATTGATAGAATGGAACAGATTTTTCGGTTGTTGGACTGTAGTGAGGCTGAGAAAATAGTTTTAGTAGAGTACCAGCTGGAGGGAAATGCAAAGTTTTGGTGGAGAGCTTCGAAGGATACAATCTTCCCACCAGGTTCTGAGGTTAATTGGGATGAGTTTGTTAGAGTTTTTAATAGGAAGCATTTCTCTGACTGTGCCAACGATAGGAAGATCACTGAATTTGTTCAGTTAGAACAAAGGGAGCTGACAGTAGACCAGTATGAGGCAAAATTTTCTGAATTATCTAGGTATGCTCCTAGGTTGGTTGAGGATCGAGAGGAAAATGCTAAGAGATTCCTGAAAGGATTAAGGACTGATATTAGGAAACAACTGGTGCCTTTTAATATAAGGGATTATAATGAGATTTATGAGAGGGCACAGTTGGTGGAGCAAGAGTTAGTGAGAGAGCAATCAGAATCTAAGAGGCAGATGACCTTTAATGATGTTCGAAGGGGTAAGAGACCCTATCCTTGTCAAGGTCAAACCTGGGAATCTAAGAAAAAGAGTAACTTTGGAAATTTTAGAAGAGTTTGGAGTGGCTTGACTTTTGGGAAGGCGCCCTATCAGCCTGATATTTGTCGAAAGTGTGATGGGAGGCATGGGCAAGGACCTTGTAATAGCCAACTAAGATGTAATGGATGTGGGCAAATAGGACACTTTAAGAAAGATTGTCCACAAAAGAGGTTGCAGCCAAATGTTAGCTCGGTGCGACGGGCACAACAAAGTACTATTGAACCAAATTCACCAAGGAATCCACAGAGGCCACCACCACAAGGAAGGGTGTATGCGGTCACCCGAGAGGAAGCGGGAGCTTCCAAAAGTGTTATCTCAGGTACGATTTCAATAGAGGGATAACAAGGCATATGTGTTATTTGATATAAGTGGCATGCATCCATTTGTGTCTGAGAAAATATAAATGATTGTGAGTAGTAGGAACCGAATCTTTAGATATGCCTCTTTGTATTTTCTACATCACTGAAAGATGTGTTGTTATCTACGTTAGTATGTGAGATGTGTGACATAACCCTAGTGGAATGAGATCTGGAAATGGACTTGATAGTGATAGTTATGTATGACTTTGTTGTCATCGTAGGAATGGACTAGCTCCGTAAGCAATGGACTAGGATGAATGATCTCCTGAGATAGTACTTGCCCGTGTGCTAAGGATAAAACCGTGAGGCTAAGAATGGGATAAGCCAAAGCGGATAATATCTCTGTAAGTTAATCCCTATTGAAACGAGACCCTTCAGTAGATGTGTAGTTTTGGTTCGAACTAGGCAAAATATGGTGTACCTGTAACGTGACGGTCTGATGAGGGCGGGAGTGGACACCGAGGTCAGAGGACCTGAACAAGGAGCGGCTCCTAGCAGGCTTCTAGGATGGCAAAAGGGGGCAGGAGTGAACCGAACTATGAACTGAACTGGAAAGGTAGTGTTTCTAGGATAATTTTATCAGAGTGGCGCAGCTGAAGCATGGTTAAGCTTGTAGAACTCTTGTTTGTGAAAAAAGAAGGACATGTCGATGCGTTTGTGCATTGATAATAGGCAATTGAATCATGCGATTGTTAAGAGTAAGTACTCATTACCTAAAATTGATGACCTATTTGACCAATTGCCAGGAAGTTTGGTCTTTAATTGACTTGAGATTAGGATACCAGTTAAGGATTAAGAAAGAAGACATTCCTAAGACCGTGTTTAGGACTCGCTATGGACATTATGAGTTCCTAGTTATTCTATTTGGATTGACGAATGCCTTAGCTGCATTCATGGATTTAATGAGTAGGATACTTAAGCCTTATTTGGATCAAATTATGATTGTCTTCATTTGATGATATCTTGATATATTCTAAAGGACCTGAAGGACATGCGTAGCATCTAAGCGTAGTGTTGCAAGCAAGGCTTAAGAAGTGAATTATGAAGAGCGAGTTATGAATTTGAGGATTAAGTTATGATCATTTGAGCTAAGTAGTGACTTCCTATTTGAGGATTTCATTGGAAGTCTTGATGCGTTACATGGAGGCATTTAGTATGTATAGATTGATCTTGGAAGTCATGAGTCTGAGTAGTCATATGAGATATGAAACTATTTGTGGTTTATATGTCAGAATAATAGGTTTAATCAATGGTGGTCGACTTTTAATTTTAGGTGATGATCTCAGTTTGAAAAAGGTTTGGTGGAATTAGTGAACATGATCATTTGTGGTTATAGACTTTCCAAGGTGAAATGGTGGAAGTTCAAGTTGTGGATTTGATGAATGGTTAGTCTAAGTGATGATCATTTAGAATGATATCTGAGATATACTTGATGGAAACTAGACAAGTTCTTATCTTGATGGATTGTCGATCTTTGAATTGAATGAGTCTTGGTGGACTATTGATATTTGAACCGAATGAATGGTATTATATTTTAGGCTTGAATCTATGTTGCGGTGAATGCATAGTGAATATCTCTGTTGGATTGAACCAGATGAGTTATTAGTGGTGCTGATTTTGATGGTTATCGGCTTGAATTGGTGGTGACAAAGGTATAGGAATAATTTGGCTAAATGGTGTGTTCGATTGAGTCGAGAAGGTGGAATTCTTTAAATTTGAATCTCATTGATAGTTGCACTTAGGATAGAGCTTGAAATAGATGTTTTCACAAAAGGAATCGAATATGAGATAGAGGAGGTGGATGGAATTATTAAAAGATTTTGATTGTGAACTGTTTTAGAAAATCTCTTGAATTTCATCAAAATTTATGAGTACTGTGACACCGTGCCCAAATGTTTTAAGAAATGTTTTCTATTTCAAAGAATTATGAACTTTTTATAGAAAACATTCCAACCCATTGGAGTTGGGATTGAGATTGGAATTTTGCCAACGTATTGATTTAAATTTACTAAGGGTTTTGATAAAGTATTTTGTTTCGCGCCGCAATGCAAGTGCGACTCGAGGTTTTACATGTGGATTCCGAAAAACATTTGAAATTTAAACGTGATCATGGATTTTATGGAATTGGTATCATGCTTTGATTTTGTGAATTGGTTTCAGCAATATGAGATTTACCTATTCTCAAATACTATCATTGTTATACCGATGCGTCTTTGAAATTCCTATTTTGCATTATTTGATATCATGAGGTGGAATTTTCAAGAACTCAAAGGATTTTCCACATTGGTGATTTGAAAACGTTTTGACATGGAAATGACATATGATTTCAAAGCTTGCTGTTGTCGTTGAATGCTTTTGAAAACCTCGGTTTGTATTGTTTGATTTCATGAAGGAAGATTCTCAAGCATTCAAAAGAAATTTTAGATGTGGTTATTGTTTTAAAACTGTTTATGATGTTGAGATAAATTAAGATATGTTAAGAGCTTGCATCCTTAACTTAAGAGGAAGTATTAGCCCGATCTAGGACACATACTCGATCATGAAGCCATCAAAGTGGATGAGAAAGTGAGGTATATCGAAGAGCCTATACTGATATTGGATCGAAAGGAACAAATTCTTAGGATCAAGAGAATTCCATTGGTTAAGGTATTATGGCGATATCGTGATGTGGAGGAAGCCACATGGGAGAGTGAAAATGAGATGAGGGAAAGGCACCCTCACTTATTTCAAGAGACATAGGAAATGTCTAATTTCGAGGACGAAATTCTCTAAGGAGGGAGAATTGTGGCATCCCAAAATTCAAGTCATCCTCTAGAGGAGTTAAAGCCAATAATTAGGTAATGAAAATTACCTATGGTTTATGTTTTAGCCATTAGTTTCCTTAAGGCTATGTGTTATTGTGCTTGTGATCATAAGTTTTTAAATTAGTATCAAAGGATAAATTTATGAGGATGATTTATTCTTTGGCCAAGATGAAAATTGAAATTTGAAAATATTTATAGAAAGGAATTTCAAAAAAAAAAAAAAAGAGAGGAAAAGTCAATTTTTAGGTTGGGCCTTAGGCCCATTGGCCTAAGATTTTAGTGGGCCAAGTTAGTCGGCCCAATAAGGCCCACTAAAGGGGGCTGTCGACCAGCCAAGGGGAGGCCCAAGAGTGGCCAGATGGCCCAAGCCCAAGCCCAAAAAGCCCAAGCCCAAATTCAAAAATCCAATAGGACAAGTGGCACTAGACTCTCATGCATTGGCTTAGGGAAGAAGGCCATGCATTGGCTGGTTTGTAGGCAAGTAATCATGAGGATTTGGGGGTATAAGAGGGAAGAGAGAGAGAGGGTGGCCAGATTTTCTCATTTGGCCGAGAGAGAAGGTGAGAGAGAGAGAGAGAGAGAGAGAGAGAGAGATTTTGAGAGAGAGGGGGAGCAAACGAGAGAGAGAGGAGGAGGAACCGCCGTCCGTTCGCCGTGCTCGCTGCCGTGTGCCGTCGTCCGACCGGCCTAGAGGCAAGTGGGAGTCCTCTAGCTTCTCTTGCATGTTTGTATGTTGTTTGCATGTTGAATCTTTGAGTGTTTAAGTGAGACAAACCGAAGCATGAATGATGTATGTTGAATGGTATGGCTGTTCGTGTTCGGATCGTGTGAGTCAGAAACTTGTTTGAGCTTTCATGTGTGTTTAGAGTCCAATTTTGGCTTCAATTTCTTCATGAAAGTTGTAGCTAACATCTTTTAATACAACATACTAAACTTTCATGGAAATTTATGGAAATTTGAGGGGTTAAAGTCTCATCCTACGGAGACTTCAGATCTGGAACGATTTCACTGACTTCTTGTTGGATTCGTGGTTGCATGTTGATTTGCGCTAAGAATCTCTCTTCGATTTCTTCATGAAAGTTGTAGGGGACATCTTAAAATACAACATACTCAAATTTTGGTTGAAATGAACAAGTATAGCCTAGTAAATCGACTAGATCTTGAAGACGATGATTCTGGTGATGTATTCCGAGACACCCGAGACTTCAAGGACCTAATTGATGACTATATTCTGGTTATTTGACCTAGATCTCTTCATCAAACTTGTAAAGGAAATCTTGATGTAGAACATATCCAAATTTTAGAGAAAACGAAAGAGAATAGGTAGGTGAAATCTCAATATTTCGGAGATGTGTACACTGGACGATGCGGTAATAGATCCAGAAGCTTCGTGAGACTGTATAAAATAATATAAAAAGAATCTGGCTTGGAGTTCTTCATGAAAGTTGTACGAAAATGTCTTGGCTATAGCTAGGTAAAATTTCGTAATTTTTGGAGGCCGTATGGATATTTTAATCGAATTTATTTGGAAACCGTGCATTCTGGTTTCATCCGAAAATTATATGATGTTTTGTGAAAATTGGGAAATTGTGTGAAATGCTATTTGGCCATGTATTTTGTATGAAATTATCATCCTATTGGCTTGTTTAATATTTGCTCTAATTTTTATAATTTTGGGAATTTGTTGATATTAAATTTATGGAAATGACAAAAGTCGGAATTTAAATAAATAAATAAATAAAAGAAAATAGATTATTTTATTGGCCATAAATTCCATTAAATTTATCTTGTTGCATGTATGATAAGGTCTTGATGTATGCATGACATTGATTTGACATACATGTATGAATTCCATGCCAAGTATGACTTGTTTGATGTCATGTCATATGCCATGCTAAATTAAGACTAAAATTGGAAAACGTGGATAATGGTAAATGAGAAGGTGGTTGTGGTGGGGATGAGGCCGGAATGTATAGAGATGCATTGCCGGATGGCCCCGGGAGTGTTGGGATGCCCGGTGGTATACGGTACGTAATTCAGGGAGGCCTGGTGGTATGTCGCACATAATTCCGAAAGCCCCGTCGGAGGTTTCTCGCCCGAAGGGAATACCTCGCGATGCCAGGATTGGGGTGCGGGATGCCCGGCCAGGGAGTGTAAATGCCGGAAGCCCTGTCGGAGGTTTCTGCCCGAAGGGAATGCCTCGTGATGCTAGTTGGGATGCGAGATGCCCGGAATGTGAGGGGACCGGATGCCCGGTGGCCTGGGAGGCTGAATGCCGGAAGCCTCGGAAGTCTTTGCCCGAGGGGATGATGAAATTGATGATTTGAGAAATGGGTGATGTGGTGATCAAATTGAAAGCAAAAAGTGGAAATTAAACCATGGCATAATATGCATGATGATATGCATGATAATGATGGTGACGATGATGATATGTGATGTGAGATAATGATGATCACCCATGGCATAATATGCATGATGATATACATGATGATGTGCATGATGATGATGGTGACGATGATGATATGTGATGTGAAATAATGATGATCACCCATGGCATGACATGCATGATATGCATGATGATGATGATGATGATGATGATATGTGATGTGAAATAATGATGATCACCCATGGCATGACATGCATGATATGCATGATGATGATATATGATATGGCATGCTGATATGCATGATGATGATGATATATGACATGATATGATGATGATATATGATATGGCATGATGATATGCATATATGTGTGATATGATGATGTCATGATGATGATGACATGTGTATGGTATGATGGTGTCATGTATATGATGATGATGACATGTGTGTGACATAATAATGTCATGATGACGATGATATGAGTATGACACGATGATACACATGTATGTGTTATGACTGTGGTGATGATGCATGATAGTATATGCATGGCTTCAAGGTAAGTAACGCCTGCAATGCATGTATGACTTGCATGATGCATTGAGTGGTTATTGGATTCCTTTACCTGCCGAGTGGCTGTACTCACCCCTTTTGGGGACCAACATTTCAGATTAGTAGATGGTTTGAGCGGTTGGATATGACCGCGAGGAGAAGGATAGCAAAGGAGGGAACCTTTGGATGCCGACACTGGTTGATGGACCTTAAGCATACGATTGTGGGAGGAGATGTCGGTCATCTTTTAAAGTATAGCCGAGTATAGAAACATGGGCATTTCGATGTACTGACTAAAGATGTCCATCTGCTTTATGTAAATAAACGTGTTCGGCTTTAACTTATATAAGATGTTTAGTAGGTGTGCATCCTTTTCTAAATATAAAGAAGGGAGTTTGTTGGATATGCTTCCGTATTTAAATTGCGCAAGGGACCGATCTAAAAGATGTAAACCCCCAGGTTGTATGGACCCGCTACAATTGAAATGGTATCGTGAGTGATATGTTAATAAGGAAAGTGAATGGTAAGCGAACTGTGGCGACCCTAATCGGATCGGGGGCCGTTGAGGGGTGCCACAGACCAGGGCCTCGAGTTGGGATTTCGTGGAGGTGAGGGCGGCGATGATGAGGTCGAGGAGCTCCAGGGTCGACAGAGGAGGAGGCGCTAGGGACTCAACGGCAAGGCCAAGGCGAGGCTGGCCTCGCCCAGATCTGGGCTAAGTCTCCTCGCCCGCGGCCCCGGGCAAGGCCGAGCAAGGGTCGCGACCCTCGCACCCGGCAAGGACTTCGCGGCCCTCTCCTCCGCCCCCGGTAATGGCCGCCATGGCCTCGCCGGGCCGCGGCGAGGCCGGCCTTGCCCGGATCCGAGCAAAGCCGCCTTGCCGGCAACCTTGGGAGAGGCCGGACGAGGAAGAAGGCGGAAAATAAAAGGAAAAAGAAAAAAAAAGAAAAAAATTAATACAAAATAATAATAAATTCGAAAAAATAATTTAAAAAAATCATAAAAATTGCCACATCAGCGTCTGGCCACCGGCTGACGTCCACATCAGCACCGGCCGGCCAAAATTGACTGGATGGACTGGATTGGTACCAATATTAAAAGGTTTAGAACTGAATTAGTCCAATTGAAAAGTTTATGACTGAATTGGTACCAATGCAATATGTTTAGGACTTTTTTTGGTACTTTTCCCAAAATAAATGATACTGTTGTTTAAGGAGGAGGGAGGGGGATGGGTATCAAATTAATTAAGTAGCCCTCAAATCATCAACTTCTTCATTAAGTACACGATGCCATAAATTTTTGAAGCCACGATGTCTTTTAAGCAAAATTACATAGAAATCTTGTTTAGTCACTTATAATAAAGAATGTTCGATTCCCTCTTTCTTTTCTAATTTCTCTTGTCTCTCTCTTAGGAGTAACACTTGCTCTAATATGTACAAGTCATTTTTTTCCTATTTTATTGCATGAAATTACATTTAAAAAAATCAAAGACTTCGAGACACGGGTGTCGCAAATTAAGTTTAAAGTTTGTGCTTAACTTGAAAGCATGCAGAGGATGAATGACCTAATGAAGGGGGTCTTTTGCCTAGTATTAAGCATGTAAATTTAATTAGAGAGGCAAATAAGGTCTGGTAAGATTTGAACTTAGGGCCTCTAGCTTTGGCCTAATGAAGGAGGTCTTTTGCCTAATACTAAGCATAGAAATTGAATTGAAAAGGCAAATAAGGCATGGTAAGATTTGAACTTAAGACTTCCGATTTTAATACCATGTGAAATTTTATGAGACCATTGTCATTTATTCTAAAATCTTAAGTTGTTAAATGAAAGCATGGTTTATTATTTAAATATTCTAATAATCATTAATAACCCCATGGGGTCTGCCATCACCACTAAGCCTAAGGTCTAGTCCGTGAGTCCCAAGAAGGTCAAGCTCATCATTGAGCAGTACATGAGCAAGGGGTTGCCATGCCAAGATGACAATCGGGCAACTTGAGTTCTTATAATCAAAGACTAAACCTATGCTACGATTTGAACTTAAGGCCTCCAGCTTTGGCCTAATGAAAAAGGTCAACCTGAGCTTTTTTTGGTTGCTTTAAACCCATATAATCAAACACTAAACCATTCTTTACAGACATCGCAGCACTCTGCCATCGCTTAGACCAACAACACCCGGCTCTGGCCAACAACGCTTAACTCCAGCGACCACAACAACCAAAGGAAATAACCATACCGAAGCTAACATTTTCAATCACAGATTTCCATCAAATAGACAGTCAAGAATGCATAAAAATGGGAAGGAGTGCTAGCTAGGATGGCCTTAAACCGTAGGACTTGCCGGCGAGAAAGGATTGGCTCCAGTGAATGGAAGATGGACGAACGAGCCAATTGAGGATTTTTCACTAAATCGCTTGAAAACATAGAGAAAAGCACAAAAAAATGAGACGAGATTCAACCAATACCGAAGCAAATCTGAAACAATATCGAGTTTAAATGTGGATAAGCATTTCATCAAACACTTGGTATGCAACCTATGACTACAAATTCCAAAAACAATTTCAGCATTACACATGGCACGTCCAGATTAACACAAATCATTGCAAAAGAATCTTAACTTCATCCAAACCCTTATGAGCTCATCATTCAAAAAAAACTTTATAGAACAAATTGAAGCCGAGCGAGAATTCACCCGGTTTGTGATGGTTTTAGTTGTTGCATGGTCACTGACGAAGATCCACGGAAGGGACTTTCAGTGAGCGTTTCTTCTCCGGCGAACTTCTGCCCTCTCCTCAAAACCGCTCAGACCTCCATCTCGAGCCTTTGCTTTCTGGTTTTTTCAAGCTTCTTTCCTCTCCAAAACCACAAAACCAGAAAGAACTCTCCTCCTCCTCTCACTCAGCGAGCCCTCCTCTCACTCAGCGAGCATGCTCGTCCTCCTTTCCGTTACGCCCCTCTTTGATTCGCTCCTCTGCCCACCTCTCTCCCGACGACAACGCATCATTCGTCCATTGCTCACGTCACTGTGGCGTCAGCAGCCACACCTTATAGACGCTATTGCGTCTCGCTCGCATGCGAGAGGGAAAGAGGAGCTGAAGGTTGGGCCTTCGTTGCTCTCTTCTTGGGCTGAAGCATTGGAGTTTAAGGAAATAAAGGAGATTGGGCTGAGCATAAGCAAAAGAGGGGAAGATGGGAACGAAAAGGAGAGAGAAGTGGGCGGAAAGAAGGAAAATAAATGGGAAGTTGGGTCTAGCATTCGAAAGGACCGAAAATTGCTAAGTGGGTCAACGTGCCTAGCCCACGCGACTTCATGTAATTTTTTATACCATTTCATTCATTTTCAATTTTTATTTTATGTTATTATTTTTTGCTTTGACCTTTTTTTTTTCTGAAGTTTTTACATTTTTTTCAAAACAAATGGATATTTAAAATATTGACAAAAATTCAGATGTCAACTGTACTATATATTTCCTATATAGGCAATTTTAATAAGGAAACTAATCTATTTTAACACATAGTGTGAATTTTTATTTATTTTTCAAAATAGGAAAATTTACTAGATAAAAGATATGAAAAGATTGTTAAGGCTAAAATATCACCTAGAGGGGGGATGAATAAGTGATTCTGCAAAAAAAATAATAATTTGAATAAATATTGTAATGAAACAATTTCTAGAAGTGGTCAGATTTAACCAGTGCACAATTCTACCACAAAAATTAAAATAGT
Source organism: Eucalyptus sideroxylon (assembly GCA_014182405.2). NCBI lineage: Eukaryota > Viridiplantae > Streptophyta > Magnoliopsida > Myrtales > Myrtaceae > Eucalyptus > Eucalyptus sideroxylon. The sequence goes on along the minus strand of CM024558.2, from coordinate 24,015,492 downwards.
AAATGATAGAGTTTTGTACACTTGAGATTATAGTGGTTCGGCTTTTACAAGCTTACATCTACTCTCCCACACTATAGCCAATTGGCTGGAATCCACTGATAATGACCGATCAGAGGTTACAAGATCTGAGCTTCGAACACTCAAGCTCATGTGTAAAACTCTTTACACACTCTCAACCTGTAAAAGATTACATAATTTTGCTCACAAAGACGAGTGTATATAATCACCAACACTCTTCAAACTTTGGAATTTAAAGCTTCAATTCTCGTGAATGCAAATTGTATCTCTTCTGCTTTGAGACCACCTCTTATATTCCTCCTAGTCCAAGCTGACCATTGGACATATCTCTAGGAGGATCATCCAGCCAATCTACCATTGATGGCTTCAAGATCGCCGAGGTTGAAGCTTCCCATAAGATTTGCTGCCCATACATCAAGTCGGGTTTCCAAAAGTCGAGTGTTTATATTTAGGAAGAATAGCTCACCTCATATAAGGAGTTTGAGGAAAGTTTAGAATCTATAAGGATTTTTATGAAAACCTTCCTTTTGACACTCCTTCAAAATATAACAAGTAATATAGTCAAATTTTTCACTAGCCGTTGCATGAGAAATTTGCTCCTTCCTAGCCGTTTTGATAAAAGAAAAATCTGAATAAGGAAGTATCATCCACAACTCTAATTCTAATTGCAAACATTTGATTATGTTCTATCATGTTTTCCTCCTGAAAAATACTTTTAATAAAAAAAAAAAAAACAAAGTCTATAAGTTTTGTCAGTCATCAAAACCACTGAGAGAAAGTTTTCTCAACAATCTCCCCATTTTTTATGATGACAAAACTTTGTACGAGCAGAACTTTTAAAAGATTAAGAGAAATGAAATTTAAATAGCTTCTTAAGTAAAGCTAGTTTAAACAATGAAGCACGATTATACTATAAGAATGTTTGCATTGAAATTTTTTTAACGAAAACTCTTCTAGTTAATGCTCTGAAATAAAAGATAAGGGACAAGAGAGTTTTAACCAACCCCCTTAACTTTTGCGACGCTTAGAGTCTTAGAAGCTTGTAACTTTAATTCTGCTGGGCCACTACTTTCTCCCCATTTTTGTCAACAATAAAAAAAGAAAAGGTTCCAAACACAATACTATTCGCAAGCCAAAGTACCAATGTCAAACAAAAGTGCAAAAAATAAAAGTGCAACATCAATCCACAACCATATTAGACTAAAACAAAAACAAACCAAATTGTGAAGAAATAAAGTAAACAGATAGTTATTTAGAAGAGGATGATTGGTTTGACGCAGAGTCTGGAATGAGTGCTAGAGATGGAGCCGGAGATGGCAATCTGTGTTCTGGAGGCAATTGAACAAGAACATATTATTGCATATTCTCAATAGTTTGCTCCATTGATGTCATCCTGGTGTCTAGTGTTTCAACCCGAGTACGGAGTAAGACAGATAATTTCTTCAATTCTTTTTCCATCTTATCCTTGTGTTCCATCATCCTTAGCAGAGTTCATAGAAATAGCCTATCTTCAGTGCTATCAATAATAGGTATCGTCGAAGGATCAGTCTCTAGTCCAAGTTCCAACACCATATTAATTTCCTCGTGCCTCTGTCTAGTAGCTTTGGACTCCCCCTCAATATCTGCAATTCCTTTTCCTTTATCCTACACAATTGGGTCAGGAGATATAGTAGGAGCAATAAGTGGCTCACTAGGTATGCCTTCAATTTCAATAGGGATTGAAAGAAAGATAGTAGTAGGGATATCAACAACAACAACTTTTGAAACTAAAGGAATTTCTTGATGGATTTCTTGAGAATCTGGAAGATTAGAAATAGTGTGGTCACCATCAGTCACTATATCAAGAACTTCTTGACTTCCTTGAACATTTTCAGCACAAAACAGTTGCTTCTAGATCAACAAAAATCTCTTTGTCGGTATCAATAGTGATATCTAAGGGAATGTTTTCTAGAAGAGGTTCCTCAAGCTCTTCTTCACGATGAAGCTCCCCCTATTCCTCATGAGTAGATGCTACAACTCTAGAAGAACCATCACCAACATCATCGATACGCGAGGTAGACTCCTGTTCTCCAACAATGATTTATTGTGGAGCTGGTTCCTTATGTTCAATGATAGTCTGCTCCAATACAGGTTCTTGATGTATAGTAGCATCATCAACGATCTTTGGATCAGTAGTGAGATCAACGTCCACCATGCTAGCTTGAGCAGTAGTTTGTCTAGGTTAATCTTCAGAATCCTTTTGCTGTTATTCTTCAGCAATGATATTCTTTGTTTGATTAGCAGCCACTTCTATCTCTGTCCCTCCTTCAGTTTCAATCTCCTTTTGAGCATCATCAATGTCAGGTTGATATGCATCAATAATATCATCCAAGTAAACTGTGTCATCTTCAGATTCAACCTACATTTCCTCATCAAGCCTTTGTAAGAAGGCTCGAGATCGTTGTCTTTGTTCAGCAATCCTCCTTCGCTTTGTGGGGTGATCAGTTGGTTCTGGTGCAATCACTTCTACATCAATTTGTAAAATTCTCCCTCTTGTGTTTTTCCATCCTTTGGACGTATTCTTAAAACTCATCTTCCGCATCATTTGCTCATCTATCTTTGGTGAAGGTAATTAATATTTCCTTACCTTCCTTGGAATCTTGATTTTCAATTCACAGAAAATCTTCGTGATTAGAGAACCATAAGACAATTGCCCCTTGTTCTTCAACACTGTTTTATACATATGTAGTATTATAAGATGAGCAATAGAAAATGATCGACCATTCAAGATGGCCCACATCAGCTTCACTTCATATCAAGAAACATCAATTGTGGAAGATCCTTTTGGTCTTAAGCAATTAATAATAATCTTATGTAGTATAATTGGTCTTAAGGGAAACAACAGATGAGAGACGTGCGATCTGTCATCTCTGGTAAAATCAGGAATACCAGATAGCTATCGATATGCAACATTAGGATCAATGTCAATTAGCTCATATTTTGAGAACCTAACTCCCAACAGTTTAGCAAAATCCCATGCTTGAAGTAGATATGATTTGCCGAACACTTTGAATTCAATAGTGTCGACTGAGTAAAATGAAAGTGTTGAATAGAAATATGCAGTAAGAGCAGGGTATGTGGGATATTCAGTCACACACAATGCAGTGAGAAGTCGATCATCAAAGAACTGCTTAAGATATATACTAGTAGATTCGAAGAAGTCAAAACCGATCGTTCTCTATTTGATAACTTCTCTGTTCATTAGGGATCTGAAGTATTGCTTATGTGCTTAGATTTAATCAATTTATCAGCCCGATCATCATCTACTTCATACTTAGTAATTCTTCTATGGAAACTAGCATAGAGCTTTTCACCATCCTCTCTTCTGCCATCATCATTAGTTCTTTTCTTAGTGGCAAAAGTCTCAGCCACCTTCTCCTTTCTTGTTCTAGTCCGCATAGCACTCGAATCACCAGCACTAGTGGAATGAATGCTTTGAATAGGATTAATGAACATAAGCTCGAATGCCTCTTTGCTTTCAAAGCCATACTTAGCCAGTAATCGAGAAATTACTTCCTCACTCTCCTAAAGCTTTGAGAGTCACAACCATTGATCTTAATTGAGAAAGATCTGAAGAGGCTTCCATATCTTCAACACTAGCAGAGGAATCGGACAAATGGAAAAATTTTGGGCTTCCTCTAACTCTTGAATGCAAGCCCGCAATCTAGTTTTATTGTCGTGAACCAGAGGGTCCAGTCTTCGTCTTTGAAGCAGATTTTGGGGCCATTGTTTTTAAATAAAGGGAAAGTTTCGATCTTTTGCAAGGGTGGAGAAAAATGGACGAAGGGTTTTAGTAGAGACAAACTTGGGAGAAAGATGAAGGACGAGAAAGAGAAAGAAAAATAGGTTCCTTTTATTAGAGATGAAACGACGTAAATGAAAAGAAAATGCAATTTTTTTGGAAAAGAAAAACTGTAAAATGGTTTTTGTAAACAAATCACACAATTTCCAAAGATACAAGTTATTCCGCAATAAATTAAGGAAGACAATTTGAAATGTGCAAATAAATCGTACTACTTCCAATTTTACCTGATATGTTTCCTAAAATATTCTTACCCCTAAGAATTTGAATTTTGCAAATGTTGATCCACTCAGCAGCCTCTGATGTACCATGTTCTTAATTACTTGAAGTAATTTGGGTTAATAATACCAAGTTTATTGCAAATAAAATCAAATGCTTTCTTGTCAAGAGGTTTTGTAAAGATATCAGCCAATTGATTATGTGAATCAACAAATTGAATGTTCACTTCACCGTTATTCACATGATCGCATTTAAAATGGTGCTTGATTTATATATGCTTGGCTTTGGAATGTAAGATTGGATTCTTCGTCAAGTTGATGACACTAGTATTATCGCATTTGATGGCTATATTTGAGTCATCTATTCTGTAATCATTCAGTTATTGTTTCATCCAGAGGATTTGTGTGGAACAACTTCCCAAGGCAACACACTTAGCTTCAGCGGTTGATAAGACAACCGTTGATTGCTTTTTGGAGAACCACGAAACAAGCATGTTGCCTAACAATTGACAAGTTCTAGATGTGCTCTTCCTGTCAATCATACATCCTGCAAAATCAACATCAAAATATCCAAATAACTCAAACTATGATCCCTTAGGATACCATTAGTATACTTGATAAACCTTTTTACTGCAGAGAGATGAGACTCCCTAGGGTTTAATTGAAATCTAGCATATATGCATACATTAAAATTGATATCAGGCCTTGAAGCTGTGAGATAAAGTAGGGAGCCAATCATGCTCTTATATAACTTTTGATCAACTTTTTTGCCATTTTCATCTTTGTCAAGCTTTGAGGAGGAAGACATAGGAGTTTCTACTTTCTTCAAACTTTCCATATGAAATTTCTTCACAAGTTATTTGGCATATTTTTCTTGAAAAATGAACATCCCTTCTTGCATTTGCTTGATTTGCAATCCGATGAAGAAATTTAATTCCCCCATCATACTCATCTGAAACTCGTCCTGCATTGACTTGGCAAATTTGGCAAAGATTTTCATTTGGTGATCCAAATATGATTCTTCGACATAGATTTGAACTAATAAAATTTCCTTACCTTCTTTTTGAATAAATAAAATAGTATCAACATTACACTTCTTAAAACCATTTTGTATGAGGAAAGTTGTTAATTTCATATCAAGCTCGAAGAGCTTGCTTAAGATCATGCAGGGCCTTCTTCAGTTTATAGACATGATCAAGCTTTCTTGGTTCTTCAAAACCTATTGGTTGTTCTATGAACACTTTCTCTTTGATGTATCCATTTAAGAAGGTGCTCTTCACATTCATCTGGAAAAGTCTGAAACCATGAAAACACGCAAAAGCGAGTAAAAATCTAATCATTTCTAATTTTGCTACCAGCGCATAGGTTTCGTCATAGCCGATTCCTTCTTCCTCTGAGTATCCTTTAGCAACCAATCTTGCTTTATTTCTTGTGACTTTTCCTTGGTCATTAAGCTTGTTTTTGTATACCCATTTTGTTCCTATCATGGGATAGTCCTTTGGTCTGGGAACTAATTCTCATACTTCATTTGATAATGCTTCTTTAGTACTTTTAGGTTCAATCTCTAAGATGAGCACTAAAGTGTTGATGGTTTCTTTAAGAGTTGATCTTGTTCTAATCTTATCATTGATATTTCCGATAATCAATTCCTTTAGATGAATTGACTTATGCTTCTAGTTTCCGTTGAACTTGTCATAAGACGTTGTAGGTTTCTCACTGGCTTGATCATCAGTCCTTTCTGGTTGCTGAGGCTATTCATCTGATTTTGATTGCTTGCTATCTTGTTGTGCTTGAATTTCATCAGATAACTGCTCTGCTTGATTAGAATCTTCATGAGTTTGAGAGTTCTTATCAAATCTCACATTGGTAGACTCCTCCATTGTGTGAGATCTTTTGTTGTAGACTCTAAAGGCCTTGCTCGTAGTTGAGTATCTCAGAAGTATAACTTCATCTGATCTTTCATTGAACTTACTAGGCCGATCATTAGCATTTCTAAAGATAAAAAATCCACAACCAAAAATTCTAAAATATGAGATGATTGGTTTTTTGCCTTTGAAAAGCTCATAAGGGGTCTTTTCTAAAGAAGGTCTAAGAAAAACTCGATTTATAATATAATAGGCTATTAAAATAGCTTTTGCCCAAAAGTGAGATACAATTTTTTTTTCTATAAGAAGGGTTCTTGCCATATCTTGCAAGGACCTATTTTCTTATCTACAACACCATTTTGCTCAAGTGTATAGGGAGTCGAAAATTGATGCTTAAAACTGCTTTCTTCATAGAAGTTTGAAAACTTTGATTTTCGAACTCTCCCCCATGATCAATTTTAATGCAAGCTTTGAAAACTTTATAACAGGCTTTCTCATTTTGAATCTTTTTGGCAAACTTTGAAAAACAAGAAAATGCTTCATGCTCGGCGCAAGAAAGAAAACCCAAGTATACCTTGTATAATCATCAACTATTACTAGGCAGTACCTTTGACCTCCCAAACTCTACGTTCTAGTGAGCCCGAAGATGTCCATATGAAGAAGCTACAAGGCTCTGTTAGTACTGACAAAGTTAATGGGCTTGAAAGAGCTCATTCCTTGTTTTCCTAAGGCATAGATTGAGCAGACTTCAGATCTTTCAAATTTAAGATCTAGTAATCCTTGTACCAATTTCTTTGAGGAGAGCTTCGCTATTTGTTTAGAGCTTATATGTCCAAGCTTCCTGTGCTAGAGGTCTGTTTGTCCTTGACATAGTTTAGACACTGAACATCATTAGCAGTTATATCTAGTAAATAGATATTTCCATATCTTCATCCAGTATATGACTACTTCAAATCTTTACTTGTGCCTGAGCATTTGTTTTCTTGAAAGCATATTTTATATCCAGTATGACATAGCTGGTTGATGCTGATGAGATTATAATTCAGTCCTTTTATAAGAGATACATCTCTAATTGTTAGGTTTCTAATTTCAACAGTTCCTTTGCTAATAATTTTCCCTTTATTGTTTCCTCCAAAGGAAACACTTCCACCAGTAAATCTTGTGAGCTCAATAAACTTGCTCAGGTCACCGGTCATATGTCTTGAGCAACCGCTATCAAAATACCACTCGTTTCTCTTTTTCTTTGGTACCTGCAAGGATTAAGACAAGTTCATGTCTTCTTTGGTACCCATATTTGTTTGGGTCTTCTTTGGTTAGAAGGATCGACCATGCTTAGAAAGTTCCTCCAAATTGGTCTCCAACCTTTGGAATAGTCATTGTCATAATGACCATGACTTCCACAGATTGAACATTTAAGAAGGTTTTTACCAACAGGCTCTACAAACTATTTTCTAAAATGATTTTCATAAAAAAAAATTTGGAGGTTTTTGATTCTTCCTTTCTTTATGAGTCAGAAAATCATTTTCTAAAGCCTTTTTGTTTTTACATCCAAGTCTTGATTTACTATGATACGGGATTTGGATGGACAAAATGTTCTCTCAAGTTTTTGAACCAATCGAAAACCCTTTTGCAACATATGAAATTTCCTTTTTCAAAGAATCATTTTTTTTTTAAACAAAATCATGACTTCCTTTAGATTGGAGAAGATCATTTTCAAGATTCTCAATCTTTTCTTTTTGGATAGAATCTTGTTGTCTCAATCTTGAATTTTCCTTATTCAATTCTGAGAATTTTCTAAGTGCAGCCTTGTAATAAATAAGTAATTCTTCAATATAATTAGATTCTTCAACCAGAATGTCAAAATTACTTACCTCATATTCTTCTTCCGAATAAGATTTTGCCATAAGACAGATATTAGCGTATTCTTCATCACTTTCTTTGCACTCGTGTCACTCCGTGTCTCGACTTTCAATGCTTTCTTTGTTTTCTCATATTTGTTCTTCCGTTTCTTTAGAAGTGGGCAGTTCGGCTTGATATGTCCTCACTTCTTGCACTTAACGCAAACAACATCTTTGCTTTTCCTTTGTTGTTGAAGCTTCTCCTTTTGCTCAGAAGTTTTGAATGGTTTCTTTTGTTTAAACTTCCTTATTTTCTGGCCATTCTTTGAAGCTTTTTTTACCATAAGAGCAATCTCTTCGTTGTCCTTGTCATCTTCGTCTGAATCTGATTAATTAGAATAAAGATTTGATTTTAAAGCTAGTGTTTTCTTACCTCTAGTGTGCTCTTCGTTCATATGTTCTTCTTCATAGGATTGGACCGTTCCTGCGAGCTCATCCATATAGGGAGGTGATATTCTTTGAGTCTCTCGAATGAATGTCTTAATGTTATTCCACTCCTTTGACAGCCCTCAAAGAATGTTGTTTACCTTTATTGGATCTAACAAAGGTTGCCCTTGATACGCCAATCCATTGACAATGTCAGCAAATCTACTAAACATGTCAGTTATGGATTCTTTTGGTTTCATTTTGAAGGCTTCGTATTGTTGGAGAAGAATATTTATTTTTGTCTCCTTAACCCTATCAGTTCTTTCATATGTCACCTATAACCTATCCCAAATTTCTTTTGCTGATTCACAGGAAGAAATTCCATTATATTCAGGTGGAGATAATGTACAATACAATGAATAAACAGCTTTAGCATCAAGTGTTTCTCTTTTGGTGAGGTTCGCATCAAATAGAGCTAAGGCTTCCGATTTTTTGCCTTCTTCTTTGGACAAAGAAGTTTTGGGTCTCATGCCTCTCAGAATAACATCCCACTCCAAGGGATCCTTCGATCTGATGAATGCTTTCATCTTGTTCTTCCATATGCTATAATCTTTCCAATTGAAGGAGGTCTTGTATCACTCTATCTTGCCATAAGACCTGGCGCAGTATTGCTAGCCATAGATAGATCGTTAACTTAGAAGTAGTAAATCACTTCAATTAAGAGTAACCGAGCTCTGATACCAATTATTAAGGCTAAAATATAACCTAGAGGGGGGGTGAATAGGTGACTATGTGGAAATGAAGTAATTTGAATAAATATTGCAATGAAACAACTTCTGATGAAATGATTAGATCTTATTAGTGCACAATTCTACCACAAAAATTAAAATAGTAAGGGATAGAGAATTGCACACTCAAGATTATAATGGTTCGGCTTTTGCAAGCCTACGTCAACTTTTCCACGCTACAACCAATTAGCTAGAATCCACTAATAAGAACCGATAAGAGATTATAAGATATGAGCTCCGAACACTCAAGCTCATGTGTAAAACTCCTCACATACTCTTAATCTCTAAAAGGTTACAAAATTTTCCTCACAAAGACGAATGTATATAATCACTAACACTCTTCAGACTTTGGAATTAAAAGTTTCAATTCTTGTGAATGCGAATTGTATCCCTTTTGCTTTGAGACCACCTCTTATATTCCTCCTAGTCCAAGCTAACCATTGGACATATCTCTAGGAGGATCATCTATCCAGTCTACCCATTGGTCTTGGATCTAGCTGAAAAGATCTTATGGCTTCGAGATCACCAAGGTTGAAGCTTCCCATAAGATTTGCTACCCATACAACAAGTCGGGTTTCCAAAAGTCTAGTGTTTGTGTTTAGGAAGAATAGCTCACCTCATATAAGGAGTTTGAGGAAAATTTTGCTCACAAAGACGAATGTATATAATCACCAACACTCTTCAGATTTTGGAATTAAAAGCTTCAATACTTGTGAATGCGAATTGTGTCCCTTTTGCTTTGAGACCACCTTTTATATTCCTCCTAGTCCAAGCTGACCATTGGACATATCTCTAGGAGGATCATCCAGCCAGTCTACCCAATGGTCTTGGATCTAGCTGAAAAGATCTTATGGCTTCAAGATCACCAAGGTTGAAGCTTCCCATAATATTTGCTGCCCATACAACAAGTCAGGTTTCCAAAAGTCTAGTGTTTATGTTTAGGAAGAATAGCTCACCTCATATAAGGAGTTTGAGGAAAGTTTAGAACCTAGAAGGATTTTTATGAAAAGCTTCCTTTTGACACTCCTTCAAAATATAACAAGTAAACCAGTCAGATTTTGCATGAGAAATTTGCTCATTCCTAGCTGTTTTGATAAAAAAAAAAAAAAATCTGAATAAGGAAGTATCATCCACGACTCTGATTTTGATTGCAAACATCTGATTATGTTCTGTCAGACTTTCCTCTTGAAAAATACTTTTAATAGAAAAAACAAAGTCTGTAAGTTTGGTCAGTCATCAAAAACATTGAGGGAATGTTTTCTCAACAAAGATAATAAAGATATAAACCTTATGTTCACCACGGCTCAAAATAGAAAATCAAAAGAATAAAATATCTAATTTACTTCTCCCGGCTCAAATTCTTGATTATATTAATTCTCAACACGATAACCTTCCTAGTTGGGATATGCCTAACAATCTCATACCAATTGAGCTAGATTTGAAACAAACAAATTTTTGAAATCAAAATATTTCAACTGAAGAAATTTCCATTGGGATAAGTGTAATAGAAGTCCTAAAACTTGTCACAAAAATGCAATTGAGTCCTAAAATTTGCAAAAAGTGCAATCAAGTCTTAAAACTTGTCAAATTGTTTCAATCGAGTCCTAAAGTTAACACCGTCAAATTTACCGACGGAAAATGCTGACATGGCTTTTTTAATTTTTTAAAGTCCAAATGGCTTTTTAATTATTTTTATTTAAATTATATTTAAAAATTAGAAAAGAAAAGTTAAAATTTATTTAAAAAACAAAACAATTCAAAAAAAAAAAAAAAAACAAAATGACCAGGTTCCTTGGGCGGCGCCCATCACCGAGGGACCGGCGACGGTTGCCGGCGTCGACCCCTCTAGCGATGGGCAGCGGTGGCGGGGGAAGAGCTGCCATTTTGTCTTCTTTTTTTTTTTAACAATTTTTTAAAAATAAATTTTAGCTTTTCTTTTCTAGTTTTTAAATCTAATTTTAAAAAAAAATAATTTAAAAATAATTTAAAAAGCCACGTGGAAAATGAAAAATTATTTAAAATGCTACGTCCGTGCCACGTCAGCGTTTTTCTTGGTAAATTTAACGGTGTTAACTTTAAGACTCAATTGAAACAATTTGACATGTTTTAGAACTTGATTGCACTTTTTGCAAGTTTTATGACTCAATTGTATTTTTGTGACAAGTTTTAGGACTTCTATTGCACTTATCCCATTTCCATTTGTTGAGTGCAGTGTGAAGGCAAGCCATTGCCTCAAGCTTCACTTCCATTTCATCGAACTCTGCCAAGCATGACGTGCATGGCTTTGATTGAACTTGAGAGGGCTGGCATTTTGAAATTGGTCATTAGTCAGGTAAGGGTAAGATTCCATATTTTCACTGGTAGATACTTTTCAATAAGCTGTGGCCGTAAGAGCTTATTTAATTTGAGCTGTTGCTTTTCCTTGGCTACTTTTCATGTTCTTAGAAATAACTGGTACCTTAAGATGCTCAGTTCTGTCAAATTGTCTCATTTTGAGCATGCTTCGTTCTGAATCTGTTACATTATGAACTTGTGTCTCGTTCTGTATATAAAGTCTTAGAGTGTTCTATCGGAAGTAAAGTCTGAGTGTCTTCCGTCTTCTGGTTCTTTCAAGTATAGACTTCGACAATATCCTTTATATGTTCTATCATCTGCATAGTCTATTACTCAACCATCAAACACATTAGTAGCATTTGATTTATTTTGTCATCTTCAAAACATCATAAGGGATTTCGCTAATAGTCTCCACCTGCGGTCTGGAATCCAAGAGAGAATCTTGCTGAATTGCATGGAAATGCATTCATGGAGACATCTCCTTCCTATGAAGCTGAGGGAGCGATGTTACAATTGCGGTTGCAAGTAGTTTTCCAGGTCCGTTGAGTCCTCGCAATGAGCTATTTTGCCTGTCTTTCTATGAGCATTAACTTTTGTCAAAACTTGCTGCATCTATTTTTGTGAGTGCGGAACTGTAGTTATTTAACACATCAAGTATGACATTGCCCTGAAAAAATGTCGCCATGAAGATAGGAGCTCTGTTTTGTTGTGGAAAGCTAGTAAATAGTATCTTCATGGAGCCGAGTGTTTTATTTGCAATATGAAAGATTCTGTAGAAGCTCAACAAATTGAAGTCTGTAAGTAAAGGCATCAGAGAATTAGGAAAAGTACGGAAACTATAAGACTGCATGTCACGCGAGTTGGTCCACCTTTGGAGGGCTAAACTTTCTTGACTTGATCTAAGTTTACAAGCTTACATTAGTTGAATTAGCATTATAGGCTACAAAGATTAGCAGACAGACCACTGCAAACTTATTAACTTTCATTATACATGAATTTCCATCCTGTGTAGGCTTTTTGCAGTCTGCATTAGTTATTACATCAAAGACACAAGCTTTGTATAGTCTGTTGTTTTTTTGCATGTACTTGTCAATTAAGAAGCATCAGTTAACATATGAAGGTACTTAACGTCAATAATGAAGGAGACTTCACATCCATATGCTGTCAGCAAATTGTGGAGCAATGCTTAGAGACACAGTCCTTTATTGGGAGGTACCCATATGGCTTATTTACCTTGCATTATTCTTTATCAACATTTAGTTGACTATCATTCTTCATATGTTTGCTGTTAAGAATAACAAGGACAGCAGAGTTAATGAATCTTTCCAAAGTTATAGCTGCTTACGTGTGTCCCTTTTTCGCCACATAATGTTGTTCAAACTTAGTGCATGTTAAAGTCAATAGTTTCATCCGAAAAGGAGTTGATCTAAATATTCTTAACAAATTTAGACATGGTTGTATTTTCTAGGTGTCCATCTAACAGCATGTTTACGTGTTGAAGGATAGTGATACTGAAGATCATCTACTGTTCTTATTACCGTTTAAAATAGCTAATACTCATCCTTATTTAAAATAGCTTCAGTGACGATTAGCTTAGTTTTGAAACTATGCATAGTTCCATCACTATTAATGGGTGGTTCTGTGATTTTTTATGGGCATAGGCATCCTAGTAATTCGGTCTCATGGTTCTTCATTGCTGATTCATATAGGGCCATCGAACCAGCCCAACCAGCAACCAAAATTGTATGCATTATATGGATAAAAAGCGAACGGCCGACATCATTTAATATGATTGTATGAACACAATACCAAGGCAAACCCCTCCTTAGCCTATGGGGTATTAGTAGCCGTTTCCAGCTATTGTTTCCTCCCAATGGCAAGTTTTGACTCGTTTGATTTGTCCATCATTGTAAACAACAAGTTCCCTATTATCTATGGAATTCAAACTTGAACTCTAATTTGGCAAAATCAGGTGGACAAATTTCCGCCTTCCAGGGAAAACAACTTTGATCTCCTATTTAAAAACTTCTCAATTCTCCCTTTGGGGCTTTAACTCTTACATAAAAACAGACTTAATGGATTGAGTTTCAGTATGGAAACCTATTGAGTGACACCTTTCAAATTCAGAGAAACCCAACCATTGGAGTTTTCTCCAATGGCCATTCTTTCCACATAGGAAGAAGGAGGTAACGGGTTTGAATCCCTACCTTCACAAGGGGGATCGGGGTGTGGATGATTTAGTCTGAGGTGTGGGTTTTGATTCCCACGCCTTGCAAGGATGCATAGCAAAAGTGTAAGAGTGAGAATAGAATAGGTGTAGAGTATGACCAACAAAAAATAAAATAAAATCAGAGAGACCTTGGAATTAAAGATGGGTAATCTTTGAGCCAAATCTTGTCGTCCTACATTGGTATTAACTTGGTTCTCCTTTCTTTCTATACCCTCCTTTAAAGATGTAGTATTTTATTAATACGTCCATAATGGGGTGCGATTATAACGCATCGTTTCGTTTTGATAATTTATGATAGAAAGACACCCTTTGAAAGGGTACGAGGGAGTCGTATTGTGGCTCCTAGAATTTCATAAAAATCCCTAAATATGCCATGAGCCATGGATAGGCGATGGAAGTACCATTATTGTATTTTGTAGCCTCCTAATCCATGAGTTGCGATGAGAGGTATGTCCAAGTCTTTAATGGATGAATTTTGGGAAAGGAAGTTTTATCTTTGGCCATGTGTATGATAAATTGGAACTTATGGATTTATAATTTCAAGTGTATAGTTATCTTAATTTGCAATTTAGTACTTTAATTTAATAGGGATTTAAGTAGTTTTTAAAAGGGTTAATCTTAGGTTAATTAAGCTTGGGTCTTAGGCCCAAGAGGGATGGGCCTAAGATGGGCCAAGCTGGCCGGCCCATAAGCCCATGAGGGGCTGTTGACCGTGTGAAGGGGAGGGGAAGAGACCGGTTGCATGCCCTTCCCCACTTGTCCTTTGAAGTGTGCCAAGTGCCCTCCATGCATACCCAATGATTGCTCATCATTGAGGGGAAGAAAATTTGGGGAAATGATGGCCGGTTTAAGCGAAAATGAGAGGGAGAGAGAGGGGTTCGTCCGAAGAGAGAAAGAGAGGAGAGAAAGAGAAGAAAGAAAGGAAGAAAGGGAGAAGAGAAGAGGAAAGGAGGAGAGCTGTCCGTCGACCATCTGCCGTGCGTCCGTCGTTCGTCGCCGTGTGCTCGTTGCTAGCTCGGTTTAGAGGCAAGTTGGGATCCTTAATATACTCTTGCATGTTGTGTCTAGAATGTATGAATGAGTGATGACAGATTTCGGATTGTTTAGGGTGTGAAAAACGGATGTCTTAAGAGTGGTATCCAAAACTAGTAAACTGTTCTTGAGAAAACAGTTCGACCTTGTATGTTCTATTTGCTTGCATGTGTTGTTTGAGTTGGATTTTGGCCGTGACTTCTAAATAAAAGTTGTTAAGGACTTCTTGAAATATAACATACTCAAATTTGAGACAAAAAAAAAAAACAAGAATTGGTAGGTGAAATCTTAATTTTTCGGAGAGACTAGGTCTGGAATTCGTTGTGCCAACCTTCAGTGGTTTCATGGTCTGTAAAGTAACCTTCTTGTGAAAATATCACCTTGATCTCTTAACGAAATTTGTAAAATACATCTTGAGGTTTAACATATCAAAAATTTAGAGAAAACCAATAATAATTGGTAGGTGAAATCGTGGTTTTTCAGAGGGTGTTGAATCTGGAAATTTCGGTACTAAGAACATAATTTTTAACCGCCTATATTTAATTATCTAGGACGAATCTGACTTTGATTCCTTCATGAAAAATCTACTTTAGGGTTTTTACTACCACATAGTCGAATTTCATAATTTTTGAAGGTCATTAGAGTATTTAATCGGAAATATTTCTAGAACCGTGTAATTTGACGCGTTCGGACTTAGTCAGTCTCAGTGCGTGGGCCATATCATTTTGTATGAAGCTCTTTCGAAAAATTGTCCTGCATGAAGTATCTGTCTTTATGTCTTCTCTGTAACATATTCAAATTTCATAATTTTTTAAGTTCATTTTCCTATTTAACTGAAAATTTTTCGAACAATGTGCAAGTTAAGTGGTTATGATAATGGAGCTGTGATGCTCAGTCTATACCGCATGATATGAGGGTCTTTTGGTGCAGTGTTCTTCATGAAATATCTGTCTTCATGTCTTGAATATCACATGTTCAAATTTCATGATTTTTAAAGGTTATTTGAGTATTTTATGGAAATATTTTCTAAAACTATGCAAGCTGGATTGTGCGAATTTCAAAGGCTGTAATGTATTGACTATTCTGTTTTGCATTAGCCCCATAAATTGTATTTTTGTAAGTGATTGAACCTTGCTGCACATGTGATGACATTTGACATTAGATATATAATGAAAAGCTGAAATTGACTTGATTGTCATCACATCATGTGCCATGTTGATTTTGAGACATAAACTGTGAATATGAGTTATGATGAATGAGAACACCATCGGAGGGGTGAGCCGACGATGCCCCAGGAGTGTCGGGATGCCTGGGATGTGGGGGTGTCGGATGTCCTTAGGAGTTTCGAGATGCCCGGGATGCGGGGGTACCGGAAGCCTCGGAGGTGTGTGTCGAGGGGATACCTCGTGATGCTAGTTGGGATGTGAGATGCCCGGGATGTGGGGGTGCCGGATGCCCGGCGGTGTGTGCTAAAGGTTCCTCGCGATGCCAGGTGGGGTGCGAGTAATAAAATGGGGGACGCAATCATTGGTCCCGGGAAAGAAAAATGTGGTGATTTAATTGAAGAATAATGAGTTGAAATTGAATCATGCATGGTATGGGGACATATATGCATGGTTGTATGATATGATATGCATGAATGATTGATGATGAGTGCATGAAGTATATGCACATGAGGCATGGATATGCATGAGTGCTTGATGATGAATGCATGGTTGTATATGCACCTATGGCATGATGGTATGCATGAATGCATGATGGTGTATGCACATATGGTATGATGACATATGCATGTCTGCAAGGTAAGTTATGCTTGGATGCATGAATGATATGTGCTTTGTTCGAAAGGTCTTGATTGTTCTGTGTGACGTATTGAGTAGTTTAATGGATCTTTTACCTGCTGAGTTGTGGCATCCCAAATTTAATGACAAGCCATAAGGTGCGTTGAAGTTCCTAATTAGGTGATAGAATTTCTTTTGGCTTATGCCTTAGCCAATTTGTCTTTTAATTTGATGATTTGTGTATCTAAATTTATAGATTAATAATTGGCCATGAGATTTATAAATTTAAATCTTAATAAACAAAGTGTCCCAAGACTTTGGCCAAGATGAAATTTGAATTTGGAAATATTTATAGAAAGGAATTCAAAAAAAAAAAAAAGAGAAAAAAAAGAGGGTTAAAATTGGAATGGGCCTTAGACCCATTTGGCCTAAGCCTAGTGGGCCGAATGGCCGGCCCAAATGGAAGCCCACAAGAGGGAATTCGACCAGCCCAAGAGGAGTGGCCGGATGGCCCAACTCCAAAGCCCAACAAGCCCAAATCCAATTCAAAAATAAAAATGACAAGTGGCAAGGGGCAAGAGCATGCATTGGTGGGTTTGTAGGCAATCTCATGATTGCAAATGATGGGATTAAGGGGATATAAAAGGGATGAGGAGAGAGAGATGGCCGGTTCTTTGCTCATTCGGCCGAGAGAGGTGTGCGAGAGAGATAGTTCGAGAGAAAGGGAGCGACTGAGAGGAGGAGGAAGGAAGGAGTCGCCGTCGCCGCCGTGTCCGTCCGCCGTACGCCATCGATTGTCCACCCTAGAGGCAAGTGGAGTCCGTAACTTCTCTTGCATGTTTGTTTTGGTGGTTGCATGTTCGATTTTAGGTGTGATTTGTGCGAAAAACCGAGGTAAGGAATGGTTGTTTTTAAGCCGTGTGACTGTTCTCGTTCGGGTTGTGGAAGTCAGTAGCTTGTTCGAGTTTGCATGTGTGTTTGGAGTCCGATTTTGGCTTCGGTGTCTTCATGAAAGTTGAAGCACGTCTTGTACTATGACATACTAAAAATTCGTAGAAAACGATGGAGATTTGAGGGGTCAAAAGTTCTATTGTACGGAGACTTTAGATCTGCGAAATTTTCACTGACCTCTTGTTGATTTCTTGATTGCATGTTGATTTCTGTTGGAGATCTCACTTTGTTGTCTTCTTGAAAGTTGTAGGTAACATATTAAACTACAACATACTCAAATTTGAAGAGAAATGAACGAGTGTAGCCTAGTAAATCGGCTAGATCTTGGAGATGATTGATTCTGGTGAGGTGTACCGAGACACCCGAGACTTCAAGAACTTAAATGGTGACCCTACTTTGGTTATTTGACCTAGATCTCTTCATAAAACTTGTAAAGGACACATTTATACATAACATATCCAAATTTCAGAAGAAAATAAAGAGAATAGATGGGTGAAATCTTAGTAATTCGGAGATGTGCATTCTGGACGATGCGGTAAGGGTTCCAGAAGTTTCGTGAGGCTGTATAAAATAATCTATAAGGAATTTGACTTGGAGTTCTACATGAAAAGGGTACGAGAGTGTCTTGGTTTTGGAGACCGAATGGATATTTTAATTGAATTTATTCAGAAACTGTGCATTGGGTTTAAATCCGAGAATTTTAGGATGTTTTTGGAAGAAATTGTGAGATTAATTAAAAATTTCAATTTGGCCATGAATTTTCCAAGTGATTATCATCTTATGGGTTGATTTAGTAATTGCTTGAATTTCGATAATTTTGGAAATTATTGATATTATATTAAAAAATAATAATAATAATAAAATAAAATAATAATAAAATAAAATAAAATAGATTTTTATTTGGCCATGGATTCAACTTCATTTGTGTGGCACTTGTGTGATGAGGTCTTTGTACATGTATTAAGTTGAAATGCATATGTGATAAAGCTTTGGCATGTGTATGACATGTGAATTGAAATGCAAGTGTGATTTGTTTGATGCCATGCCAATTGCCATGTTAAATTGAGATAAAAGGATAAATGTGGATGAGGAAGTGGATTGTGGTGGAGGATGATGGCCGGAATGTACGGAGTTACATTGCCAGAATTCCCTGGGAGTTTCAAGATGCCCGGAATGTGGGGGGGCCGGAAGCCCTGTCGAAGGTTTCTGCCCGAAGGGAATGCCTCGCAATGCCAGGATGTGGGTGCGGGATGCCTGGCTAGAAGGGTAAAGGCCGGAAGCCCTGTGACATCCTGAATTTCTCAGCCTGTTTTCTACTGAATTAATCGGGCATTTCGTTGATGCGTTTATAGGGCTATTCTCGGAGCCGATCACTCTTGAGATAACTAGGCTGTCTGGGTAAGTAATTAAGAAAATTTAAGGCAATAAACTTGAGAGTTTGATCAAGAGTCGGCTTCTCGACCGTGCTCATCTCTAGAGGCCATTGCGGCACAGTTAAAAAAATTCGAGTTAAGATCAGAGATAGGTCTGTTCGATTGAGATGTATGACTAATCGTGGGTGACTCCACTAAATTGGAAAATTCTCATCGACTGACACTAATTTGATTTTTACTATCGTTTTGGTACCCTGTGTCCGTAATTGAATCCTCGAGATTTTCACGATAATCGAGAGTCGTTATTGAGTCGAATGGGTTCATAGTGGTTCGAAGAAAATCGACCACGGGTTAAATGCCTTAAAAGTTCTGAAAACCACCCGGTAGTCTAGGTTACGCTAAAAACGCGTCAAGTGGAAATTAACCGTCGATTCGAGTCCGATTTCAGAAATTGAAGGTTCTGTCATGTCACAATAAATTCTAGGATCCACGACTCAGTCTCAGAAGATTTTCTAACAACAGAGACTTTTTGGGAAAAAGTCAGGTTATGGCCGTTCTCGTTCAGTTGAAGTCGCGGATTAATTTTGATGGTGAAATCGAGGAGTGTGGGGGATTCTTGGATAAAGAAATGATCAATTTGGTAATGGAAATATCAATTGATTTTGGGAGAATTATTTGAGAGAAATTCAAGAGGGATTTTGTATGCAATGACAAGTGGGACCAAGAAATCTAAGTTGATATTCTCTTGAATTTTCTATGAGCCAATTTAAAAGAAATCGGGATTAGGATTTTCTATTTGAGGAAATCCTTTTGTTTTTGTGATATTCCCATTTCTTTTCCCTTTGTAGCCAAACACACTTTTTCCCTTTCTCCCTCTCTTTCTTCCTTTCTTTCTCTCTCTCTCTCTCTCTCTCTCTTTCTTTTCCCTCGTGCGGATTGCCCCTCCCCCAGCCGAATACTAGCTGGCTTCCACTTTGTTTCTTTTTCTTTCTCTTTTCTTTAATTTTTCAATACTTATCCTCTCTTCTTCTCTCTCATCCCTCTTTCTCTCTCCCTCGACTCTTCTTCCTCCTCACGATTTGAACAGAAATCAGAAGACAGAAACAGAGGCAGCACGCCTGGAGTCGAAGGAGCTCGTCGTCGCCGCCCACGCTCCGCCACCGCGCGCCGTCCGCGCCGTCCGCCCCTCGTCTTCGCCTCTCTTGTCCCCCTTTCATCCCCAGTCGAAGCTTTCCTCTTCCTCCTCTCTGTTTCGCGTGAAACCCCGACCGAAGCAGCGAACAACACCACCGAAGGGGCCGGCCGCTCGGACGCCGTCGCACCGGAGTTGCCGCGCCGCCGCCCGCGCGACGCCGTGTGCTCCGCCTGGCCGTGTGCGCCGTTTTCCTCTGCAACCCGACCCCTGCAACTTCTGTTCGGCCTCTGTTCAGCCACCGCCGGATCGCCGCCCAGCTCCGATCGGCCGCCGTGTAGCCTTCCCGGAGCTTCGCCCATCTTTCCCAACCTCTTGCCGCCCCATCCCTCTCTATTTCTCTCTGTTTTGCAGCAAACCAGCAACCCCGTCGTGTGGGTTTCCAGCTGGTTCGTGGCTGATTTCGGGCCGTTTCCGGGCCCTGAACCCGAGACCCGCTTTGGAGTTTGTTGTTCCTCGCGTCGCCCTCGTCGGATTGATCCGGTTCGCGCGCGATTTGGTGAGTAATCTCACTAATCCTTGCTTAGTGAACTAATTACGCTTAAGGGTTGGTTAGTCTTGATTAATTAGGTTTAGGTTGTTAGATTAGTATTGATTAGCATTTATTAGTCAATTGTGATGTGAATTTGATAAATTGATTGTGCAATTAGCAAGTAGACGGGGTCTACTATTTATTGAAGGCATCTCGGGAATTTTCGGA
This sequence comes from Eucalyptus sideroxylon, assembly GCA_014182405.2. Lineage (NCBI taxonomy): Eukaryota > Viridiplantae > Streptophyta > Magnoliopsida > Myrtales > Myrtaceae > Eucalyptus > Eucalyptus sideroxylon. The sequence goes on along the minus strand of CM024558.2, from coordinate 23,994,905 downwards.
CCCCTAATTGGGTTTCAATTTGATGATTCGGGCCTAAGTGGGATTTTTGGCATTTAAATATTAATTTTCGGAATTAAATTAAATAATTATTTATTTTCCGAAAAACCATGGGAGATGGTCTGGAACCGGAATATTATGCTGATGATCGTGGCGAAGTCCGTTTATTTAATCGGATTTTATTTTAAGCTAAATTGAATTTTTAATATTAATTAATTTTCGAAATTAATTAAATAATTATTTATTTCTTGAAAATTCAACTGGGATGGCCCGTGACCGGAAAATTTTGCTGATGACCGTGGTGAAGTTCGTTTATTCAATTGGGCCTTGTTTTGAGCTAAACGGAATTATTAATATTTAATAATTAATTTTCGAAATTAATTAATTAATTAAATAATTTTCAGAAATTGAGATTTTGATGGCCGACGACCGAAATCTCGTGCTGATTGTCGTGGCGCGGTTCGTTTATTTATTTGAGCTTTGAATTGTGCCAAATTGATTTAATTGTGGATATTTAGGATATGTTCCTAAATTGATTATTTGGGCAAATTGAGTACGGATTATGGTTGTGGTTAATTACTTTAGAAATGGGTTGAATCATCATGAAAGGCACGTGGCTCTGTGAATAGTAAATCACCTCGGAGAATGCACATGGCTCGGTGACGAAGGATGTCGCCTTGGAGAATGCATGTGGCTCGGTGATTGAGGGTGGCATCTAAAAGGACACGTGGGCTCGGTAATTTGATGCATTACCTCGGAGAAGGCACGTGGTTCCAGTGAGTACATTTGGCATCTAAAAGGACACGTGGGCTCGGTAATTTGATGCATTACCTCGGAGAAGGCACGTGGTCCCAATGAGTATATTTGGCATTTTAAAGGGCACGTGGGCTCGGTAAATTAATGCATTACCTCGGAGAATGCACGTGGCTCGATGATCGGTTCCATCACCTCGGAGAATGCACGTGGCTCGGTGATAAGGGATATCGCCTCGGAGAATGCACGTGGCTCGGTGATTGGTTCTATCAGTTATGACTGAATAGCAATAGCTTGAATGACTTAGAAATGGTCAGGCTGTCATGTAATCGACGAGATCGATTAATCATTGTTTTGATATGATGCAGTGAACTGATTGACTGAATGGAAATGACCGTGAGTGGTCTTGTTGACATCTAATCGACTAGGTCGATTTGATCGATGCTTCGATCTGTGATGTGATTGCTTGGGTGTCCATTTGATCTGTGCTAACATGCAGGTGGGATCTGAGGCCAAGGTAAGTCCTCTGACTCGTGCTGTGTTTAGGCAACCATGTGGTGTATTGGTTCCCTAATTGAGTCTTAGTGGGGTAGAACTCGCTGAGACGTAGTCTCATCCCGGTTGTGGGATATCATTTCAGGCCCTTAGAATGGCAGGACCTCCACCTCCTCGTCCTCGTATGCACTATGGTGTCCCTGAGGCTATTTCGGAGTTTGAGACCCATTTCCATGTCCACCCTCATCCGGAAGGATTAGTGTACGTGTTAGTTCAGTCGACTATTTGGGTTAATGTGGGAGTGGAAGATCGAGGGCCCCACAAGTATCGGTCTTGGTACCGTGATTACTATGATGGACGCAGAGAAGGTCCGATTCCGGAAGAGGAGGTGCCTTTTGACGTGATGGAAAAGGCATTTGGAGAGGGAACAGCCGATCGAGTGGATGGATCGGTAGTGGATGTGAGGGATCCACAGCAGGAGGCCGAGAATAGTGGTCCTGTATATTCGACTGAGGAGGACATTGGGCATGAAGGTAACGGTGAGATGCCACAGCAAGAGGTGGGAGGACTGGAAGAGGAAGAAGACCGGGAGCAGCGAGGAGATGCCTGAAGGTGAGCCGGCGTCGAAGCGAGGACGAAGGTGAAGAAGAGGATGATGATTTGGAGGAGAATGATGTGAGTGAAGAGGAGTCAGATGAGGATCAGGATGACCCTGAGTATGACCCAGATGAGGATTGAGATCCCATCTCTTTGTGAAGCTTTTGTATATGTGTAGATAGAGTGAGACTTCAAAGTTTTGTGATGTGAATAGTTTGTGAAGTGCTTTGCCTAATGCCATGTATAAGAGTTTGGTTGTAGATTTCAATATGAAAAATATAGCCTGCTTTTCTATCCCATTGTTTGATTGTCTGGGGATTTATAATTGCTTCCGCATGTGCTTAAAAGAATGAAAGGGTCGGCGATACATTGTCCTGGGATATCGCATTCTAAAATTGACCAAGTAGAAGGATGTGTGCGTGCCCGAGGATCGGGGCGTGACAAGCCCTGTCGAAGGTTTCTGCCCGAAGGGAATGCCTCGTGATGCTAGTTGAGATGCGAGATGCCCGGAATGTGGGGGGCCGGAAGCCCGGTGGCCATGGGATGGCTGGAATGCTGGGAACCCTGTCGGAGGTTTCTGCCCGAAGGGTTGATGATGAGATTGATGATTTGAGAAATGGGTGATGTGGTGATCAAAAATTAAAAGATAAAGATGATAATTAACTCATGACATGATGATGCATGATGATGATGACATGTGATGTGATATGATGATCACCTATGATAATATATGCATGATTATGCATGAGGACGATGGCATGTGATGTGATATGATGATCACCTATGATAATATATGCATGATGATGCATGATGATGATGACATGTGATGTGATATGATGATCACCTATGATAATATATGCATGATGATGCATGAGGACGATGGCATGTGATGTGATATAATGATCACCTATGATAATATATGCATGATGATGCATGATGATGATGTGTGATGTGACATGATGATCATCCATGGTATGATATGCATGATGGAATGCATGATGATGATAATGATATATGATATGCCATGATGATGATGATATATATGATGTGATGATGCATGATACGCATGATTACAAGATAAGTGATGCTTGCAACGTGTGATGATATGCATGATGCATTGGGATGTTATTGGATTTCCCTATCTGCTGAGTGGTTGTACTCACCCCTTTTGGGGATAACATTTCAGATTAGCAAGTATGCCGCTACCTGCCGTCAAGTGTTGAGATAGACTGTCCCTCTGTTCCCGGACTGACTTTTATCCGAGTACGTTGTCTAGTGATGTATGACGTGAGCCTGGCTAGGGGTCTTGTCATTCAAGAGTTCATTTCTGTGCACGTTCGTCGAGATGGAGCTATGCGAGGGATGTTGCCGCCGCCACCGCCTGATGCACCGGGTTGGGTGTGAGACCCACGCGCGATGAGTAGGAGCTGAATCTTTTTGATGTAGATAATCGACACTTTCGATGGGGGGTTGTGCGCTTGATGTAGAGGGTTGATAGTTTCTTTTTGAGATTTTAGGCAGGACATGGCAGAGTCCTCGCTTTTCTTGTTTTGTATCGACCCGAGAAAGGAGGAGTCCCATCCTCAAAGAATATGTAAATAAAGTGTCGATGTTCGTTTATAAAATCCTGATGTTTAGCTGGTGTGTATTGGTATCATGGTTAGTAAGGGGAGAGATGGAGATGTTTAATTTGCTTCCGCTATGAGTCGCGCTGGGACCGCTTTTTTTTTTTTTTTAAAAAATGCCTGTGATTAACGACACTTGTTTTAAGTACAAGATAGAAAAGGAAATCAAGTGTAACACCGGCGCTGGTGACGACCTGCGAAGGGTTCGGGGTGTCACATGAGTGGTTGTACTCACCCCCTTTTGGGGACTAACATTTCATATTAGAAAGATGCCTTTCCCTCCGGTCACGCGGGGTACCTTTTACAGCCTTCCATCTGATGTGGAGGTCGATTGTGTGGAGCTTGATAGTGTCACCATCCCTGGTCTGACTTTTATACGGGTTTGCGTGCTAGTGATGTATGATGTGGGCCTGGCTAGGGGCCTAGTCATCCAGGAGTTCTTGTCGGTCCACGTCCGCCTTGACGGAGTGATGCAAGGGATGTTGCCGCCGCCATCGCCTGACGCACTGGGGTGGGTGTGATGGTCCCCGTGAGGAGTGGGGAGCTGACACTTTTTAAGGATAGCCGACACTTGTAGATGGAGGATGACATGTGATCGATATAGGGGGTTGAGATCTCTTTTGAGCTGTAACCAAGTTTAGTTAAAAGTCTTGGCTTTTCTTTTTGGTTGTACCGACCCGAGAAATCCATCATGAAAATATGTAAATAAAAGTGGCTCGGCTTCATCTTTTCATATGATGTGTAGTTGGTGTGCATTGCATTATGGTTATTGGAGAGAGGAATGGTGAGACTTGTTTATGCTTCCGCTAATAAGTTGCGCGGAGACCGTTATAAAAAAATTAAAAAAATAAAAAAATAAAAAAGCCTGAACTACGGTGCTTCTGCTAAGAAATGTAACTGGTATCCATTAGGTGGAGCGATAGGTACCTGTGGCGACCTTAGGTGTTTCGGGGTGCCACACGTATAAAAATCTTCTGAAGATAACCGTTGGGACGGTTGGCAGACCGTATGCTCAGAAAGAAAGTGTTCTCATTTTCTTGTCCCATTTCCATCAAAGAAAAAGAAGACGCTCAATTTCTCATTTACGAGAACAATTGGCATTTATGCTGTGAAAATCGAATTTTTTTCTTGTGACTACATTCAGACCAATGGGGTAAATTGTTCATTGCACATAAAAAAGAGGTAAGTTGTCTCCCGCTGACTTTCTTCCATCATTGGTATCAGAGCCTGGTTGTGATTTCTGTCTTGTTTTTCATCGAATTTTCTCATTTATCACTTGATATCGAGATCAAGAGAATGAAATCTATACTATTTTGATGTATATTGCCCAGAATTGCAATTTGAATCGTAAAAAACAGACCGAAGCGAAGAACGGGTTTGGGGCCGCATACACCCATACAGTTTTGGCGATTTTTCGGAATATTTTTTCATCCAAAATAAATTTTCAAATATGTAGGGTGAAAATACTCGTTGAGACAAGTCCAACAATGGGTCGAGCGCCACCAGAAGACGCCAGACGTGCCCACATGCGTGGGCGTTGGGCATGCCCAACATGTGAGAGTCACGCACGTGTTGACGAACCAACGTGTGCTGACATCATCCATGACGTCATCAATGAGTTCATCGTCAGTGGTAGTTGGCTAGCCAATATCCGGCTGGCGACCTGACCCGATCTGATTGAGATCCGACCCAAACTGAGTCTTGACTCGACCCAACTCGACCCGACCCCACCATTGACTGATTAATCAGTCCAGTGGTCGAGCTGGTCGGACCAGTTGCTAGTTGGACCAGTTGGACCGACCATGAGCCTTTTGGCTCGCTGGTGCACGTGCCATTCGGCGCGTGTGGGCGTATGGGAGCTCCAATTGGAGCGTGTTCTGTAGCGTTTGGTTCGTATGGATGTTCTTTACACCGTGATATATATATTTTTTTTTAAATGTTTGAGTTTTATAAATGTGTAAAATATTGTACGGAACCCTAGGTACGTGTATTTTTAGGATTTAATTGTACTGTTTATTATTTTCTAGCTTGTATTTTATTATGTTTTAGGAAATACAATAGCTAGCGTATATGAAAATGGTATCATATTTGTTGTGTAGAGGTTGATTTGATGGTAGCATGTATATATGGTTTAATATGCTTGCAATTTTTTAGTTCCAAGAAAATTCGAACAATGGTAGAAAATCCTTGATTTTTTCATTACATGTTGAATTATGATTTTGATTATAGTTACTGCACGATTATTTTTTGTACATCATGCTATCTCTTTTGTGTTAATGAAAAATGTAGAAATTACATGAGGTCATGTAATTATTTTTCTAATGAAAGTTCGTAGGTTGCTTGAATTCGAAGGAATTCTCATCTAAAATTTAAAATTTGCGCAAATTAAACTAATTAATGATAATAGAACAATCATACATAGGAGCTGATTGGGAACATAGCGAACTTTCGTTTCTGTGTCTTTTGTTGAATTATCATTAATTTAGTTTGTTTTTGCTATAAATTAAATATATGTGTTATTCTGAAAAATGTGCTAGTATTGATTCTACGTTTATTATGTTAATGTGTTATAGTAATTGATTATGGCTTCGGCATTCAAGACCATTGTGGCTAACCTCAATAAGAGTGAGAAGCTTAACGGCGACAATGATGATATTTGGCACCGAAAGGTTCAATACATCGTTGAGGAGTAAGAGGTTTTGAAAACCTTCAACCACACCATGGATGAACCTGAGTATGGAATTTCAGCTCAACACAAAAGAGATCTAGAAGCTTATCAAGCTTGGAAGAAGAATAGTATTGTTCACATCATGTTGCCGAGTTGTATGCAAGATGATCTTATGCGTAAGTTTGAAAAATATAATAAAACTCAAGTAATGTGGGTTGCCTTGAAAGATAAGTTTGGAGATACATCTACCACTAAATTAAGGAGACTCACCATTAAGTTTGACAAATACCGAAAAAGCCCAAATATAACAATGAGGCAGCATCTTTGTAGAGATGTCAAATATGATTCGTGAACTGAAGTCAGCAAGTCACTCAATTACTAATGAATAATAAATTTAGGCTGTTATAAGGTCTCTTCCTAACAATTGAGAGCATATGAAGATCAACATGATGCATAATGAGAATATTATCACTTTTGATAATATAGCGCATCATTTGGAATTAGAGAATGAGTGTCTAGAGGCCGTGAAATCCACTACCCATGCTTATGTTGCTGAATTAAGTTCGTGCAAAACTTCGGGCTTCAAGCGCAAATGGAATCGTCAATTCAACAACAAAGGGAAGAAGATTGATTAGACACCTAAAATGGCTAAGACCTTCCGACGCAAGAAGCGTGGTGGGAAGAAGGACAAGGCCAAGATGAAGTGCTACAACTATGGCAAGATGGGTCACTTTGCTCGTGAATGCATTGAGCCAAAAGAGGTACCTTATTACTCCATTACTTTAAGTGATTCTTTTATTTCTAGTACTGTAATGCTTGTTGAATCTCATCAAATGTGGATTGTAGACTCAGGAGCAACAGACCACGTAGCTTGAGACCGAGAAGCATTTGTGGAGTATCGTCGGATACAACTTGGAAGAAGATGGATATATGTTAGGAATAACTCAAGAACTAAAGTGAAATGTATCAGCACATGTAAATTAATTTTATATGGTGGTCGAAGCCTATTCATACATGATATTTTTTATCCTCTAGATATTTGACGAAACTTGGTTTTCGTAGTTATTCGTTTTATCCTAGGTTATGTATTAAATTTTCATGGTGATTGTATTGACATTTTGTTCGGAATAGTTTATTATGGATTAGGTCGTGTATTGAATGGTTTTATGGTGTTAAAAATTGACTATGATTAATATAATGTTAATGTTGATGGTTGTTTTTATTTAATTGCATCTTCTAGTAATGTTGAGATTGATGTAAGTACTTGGGATGCTAGATTAGATCACATTGGGTTACAAAGAATGTAAAAATTAGCTAGAGAATGCCTTTTAGGGTCACTCACTAATGTTAATCTACCCGTATGTGAACATTGTCTAGTAGGAAAAGCAACTAAAAAACCATTTGATAAAGGAACTAGAGCCAAATTTCCATTGCAACTCATACATTCTAACATTTGTGGTCCTTTGAACGTGAGGGCGAGACATGGAGCCTCATATTTCATCACTTTCATAGATGACTTTATGCGTTTCGGTTATGTTTTTCTGATTTCCCATAAGTCAAAAGCATTAGATTACTTTAGACAATATATAATGATGGTAGATAATCAATTCAATAAAACAATAAAGGCATTGAGAACCGATCACGAACGTAAGTATCTATTTGAGCAATTCAAGGCTCTTTGTGATTAAAAGGGAATTGTACGACAATTGACTATTTCTGGTACTCACAACAAAATGGAGTAGTTGAGAGAATGAATAGAACTATATTGGAAATAATTAGGTCTATGATAGTGTAAGCAAATTTACATATCTCATATTGGGGATATGCGTTATTGACTGCTACCTATGTACTTAACCAAGTGCCTTCAAAATCAGTCACTTCCACCCCTTATGAATTGTGGACTGGTAGGAAACCATATTTAAGTAATCTACGTCCAAGGGGATGTGCAACTTATATTCATGATTCTTCACATAAATATGGCAAATTAGGTTATAGAGGGAAGAAATGTATATTTATAAGATATTCTAAACACTTCAAAGGGTACGTGTTCATAGGTGAACAAGCTAATGGAAGTATGACCGAAATGGAGTCACGAGACATCATGTTCTTGGAGAACGATTTTCCTAGTAGATGTGAGATTGATAAGGACTTTCAATTATATGAAATGGAAGATCTTAATAACATACTCATTAATGTTGTAGAGGGAAATGAAGATTTACCTCAACACACAAGACCTAGTGGGAGTGTTGCATCGCTTGACGAACTGAATTCAAGAGAAATTCAGTTATGTAAAAGTTGAAAATGCTAGTATGAACACCTAGAGAGGGGTGAATAGGTGTGAAGAAATTTTTTTGCAAAGAACAGTAGAAAGATTTTTCTTTTGAAATTGAGTCCGAAGAGTAACAGACTTTTGAAACTGAGTCTGAAGAGCAGCAGACTTTGAGCGAGATCAGACTTTAGTAGTTAAATAGAACTACAAACAAAATAAAGGAGTTCAAGGAAGAGAGTAAGAACACAAGGTTTATAGTGGTTTTGGCTTAGATCAAGCCTACGTCCACTCTCCCACGCTAACAGCCTTCTAGCTGGATTCCACTACGCAATCAATAAGAGATTACAACTTTGAATGCAAACACTTAGTAGTGATCACACTATCTCACTAAGTCACTATTTTGGTATTTCTCTCACGATCACAAACGTTTAAGCTCACAAGAGACAAGTGTATGATCGAAGGTCGCTTAGACTTTGGAATTATAAATTTTACGCTCTGTCTCTTACTTGCTCATCAGTCATTCATCTCCTTAAATACTCCACTTCCAAACTAGTCGTTGGATAGTATCTTAGAGAATTGTATTCCAATATACCCATTGGACAAATCTGTATCTAGAAAATTTGATAGCCGTTGAGTGACAAAAGTAGAATCTCAAATTGATTCTGATTGCCCATACAAACAGAATCTTGGTTTCCATGAGTAGAGCTTCTCGGTATAGAAATTTCTTGTCTTCAAGATCCGATTGTCAATCAATTAGATTGAGTCAATCAAATCAATCTTGATGTAGAATCCAGACTAGATCACTACCCGTTATATGATTTGGGCTTGTGTTACGTTCTGTCAAGTTGTTTCATTTTGAGTCTACTTCGTTCTAAATCTACTACGTTCTATCTAAAGTAAAGTCCGAGTGTCTTCAGACTGGAATAGACTTTTACAATCTTGACGTAAGTCTGAACATAATCTGCTTCTGAATAGATTTAGCTTTAAGGTCAGGACATAGTTTGAATAAGTTCAGCTTCAACATGGAGTCTGTCTTCTAGTTCTTCTTCACATTCAGTCTGGAATTTGTCAAAGAGAGCGGACTTTTGATGTAGAACACACTTTGACACTTTGATGTAGAACACACTTTTGGTAATCTTCAGACTTTGACACAGAAGTCTGGAAATCTTCATAATAGACTTTGGACAATATCATTTACATATTCTATCATCTGCATAGTCTGTTACTCAACCATTAAACCGGTTAGTAGCTTTTGATTTATTTTGTCATCTTCAAAACATCATAAGGGATTTCCCTAACAATCTTCCCATTTTTTATGATGACAAAACAATATCTGAATATGCAGATGTGTAATCATGCTTTTAAAGATAATAATAAATCAATAAATATAAAAAACAATGTTATTCAATATAGCAAATAGATTGAGCATATAATTATATATGTAAAGATAATTGTAGCTCAATAAATATCAACACATGAATATTTATATTCTCTCTTCCCTTGTTGTGATTATCAAAAAGCGATAACAATGAAAATAGTATCATGTAGATAATATAAAATATCTTGCACGAAATACAATTTTCAAGAAATCAGCTTTTATAAAATAAGTCTAATATTGAAGACATGCAATATAACTCACTTCGATCATATATATCAGCAAATATCTAATAAAAATCACAGATGCATTATAAAATTTGCTTACCCTTTTTGCCATAATAAAATGATAATATCAATAAAAGATTTGTTAATGACATAAAGAAATAAAAGATGCACTAATAAGATTTTGTAGAACTTAAATTCTGACATATTTACCATTTCCTTCCTTCCATAACAAGATCACGATCGATTCAAAAGATTTTTCCATAATTGATCAATGCTCTCTCTCAATTTGTTGCCTTTTTGAGGTGATCATGATGCTTTTCCTTTTCTTTTGGATTCGATTTCTCCCCTATCATCATGACAACATTTGCGAATAGCACTAATTGTGGCTTGTGCACATTGAGCATAATATCTTCGTAGCAACAATATCCACAACGATCATTTGCATTTTGAAATTCAAGGCAAAAATTTATTTTCTTCAATCAAGCTCTTTTCGAATTCAACCTACATAAACTTAACGATCTTTTTGCGCAAATAAGCTGTAATAATATCCACATAATATATAATACTCTTTCTTCAAATAAATAAATTGAATAGCATATATAAAATTATCAATTATTAAAATTCAGAACTACTCAACCTTTTGTATGACACATAAGGGATTTCCTTAATAAGCAAAAATTTTGCATAAGGAATAGAATCTTTGAACCTCCAGAAGATAGTATAGAATCTCCATGATTTTCTGATCCAACTTTCCGAAATTCATATTGAAGATTCTATTGCGACCTACAAATTCTTGTATAACAGATAACAATCTTTGCAAAAATGTTACGTAATATCTTTGATTTACGGATCAAACTTGCTAGATATAAGATATCTTCTAAGAATATAGCAAGAATATCCATGAATATGCAATAATATCTTTCGAGATCAAAGAGATTGCCTTGAGCATAAATCTCAGATATATATATTGTTGATGCATTTCTCAAAAAGAAAGATGATATTTCTATCACGTCCCAAATCAAGTAAAAACTTGCAATGCCTTATATTTATGACAAAAAATATTTGCAATATAAATCATATATTATTCATAGGCAATCATCTATAATCTTCATAAAATCGAGTAAAAATGTGCAAGGCGGGATGATAAAAAATATTCTCTTGCCCATGGTATATGTTTGAAATTTACCATTGAAAAAAAATAAAATCATTACCAATCTTTGCAAAAGATATTTTTCAGATTGTACCAAAATCTGCGTAGATTCACGATCGTTCTTCCCTTATAGAATTTCCAGCAATCAACTCATTCCTTTTTGGTATCCATCAATTTGGATCTGTCCATTTCGTTAGAGTATAATAGAAAATCTCCATAGATAAACAAATATTCTTTCTTAATTCATCATAACAAATTATTCAAAGAAAGAATATTATGCACAATGATATTTTGAAAAATAAATTCTCACTTAGCCATAGTACGATAAAAACAGAGAGAATAAAATCCTTGAGTATCTAAAAATATCTTGCATAATAAATTAATATTACGTAAAACAGCTTTTACTTGGCAAAATATGATAAAATCTGAGAATATAAAATCAAACCAAATAAATTTATTTGTCTCTAAGCAAAATATAAAAAATAATCACACGTATTATATCAAATCTCAACTCATGAATCACAAAAATAAATCACACAATTCTTTCTTCAATAAAACAAATCAAAGAATATGATTATTATAAAGTCTAAATCAACCAAGGATATATCGAATATCAAGCATAAAGAGAATTATGTGCCCAAATAAAACTAAAAACTTTACCTTCCTTACCAAATTCTCTTTCTTCTTTCTTCTTTTTATCCTGCAAAAACAGCTCATCTTTTCTTTGGTACCCATTTTTTCTTAGGTCCATAAGAGTTAGTAGAGTATGTTGTTTTTATCAAATCTTTCTTAACAGGTCTCCAGACTTTAGGACATTTTTTCTCAAAATATTCTAAGCTGTTGCATTTTGAACATTTGAGAGCATTTCGACCAATAGGTTTTACAAAGACTTTTTCAAAATGATTTCTGTAAAAAGTTTTTGTAGGTCTTTGTTTGATTCTCTCCTTAACTTTAGGAAAATCTATTAGTGAATCACTTTCCTTATTGAAACCAAGTCCTGACTTATTATAGTAAGGAACTTGTATGGAAAGGATATGCTCTAATGTTTTTGAACCATTTGAAAATCTTGTCGAAATATTTGAAAATTCTTTCTTCAAAGAATCATTTTCTTTGACAAATAAATTTCGACTTTCTTTTGTTTGTAGAAAATCTTTTTGCAAAATTTCAAAATTTTCTTTTTGAGAAAGATCCTATTGCCTAAGCCATGAATTCTCCTTTTTAGTTCGGAGATCCTTTTAAGAAAAGATTTGAGATTTGAGCAAAACTCATTTATATACTTAAAAACTTTGATAGGAATTGCTGAATGACTTACCTCAATTTTTTCATCGGATTCTGAATCTGTGTTTGAGTCAAACTTTGATTCTAAATCTGTGTCTGAGTCAAACTCAGATTCTGAATATGCCATCAAGCATATATTTCCTTGCTCATCATCTTCTTTTATTGTTCCTTTCTGCCCATTCTGCTTGTATTGTCTTCTTCCACTGAATTTGCTTCCTTTTCTAGTTAGCCTTTTGAATTTCTTGATTATAAAAGCAAGTTCTTCATCGTCCATGTAACTTTCTGAGTCTGTATCATCAGAATCAGCGTTGGATGTGAAAGTGATGGACTTCTTATCTTCGGGATCTTCATCAACGATTTGTTCAACTTCGTAGGATTAAAGAGTGCCGATCAGTTCATCAACAGAGAGTGGCATAATCCTCTTAGTCTCCTGGATTGAGGTCTTGACATGGTTTCAATCTTTTGAGAGACCTCGCAAGAGTTTGTTGACCTTCATTGAGGAAGAAATTGGATGACCTTGATACGCCAAACTGTTTACAATTTCTATAAAACGATTGAATATATCTCCAATCGACTCTCCTGGTTTCATCTTGAAGGATTCATATTGGCCAAGCAGGGAGTTTACTTTTGTCTCTTTTACACGATCGGTCCCAAACTTCTTTTGTTGTTTCATATGAAGAGATTATGTTATATTTAGCAGGAGACAAAGCGCAATATAAAGAATAAATGGCTTTTGCATCGAGCACTTCTCTTTTAGATATTTCCGTCCAAGACATAGGAGCAGGGGCTTTTGGTTCTTTGTCTTTGCCACTCTTATTTGATGTAGACGTAGCAGTGGGATTGTTTCCTTTTTCCACAACATCCCATTGCAAGGGATCTCTGGATCTTACGAATGCCTTCATTTTGTTCTTCTAAATGTTGTATTCCTTTCAATCAAAATATGGTGGTCTGGTGTTGCTTTGCCCTTCCATAAGTTTTGGTGCCCAGATACTAGTCATAAAAGATCTTTAACTCAAAAGTAAAAACACTTTTATAAACCGATCGTTTGGCTATGATACCAATTGAAAGTGCTAGTATGAACATCTAGAGGGGAGGTGAATAGGTGTGAAGAAATTTTTTTGAAAAGAGCAGTAGAAATATTTTTCTTCTAAAACTGAGTCTGAAGAATAACAAACTTTTGAAACTGAGTCTAAAGAGTAGCAGACTTTGAGCGATATTAGACTGTAGCAGTTAAATAGAACTACGAACAAAATAAAGGAGTTCAGGGAAGAGAATAAGAGCACAAGGTTTATAGTGGTTCGGCTTAGATCAAGCCTACGTCCACTCTCCCAAGCTAATAGCCTTCTAGTTGGATTCCACTATGCAATCAACAAGAGATTACAACTTTGAGTGCAAACACTTATTAGTAGATCAAACTATCTCACTAAGTCACTATTTTGGTATTTCTCTCACGATCACAAACGGTTAAGCTCACAAGAGACAAGTGTATGATCGAAGGTCGCTCAAACTTTGGAATTATAAATTCTACGCTTCGTCTCTTACTTGCTCATCGGTCATTCATCTCCTTAAATACTCCTCCACTTCCAAACTAGCCGTTGGACAATATCTTAGAGAATCGTCTTCCAATATACCCATTGGATAGATTTGTATCTAAAAGATTTGGTAGCCGTTGAGTGACAAAAGTAGAATCCCAAATTGATTCTGATCGCTCATGCAAACAGAATCTTGGTTTTCATAAGTAGAGCTTCTCCATATAGAAAGTTCTTATCTTCAAGATCTAATTGTCAATCAATTAGATTGAGTCAATTAAATCAATTTTGATGTAGAATCCAAACCAGATCATTAGACGTTATATGATTGGGGCTTGTGTTACATTATGTCAAGTTGTTTCGTTCTGAGTCTGCTTCGTTCTAAATCTGCTACGTTCTATCTAAAGTAAAGTCTGAGTGTCTTCATACTAAAGTAAACTTTTACAATCTGGACATAAGTCTGAACATAATCTGCTTTTGAACAGATTTAGCTTTAAGGTCTGGACATAGTCTGAATAAGTTTAGCTTCGGCATAGAGTCTGTCTTCTGGTTCTTCATTCACGTTCAGTCTGGAATTTGTTAGAGTTGACAGACTTCTGATGTAGAATAGACTTTCACACTAAAGTCTGGTAGTCTTCAGACTTTGACATTAAAGTCTAGAAATCTTCATAATAGACTTTGGACAATATCCTTTACATATTCTATCATCTACATAGTCTGTTACTCAACCATTAAACACATTAGTAGCCTTTGATGTATTTTGTCATCTTCAAAACATCATAAGGGATTTCCCTAATAAAAGTAATCATAAAAGTATTTCTCATCGCCGCTTTGAGATTGAAGGTGAAGCATTTATGATTGCTAAAAAAGACGATGCCGAGCCTAAGATTAATCAAGAGGCTCTCTCATCCTCTGATAAGGAAGAATGGAGAAAAGTTTTGGAATATAAGATGGAGTCAATGAGGGAAAATCACATTTGGGACTTGGTTGATCTACCACCCAATCGCAAGGCCATTGGAAACAAATGGGTTTTTAAAATTAAGCAAAGGGCGGATGGATTAAATTAAAGTATAAGGCTTGTCTTGTGGCAAAAGGTTATACTCAACAAGAGAGTATAGATTATGAGGAAACATTTTCACCAGTTATAAGGTTTGCCTCAATACTTCTTATCCTAGCCATCGTTGCATATTTGGACCTTGAATTACATCAAATGGATGTAAAACGGCATTTCTCAATGGAGAACTAGATGAGGAAATCTATATGAAGCAGCCAAAAGGTTTCATAGCTAAAGATCAAGAGCATAAAGTTTGCAAGCTTCATCGCTCAATATATGGCCCTAAGCAATCATCTAGACAGTGGTATCTTCGTTTCATCAAGCCATAACGACTTTTGGTTTCACGATGATAAAAAAAGATCACTATGTATATGTCAAGCAATGTGAAGATAAATTTGTGATTCCATCACTTTATGTGGACGATATTTTATTGGCTGGGAATGACAAGGTTTTGGTTATCACTATAAAAGAATGGTTGTCTTCCAATTTTGAAATGAAGGACATGGGAGAAGCTACTTATATATTAGGAGTTAAAATTCAAAGAGATCAATCAAGGAAACTCCTTACTTTATCACAAAAGTCTTATATAATGAAGATTCTTGAATGTTTCAATATGCAGCATTATAATCCCATTTATATTCCTGTCATGCAAGGTAAAAACCTAAGTACTAAAATGTGTCTTAAGACTCCAAAAGAAAATAAAGTAATGGAAACTATTTTTTATCCTAGTGCGGTCGGAAGTTTAATGTATGCTATGATGTGTACTTGACCCGATATATGTTATGTTGTGAGATTGATGAGCCGATATCAATCAAATCCCAATCAAGCACACTGGAAAGTAGTGAAGAGGATCTTAAGATACTTAAAAGGCACTATGGACTATTGACTTTGTTACCAAGGGAATGATTTACGCCTATTAGGCTATTCACATGTTGATTGGGGTGGAGACCTAGATGAGCGTAATCGACTTCTGGATATGCATTCTTGCTCAATGGAGGTGCAATTTCTTGGAATAGCAAGAAACAGACATGCACGGCCTTGTCTACGATAGAGGTGGAATTTATTACATGTTCTGCCGTAATGCAATAAACAATATAGCTAAAACATTTCTTGGAAAATTTAGCCACTGTCACTGAGGTTCCAATACCGGTAATAGTTTATTGCGATAGTCAAGCAGCCATTTTCTATGTGAAAGATCCCAAGTATCATGGAAGGACGAAGTACATTAACATAAAGAACAACTTCATCAGAAATATAATAGTGCGTAAAGAAGTAATTCTACAATACATTTCAACTCATAGAATGGTTGCTGATCCATTTACAAAGGCTATTCCTAGAGACATATTTTTGACCCATGAAATGTCACTAGGATTACGTAGAATATGATATGTGTTACTTGTAAAGGATCATTGGTTTATGTATATGTGGTCATATGTATTGTGCTTGTTTGTTTATTAGTGACCTGATGTTTTATCAATGAGTATAAATCCATTATGAGACTAGCACAAATACACATATATTATTGAAAAGTATGTTAGTAGGCAATGATTGGCTCTCTCACATGAGCAATTACCTCAAGTGTTATAGTTAGTACGTTCAGATGAGACGTTATGTACAAATAAATGCTGAAGAGCAAGTTTACTACATAAAATGTCACCTTGATTGGAGTCAAGATAAGGTCTATGATTTATATATAATAAGACTGAACATGATAGTCCTACATATGATAGTCCTACAATCATGTATGCCTAAAAGATGGTGGATGCGAGTACTTGATTGGGCGTTATAGAAAGCAAGCTGATATAGCACTCGAGTTAAACTAGAGTATATAAGAAGCACATGACTATGTTTAGGTAAAGATCCGTATAGTAGATATATTTAATAAATGACATACGTTCTTATAGAAAGAGAAGTCTACTATAGCATGTAATTTATACTATATGTGCATTGTACGACTGATAAGAGAATGTGAGTGAAATTATCTCTATTTACTCATCGTGTGAGCTCTTGAGGTAATTTATAATTTACCTCATTTTGTACCCTATGTTACTTCTGACTATGTTCTCGAAGTGAAAGATCAATGTTGCCACTTTAGCATGTTACCGACGGTTATGAATAGATATGGCTTTATGGGATGTGTCTAGGAAAGCAGTTGTTCTGAAATGGAGAGAGACATGAGTGCGAAGAAAGACTATTGTTGTTTTACATCTATTACATGTAATTACTGGTCGACCAATTAGATCACCTTCTGTAGTTTTGGATATAATTGTAAATACATGGCGTTATGAGAATAGTCAAGTATAGCCTTTAAGGGATAGGCATACTTGAATTGATATAACAAAATATGTTTGGGCCATTATGAGACATCAAATGTTTATTTCTTTTTAGGGTGGTAGCCATTGTGTCATCCCTAATAGGTGCATAATTTGAGCTCCCAAGTGCAGGTTTACTCACTGGTCACATGTCTTTTTTGCCAGTATGAATTGTTTCTAAAGTTGATGAATGTTGTGACGTCCTGAAAATCGAGCTCTTTGAGGGATAAATGAACGTGAATTTCGTCAATGCATTGTTGGTTGATCTCACTTGGAATTGATCACTCCAGAGATACTGACCTTGAGGGGAAAGGCTAATGAGGACAGAACTCGTGTGACTAAGGAACTTCACCCGGGAAAATGATTTGACCGTGAGACTTGCGTGAGGACGATCCTGTAGATAGGCATGCCGATTTCAAGGACAACTAGAAGTTGATTTGCGGACAAAACAAAATAGGACGACTGATGATTCCGTTTATTATTATCGAGCCCACGAACGACCCTAGGTTGATTCTTGGTAATTGTGTACTTTGAAATAAGAATCTATCCTCCGCAATTTCATGTAGTCAAGGACGTTCACATGTCGAGATGTCTTGAACATGTTTTGGCACAAGTCAATTACGTGTGAATCCTCGAAGCTGCAAGTTAGTCTGAGTTGTACCACAATGGCATTCGGGCGAAATTGACATGGTATGAGAATCCAAGAATGGACTTCGAATTTTCGGGAACGTCCGGGACGAACTTCTGGAAGATGCTACTTCGACAGTTGATAGTGCCAATTAAGCCGAGCCCTTAGAAAAAGGGATTTACAGACTAAGGAAACGAGCTTATGAGGACGTGGGTCGGGCAAGGCCAATGTGGGCCTTGTGCCCAAGGTGGGACAGCCACCATGGAAGGCCGAGACAAGCAAGTGAACCCATTGGACCTAACCGATCAATTTCACCTTCCTAGCCCATTGTCCAATCTTTAGCCTTTTCAAGCCCAACCAATTCTCAAGCTCGTTCCTATTCATTTCCATGCCCATTTCTTAGGCCTACTCATCATTTTCAGCCCAAGGGCAGAGTTGGAATTGTGCATAGTGAAATGACCAATTTGCCCTTAGTTGTAGGGAGAAAAAGGCTAAAAAAGAGAGAGAAGATGATGTCACTTGCTTGGGGACTTGAAGCAAGCATGTGAGGGCCTTAATGAGGCTTGACAACCAGCCCTCACATCACTCTCTCTCTCCTTCTTCAGCCCCAAACCGTCACAGCTCCTCTCTCTCTTGTTTTCTTTTTCTTCCTGTTTCTACTCTAGCCGACCTTTCTCTAGAAACCCAAGTTAAAAGTTGTCTTCCCGTGAGAATCAACCTCAGTGCCACCCATCACCATGTCTATGAGGTTCAAATTGTATGGAATAGCCCGGCCGCTTGCCGAACAGAGCCGCCGGCCAACCCGCTTACCAGCCGGAAGAAATCGCTCGCCAGTTCATCGGTCCGCCTCCTCGCTTACATTGTTTTGTATTTTTAGCCATTTTTCTCCCATTTTGACCCTTCCTCCGCCCATCCTAGCCACTAGCAACTCCCCCTTGAGCCCTAGGTGCCACCGGTTGCTGGCTACTCGCTTGCCAAAGCTCCGGCCAGCCCGTTTAGCTCTGTTTCTCCTCCGGTAGTCAATTTTTGAGAGTTGCAGAGAGAAGCAGAGGTTGTGGCTGTTGTTCCAGCCCCGGGACCGCCTTGGATCGTTGTGAGAGAGGTCCCCATGCGTCGCCTTCATCGCCGCTGTCGCGTCCCTGTCTCCAACCCACTTAACGAGTGAGTTTAGCTCCTAAACCTCCCTTTAGTGCCTAATGCTAGTTTAAGGGGTTTAATTAAGTTGTATTAGCCCTAAGATAGGTGGTTAGAAAGATGGTTAACATTAGTTTAGGCTAATATTGCTTTTTGCTAATTAATTGCAGTTTGTATTAATTAAGCTTGTTTTGTCTTAATTAATTGGTTGTTTGTTTTTATTAAGATTTTGCTTAATTTCTAAATTTAATTTATTAGATATTGAATTCTGAAATTTCACTATTCTAGTGCACTCGTTCACGTGCACAGTTCAAGGGGTATTGTTCACCTGGGAGTGAAAAATTGCCTTGTTTCATGTGTATTGATCATATGAGGTGCATGGGATGTGTCATTGCATTGACATTTGCCTAAATTATATGGTTTTCACAAAACGGGAAAATAATTTGTCCAGGGGACACTAGAAATGGACCGCTTTTATGAGAGAATGATTTGAAATTTTAATTGCAAGCATGTGTTCATTGGCTAATGCAAAGATAATAAGTGAGTTGTGATGATATGCTTGCATGATCACTAAATTTAACCCGCACCCCGACAAGAGTTTGGTGGGTAATGGTGCAATACCCGCCGCCACCCTGGCAGGAGTTCGAAGGGTGATAGTGAAATACCCGCTGCCCCAGTAGGAGTCTAGGGGGTCATAGTTGAAATACCCACCGCCCCGGCAGGAGTCTGGGGGATGATAGTAATAATTGGACCACGTGTCAATGAAGTGCGTGTGAGAAGTATTGCATCATTGGTCCGATTATGCATGAGATGATCATATTGTGTATGGTACGCATGCATGAATTGATAATGTGCAGGGTGTGGCAATGGCCAAGTGAGATCAATTGTGACGCGACTCGTGTGATTAATAAATTGCATCATCTAATGGTCATGTGTATTGCGTGCATCGTGCTGAGATATAACGTGTAGGGTATGGCATACCGGGTAAGGTTGCATGCGAATTAACTATTTGATTGTTGGTTGACCCTAGCTGTTATCAATTGTTGGTTGTTGGTTGCTTGAGGGGTGGTTCTGAAGAGATACACTGAGTTGAGTTGGTATTCTAACCGGAGCTTAGGGGGAGAACTCGCTGAAATTTTATCTCATTGGTTTGTATAACCATTTTCAGGCCCTTAGAATGGCGCATCCGTCGATGCAATGGAGAATCTTGCCCCTGCTCCATCAGTGATCGACCGGATGGAGCCTGAGTCCGATGGGTTTGAGTAATAGGGGTGTTGAACCCAAGGGTTCGTTTTTGTATAGATGGATTAGCCTGGCCTAGTTCTTTTTTGGTCTAGCTTAGAGGTTAGATCGGCCCATATGGTGGGCTTGTAATTTTGAAAATGATCATCTGTTGGTTAATCCATTATAGATGTATCAGCGAGTAGTCGCTATTATTATTGTTGTTCATCCCTCTATCCCTAATTGATTGTTTCATTGTCTATTGGACTAGGGATGTTTCGTCTTCCGCTTGCGCATAATAAAAGATTAAAATGAATGGTTGTCGACAAGTCCTAGGACGTCGCTTTTTATCGATCGTGAGGCAGGGGTTATTGCACGCTCGAGGTTCGGGCCGTGATATCCTCGTCCAGTTTTGGTATCAGAGCAGGTTAAGACCTAGAGTGATAAGGTGCGTGAGGTTTTCGGGATAGTGAGATAGGGATGGCTTTTATTCTACGTGCTTGTGATTGCTTGTGTGATCTTGTGTTGTGGCGGGGTTGCTCATAGTTTCTAATTTTTGGTTGGAATTGGAAAGCAAGACCAGTGAGTGTCCTAAGTGATGAGCAATCTAAGCAGAGAGCCCTTAGGTGTAGGGTTGCGATTGGTCAGACCAATGGTAGAGGTAGAGCGCAAGAGGATCCCAGATTAGATGGGATCCTGTTGGTGTTAAAGGCTTTGTTAGGACAGCAGGTTGTTCCTGTTGCTCTTGCTGACGTCCCTGAGGTTCCCTAGTGAGAGGAGAGGCTTGTGAGAGATCGATGCACAAGCTAGTAGAGCAGTTCCTGAGACTTAAGCCACTGAGGTTCAATGGTGTGGGCAACCTTAAGGCAGTGACCCTTTGGATAAGTGATATCAAGAAGACCTTCACAGTGCTGAGGTGTTTAGAGGAAGATTGAGTGCTTTTGGCGGCTTATTAGCTTCAAGATAACATTAGTACGTGGTGGGAAGTCACTCAAGGAAGAGTGTTCCTTAAAGGCATAGCTCAGACTTGGGGTGCCTTCTGTGAGGCTTTCAATGGGAAGTACTTCTTGGATAGTGAGAGAGAGTTGAAGATGGCAGAGTTCCAATGGTTTCGCCAAAATTAGATGTCCATGGATCAGTATAAGGCAAAGTTCGCCGAGTTGGCCAAGTATGCGCTGAGGTTGGTAGAGGACCCTATGGATAGGGCGAGACGGTTTAGAGACAGCCTAAAGCTGGAGTTGAAAGACCAGCTGGTGCTCGTAAATTTGAAGAGCTTTGATGAGATGTATGAGAGGGTGGAGATGTTAGAGAAGAACATGATAGAGAGGGCGACCGCATCTAGCATGTGGTTCGCGCCTAACTGAGACAATCATCAATTTGGAAAGAGACTGATGATGGGAAGAAGGAATCCCATCCCACCTAACAAGAATAACTATGTGGGGAAGCTGACACCCAATGCCATGGGAGTCTGTTGGTTGTGTGGAAGGAAGCATGGAAATCTCCCTTGTCCTTCTATGACAGGAGCTTGCTACGGATTTGGTCAGTAGGGCCACCGAGTGGCGAATTGTCCGAATAGGCCTATGAGGACGATCTTGCCATCGATGTAGGGAGCACGACCTACTAGGAACGCACCGCCAAACAACCAAGGTAGACCCTCAGCGAAAGGACAAGTGTATGCCGTTACCCAAGGAGAGGCAGAGGACTCGCTCGCCATTGTTACAGGTACGGTATCCTTGCACGATCATGCTGCTTATGCGTTATTTGATCCTAGTGCTACGCATTCTTTTGTTGCTAATCATTTTGTTAAGCTAGTGGGGTTAAGTCTCAAACCATTGGGAATGATTTATAGTATTTATACTCATTTTAAGGATAAGATATTGTCTGAGTTAGGTTGTTCTGGCTGTAAGTTAGTTGTGGGCAGTCGCAAGGAAGTCATTGATTTGATTACAATAGCAATGTATGACTTTGATGTCATAATTAGCATGGATTGGCTCACCAAGCAACGAGCTTTAGTGAATCGTCATGGAAAGACATCAGTTTTACCCAGTAATGGGTGATAGTTTTGAGTTTGTAGGAATCGAGGGGGACCCTCCATTCCTCTGATTTTGTCACTTGAAGTGACTCGGTTGCTGGAATCTGGATGCCAAGGGTATTTGGCATTGGTGCTAGACACGTTGATAGAAGGATCGAGGGTGGAGGATATTGCAGTGGTACAAGAGTACATGGATGTATTTCCAGAGGAATTGCAGGGATTACCTCTAGAGAGGGAAATTGAGTTTATGATTGAGTTGGCCCCTGAGACTGAACCAATTTCTAAGGCGCCTTATAGGATGGCTTTGTCAGAATTGAAGGAACTGAAGGTGCAGATGCAAGAGTTGCTGGATAAATGATTCATTTGTCCTAATGCATCCCCTTGGGGAGCGCCGATACTGTTTGTAAGGAAAAATGACTGGTCTTTGCATCTCTACATTGACTACCGACGGCTCAATTATGTGACCATCAAGAATAAGTATCCGTTGCCAAGGATTGATGATTTGTTCGATCAACTTCAAGGAGCCTCGGTATTCTCTAAGATAGACCTAAGGACAAGCTATCACAAGTTGAGGATTAGAAAGGAGGATATATCGAAAACAACGTTTAGGACACGCTATGGTCATTACAAGGTCACTGTAATGCCATTTGAATTGATGAACGCCCTTACAGCCTTAATGGACTTGATGAACTGGGTGTTCAATAATTATTTGGACCAATTCGTGATTGTGTTCATTGACGACATAGTGGTATACTCGAGGAGTCCCGAGGATCATGAGAAACACCTAAGATCAATACTGTAGACCTTGAGAGAGCATGAGCTTTACGCTAAGTTCAGCAAGTGCAAGTTTTAGTTATCTCGTGTGGCTTTTCTAGGGCATGTAATTTCAGGTGAAAGGATCTCTGTTGACTCGACTAAGATGGAAGCGGTCATGAACTGGCCAAGACCTACGTCGGTGATAGAAATTTGAAGTTTCTTGGGATTGGCTAGGCATTATAGATGTTTCGTAGAGAAGTTTTCAGTAATAGTTATGCTGATGACTCAATTGCTGAAGAATAAAAAGAAGTTTGAATGGATGGACAAGTGCAAGCATAGTTTTCAAGAGCTCAAGGGTAAATTGACTACTACACCTGTCTTAACGATACCGTCTGGTCCTGGTGGGTACGAAATCTACAGTGACGCGTTGTATAAAGGACTAGGCTGCGGGTTAATGAAACATGGCAAGGTGGTTGCATACACATCCTAACAGTTAAGGCCTCACGAGCTTTACTATCCGATGCATGATTTGGAATTAGCGGCGATCATCTTTGCACTTAAGATTTGGTGACATTACTTGTGTGGGGAAAATTTTCCGATTTTTATGGATCATCAAAGTTTGAAGTATTTGTTCTCTCAGAAAGAGTTGAACATGAGGCAACGGCGATGGATGGAACTTCTTAAGGACTACGATTGCGAGATTCTGTTTCATCTGGGGAAAGCGAATAAAGTGGCAGATGCGCTCAGTCGAAAGTTGACAATTGCTCAGATGATGGTACAAGAATGGATTCTTTTGGAAGGAGTCAGGGACTCAGATTTCAAAATTGAGGTTGGCCATCTTGCTAATCTAATGGCCACTCTCAAGGTAGAGCCCGAGGTGCAAAGTAGGATAAAAAGTGCACAAGCAATGGATCCTGAAGTTCTTAAGATCCTGCAGATGGATCAGGCAAAGAGAAAAGCAGACTTTGAAGTGTTCGAGGATGGGACATTGAGGTTTCGGGGACGATTGTGCGTTCTAGATGATGCAAAACTTAAGGAAGCAGTTTTGTTGGAAGCTGATCGTAGTAACTACAGCATCCACCCTGGCAATACGAAAATGTATCAGAATCTAAAGCAACACTTCTGGTAGAATGGTATGAAGCCGGACATTGCAAAGCACGTGGCTAAGTGTTTGACGTGCCAGCAGGTAAAGGCCCAGCATTGTAAGCCTATGGACTGTTGCAACCTCTTGAGATTCCTGAGTGGAAGTGGGAACACATTACCATGGATTTTGTGATGGGGTTGCCAAGGAGTCAGCAAGGAAATGACTTGATTTGGGTAGTGGTTGACAGATTGACAAAGTCAGCTCACTTTATTACCGTGTGGAAGGATTTCACGTTAGATAGGAATGCAGAGTTGTATGTGCGTCAAATTGTACGCATTCATGGAGTTCCAGTGACGATCACGTCTGATCGTGATCCTAAGTTTATAGCAACTTTCCTGAAATGTTTGCAATCTTCTTTGGGGACGAAACTGCAGTATAGTACGACGTACCATCCTTAGACGGACGGTCAATCAGAAAAGACAATCCAAACGCTTAAGGACATGTTACGAGCCTGAGTCATAGATTTTAAAGGCGGTTAGGCAGAGCAACTTCACTTGGTTGAGTTTGCCTACAACAACAGCTATCAGCAGAGCATTAAAATGGCACCATTTGAGGCTTTGTACGAGAGACCCTGTAGAACTCCGCTTTGTTGGGACAAGGTTGGTGAGTGAAAAATCACATGGCCAGAGTTGGTATAGCAATCTTTGGAGGCAGTTCAGATTATCCAAGACAGACTAAAGATCGCTTAGAGTCATCAGAAGACTATGCAGACAAACGTCGTAGATCGTTGGAGTTTAAGGTGGGCGATCATAGTTTTTTGAAAGTATTGCCAATGAGGGGTACTTCTAGGCTCGGCAAGAAAAGAAAGTTATGTCCGACATACGTTAGACCCTTTGAAATTCTAGAAAGGATCGAGATTTTGGCATATCGGCTTGCGTTGCCATCGAAGCTTGCTCAAGTACATGATGTTTTCCATGTGTCCATGTTGAGAAAGTATGAACCAGACCTAACTCATGTATTGAACTTTGAAGAACTGGACGTAGATGACAGGGTGTCGTATGTGGAGAGGCCGATACGAATAGAGGACCGTAAAGAGCAAGTGCTTCGAAACAAGACTATCACCTTAGTTAGGGTGATCTGGCAACATCACGGGATAGAGGGAGCTACTTGGGAAAGTGAGGAAGCAACGAAGCAATAACATCCCCATCTTTTTGAGAATTTACTTGTAATTGCAAATTTCGAGAACGAAATTTTTGTAAGGGGAAAGAATTGTGACATCTTGAAATTTGAGCTCTTTAAGGGATAAATGAACTTAAATTTCGTCAATGCATTGTTGGTTGATTTCACTCGAAATTGATCACTCTAGAGATACTGACCTTAAGGGGAAAGGCTAATGAGGACATAACTCATACAACTAAAGAACTTGACCTAGGAAAACGACTTGACCGTGAGACTTGCGTGAGGACGATCCTGTAGATAGGTAGGCCGATTTCAAGGACAACTAGAAGTCAATTCGCGGACAGAACATAATGGGACAACGGGTGATTATGTTTATTGTTATTGAGCCTGTGAACAACCCTATATCAATTCTCAGTAATCGTGTACTTTGAAATAAGAATCTATCTTCCGCAATTTTATGTAGTCAAGGACGTCCATGTGTCAAGATGTCTTGGACGTGGTTTGGCACGAGTCGGTTATGCGTGAATCCTCGAAGCCACCTGTCAGTCTGAGTTGTACCACAATGGCATTCCGGCGAAATTGACATGGCATGAGAATCCAAGAATGGACTTCGAATTTTCCGGAACGTCCAAGACGAACTTTTGGAAGATGCTACTTTGACAGTCGATAACGCCAGTTAAGCTAAGTCTTTGGAAAAGGGATTTACGGGCTGAGGAAGCGAGCCTATGAGGACGTGGGCCAGGCAAGGCCAGTGTGGGCCTCGTGCTCGAGGTGGGACAGCCACCATGGAAGGCCGAGACAAGCAAGTGAGCCCATTGGACCCAACTGATCAATTTCACCTTCCAAGCCCATTGTCCCCTCTTTAGCCTTTTCAAGCCCAACCAATTCCTAAGCCTGTTCCTATTCATTTCCAAGCCCATTTCTTAGGCCCACTCATCATTTTCAACCTAAGGGCAAAGTAGGAATTGTGCATGGTGAAATGACCAATTTGCCCTTAGTTGTAGGGAGGCTAAAGAAGAGAGAGAAGATGATGTCACTTGTTTAGGGACTTGAAGCAAGCATGTGAGGGCCTTAATGAGGCTTGACAACCAGCTCTCACATCACTCTCTCTCCCCCTCTTCAGCCCCAAATCGTCGCAGCTCCTCTCTCTCCTTTTCTTCTTCTTCCTATTTCTCATCCAATTGACTTTTCTCCAAAAATCTGAGTTAAAACCTGCATTCCTATGAGAATCAGCCATCGTGCCACACACCATCGTGTTTAGGAGGTCCAAACCATATGGAAGAGCCCAGCCGCTCGTCGAACGGAGCCACCGGCCGGAAGAAACCGCTTGTTGGTTTGTCGGTCCACACCGCCCGCCCGCACTGTTTTGTGTTTTCAGCCATTTTTCTCCTATTCTGACCCTTCCTCCGCCCATTTCAGCCACCAGCAACTCCCCCTTGACCCCCAGATGCCACCGGTTGCCGGCCACCTACTCGCCGGAGCTTTAGCCAGCCCATTTAGCTCTGCTTCTCCTCTAGCAGTCATTTTTTGAGAGTTGCAGAGAGAAGCAGAGGTTGTTGCTGCTGTTCCAGCCCCAAGACTGCCTTGGATCGTCTTGAGAGAGGTTCCCATGCGTCGCCTTTGTCATCACCGTCGCGTCCGTGTCTCCGGCCCGCTTAACGGGTGAGTTTAACTCCTAAACCTCCGTTTAGTGCCTAAACTTGTTTAGAGTTGGTTTAGTTAGGACTAATGCTAGTTTAAGGGGTTTAATTAAGTTATATTAGCACTAAGATAGGTGGTTAGAAAATGGTTAAGATTATTTTAGGCTAATCTTGTTTTTTGCAAACTAATTGCGGTTTGTGTTAATTAAGCTTGTTTTGTCTTAATTAATTGGTTGTTTGTTTTAATTAAGGTTTTGCTTATTTTCTAAATTTAATTTATTAGACATTGAATTCTAAAATTTCAATGTTCATAGTGCACTATTCACAATTTACTGTTCACGTGCACGGTTCATGCGCACTGTTCACCCAAGAGTGAAAAATTGCTTTGTTTCATGTGTATTAATCATATGAGGTGCATGGGATGTGTCATTGCATTGACATCCACCTGAATTGTATGGTTTCCACAAAAATGGGAAAACGATTTGTCCGAGGGACACTAGAAATGGACCGCTTTCATAAGAAAATGATTTACGGGAAAATAGTTTGTCCGAGGGACACTGGAAATGGACCACTTTCATGAAAAAATGATTTGTGGAAAAATGGTTTGTCCAAGGGACACCGAAATGGACCACTTTTATGAGAAAATGATTTGAGGTTTTAATTGCAAGCATGTGTGCATTGGCTAATGCAAAGATAATAAGTGGGTTGTGATGATATACTTGCATGATCACTAAATTGAACCCACCGCCCTGACAAGAGTCTAGGGGGTGATAGTTGAAATACCCGCCGCCCTAGCAAGAGTTGGGGGTGGTAGTAATAATCAGACCACGTGTGGATGCAAGTGCGTATGAGAGTGCATATGAGAAGCATTGCATCATTGGTTTTGATTATGCATGAAATGATCATATTGTTTTTGGCATACATGCATGAATCGATAATGTGCAAGGTGTGGCGATGGCTAGGTGAGATTGCTCGTGACGTGACTCATGTGATTGACAAATTGCATCATCTAATGTCTATGTGTATTGTGTGCATTGTGCTGAGATATAATGTGCAGGGTATGGCATACCGGGTAAGGTTGCATGCGAGCCAACTATTTGATTGTTGGTTGACCTTGGCTGTTATCAATTGTTGGTTGTTGGTTGCTTGAGGGGTGGTTCTGAAGAGATACCCCGAGTTGAGTTGGTGCTCTAACTGGAGCTTAAGGGGAGAACTCATTGAGATTTATCTCACTGGTTATTGTATAACCATTTTCAAGCCCTTAGAATGGCGCACCCGCTGGTGCAGTGGAGAATTGTGCCCCCACTTCACCTGTGATCGACCCGACAAAGCCTGAGTCCGATGGATCTGAGTAATAGGGGTGTCGAACCCGAGGGTTCATTTTGTATAGATAGATTAGCCGAGCCTAGTTCCTTTTTGGTCTGGCTTAGAGATTGGATCGGCCCCTGTGGTGGGCTTGTAATTTTGAAAACGATCATCTGTTAGTTAATCCATTAAAGATGTATCAGCGAGTAGTCGCTGTTGTTATTATTGTTCATCCCTCTATCCCTGATTGATTGTTTGATTGTCTGTTGGATTGGGGATGGCTCGTCTTCCGCTTGCCCATAATGAAAGATTAAAATGAATGGTCGTTGACGAATCCTGGGACGTCGCTTTCTATCGACCGTGAGGTAGGGGTTGTTGCTCGCTCAAGATTCGGGGCGTGACAAATGTTGAATACCTTATATTCTTGATGGAGTACTATCAAGCCTATCATGTCCGAGTGGGAGATGTAGTATTTTATTAATACGTCCATGATGGGATGCGATTAGAACACACCGTTTCGTCTTGATAAGTTATAATGGAAAGACACCCTTTGAAAGGGTATGAGGGAGTCGTATAAAAATCTTCTGAAGATAACCGTCGGGACGTGTGACATCCTGAATTTTTCGACCTGTTTTCTACTGAATTAATCGGGCATTTCATTGATGCGTCTATAAGGCTATTCTCAAAGTTGATCACTCTCGAGATAACTAGAGTATCTGGGAAAAGCTATTAAGGACTTTAAGGTAATAGACTTGAGAACTTGACCAGAAATCGGCTTCTCGACCATGTTCATCTTTAGAGGTCATTACGGCACAGTTAAAAATCGAATTAAGACCAAAGATAGGTCAGTTCAATTAAGATGTATGGCTGATCATGGGTGACTCCACTAAATTGGAAAATTCTTATCGACCGACACTAATATGATTTTACTATCATTTTAGTACCCTGTGTCCGTAATTGAATCATCGAGATTTTCACGACAATTGAGAGTCACCATTGAGTCGAGTGGGTTCATTATGGCTCGAAGAAAATCGACCACGGGTCATTTGCCCTAAAAAGTTTCGAAAACTACCCGTAGTCTATGTCACGCTAAAAACGCGCCAAATAGAAATTAACCGCCGATTCAAGTCCGATTTCATAAATTGAAGATTCTATCATGTCACAATAAATTCTAGGACCCACGACTCAGTCTCAGAAGATTTTTCTAGCAGCCAACACTTTTTGGGAAAAAGTCGTCGCCGGGTCGTTTTTGTGCACAAAAACCCGAGGGTTGTTTTTGGTTGCAAATTTGAGAAGCAAGATGGATATTTTGGAGAGGAAAAATGTTGAGGTGATCGATGGTAGGTGGGTCGGATTTGTGAGGGCCGATTGAGAATGAATTGAGAGAGAATTGATGTTCAATTGAAACCATTTCCCCCAATTTCGTATCTCTCCCTTCCCTCTAGCCAAATGGACCAAAAGCGAAGTTGCGGGGTGTGTGTTGCTGGTTCAATGTGAGCCAAGAAGTTATGCTTGGCCTAGATTAAAACTTGAAGACCAAGTTTGGAAAATAAGGCCATGTGGAGCCCTCCATCTCTCATCTATCTCTATCTCTCTCTCACCCCTCTTGACCGACCACCACTCCACCGTCCAAGCCCTCCTTTCTCTCCCTCCATTTTGCTCGATGCCACCTATCTCTAGGCCCACTTTTGGAGTGTTCTAGGCCTCGGTTCCGCTTTGGAGTTTGTTGTTCCCTGCATCGTTCCCGTTGGATTTATCTGACTTGTGCGTTATTCCGATGAGTTTTGCTCACTAATAATCGCTTAGTAGACTAATGATGCTTAAGGGTTGATTAGTACTAATTAAGTAGGATTAGGTGGTTAGATTAGATTAGATTAGTGATTATTAGTTAATTGCATTGCATATTAGTTAGGTCGTTAGTGTAATTAGCTCGATGATAGACTATATTATTTATTGAATGCATCTCAGGATTTTTCCCAACCCTTATTGGGCTTCAATTAGACGTTACGGGCCTAAATTGGATTTTTAGTATTTAATTATTAATTTTCGAAATTTATTTAATTATTTATATATTTTCCATAAATTAGGCAGGGATAGCCGACG
Source organism: Eucalyptus sideroxylon (assembly GCA_014182405.2). NCBI lineage: Eukaryota > Viridiplantae > Streptophyta > Magnoliopsida > Myrtales > Myrtaceae > Eucalyptus > Eucalyptus sideroxylon. The sequence goes on along the minus strand of CM024558.2, from coordinate 23,964,494 downwards.
ATCGGATTTTTATGCTGATTGTCGTGGTGCGGTCCCTTTATTTATTTGAGCTCTACGTTGCGTGGAATTGAATTAATTGTGGTATTTTAGAAATTTATCCTAAATTGAGTAGAATTGAATGATTGATTGGTACACGGCCGAGTATGGTCATTTAGCATTAATAATGCTTTGATGAGTTATAAAGTGGAGAGAATCATGAGAGTAAACTGGGAATACTCTTGGCTGAGACCAATCAAATACGATGTAATGGACATATGTGGTTCAGTGATTAAGGATATCACTGGCGAAAACAGCGCCTTAAAGAACACACGAGTGCTGTCTATTAAATGCATCATTATGGACATATATGGTTCGATGATTAAGGATATCACTGGCGAAAACGGTGCCTTAAAAAACGCACAAGTGTTGTCTATTACATGCATCATTATGGACATACGTGGTTCGGTGATTAAGAATATCACTAGTGAAACCGGCGCCTTAAAGAACGCATGAGTGTTGTCTATTACATGCATCATTATGGACATACTTGGTTCGGTAATTAAGGATATCAATGGCGAAAACGGCGCCCGAGAGAGTGCGTGTGATTTGGTGATTGGAAATGACCTAGAGATGGTTCGACTGACATGTAATCGATTATGTCGATTGATCAATGATTTGATCCGATTGTCATGAATTGATTGATTGTTTGATGCAATATATGAGGCATATGTGTATAACCCTGAATTGCATGTTGGGACTGATGCCAAGATAAGTCTTCTGACTCGTGCTGTGCTTAGGCAACCTTGTGGCGTATTGGTTTCTTAATCGAGTCTTGGGGGATAGAACTTGCTGAGATGTAGTCTCAATGGTTATTATATAACCATTTCAAGCCCCTAGATGGCAGCCCCGGTACCTCCCCCTCCTCCAAAGCAATTTGGCATTCCAATGGATATCTCCGAGAAAGAAACTCACTTCCATGTTCATCCTCATCCAGAAGGGTTAGAATACGTTTTGATCGAGTCGACGGTGTGGGTTGATGTTGGCCAGGACGACCTAGTGCCCCATGAGTATCGGTCTTGGTATCATTACTATTTTGATGGGTGAAGGATAGGTCCCATCCCCAAGGAAGATATACCTCACTTTGTCCTAGAGAAAGCTTTTGGTCAGAGGACTACAGACCACAAAGATGGAGGCGTAGATGATGCTAGAGATCCTGCACTCGGGAGTGAGCCGACTTCACCTGTATACACTGTAGAGGATGAAAATTTTGAGGAATGTGAGATCGTGGAACAAGAAGTGGAAGGTGCAGAGGAGGACGAGGAGTGGGGAAATGCTGAGGAGGCGCCGGTAGAAGAAGAGCCTGAAGAAGATGAGGAGCATGAGGAGGAGGAAAGCGAGTCAGAAGAATCAGAAGAGGATCAGGATGATCCTAAGTACGACCCGGATGAGGACTGAGATCTCATCATCTTTTGTGAACCCTGTATATGTGTGGATAGAGTGAGACGAGAAAGTTGTGAATAGTTTTGTGAAGTACCTTGGGTTGTGCTGTGTTAAAAGTATGGTTGTGAATTTCAATATGAAAAATATGGCCTTGTTTTTCTATCCCACTGTTTTATTGTATGGGGATTTATAACTGCTTCTGCATGTGCCATTAAAAAATGAAAGGGTCGGCGATACATAGTCCTAGGATATCGCATTCTAAAATCGACCAAGTAGAAGGATGTGTGCATGCCCGAGGATTAGGGCGTGACAGGACGATTGGCAAAAGGTACGCTCAGAAAGAAAGTATTCTCCTTTTCTTGTCCCATTTCCATCAAAGAAAAATATGGCGTTCCATTTCTCCTTTACGAGAATAATTGGCATTTACATAGTGAAAATCGGATGTTTTCCTCGTGACTACATTCAGACCAACGTGAAGTGAAATTGTTCGTGATTCATCCGCAATTCAACGATCGTTCCAAGGTAAATTGTTCATTGCGCATCAGAAAGAGGTAAGTTGTCTTCCGTTGACTTTCTTCCATCAGAAGAAGTCCAAACGCCATTGAAGACTACAACAATAATTCTTGCATTTTCCGATCTATAAAAGTAGAGGAGAGGAGGGTTTTACCTACTCCCACTCTCAATTATTTATGACCTTTTACCATATATTTCTAGTTAATTTTCTTTTCTTTGATTTTGACTTTTCAAAAACCAAATTTCCCTTATGTTTTTACTTTCCGCTCACAAAATTATGGTGTAAAAGGTGGCTTCAAACAAATTTAACTAATTTGCTTTGCACATGTGTTGTCGTAATTAATGTTTCATGTCATTGATCTCTTTGAATTTTACTTGTTAACACATTAAGACATATTCACGACACATGAAAAAAACACGGATTCCACGTAAATTTGAATAATCAATCATTATGTGTTGTCCACATTTAAATTCCTATCTTCGCTTTTTAAAACATTTTGATGAGTTATTTTGAGTTATAATTAATCGGCATCTTAGAGAGTATTTATTGATAAAACCCTCCAATGATTAGAATTCGATCCGATGAGATTTTCCCACAAAACTTTATAAAAACCAAAAAAAAAAAAGGAAAAGAAAAACTCAAAAGTGAGGTTCAAATAGTAAATGACCACGACCTTTCTTTGCGAGTCTCCGTGTTCATGTCTCTCCATCGCGCACTTTGTCATCGTAGACCCAGTCAACGCAAGCTATCTTCAAACTTCAGATCGAAATCATGTCTAGTGAAGAACGAGAAATCACTTTTCACCATGCTTCGAAAGAAAGCTTCTAGAACATTTTGATGGCAGAGGTTTCAAAGTCATTATCCTTATTCTTGTTGGGACCAAAAACCTAAAATTCTTATTCAAGAAAGTCGTCCGGATGATAGTGTGTGTTGAGAAAAGAACAAGTTTTCTGGCTGAGTAGTGCACGTCTTGAAGGTTCGGGATTATAGTTTTTGCAATTTCAAGTCAACATGACATACACGGAATCCACGCATTTCCATCAAACATCAGCTTTATTAAATTGGTGTCCATGCCAAAGTTCGTTCAGATTAATTAATGCAAGGACGACAATATATATGTTAAAATATATTAGGGATCTAATTGAATTAATTGAAAGTTCTCGGAAGTTAGTCAAAAGTGATATAAATGAACAAATTGGAAATTCAAGTATGGCATGACACATCGAAAAAAGTTCACAAACTACTCATACCAATTGACAATAGCCGTTGACATGGAATTTAAGTGTGGAGAAGTCCGATTATGCAAGTCAATTAACTACGTAATTTAATTTTCATGTTGGCGCTGGTCAAATATGTGAAAATGCAAAGAGGTTTATTTCGTAAACACGTATCTGTATTTGACGGGGAGATGCTAGGGCCTTTACAAGTTTTCGGTATAAATATAGATGGGTTGTTTTCAGTCTTTTATGCCTTTATATACTATGCAGGTGAATATCCAAAAATTCTAACATGTAGTGGCACGTCGACGTTTATTTGAGGTCATACGTGGGTATGATGATAATTGCTCAAATATGTAATTGAATGAGATAGAAATTAAATTTTATAAATGGGGGTAAGTACACTATCAGTGCCAAAACTTGTGTACGTCGCTCACTTTGGTGCTAAAAGTTTATTTTGGATCACTCAAGTGCCAATAAATTTGAAAAAGATCATTTCAGTGCCAACGTCGATGAAATTTGCCGGAAATCCGACGTGGCACTTTTTTTTTTTTAATTTTTGAAGCCGACATGGCTCATCGAAGAGTACAGTGTCATGCCCCGATCCTTGAACACATGCCCATCCCTTAGCTGGTCGATTAATTTGCGACATCCCAAGAATGTCGCCGACCCATTCATTTATATATGCATGCGGAAGCATAATTAAAATCCCCAAACAATCAAACAATGGGATAGAAAAGTATGCCATATTTTTCACAACTGAAAAACCACAACAACACTTTTATACATGGCAAGCCTCAAAGCATATATTACAACACTATGCACAAAAGTCTAGTCTGTCACACATCTAATTACATAGGGTTTGCAAAACGCGGAGGTCTTAGTCCTCATCCGGGTCATACTCCGAATCATTGTCTACATCATCCTCCGATTCTTCCTCCGGCTCTTCTTCCTCATGTTCCACTTCTTTAGGTTCTCCCATCTCCTCATCTTCCTTGGGATACTCCTCATCCTCAGCTATCTCTTATACCACATCACTCCCAGTGGAATCTACACCCGATTGTACTAGAGTATCAGGGCCACTCTCGAGCTTAGGGTCTTTGGCATTAGTCACTGCTCCGTCCTTGGGATCGGCAGTCCCTTCTCCGAACACTTCTTCTAAGACAAACAGAGGCATATCACCTTTCAATACGGGGCCCTCTCTTCGCCCGTCATGGTAGTGACAATACCACAACTTATACTCATGGAGCCTCAGGGCGTCCTGACCCACATCAACCTAGATAGTGGATTTAACCAGGACATACTCTAGTCCTTCTGGGTGAGGGTGTATATAAAAGTGGTATGCTATCTCTAAAATACTCTCTGGGATGCCAAAATGCATGTGAGGACAAGGAGGTGGAGGTTCTGCCATCTAGAGGCCTGAAATGGTTATTCAATAACCAATGAGACAATGTCTCGACAAGTTCTACTCCCTAAGACTCGATTAAAAAATCAATACACTATGGGCTGCCTAAGCACATATAGAGCAGAGGACTTACCTTAGTCTTAGATCCCACCTACAAGTCAGCATAGTTCAAATAGGCACCCAAACATATCATCCCAGACCGATATCTCAATCAATCGACTTAGTCGATTACATGTCACTCGGACCATCCCTTGGTCATTTCCATCCATACTATACAATTTCCAAGAAAGTATACCTAGTCACCGAGCCAAGTGCATTCTCTAAGGCGTCTCATACGCCAAGGCGACGTACTTAGTCACCGAGCCACGCACATTCTCTAAGGTGTCTCATACGCCAAGGCGACGAACTAATCACCAAACCCCGTGCATTCTCTAAGGTGTCTTATATGCCAAGGCGATGTACCGATGACCGAGCCACGTTTATTCTCTAAAGCGACATATTCGCCAAGGTAACATACTAATCGCCAAGCCAAGTGCCTTTTCCTGGTGATATATATATTCAATGATTCACGTGCATTCTCTAAGGCAACTTATACACAAAGGCAACCTATCTGGTCACCGAGCCACGTCATACAGCATTTCTTCCTCATCTTTTATCATACCCGATAAAATATTGTGTGTGAGTACACGGTCGGTCTTAGCCAAAATATGATAATTTCATTTCTATAAATTCCACCATTTTTTGCAGTCCACCAAAACATTTTTGGCATTTTCAATCGATGCTCGGTTATATTTCAATTAATTTTCCAAAATCATTTAATTTAGGAAAGAAATCCTAAATTCACAAATAATTCATTTCAGTACAAAATAAAGCTCAATTAAATAAACAGAATGCACCACGACAATCAGCATAAAATCCCGGTCACCGGCCATACTAGTTGAATTTCCGGAAAATAAATAATTAATTAATTAATTTCGAAAATTAATTATTAAATAATAATAAATCCAATTTATGCCCGTAATGCCTAATTGGAAACCAAAACGAACCCGAAAAAGTTCCAAGCATTGCTCAATAATTACTCGAGCTTATCTACTTGCTAATTGCACTAACCATTCTCCTAACATGCATAGGTAAATTGCTAATTTAATTATTATAATCTAATCTAACCACATAATCATTCTTAATTAACACTAATCAACCATTAAGCATCATTAGTCTACTAAGCGAGAATTAGTGAGCTAAACTCACCCGTTTAACAATCCGCTCTTATTGAAACGTCGGGAATGTCGCAAGGGACATTTTTCTCCAAAGCGGGCCTAGGCTTCTTGGCCCGGAAACACCTCAAAACGGACCTAGATCACTGCCAGAAACTCATTTTTCCAATTGTTGTTCTTGGCCGATTGAAGTGGCTTTAGTGGCTGGCCGAGCAAGGCGAGGCCGGCGGCGGTCGAGCGAGGCTCCAGCGGGACCGAACGACGGTCGAGCGAGGCTCCAGCGGGACCGAACGACGGTCGAGCGGAGGTCGACGGTGGCTGAAAGGGCTCACGGATTAGCTCCTCAGGTCACCGAACAACAGCTGGACTAGCGGACAGCTGGCTTAGACGGTGAGGGCACGGCAAGGGCAACGACGTGCGGACAGCAGCTTGTGTGAGCGAACAGCTCTCCAATGGAGGGCGACAGCATGCAGCGGCTGTAGCTCCTTCTTGTTGCTGGTTTTGCACAAGGCAAGGAGAGAGAGAGGAGGTTGGCCAGTGGATAAGAGAGAGAGAGAGAGAGAGAGAGAGAGAGAGAGCGAGGGATAGAGATGGTTGAGAGATGGAGGGGGCCACTTGGCCAAATTTTCCAACAAAATGTCCCCTTTGTGCTTGCCCATCAACCCAAGTTCCATGGCTGTCAATTGGCCACCAAAACCTTCATTTCACAACCTTGAAATGGTCCAAAGTAGCTAAAGGGAGGGGGGCATACGAATTTGCAACAATTCCCTCTCAATTGGACACTTAATTCACTTCAATTCACCTCATTTGGCCCTCATAAATTCAATTGACCTATCATTGATCATCTTGGCATTTTTTCTCACCCAAGAATCCATCTTGCATCCCAATTTTGTAACCAAAAATTATCCCCGGCATTTTCTGAATAAAAACGGTCCTATGCCGACTTTTTCCCAAAAATCTCGGTTGTCAGAAAAATATTCTAAGATTGAGTCGTGGGTCCTAGAATTTATTGTGACATAACAGAATATTCAATTTATGAAATCCGACTCAAATTGGTGGTAAATTTCCATTCGACGCGTTTTTAACGTGACCTAGACTACCGGGTAGTTTTCAAGACTTTTTAATGCAATTAACCCGTGGTCGATTTTCTTCGAGCCACTATGAACCCACTCAACACATTGGCGACTCTTGGTTGTCGTGAAAATCTTGAGGATTCAAATACGAACACAGGGTACCAAAACGACAGAGAAATCAAACTAGTACCGGTCGACGAGAATTTTTCAATTTAGTAGAGTCACCCACGATTGGCCACACATCTTAGTCGAACCGACCTATCTCTAATTTCAAATCGACTTTTAACTGTGCCATAATGACCTCTAAAGATGAGCACGGTCGAGAAGCCGATTCCTGGTCAAATTCTCAAGTCTATCGCCTTAAAGTTCCTTAATGGCTTCCTTGGATAGTTCACTAGAAAACATGAATGAAAATCTGGGATGTCACAGTTCTTCACCTCTTATAAAAATTTCGTCCTCGAAATTTAAACCTTTACAATACTTAAGCAAAAAGGTGGGGGTGATGTTCTCTCATCAACTCTTTAGTCTCCCATGTTGCTCCTTCAGTACCGTGATGTTGCCAGACCACTTTGACTAATGGAATGGTCTTTGTATGCAGAACTTGCTCTTTACGGTCCACAATTTGAATTGGGCTTTCAACATATGACACACAGTTATCCACATCCAATTCCTCAAAATTGAGTATGTGGGTCGAGTCAGGCTCATACTTTCTTAATATCGACACGTGAAAGATGTCATACACTTACGCCAACCTCGGTGGCAATGCAAGACAATACGCTAGGTTCCCAATTTTCTCAAGAATCTCAAATGGACCTACGTACCTCGGACTCAGTTTTCATTTCTTTCCAAAGCACGAAGTTTCCCTCATTGGTGACACCTTCAGAAAAACGTGATCACCAACTTGGAATTCCAATGGTCTTCAACGCTTTTCTGTGTAGCTTTTCTATCTGCTCTACGCGATCTTTTATCTACCTCTTATTACTGCCACGGCATCCACTAACTGCTGGACCAATTTTGGGCCTGTAATCTTCCTTTCCCAAACTTCATCCCAACACACTGGTGTTCTGCATACTCTGCCATACAACATTTCGAATGGAGCCATCTTGATGCTCTGCTGATAACTGTTGTTGTAGGCAAATTCCACTAGGTGTAGCTGATCTTCCCAGCTTTCTTTAAAGTCTAGTACACAAGCTCTCAGCATGTCCTCGAGGGTTTGAATCGTCCTCTCAGACTGGCTATCTGTCTGAGGATGATATGCCGTACTGTACTGAAGCTTAGTACCTAGAGCACTCTGTAAGCTTTTCCAAAAAGCAGCGGTAAATCTCGGGTCTTTATATGAAGTTATTGTAACTGGCACTCCATGCATATGAACCACTTGATGTACGTACAGATCTGCGTGCCTATTCAAACTCAGGTCCTTTTGAATTGCAATGAAGTGAGCCGACTTTGTCAATCTGTTGACTACTACCCAAATCGAATCATTTCCTCTTTGACTCCTCAGTAGTCCAGTCACGAAATTCATCGTGATATGCTTCAATTTCCATTCTGGGATCTCAAGAGGTTGCGGAAGTCCTCTCGGTTTGCAATGCTGAGCTTTAACCTACTGACATGTCAAACACTTGGCGACATGCTTGGCGATGTTCGCCTTTAGACCAAACCACCAATAGTGTTGACACAGATTTTGATACATCTCAGTACTTCTAGAATGAATGCTGTAACTGCTATGATGTGCTTCAGATAAAATATCTTCTCTAAGCTCTACATCGTCAGGTATGACCAAACGCCCTTGGTACCTCATTATTCCATTATCAGAAACCTGAAAGTTAGCCTTTCTTTTCTCAATGTCTTCCTGAAGAATTTTTTGTACATCTGGATCTCTCAGTTGGAGTGACTCGATTCTGACCTGGACATCCGGTTCAATTCTTAGGGTAGCCATAAGGCTCAAAAAGTGGCCTACCTCAAATTTGAATACCAAATCTCGAGCTCTCTCGATTAAATTCCACTCCTTAATCAATATATGCGTATCTAAAGACTTATGCGCATCTGAAGACTTTCGACTCAAAGCATCGGCAACCTTGTTCGCCTTTCCAGGGTGATATAAAATATCACAGTCGTAGTCTTTCAGCAATTCCATCCATCTGCGATGTCTCATGTTCAACTCCTTCTGAGAGAACAGATACTTGAGACTTTAATGGTCCGTGAAGATCTAGAACTTTTCTTTGCACAAATAATGTTTCCATATCTTCAGGGCAAAAATAATCACCTCGAGTTCTAAGTCATGCGTCGGATAATTCTGCTCATGAGGTCTCAACTGACGAGAGGCGTATGCAATAACCCTATCATGTTGCATCAACACACAACCTAACCCTCTGAATGACGCATCACTATAGATCTCGAATCCTCCAGGACCAGATGGAATGGTCAGCACAGGTGCAGTAGTCAGCTTTTCCTTAAGCTCCTGAAAGCTATTCTTGCACATGTCTATCCAAATAAACATTTCTTCTTTCTTCAAGAGTCTTGTCAGAGGCGATGCTAACGATGAGAAGCCTTCCACAAACTGTCTGTAATAACCTGACAAACCCAGAAAACTTCTGATCTCCGTCACTGTAGTTGGTCTTGGCCAATTGATCACGGCTTCTATCTTGCTCGAGTCCACTGAAATTCCTTCGTCTGAGATCGCATGTCCTAAGAAAACAACACGAGTTAACCAAAACTCGCACTTGCTGAACTTGGCATACAATTGATAAGTTCTCAACGTCTGCAATACTAATCTCAGATGACTCGTGTTCTTCCTCGCTTCTCGAATACACCAGAATATCATCGATGAACACGATCACAAATTGATCCAGGTATTCTTTGAATACTCTGTTCATCAAATCCATGAAGGCAGCTGGGGCATTCATCAACCCGAATGGTATTACCGTGAACTCGTAATGACCATACCGAGTACGAAATGCTGACTTAGAAATGTCCTCCTTCCTAATCCTCAGCTGATGATATCCTGTCCTCAAGTCGATTTTTGAAAATATCGATGCTCCTTGCAACTGATCAAATAGATTATCGATCGTCGGAAGTGGATACTTATTCTTGATCGTTACCTGATTAAGTTGCCAATAGTCGATGCACAAACGAAACGAACCATCTTTCTTCTTTACAAACAGAATTGGTGCTCCCCAAGGTGATGCACTGGGACGAATAAATCCCTTATCCAATAACTCTTGCATCTGCACCTTCAATTCTTTCAATTCAGATAACACCATTCTGTACAGAGCCTTAGAGATTGGCTCCGTTCCTAGTGCTAGCTCAATCACAAACTCAATTTCTCTCTCTGGTGGTAAACCTGACAATTCCTTAGGGAAAACATCTGGAAATTCTTGTACCACAGCGATGTCTTCCATTTTCAGTTCCTCAACTGTCATATCGACGACAGTTGCCAGGTAACCTTGGCAACCCTCGTCTAATAGACGAGTTGCCTCAGGCGACGAGATCAAGGTAATCGAGGGTCCTCCTTGATTCCCGACAGACTTGAAGTTTTCGCCTTTACAAGGTCAAACTGAATCGCTTTGCGATAGCAATCCATCTTAGCTTGTTGCTTGGTGAGCCAATCCATGCCAATAATCAAATCAAATTCATACATGGCTAGGGCTAATAAATCTATTTTCCTCACTCGCTCACCAATCGCTAACTTGCACCCCGAACAACCCAAAGTAGCAATCACTTTATCTTTCAATGGTGTAGATATGTAAATTGCCGACTCCAACAATATAAGACTTAATCCTAACATCTTAACATATTGTTTGGCTATAAAGGAGTGGGTTGCTCCTGAGTCAAATAAAGCATAAGCAAGATGGTTGTTCAGTGAAACCATACCTGTGATCATGTCAGGCGTAGCTTCTGCCTGACCTTGGGTAATCGCATATGCTGTGCCCTGAACTGGAGGCCTCAGCTGTCCTCCCTGTGGCACGTTTTGAGGGGCATACCCTCTAATCTATCCCATTTGCGACAGCGGTGGTAGTTGTGGTTGTCCTCTTAGCTTTCTAGGACAATTTCTGGCTATGTGGCCATGTTGACCACATTCAAAACATGCTCCCATCCTAGATGGGCACGGTGCTGACCCGTGTCGCCTTCCACAAAAGCAACAGGCATCACTCCTACTGGGCATTGGTCTTTTTCAATCCATTTCTCTTGTTGAGTGGAACATGAGGTCTACCTCCAGGCATAGACCTCTTTCCCTAGCGGATACTTTCTCGATGAGAGCTGAACCTCGATCCAAATGAGGTAGCTCTTTCATTCTGGTCTTTCTCGATCTTCTGAGCTCCCCCGTAAATGTTGTTGTAAGTTTTCAGATCCAGAGAGACCAATATACTTCTTAAATCCGGCCTAAATCCATCCCTAAACCTTCTCACTCGGTTTGCCGAATTCTCGATCAGTTTTGGAGCATATTGCGAAAGTTCAGCAAACTTCACCTCATATTGATCAACTATCATGGAACCTTGGCGAAGACATTGAAACTCTGCCATCTTCACCTCTCTAGCAGTCTCTGAAAAATACTTGTCATTAAAAGCCTCAAGGAAGGCGGTCCATTCTGGGACGACACCTTTAGGGAATATTGCTCCTTGAGTAGTCCTCCACCAAGTGTTTGCAACTCCCTCCAATTGGTAAGTTGCAAGGACTACTTTCTCCGTCTCATTGCACATCAGCAGTGCCAATGCTTTCTCCAACTTCTAAATCCATGAAGCAGCAGCTTCGGGATCTCCTATCCTGATGAACTTGGGCGAGTTCAACTTTAGAAATTGTTACACTAGCTTATGGATTAATCTTTCAGCAACCACAATTCCTGGCGGTCCTACAATAGTTTAGCGGTAGGTGCAGCAGATGCAGAACGGCAACAACGGAGGGCGGCTTTAGCAAAGCAGGCAACAACAATAGGTGGTGGTTTGAGCAACGGCTACAACAACGGCAAGGCTAGTTCTGGCCTTGCTACCCTATCAATTCTCTCATAGCCTCAAGCGCCTGCATGATCCCTTCCATTCTGGGATCACTAGAGGCTGCTACCCTAGCACCAATAGAAGGTGGTGCTTCGCCACTAGCGCTAGCCACAGCTGGCGCTTTACCACGGCCTCCTCGAGCACCGATCCTTGTCCACATTCTTCCCTGAGTCGTAAGCCTAATGGTACGCTTACTCAAAGTCCTCTGCTCCGGCTGCTCATGGTTCAACTTTATCTACTGATACCTGTCTTCCAAATCCGCACTAGATTAGGAAATGAGCGACCCACACACGCCACACAATTTTACCAAATTAACTAACACAGACATGCACCAGCATGAATTCTAAAGGTCTTTCTTACTACTATCCCATGGTCTATCGTACCTTATCACTCTAATCTTCAACTTCGCTCTGATACCACTTAAACAAGATGCCACGCTCCAATCCTCGAGCGCACGTCCATCCCTTATCTGGTCGATTAATTTGCGACGTCTTAGGAATGTTGCCGACCCATTCATTTATATACACATGCGGAAGCATAATTAAAATCCCCAGACAATCAAACAATGAGATAGAAAAGTAGGCCATATTTTTCACAACTGAAAAACAATAGCCACACTTTTATATATGGCAAACCTTAAAGAATATATTACAACACTACACACAAAAGTCTAGTCTGTCACACATCTAATTACACAGGGTTTGCAAAATGCGAAGGTCTCAGTCCTCATCCAGGTCATACTCCGGATCATTGTCTAGATCATCCTTCGATTCTTCCTCCAGCTCTCCTTCCTCAAGTTCCTCTTCTTCAGGTTCTCCCATCTCCTCATCTTCCTTGGGATACTCCTCATCCTCAGCTATCTCTTCTACCACATCACTCCCAGTGGAATCTACACCCGATTGTACTGGAGTGTCAGGGCCACTCTCGAGATTAGGGTCTTTGGCATCAGTCACTACTCCGTCCTTGGGATCGGCAGTCCCTTCTCCGAACGCTTCTTCTAAGACAAACAAAGGCACATCACCTTCTGGTACGGGGCCCTCTCTTCGCCCGTCATGGTAGTGACGATACCACGACCTATACTTATGGGGCCTCAGGGCGTCCGGACCCACATCAACCCAAATAGTGGACTTAACTAGGACATTCTCTAGTCCTTCCGAGTGAGGGTGTATATGAAAGTGGTATGCTATCTCTGAAATACTCTCTAGGATGCCAAAATGCATGGGAGGACGAGGAGGTGGAGGTGTTGCCATCTAGGGGGCTGAAATGGTTATTCAATAACCAATGAGATAATGTCTCAGTAAGTTCTACTCCCTAAGACTCGATTAAGAAACCAATACACTATGGGCTGCCTAAGCACATATAGGGCAGAGGACTTACCTTAGCCTCATGTCCCACCTGCAAGTCAACATAGTTCAAATAGGCACCCAAACATATCATCCCAGACCGATATCTCGATCAATCGACTTAGTCGATTACATGTCACCCAGACCATCCCTTGGTCATTTACATCCATACTATACGATTTCTAAGATAGTATACCTAGTCACCGAGCCACGTGCATTCTCTAAGACGTCTCATACGCCAAGGCTACGTACTTAGTCATCGAGCCACGTGCATTCTCTAAGGCGTCTCATACACCAAGGCGACGTACTAATCACTAAGGCCAGTGCATTCCCTAAGGCGTCTTATCACCAAGGCGACGTACCGATCACCGAGCCACGTGCATTCTCTAAGGCAACATATTTGCCAAGGGGACGTACTAATCGCCGAGCCACGTGCCTTTTCTAGGTGATATAAATATTCAACGATTCACGTATATTCTCTAAGGCGACTTATATGCCAAGGTGACCTAGCTGGTCATCGAGCCACGTCATACAACATTTCTTCCTCATCTTTTATCATACCCAATAAAATATCGTGTGTGGGTACACGGTTGGCCTTAACCAAAATATGATAATTTCATTTCTATAAATCCCTTCATTTTCTGTAGTCCACCAAAACATTTTTGGCATTTTCAACTGATGGCCGGTTATTTTTCAATTAATTTCCCAAAATTATTTAATTTAGGAAATAAATCCTAAATTCACAAATAATTCATTTCAACAAAAAATAAAGCTCAATTAAATAAACGGACTGCACCACGACAATCAGTATAAAATCCCGGTCACCAGCCATCCTAGTTGAATTTCCGGAAAATAAATAATTAATTAATTTCGAAAATTAATTATTAAATAGTAATAAATCTAATATAGGCCCGTAATGCCTAATTGGAAGCCAGAACAAACCCGGAAAAATTCTAAGCATCATTCAATAATTACTCGAGCTTATCTACTTGCTAATTGCACTAACCATTCTCCTAACATGCATAGGTAAATCCCTAATTTAATTATTCTAATCTAATCTAACCACCTAATCATACTTAATTAACACTAATTAGTCTATTAAGCGAGGATTAGTGAGCTAAACTCACCCGTTTAACAATCCACTCAGATTGAAACGTCGGGAATGTCGCAAATGACTTCTTTTTTTTTTAAAGCGGGCATAGGGTTCAGTGCTCGAAAACACCTCAAAACGAACATAGATCACTCACTGAAACCCATTTTTCCAACTGCTATTCTTGGCTAGTTGAAGTGGCTTCGGTGGCCGGCCGAGCAAGGCAAGGACGGCAGCGGTCGAGCACGGCTTTGGCAGGACCGAACAGCGGTCGAGCGGAGGCCGACAGTGGCTGAAAAGGCTCACGACTCAGCTCCTTAGGTCACTGAACAACGATTGGACTGGCGGACAGCAGGCTTGGACGACAAGGGCATGGCAAGGGCGACAACGTGTGGACGGCAGCGGACGGCTCTCCAATGGAGGGGGACGACGTGCAGCAGCTGTAGCTCTTTCTTGCTGCTGGTTTCGCACAAGGTAGGGAGAGAGAGAGGAGGTTGGCCGATGGATAAGAGAGAGAGGGGGAGGGATAGAGATGGGTGAGAGATGGAGGGGGCCACTTGGCCAAATTTTCCAACAAAATGTCCCCTTTGTGCTTGCCCATCAACCCAAGTTCCATGGCTGTCAATTGGCCACCAAAACCTTCATTTCACAACCTTGAAATGGTCCAAAGTAGCTAAGGGGAGGGAGGCACACGAATTTGCAACAATTCCCTCTCAATTAGACACTTAATTCACTTCAATTCACCATATTTGGCCCTCATAAATTCAATTGACCTATCATTGATCATCTTGGAATTTTTCTTCACCCAAGAATCCATCTTGCATCCCAATTTTGCAACCAAAAATAATCCCCAGCATTTTCTGAATAAAAACGATCATATGCCGACTTTTTCCCAAAAAGTCTCGATTGTCAGAAAAATATTCTGAGAATGAGTCGTGGGTCCTAGAATTTATTGTGATATGACAGAATCTTCAATTTTTGAAATCGGACTCAAATTGGCGGTTAATTTCCATTCGACACGTTTTTAGCGTAACCTAGACTATCGGGTAATTTTCAGGACTTTTTAGAGTAAATGACCAGTGGTCGATTTTCTTCAAGCCACTATGAACCTACTCAACACATTGGCGACTCTCGATTGTCATGAAAATCTTGAGAATTCAAATACGGACATAGGGTACCAAAACGACAAAGAAATCAAACTAGTGCCGGTGGACAAGAATTTTCCAATTTAGTGGAGTCACCCACGATCGGCCACACATCTCAGTCAAACTAACCTATCTCTGATTTCAAATAGACTTTTAACTGTGCCGTAATGACCTTTAAAGATGAGCACAGTTGAGAAGCCGGTTCCTAATCGAATTCTCAAGTCTATCGCCTTAAAGTTCCTTAATGGCTTCCTTGGATAGTCTAGTTATCTCAAGAGTGATTAGCTCTGAGAACAGCCCTATAAGCGCGTCGATGGAATGCCCAATTAATTCAGTAGAAAACAGGACTGAAAATCTGGGATGTCATATACTGTCGGCATCCAAATAACAAAACGACGCCGTTTAGCGTCTTTCCCCCAACTTTGAAACCCTAAATTCCCAAATTGAGAGAGTGAGAGTGAGAGAGAGAGAGAGAAGGCGGGTCATCTTCTTCTTCCTCGAAGACCAGCACCAGCAGCGGCACCAGCAACGGCATCGGCAGCAACACCAGCAACGGCACCAGCAACATAGCAGCAGCAGCAGCAGCACACCAGCAACGGCACCAGCAACATAGCAGCAGCAGCAGCAGCACACCAGCAACGCAGCAACAGCAGCAGCACACCGGTGGCACCCTCCTCCTCCTCCACCCTCACCTTCTATTCTTCCTGCCGCTTCTTGCTTGAGCAACAATCTCAGTCTCTCCTCGCTCACTTGGTTGAGCAATTACAATGGTGGCCGAGCGGTGGCCGAGCGATGGCGAGTGAACGACGATGGCCGAGCAGCAAAAACCCTAATTTCAATCCCCATATGAGTTATACGGCGTCATTTCTATGAGGATGTCCACGTATAACAGCAAAACGGCATCGTTTTCAAAACGACGTCATTTCTTGATGAAGATGGAAAACGACGCCGTTTTAAAGCCACAGCAACTTTTTTTTTAAATATAAAAGATACGTAATTAATCTGATCGGAATCTCTTGCCGGTGGCACCAAAGTGATTGTTTTTTCTCCGATTTGGCACTTAAGAAATCCGACGGAAACTTTTGGCACCAAAGTGAGCGCCATACACAAGTTTTGGCACTGATAATGTACTTACCCCTTATAAATGTTGGACCTAAATAAGCTCGTTTAGAAATTGCATAAGTGGCACTTCTCCAACGATGAGGAGTTACGAAATATGTAGGCACCTTCGTGAAGTGAACTTGCAGAGGCAATGGTGGCGATGATCAGCGTGGAGACCAAGAGAATTGATGCCGAAACAATGAAAGTGGTAAAGAAACACTCGGTTTTAGGATGAAATGGCCTCAAGTAATCGTCAATTTAGAATGGTTCAAAGAAGTGAGAATGGACTTTGTGTAAGAAATATGGAATATGTCCAGTTTTCCTAGTTTAATGACTCCGTAAATTTGAATGATCAACTTATGTTGATTGAATCTGAAAATCAGGTAGATCCAATTGTCGTATGGAATTGAACCAATTCAAATTTCTGGGATGGTATTGCATATAAGTGAAAATTGACTTAATTGAACTAAATGAGAGTTCAAGTATGACACGGCACTTCGATAAAATTTCACAGATAACTAGTATCATTATCTCTTCTAAAAGCAGAAACTACATGTTCTTTATATCTCAATTAAAAGAAGGCAATAGATGTTGATCCAATGCACTTTACAGATTTACTTCTTGATTGTGCTGCAAACATCCAGAAATAATTGTGAAATGAGATCTCCCCAGAAGCCTTCCCATCATTATTTTTGGTGCCACGACTCCAAACAATAAACACAGCACTATTCCCGTAATGTTCAAATAGAAGCTGGCTCTGTAGTGAAAATCATAAATCACATGGTTGGGATAAGTGAGAACTAAGAAGATATTAAAGGCGATCGTCATCATTATAATGAACCAAACAAAATAACACATGAAAAGTAAATTTAAACCTTACCATCTCCTGTGAATGCTCCAAATTTCCCGACACTAAGATTGCGAAGTTGCTCTAAGCTAACTGTAGAGAGCGACGTTTCCAAGGGTACTTGAACATGAAGCTCACGTGAGACTTGTCCCATGTTCGGTCGCAGTCGTGGATCGGCTTGCAGGCACGCAAATGCTAGCTTGGCAATCGAGATCACGCCTTGCGCATCCCGAAGATTAAGTCTAGAAGGCAAGAGACGTTGATCTAGCACATCCTTCAACATCATTGAAGACTGAATCTGGGCAGATGATGAACATTCCCCAGAGACATGATTTCCTGGATGCTTTCCCATGATTGTCTCTAGTGCAACAACTCCAAAGCTATACACATCGCACTTTTCCGTAGGAATTGTAGAATAAGCCAACTCTGCAAGTGGAGAAATCTTATATTCTTATAAGCTTGATCACATGCTGTATTCAAGTTGACAGCATTGCTTGTCATGAGGTGACGACTACGAGTACAAATTTCTACTCAACCTACGCTTACAAAACTGATTTGAACAGGGGAGTTTATTCTTGACGAGGTTCAAATGATTTTGATCGACGCTTAAAGTACGAGCATCATCTAAGTAACGCGAACTTGTTTTTTTTTTTTTTTTTTGGTGAAGGTAACACAACCTTCATATCCTTAAAATGGATCAATTATAATGTTTTTCTTCATCTTCCAATTCATCTTTTTTTGGGGAAATCGGAAAGCTTTATGATCGACACTAAACTTGACATCTCTAAATTAGTAAACTAATTTCCCTAAGAAGATTAAATACACAAAGAACCTAGTGAAAGTTCAATTATAGAAGGGATGCCCATAACTAAATGCTCATTATAATCGAGAAAAGATTATGATGTACCTGGAGCGATATACCCAATGGTGCCAGCAATAATAGTCCAATTTGATGAATCTGGCCTCAATAGCCTTGCAGTGCCAAAATCAGAAACATGAGCCCCATAATCACGATCCAATAGAATGTTGTTACTAGTCAAGTCTCGATGAATCAATGGAGGTGAACATTCGTGATGCATATAGGACAATGCATTCGCAACTCCTCGGACCATATTTATCCTCTTGTCCCATTGAAATTCTTTTGCTCTTTCGTCATTGCTCAAAGTTGTTCTCAAGCTTCCTCTTTCCATGTACTCATACACCAAAAAACATTGTTTGACATGATAGCAAAATCCAAAAAATTTCACAATGTTGCGATGGCGTAAGTTTGTTAAGGCTTGAATTTCCCTTTCAAATGATATCAAATCAATAATCTCATTGTCTTCCTGGGATGGAGAAATTTTTTTGATAGCAACTGTTTGACCTTCTGATATCTCGGCTTTATATACAATTCCATATGCTCCTTCACCCACATAATACTTGAAGTCAAATCGTTCCGTGGCCTTGACAATTTGGTCATAGAAAACTTTGCCATCATAACTCAAAATACGCATGAAATCCAAATCATTTGCCCATTCATTATCGTCTCTCTTGATAATCCTTCTTCGACGATGATTGATGATTATAAAAATGATCAAGGTGCAAGAGAGAAGGACAAACCCCAAGAACAAGAGAATGAGGATAACTATGGTTCTAGCTCCAACACATCGATTGCATTTCTTACTTCTGATAGAATTGCATTTCGGTAAGCCCGAAACATTTCCACAGAGCCCTTTGTTATGTTGTATAGCCTCAAATGGAGCCTCATTGAAAGCCTTGATATTTGGGAGAGGACCTTCCAGGTAATTGTAGGACACATCAATAGAAGTCAAGGCTAGCATACCACCAAAAGTAAGGGGAATGGAACCAAACATGCTATTGTGGGAGATATTTAGAACTTGCAAGTTTCTCAATTCTGCAAGCTCTCTTGGTATATTTCCAGACAAATTATTATAACTCAAATCAAGAACCTCAAGTACCTGTGTGTTGCCAATCTGAGGAGGAATGCTTCTCTGGAATTTGTTTATGCTCAAATTTAAATTCTGCAAGCGCGTGCATAAGCCTAATTGAGCCGGAATTGATCCACTTAAATTGTTTGATGCCAAGTTTAGATGTGCCAAGTCGGATAAAAGTCCAATCTCAGTCGGGACATTTCCCGTGATCCCATTGTTGCTTAGATCGAGTTCAAACAACATCGATAGGTTTCCCATTTCCCCCGGAATCTCTCCATTTAGATTATTCGAAGAAAGGTCTAGTCGTTGTAATTGAGCCATCCTTCCAAATGCTGCAGGTATCTCACCAGAAATATTGTTGGTTGATATCTTGAAGCTCGTCAAATTACGACAATGCTCCCATTTCCATGAAAGTTTGCCGTTCAAATGATTGTGGCTTAAGTCCATATAATTTAGATGCGGATATATTCCGAAAGCTTCGATTATGTTTCCAGTAAGTTGGTTTCTTTCTAGCCTCACTCTAAATAATGAAGTACAATTCCTCAAACTTTTTGGTATAGGACCTATAAAATGATTACTATGGACGCTTAAATATTGCAATGATCCCCCAAGGCATACATCTTTTGGAAGTTCCCCCTCTAGCTCATTCTCATATAGATTCAAACTTATCAAATGTGTTAACTTATTAAATTCAGAAGGCAAGGAGCCGAAGAATTTGTTGTCACCGAGGTTTGAATAGATTAGATTGGACAGGTTTCCAATTGATGCAGGGATTGGACCGGTCAAACTATTACTATATATTCCTAATTTTACAAGAGAAGTGAGCCTTCCTATTTCCCAAGGGATGGATCCTGACAATCTATTTCTACATAAATAAAGATATTTTAAATTCCTCAAGTTACTAATCTCTCTTGGAATGGAACCGGAAATGTTATTGTGCCTAATAGCTAATTCAGTTAAATTGCCTAATTTTCCAATAGATGCAGGAATGGACCCGGAAAGTTGATTATGGGAAAGAAAAAGTTCCAAAAGAGAATCCAACCGCCCAATCTCCTGAGGGATGCATCCACTCAAGTCATTTTTACCTAGGTAAAGATAATGAAGATTTTCTAGCATACCTATACTTGGAGGAATGTTCCCGGACAGTTCATTAGAGTAAAGATCAAGATAGTTGAGTTTGGAAAGGTTACCAATACTTGAGGGGATGGAGCCATAGATCGAGTTGTGGGGAAGTACAAAGCTAACCAAATTGGTTAAGTGCGAGAAGTCAAGGCTGTCTAGAGTTCCTCTCAAACCAAGATCGGAAAGATTCAGACTATTGAGAGCTCCGGAGTCGTCGCAAGTGACACCACTAAAGCTGCAAGGATTGTTGCCATTCCATGAAGAGAGGAGAGACTGGCTATGGTTGTCAAGAGTAGATTTCCAATTCAGGAGAGCCTCTACTTCATCCTTACTCTCGGTCATGTTGATGGTGAAAAAGGAAGTGGAGGAAGCAAGATCACTTGCTCCGTGAAATGGAGTGGTGTCAACTAAGAGGAGCAAGAAGAGGAAGCCGACCATTAAAATAGGCTGGCTGGACAGCAATAAGAAAGAAACCATGATTTCTGGGGATGTTTGGTCTTTGGGAGGTGAGATGGTTCAGGTCTACATGTTGTTAACAAGGTCGATGACATATTTATAGATGGAAGAACATCCTGGAATTCTCAATTGACGCCTTGCATATTACAGCTATACGGCGCTTTCCGATGAATGGGACCTTCCGTGAAGAAAGCTTTTTCTCGTTCATGATAAGATAAAACTTGTCCTTATTCCAATCAGTTTAGCGTGGGCCGCGGGAGATAATGAAATAACAGTACATAATGATAAAGCTTCGGATTCTGTTTGTTCACAAAAATTAAATAATTTGAATATAAAAATTTCTAAAAATTGAATAAAAATATTTTCATCGTCCACGAAAATATTTAAACATAAATTGTAATCAATAATGATAATATTTTTTATTAACTAAGACCATTTTTAAGAGAATATCATTCATTTTTCGTGAAAGAACATTTGATTTACTTTCTCAAGTCTTCACGAAAAGGGGGAAAAATCCAGCTCTTCTCTCAAAATATCTCCAGAGTGGTGTTTGTTCGTCCTTGATCATCGCGTCACAAGTAGCATAGATCTTCGCTGAACGGCGATCACGGCATGTCGCCTGCCTGGTATTTGCGTCACTGACCAGGGCATTTTTGTCTCTGTCACTGACTAAATTTTCTGTCACCTCGCCTCTCATCCTCCACTACAACCACCGTTGCGCTCGTTGATGCCGCCACTTCCCGGCACGTCGCCATCGAGAGCGCATCCGCCGACCTTTGGCCTCCTCTCTACGCTCCCACCTTGGCCTCTCCAAAGGCGACTGTGCCCTAATCATCTCTCCTAATTCGCTTGACATTCCGATGCTCTCTACTTCTCTCTCTGTTCTGCATTATCGTCGCGGTCTCTCCCTGCAATCCTACCAGAACTTCACTAGAGATTCTCCACCTAATCCATTTCTGGGAACCTTCAATAGCGTTTGCCACGTCAAACACCCCCGCACTCCGAACGGTTCTCATCTACTCGCCGGAGTTCGAGTCCCTGATGACAGCTATGACTCGAACCGGCATTTTCAACTGAATCCACGCCTCCCAATCAGACCCGGCGGCGGGCCTGTACTTACTGGGGACGATGACGGGCAAAGTGAAAGTGTAGAGCTGGCCCATCGTGACTTGATTTATCGGATCGATTTAATCTTATTGGGGAATTTGGGATTACGGTTTAGCTTAGAGATTTTTGGGGATTAGGGTTTAAGTTAGGGGATTATAAATATTTTTCTTTTTGGTCAACGAATTAGAAATTTGACGGGGAAAGCGAAAGCGTGGGACTTCCTGATTTTTCCTTGTTCATTATCTTCATCGACGGAACAAATGAATAAATAAGGTTTCATTAGTACAGAGTGTCGCGACCTCTTTTTTCCGCTGCGCCCGCAATCGGGTACGAGCGCCTAAGGAGGCTAATGGCTCGGCTGAATTTATTAAGCCCAGACTCTCCCAAGTCCACCAATTCACGACTTTAATAGTTTGAGTTTTTTAACCTATAAATCAATTTTTTAAAATGGAGTCGCCACTAATCGATTTGGAGTGGGTCGATTAGAAACCCAAGCGAAGTATCGGGAGGAATACTTGCTCCTGCGCAACCAGAAATTAGGATCGGGGACTTGATTACACTAGTTAATCGCTAATGCCCTTTCGGTACCTAATCTTGTTTAAACCCTAAGGCTTTTTGGATGTTTGAGAGATTTTCCATGCATTTTGGGAGGAAAAACATTTTTTGAGTATTTTTCTCATTTTTTGGGCATAAAAGGGATTTTTTTGGTATTTTTGGAAAAATACAAGTCTTTTTTGGCTTTTTTTTTTGAATTTTTTGGCTTTTTCATGAAATTTTGGATTTTTTTAGATTTTTGGCATTTTTTTTGGAAAATATGGAATATTTTTGATTTTTTTGGAAAATAAAATATTTTTTAATATTTTTCAAAATATTTTTGGAAAATAAATTATTTTTTTTTATTTTTCTCGATTTTTTTAGAAAATAAAAACATTTTTCGACATTTTTAAATATTTTTCGATTTTTTTGAAATTAAAACATTTTTTTAATTTTTATTTATTAAAATATTATTTTTATATTAAAATAACAAAATAAAACCGACCCGGCCGGATCCGCGGGTTGGGTCCGACCGGCCAATACCCAAACGCGGACAGCCCGACTCGGATTTTTCATCTCTTTTTATTTTTATTTATTATTTTTTTTTTTTACTTACTAAAACGACGCCGTGGCGGGCGTTTGGGGACGCCCGCCTAGCCCGACGACCCGGTCCACGACCCGCTCCGCGACCCGGCTCCCTACGAACCCTACCCGGATCCGACCCGAATCGCGACCCGGTCTTCGCCGCGCCCGCAATTTGCGGAATCCCTACCCGGTTCCCGATCCGGTCCGACCCGACAACCCGGTCGCGACCCGGAAAATCGGAACCCTAGGGTTCCCGAATCGCGGCGCCGAGGCACAACAGCGGGGACGACGGCGACGACGGCGACGGCGGCAACGGCAACGGCGGCGGCGAGCGACGGTAGCGACAAGGGTTAGACTTCGAAGGGGGAAGCTATGGCGACGGCAACGGCGGCGGTGGCGGTAACACTACTGCTCATGGCGACGGCGTCCGGATGGTGGTGGCTGGGCAACTCGGTTTCCCGATCTGGCGCGGCGTCGGCGAACCGATCATGGCAACGGCTTCGCAGGTGGGGCACGGCAACAAGCCGTCGAAGCAACGGCGTCGGGACTGAGGCGAACGGCTGCGGCACGGCGTCTGGCGGTAACAACAGCAGCAAAAACCGGATCTACTCGGCCGAACCCTCCTCGGCCTTGATTCCTCCTCACTCGGGCCAAATCCGAGCCTCCACCGGCTGGATCTGACCTTCTCGAAGTCACTCGCCGCCGGCCTTCCCTGAAGTCTCTCGGTGGAAGGTGGGCTGAGCTCACGACTCGAGCTCTCTCCTGCGCTCGCCCTTCAACCCTTTCCGATGTCTCTCAGTGAAGGATCTCCGAGCTCGCCACGCTCTCCGACGATGCTTGCGGCCACCTATTTATAGGCGAAGGAACTCCGGTCGACGGAGGGGTTCGGTCGCCGGCCTCCGGCTTACCCATCGGTTCAGCTCGGCCGAACCGGTGTCCCATCGAGCTTTCCAGCGGCTCGCTCGGCATTAATGGCGCCCGATCTTATCCTCTCCGGCCGACGTCGGCCTACTCCCCTGGCCGTAGGCCGGCCTTCGCGCGTCGCCGGCCACCGCGCGTGAACTACGAGGGCGGAGAAAGATGGAGCGAGGAAGAAGAAGAGGGAAGAAGCAGAAGGAAGGAGGGTGGGGCCAAGCCGCACAAGCCCACGTGAAGAAAATGGGGGGGGTTGCTTTTGTTTTTCTTTTCTTTTGTTTTTACTATTTTTTGTTGTTTTTGCTATTTATTTGGTTTTTGTTATCTAAAAGAAATTAAGACCTAATTAAACCTAATTAAAATTTTAAGTGTCAACACAGAGGAGCCGGAAATTTCTCAACACCGACAAAATCCCTTAATTAATCTCTTCAAATTAGATCTATTAAATTACTCACATAGACATAACCACTTCCGCCTTTTCTTAACTACTTCGAAATCTTCACAATATACAAATGTTGATTCATGAATTCACATACAATTTTTTTTTTTTGGTACAATCTTCATAATATAGTCAATGGTACTCTTTTACTGGCTCGAGCTTGATATCATTTTTAAAGATCCCGATCTTGCACAGTTATTTACAGCAAATGCCATATAATGTTGGGATAATAGTACGGATGGTCCCTAAACTTTGATTTAATATGTTATGTTGTCCCTGAACTTTTAAATTTGTGTATTAATGTTCTTGAACTTTGGCTCAATATTAGACTGTTAATTTGTTCAATTTGATCATTAAACTATTAGTAAATATTCCATGTAGTCTCTAATTTATATGAAAATATGTAAAAGCTTAGAGACTACATTAAATATTTGATCATAGTTCAAGAATTACATCAAACAAACAAGAAATTCAAAGACAACAGTGCATATTAAGCTAATATTCATTCACCATTTATATCATTTTCTATATGATGTTCTTGTACAATCTTGAATTCCCTTTTGCCAGTGTGGCCCTTCCTCTTTTTTTGTTCACCCCCTAAAACACTCATGAGCGTATGAGCATATGTGTCTTGTTATAATGTTTGTATAAAACACTATAACGTATAAAGATTTGAAAAATTCGCGATTACCCAATGACTATCTCATATATTTCTCATAAAATGTTTCATGCGAAAGGAGAGATTAGGATACTACGTGGAAGAAAGACGTGAAATGATAATACTAATAATATATTTTGAAAATTGGTTAAAAATGATCTCTCTTTCATCAAGTGCATTGAAGGGGATTGACATTTATTAGGTTTGTGCCGTGGGAACTAGTTGGACCAAACCGAACTAGACGTTTCCAAGGCTGTCGATCCGGTTCTCAGTTCCACAAAAATGGAACTGGTGATGAGCAGTTCAATTCCCGATTCTAAGATGGAACCTGACCACCTAGACTAGAGGCATAAGAAGTGCTTTGCTTTACTCTATTGTGTGACCGAGAGTTTCACAGTGACAGAATCGGACTTGCAGTCCATTCGTTCACTTTGATTCCGACAAGAAGTGATAACTGAAGCTTCTAACCTTGAGTTGGTCACAGACAATAGCTTCATCGTCATTGACCTAGTAATTTTATTATCTTCATTTGTGCTCTATTTCGGAGAGTTATTGTGCCAAAATATGTTCATGATGTTGAGGCTAACAATATAACCTAGAGGGGGATGAATAAGTTGTTTCCAAACTTTGATAATCTTTTGCAGAAATCAATTGTCACTGAGTAAAGATCACCTTGCCTAATGTTTATGAGAACACTAACTAACTATAAGCTAATATATGTGAATAGATGTGAAATAGTGGAATACAGAGAATTATAGTGGTTCAGCTCTACAAGAAAGCCTACGTCTACTCTTTAGACTAACAGCCTTAAGACGAACTAGATTCCATTGACAATCTACTTGAAATGTTACAATTGACTAGCACTAATCCTTTATGTGATAGATCACACTATCTGGATTCAGTTGCTACTCTCACACTTGTACAATTGTTTAAATAACATGATAATTAGAATGGTAAGACAGAAAGTTTTTCAGCTAAGAACAACAGTACGTAAGCTACTTAATCTTTTATGTGACACACTCTTAGTTCCTCAATGCCTTCTCTTTTATACTCTTCCTCAAACTATCCATTGAGGTTGATTTACAGAAATAGATTACCATTGGAGAGTTTTTGTTGAGCTGCTATCCAAGAATATATTGCTTGTACAATTTCTTTTCTGGGACTCCTACAGACTAACCAAAAATAGCAATTGCTACTGTCTTCTCATTGCAATCTCTAATTGACCTATTATACACTTTAGATATTCTGCTGCAGGCTTTATTCTTATTATTGCTATGTGAGTCCAGATCTTTCAATGGCTCTTTAACTGACCCAGCGAACATCTAATGATGTACTTGATTATTACATCACCATCAACTTGATCTTTACTGTTCGTATATAAACATCATCAGTGCCTAATCTTTTGGTCGTCCGGTGCTGTCTACTAAAGCAGGACTACATCTTTTCGATGGATCACACCATGGATATTTCTTGGTCCTTTGGTCCAAACATCAGCACATAACATCGTACATAAAATACTAAGAATAGTTTGAGCATCATCAAAATCTCTTGGAGATGTTTTATCTAACAATCTCCCCATTTTTTACGATGACAAAATTATCCCACAGGTGTGAATGAATAGTAAGACTTGTTTGAGATGATTTGCATAAACTAAAAGTAGGATCTCCTTAAGATGTTTTGTTGTAAAGTTTTGGATATATATATCTAGATGATCTTTAGTAGGATAGAATATCATTGTGCAAAAGATCTTCTTCCTAGAGTGCATTATCATTTAATTTTTAGGAATCAAAAGATAACAGTTGTTTGCTCCCCTTGGCTTGATAATGTACTCATATGCTCCCCTTGTCTTGGTGAGCAACTCAATTTCAAACATCAGTAATTTCTAAGCAAAACATCCTGATAAGATCTTTACCAAATTATCAACATGTTCGCAGTATCCAACAACTTTAGTTGCGACAACTGTCAAGCATAAAATCTTCACATTTTGACACATTTTTCATATCAAGCAACTCTCGCCCTTTTTGTAATTAATCAAAGTAAATAAGAAATGTTAGCACGAGAATATCAACTTCATTGATGGCAAGAGATAGTGTGATATAGAAAATGAACCTAAGCAACGAACTGAAGGAGATAAAATAGCATGAGCAAAACAAGAGCACATGAACATTTGAAAAGTTTTAAGTGCAAGGGCATTTGCGCTGCTAAGAGGAGGCGGGTTTTTCGAGTTCAGTGGTTTCTTTGTCAGGTCGGATAGGTTGTAGCAATCTAGGCCGAGGATTGTGCACTATCTTGACCATATAGTAGGTTAGAAAGAGGAGGGTGTTTTCCCAACCTAACTTGATAGGATCAGTTTAGTGCAAATGTGAAATTTGGGGTTTTTGGAGATTAGGGTTTAATTTTGGGAAATTAGGGAATTGAGTTCATACCATTTCAAACTTGATTTTGCCTTGGGATACAGAAAAGCCATGATCAAGAAAAAGTGGTAATTTGAGATCAGCTTCATCTCTATTATTTCCATAAAAGATTGAGAACGCTATCGATTAACTTAACGGACATAATAATCCAAAACTTACTCGATATCAGCGTAATCATTTAACCCAACGGCTTGAATCTAAATCTAGTTATTATTGTAAGGTCTATACAAGGTTCATGTAGTTTAATTAAAATCACTTGAACAGACATTTGCTTCATCTAAATTTCACGATGGATGCACTTTCCCCTTTTCTTAGCCCGAGTTGTTTGAAATATTTACAGCATATATAAATATTGATCTGTAAATTCACGTGCAATCTCTTCATAATTTTCACGATATGGTTAATGTACGGTTCCTTTGAAGCTCTAACAGATACTCCTCGTAAGCCTCTCGTCCTCTAGCTTAATGGGGCTCTCTCTTCTCAAGTAGTGCGGGTCTTCCTCTCTCTTTGCTTACCAAGTCTTCCCCAGATTTCACGGAACTCTCCTTTTGTGTGCTTCTCTCTCTTCCAATCAATTTGTCTTAGTTGTGTGGAGGGCCCCGACCATGAAGACGTTCACTTTTTCACATTCTTTTCAATTCCACCCTTACAAATGGTATGATTATGTTATTATTAGTGCAAAGCTATTCAATTTTACAATCTTGGATCCAATTGAAAGGAGTCATCGTGCTTCAACATCCTCCATTTTTTTAATGATGGTTTCCTTTTTTGGACAAGTTCTTGACTTACTTTTTCAGTCTTTATGGGCTTAGTTCCTCATGTGTCATGGACCCTCTTCGTGTTACACCTGATGGGCAAAAAGAAGAAAAAAAGTAAAAAGTTGCTTCAAAAAAAAAAAACTCCGAAAGACCAAAAAGATGGTTAATTACTTTCTTGTTGCCCAATTCTTACTCTTACAATTATTAAAAGAAAAAAAAAACTAAAAACCGTGCCTCTCGGTTCTTCACCAGTAGCTTGATAAATGAAAAATTGCCACCTTTAAGTTGAAACATAGATCTATTACATTTCAATCTAATAGTGAAATCTCAGAAACCATTGAATCATCTCACATAGATGATTTATTACACAATTTTAAACATATAACTATATTTATATCGATGGCAACAATGATGAATTTACTAAATGACAATTTACATAGCCCATTATTAATTATATAACTTTTTGACTACACAAGTCATTTTGTTCACCGCTATTTTCATAGTTGGTTGATCTCTAAAACAATAAACTTTTTGACTACTTGTAATTTGTATTCAACGGTTCCACAAATAATTTTTTTTTTCTTCAAGTGTTAGCACTATTGTTTCAATTACTTTCCACGACGCACGTTACGAGGCAAGTAAAGAATTAATGGACAATTATTTTCTTCTTTATCAATCTGTGTGGCAAAGGGAAAAAGAAGCAAAATGTTGCTTGGAAAACAAACTCCAAAAGATAGAAATGGTGATTACTGGTAGAAAAGGTGAGTACTGGCTTTCTTTTATCATGTGCGCTGAAAAAGAAAATAAATATACTGATGAAACTCTTAATGGTCAGCAAGTTTGATTGACAAGTGGAGGTTTTATTGGAGTTAGGCTCATGTAATTTCCCAGAAAAATTCAGCTGAATGATGCTATAAGCCTCAAAAATCTGTTTTGGTGTCCCACGTACGTCTTCACTTTTCTAGCAGATTTCCTTTGCTTATTTACAATTCAACCGTAATGACCTATACGTGAGTTAAAAATCAACTTATTTAATAAAATCATCAACCCTTCTCTTTTCCTAGCTAATATGTATAGAAATCTTAAGGTATTTCAAGTGCAATACTTTAAAAATAAACCATCACCTAGAATAGATCCCTCAACACTAGCTTAACAACAAAAGTGCACCCAAAAATCTTAAATCTTTCCACATAATGCAATTAAGTCATAATTATTTGTTTGACACAATCAAGTCATCAACCTTTCCGAGAGTAAAATCAACAATTGCCCACATAGAACTCGAAGCCTGTGTGCGGATAGGTTTAGGACTTTATTGCACTTTGTAGTAAAGGTCTATGACTTGATTACATCAACAACACTCAATTTTGCTTAATTTTATTTTTATTTTCATAGAATCTTATTGCAGCAATTGAGAGGTGAGACTTGATTACAGTCCGTACCTAAGATGAAGAATTTTGGTGCAATTTCCTCCAAAACATGACCACGGCATTTTTCATAAAGCAAACATTGCATGCCAAAGCATGGCATTATGTTGAAAGGAAGGGTTAATCCACAAGGTATCAAATTCGAACAATTGACGGGCATGAGAACAAACATATGGTTGGATTAAATTCAAAATTGTATTACAAACTCATTGAAAAATCAAATTTACTTCGGTGGCATTTGAGCAACCTCATTAAGATTAGGATTGACCAATTTAGCTTGCAAGTTCAGTGAAAATGACCAAAGTTCAAAGTCATCATCCTCATGAGTCGAGAAAAGAAAAGGTTGGTTGAGTGAATGGCGCACAAATCATGTTTGTCACTGCTTATTTGGTAATTGATTGATTTCTAAATTACTAAGCTATTTGACTTCTTGTAATTTCCATGTAATGGTTTCACACATGATAATTCTTTTATTTATTTCTCTAAGTGTCCAAATTATTGTTTCAATTACTTCCCATGATCCACGTTACTTGTCCCGAGTGGCAAGTAAAAAACTAACGGTCGATTTTTATCTTCTTTATCAATTTGTGTGCAAAAGGGAAAAGGAATCAAAAAGTAACTCAGAAAAGAAATCCAAAAGACAGAAGAGATGGTTAATGTCTGTTTTCCTCATCATGTGCGGTGAAGGGGCAACCCATTCTCTCCAAATGCACATCGTCCATCAGTTTGTGATTTTCTTCTTGCCCAATTCTTACACATACAATAGCCATGGTTAGTTAATATCTCATTGGCACGTTACTTGCCCTCAGTGGCAAGTAAAAATCTAGAGGTTGATTATTATCTTCTTTATCAATTTGTGTAGCAAAGGGAAAAGGAAGCAAAAAGTAGATCAGAAAAGAAATTCCAAAAGACAAAAGAGATGGTTAATGGCTGTCTTTGTCATGTGTGGTGAAGGGGCCACCCTTTATCTCAAATGCATGGATTGATGCAGACTATCCATCGGCTTGTGACTTTTTTTCTTGCCCAATTCTTACTCTTATAATATTTAAAAGAAAAGAAGAACTTGAAAGGTAGACTTGTATAATATCCTGTAAAGATTCAGCTGAATGACAATGCAAGCCTCAAAATCCGTTTTGAATTCCATGTACATATTCACTTTTCATGCAAATTCCCTGTGCTTAACTATAATTTGATCGCAAGGATCTATATTTGAGTTGAAAATTAATTTGTTTGGTAAAATCATCCCCGCTCTTCTTTTCCTAGCCAATTTGTGTAAACATATTAAGGTATTTCAAGTGCAATACTTTAAAAATAAACCACCACCTAGAAGAGATCCCTCAACACCAGCTTAACAACAAAAGTGCACCCAAAAATCTTAAATCTTTCCACATGCAATTAAGTCGTAATTATTTGTTTGGCGCAATCAAGTCATCAACATTTCCAAAAGTAAAATCAACAATTGCCCACATAGAACTCGAAGCCTATGCACGGCAACATTAAATTGCATTTCTTGATATAGGTTTAGGACTTTATTGCACTTTGTAGTAAAGGTCTATGACTTGATTACGCCAACAACACTCAATTTTGCTTAATTTTATTTTTATTTTCATAGGATCTTATTGCAGCAATTGAGAGGTGAGACTTGATTACAGTCCGTACCTAAGATGAAGAATTTTGGTGTAATTTCCTCCAAAACATGACCACGGCATTTTTCATAAAGCAAACATTGCATGCCAAAGCATGGCATTATGTCGAAAGGAAAGGTTAATCCGCAAGGTATCAAATTCGAACAATTGACGGGCGTGAGAACAAACATATGGTTGATTAAATTCAAAATTGCGTTACAAACTCATTGAAAAATCAAATTACTCCGGTGGCATTTGAGCAACCTCATTAAGATTAGGATTGACCAAAATTGGCTCTTTAATATGCAAAAAAAGACAAATCTTAGCATGCAAGTTCCGTGGAAATGACCAAAGTTCAAAGTCATCATCCTCATGAGTCGAGAAAAGAAAAAATTGGCAGAGTGAATGGCGCACAAATCATGTTTGTCACTGCTTATTTGGTAATTGATTGATTTCTAAATTACTAAACTATTTGACTACTTGTAATCTCCATGTAATGGTTTCACACATGATAATTCTTTTATTTTTTCTCTAAGTGTCCAAATTATCGTTTCAATTACTTCCCATGATGCACGTTACCTGACCCAAGTGGCAAGTAAAAAACTAACGGTCGATTTTTATCTTCTTTATCAATTTGTGTCCAAAAGGGAAAAGGAATCAAAAAGTAACTCGGAAAAGAAATCCAAAAGACAGAAGAGATGGTTAATGTCTGTTTTCCCATCATGTGCGGTGAAGGGGGCCAACCATTCTCTCCAAATGCACAGCGTCCATCGGTTTGTGATTTTCTTCTTGCCCAGACATGATTAGTTAATATCTCATTGGCATGTTACTTGCCATCAGCAGCAAGTAAAAATCTAACGGTCGATTATTATCTTCTTTATCAATTTGTGTAGTAAAGGGAAAAGGAAGCAAAAAGTAGCTTGGAAAAGAAATTCCAAAAGACAAAAAAGATGGTTAATGGCTGTCTTTGTCATGTGGGGTGAAGGGGCCACTCTTTATCTCAAACGCATGGATTGATGCAGACTATCCATCGGCTTGTGATTTTTTTTCTTGCCCAATTCTTACTCTTACAATATTTAAAAGAAAAG
Organism: Eucalyptus sideroxylon; assembly: GCA_014182405.2. Taxonomy (NCBI): domain Eukaryota; kingdom Viridiplantae; phylum Streptophyta; class Magnoliopsida; order Myrtales; family Myrtaceae; genus Eucalyptus; species Eucalyptus sideroxylon. Next base: position 23,932,082 of record CM024558.2, on the reverse strand, counting down.
AAGAACTTGAGAGGTAGACTTGTATAATATCCTGTAAAGATTTAGCTGAATGACAATGCAAGCCTCAAAATACGTTTTGAATTCCATGTACGTATTCACTTTTCATGCAAATTCCATGTGCTTAACTATAATTTGATCGCAAGGATCTATATTTGAGTTGAAAATTAATTTATTTGGTAAAATCATCCCCGCTCTTCTTTTCCTAGCCAATCTGTATAAACATATTAAGGTATTTCAAGTGCAATACTTTAAAAATAAACCACCACCTAGAAGAGATCCCTCAACACCAGCTTAACAACAAAAGTGCACCCAAAAATCTTAAATCTTTCCACATAATGCAATTAAGTCGTAATTATTTGTTTGGCGTAATCAAGTCATCAACCTTTCCAAAAGTAAAATCAACAATTGCCCACATAGAACTCAAAGCCTGTGCGTGGAAACATTAAATTACATTTCTTGATATAAGTTTAGGACTTTATTGCACTTTGTAGTAAAGGTCTATGACTTGATTACACCAATAACACCCAATTTTACTTAATTTTATTTTTATTTTCATAGGATCTTATTGCAGCAATTGAGAGGTGAGACTTGATTACAATCCGTACCTAAGATGAAGAATTTTGGTGCAATTTCCTCTAAAACATGACCACAACATTTTTCATAAAGCAAACATTGCATGCCAAAGCATGGCATTATGTCGAAAGGAAGGGTTAATCCGCAAGGTATCAAATTCGAACAATTGACAGGCGTGAGGACAAACATATGGTTGATTAAATTCAAAATTGTGTTACAAACTCATTGAAAAATCAAATTTACTTCGGTGGCATTTGAGCAACCTCATTAAGATTAGGATTGACCAAAGTTGGCTCTTTAATATGCAAAAGACAAATTTTAGCATGCAAGTTTCGTGGAAATGACCAAAGTTCAAAGTCATCATCCTCATGTGTCGAGAAAAGAAAAAGTTGGCTGAGTGAATGGCGCACAATCATGTTTGCCACTGCTTATTTGGTAATTGATTGTTTCTAAATTACTAAGCTATTTGACTACTTGTAATTTCCATGTAATGGTTTCACACATGATAATACTTTTATTTTTTCGCTAAGCATCCAAATTATTGTTTCAATTACTTCCCATGATGGACGTTACTTGCCCCTAGTGGCAAATAAAAAACTAACGATTGATTTTTATCTTCTTTATCAATTTGTGTGCAAAAGGGAAAAGGAATCAAAAAGTAACTCGGAAAAGAAATCCAAAAGACAGAAGAGATGGTTAATGTCTGTTTTCCTCATCATGTGCGGTGAAGGGGGCCACCCATTCTCTCCAAATGCACAGCGTCCATCGGTTTGTGATTTTCTTCTTGCCCAATTCTTACTCATACAATAGCCGTGGTTAGTTAATATCTCATTGGCACGTTACTTGCCCTTAGTGGCAAGTAAAATTCTAACAGTCGATTATTATCTTCTTTATCAATTTGTGTAGCAAAGGGAAAATGAAGCAAAAAGTAGCTCGAAAAAGAAATTCCAAAAGACAAAAAAGATGGTTAATGGTTGTCTTTGTCATGTGTGGTGAAGGGGCCACCCTTTTTCTCCAAACGCATGGACTGACGCAGACCATCCATCGGCTTGTGATTTTCTTCTTGCCCAATTCTTACTCTTACAATATTTAAAAGAAAAGAAGAACTTGAAAGGTAGACTTGTATAATATCCTGTAAAGATTCAGCTGAATGACAATGCAAGCCTCGAAATCTCTTTTGAATCCCATGTATGTATTAACTTTTCATGCAAATTCCATGTGCTTAATTATAATTCGATCGCAAGGATCTATATTTGAGTTGAAAATTAATTTATTTGGTAAAATCATCCCCACTCTTCTTTTCCTAGCCAATCTGTATAAACATCTTAAGGTATTTCAAGTGCAATACTTTAAAAATAAATCACCACCTAGAAGAAATCCCTCTACACCAACAACACAGAAAAATTGCACCAAAATCTTAAACCTTTGCAAAACATGCAATTAAGTCATGATTACTTTGATTGGTGCAATCAAGTCATCAACCTTTGCAAAAAGTAAAGTCTATTCCCATGGAGAATGCCAAACTTTTTGCTCAAATAGCACTCGGAGTCTAAGACACAACCTTAAATTGCACTTCTTGATGTAGGCTTAGGGCACTATTGCACTTTGTAATTAAGGTTAATGATTTGATTACACCAACTAAGAGATTTATGACTCTATTGCTCTTTTTCGTTATCCTAGGACCTTATTGTAGCAATTCAAAGTTTTGACACTTGATTGTAATTTGTACATAAGATGAAGATTTTTGGTGCAATTTCCTCCAAAACATGACCATGGCATTTTTGATAAAGCAAACATTGCATGCCAAAGCATGACGTTGGGTGCATATGGTTTAGTATTTTGAAAGTCCATTATGAAAATGCAAAGCAGTTTAGCCTAAAGGACTTTGGGTAAATGTAAAGGCTGTTTGGTAAATTATGCTTTGAAAAACAACTTTGAGAGAAATACCATTTAGTAAAAAACTCATTTGAAAAGCCTTTTGGGTGATTAATATTAGTTTTTTAATTTTTATTTTTTTAAAATTGAAAAAATAATTTATGCAACTTTTTAAATATAAATTTTGACAATAATGCTAAAAAAATCAATATATATCAATGCTAAAAATCAAATATATATAATTAAAAAAAAAAAAAGACCAAGGCGGCGAGTGTTCGATATAAAAAATAATAATTAAGATCCACGATTTTTGCTTACATAAGCATTAGGTGTTCTTGGTTTATGACTGCATGATGGAAGGGGGAGTGCAATTTGTGTTTTGAGAATTTATGCCACTAGGGTCACTATTGTTTCAAATGCACAACCCACTTTACACGCCTTGTGATTGAAATTACAAGAATATTTCTCTTTATAAGTTGAAGGCTTGTTAGTCAAAAGAAGCTGAAAAATTGGTCCATGACCTTTTCCCTTACGATGGGTTAGAAATTTTTAGAGACAAATATCACCGAGTAAAAGCGTAATAAAGACCATGATTTCCAATGAACCATTGACCACGTATTGATCCCAAAGTCAACACACATGGAAACCCCAAAAGATCTTGACCTCTTGATGGATGTGCGCAAGATCCATCCTTACATGGTTCAAATCCTTTTCTTTCGGCCAGTATGCTTGTTTAAATTCTAACTGAATCATAAAATTGCGAAATTTAGAGATGACCGTGTCTACTCCAAAATTGGTGGCATAACTTCTAAAAAACAAATTCCTAAAATTACATCGATGATTTTCCTTACTCGAAAATCCATTATGGCTAAAATGCAAAGCAGTTTTGCCTAAAGGGCTTTGGGTAAATGCAAAGGATGTTTGAAAACAACTTTGGGAGAAATGCCATTTAGTAAAAAAACTCATTTGAAAAGCCTTTTGGGTGATTAATATTATTTTTTTAAATTTTTACGTGTTTAAAATTGAAATAATAATATATGCAACTTTTTAAATATAAATTTTGACAATAATGCTAAAAAATCAATATATATAAATACTAATATATATATATATATATATATATATATATATATACTTTAAAAAAAAAAAAAAAGACCAAGGCGGCGAGTGTTCGATATAAAAAATAATAATTAAGATCCACTATTTTTGATTACATAAGCGTTAGGTGTTCTTGGTTTATGAGTGCATGATGGAAGGGGGAGTGCAATTTGTGTTTTGAGAATTTATGCCACTAGGGTCACTATCCAACCCGCTTTACACGCCGTGTGATTGGAATTACAAGAATATTTCTCTTTATAAGTTGAAGGCTTGTCATTTTTAAGAAAAAAAAGTTGAAGGCTTGTTAGTCAAAAGAAGCTGAAAAATTGGTCCATCACCTTTCCCTTACGATGGGTTAGAAATTTTTAGAGCCAAATATCACCAAGTAAAAGTGTAATAAAGACCATGATTTCCAATGAACCATTGACCACGTATTGATCCCAAAGTCAACACACATGGAAACCCCAAAAGATCTTGACCTCTCGATGGATGTGCGCAAGATCCATCCTTACATGGTTCAAATCCTTTTCTTTCGGCTGGTATGCTTGTTTAAATTCTAACTTAATCATGAAATTGCGAAATTTAGAGATAACTGTGTTTGCTCCAAAATTGGTGGCATAACTTCTAAAAAACAAATTCCTAAAATTACATCGATGATTTTCCTTACTTGAAAATCCATTATGGCTAAAATGCAAAGCAGTTTAGCCTAAAGGACTTTGGGTAAATGCAAAGGCTATTTGGTAAACTATGCTTTGAAAAAACAACTTTGGGAGAAATGCCATTTAATAAAATTAAAAAAAAAAACTCATTTGAAAAGCCTTTTGGGTGATTAATATTAGTTTTTTGACTTTTTATTTGTTTAAAATTGAAAAAAATAATATATGTAACTTTTTAAATATAAATTTTGACAATAATGCTAAAAAAATCAAATATATATAATTAAAAAAAAAAAAAAAGGCGGCGAGTGTTCGATATAAAAAATAATAATTAAGATCCATGATTTTTGCTTACATAAGCGTTAGGTGTTCTTGGTTTATGAGTGCATGATGGAAGGGGGAGTGCAATTTGTGTTTTGAGAATTTATGCCACTAGGGTCACTATCGTTTCAGATGCGCAACCCGCTTTACACGCCATGTGATTGGAATTACAAAAATATTTCTCTTTATAAGTTGAAGGCTTGTCATTTTCAAGAAAAAAAGTTGAAGGCTTGTTAGTCAAAAGAAGCTGAAAATTTGGTCCATCACCTTTCCCTTACGATGGGTTAGAAATTTTTAGAGCCAAATATCACCAAGTAAAAGCGTAATAAAGACCATGACTTCCAATGAACCATTGACCACGTATTGATCCCAAAGTCAACACACATGGAAACCCCAAAAGATCTTGACCTCTCGATGGATGTGCGCAAGACCCATCCTTACATGGTTCAAATCCTTTTCTTTTGGCTGGTATGCTTGTTTAAATTCTAACTGAATCATAAAATTGCGAAATTTAGAGATTACCATGTTTTCTCCAAAATTGGTGGCATAACTTCTAAAAAACAAATTCCTAAAATTACATCGATGATTTTCCTTACTCAAAAATCCATTATGGCATTAATTTAATATTAAATCAACAATGTGATTTACCAGGAATCAATGCCACATATGAATTCTCAGTTAAAAAAAAAGTGTAACTTAAGTGATTTAATTTTAAAAAATATGATACTTCAATGTTTGCTTTAAAAGTTTTAACATTATTTGTGTCTTTATATAGTCCAATTTTATCAATCTTGCGATGGTGACCGACAGATGCAGTTGCGCAACCCTTGCGGGAACCAGGCGAGGGCCACTTGAGACCAAGAGACCCAAGCATTGATCGCCTAGGTTGTGGGCCACCTAGGTTGCCTGAGGTCGTGGACCTTCAGTGGCAAGGGCTATCGGAGATTGCACGACCACAAATGACCTCGATTGACGGCCGTCAGTGCTAGATCTAGCCACCGGTGTCCATAGCCCTTTGTTGGACCGGCGAAGGGTTGGTCTTTTGAAATATATATATTATATTTAATTTTTTAAAGAATTTTTTTAGCATTTAAAAAAATAATAATGAGGGTAAAATTGGAAATTTGAAGAATTTGTGAAAATAGTTTTGGAAGAAAAAAATGAGTTTCGGCATATGGCCAAATGCTAGTCCCCACTAACATTGGGCTTTCAACCTTCCCAATGCTAGTTTTCATTTGAAAGCTACTTCAAAATTATTGTCAAATGATTCAACATTTCCCCAAGAAGCTTTGGAGGCTGAAAATCCATTGAAAATACTGAACCAAACACACCAGTTGTATTGTAAGGAGGGGTTAATCCACTCTAACAAGGTAATTCGAACAATTGGTGGGCATGAGAACAAACACACGGTTGGATTAAATTCAAAATTGTGTTGCAAACTCATTGAAAAATCAAATTTACTTTAGTGGCATGTGAGTAACCTCATTAAGATTAGGATTGACAAAAGTTGGGTCTTTAATTTGCAAAAGACAAATTTTAGCGTGCAAGTTCTGTGAAAATGATCAAAGTTGAAAGCCATCATCCTCGTGTTGAGAAAAGAAAAAGTTGGCCGAGTGAATGGTGCACAAATTAAACGAATGCGTATTATGGTTCTGCGATTTCAATTCAACATGACACACGGAATCCTTGTAATTTTCTCAATCAAACATGAGCTTTATTAAATTGGTGTCCTTACCATATTTCATTTAAATTCATTGATAGAAGGATGACAAAAAACATATGGAAATATATTAAGAGTCTAATTGGACTAACTGAAGGTTCTAAAATGATATTGCACATTAGTCGAAAGTGATTTAATCGAACCAATTGAAAGTTCAAGCACGATACTACATATTGATAAAAGTTCTTAGAGTGTCAATATTATTATCTCTTCCACAACAAAAGCAACACGTTCTTTACATTTCGGTTCAAAGAAGGCAAGAAAAGTTGATATAATGTGTATTGCAAATTCACTTCCTGATCGTTGTACAAAAAGACAGAAATAATTGTGAGATGAGTTCTCCTATGAAGCCTTCCCATAATAATTTATGGTGCCACGATAAACATTGCATTGTTCTGATAACATTCATAGAAAATCTGGCTCTGCAATGAAAATCATAAATCACATTGTTGGGATTAGAGAGAACTAAGAAGATATTCAAAAGGCAATCGTCATGATTGCAAAGAGTAGCATTTCCATGGGGACTTCAACGCAAAGCTCGTGTGAGACTTGTCTCGTAGTCGGTCGATGCCACGGGTTGGCTTGCAAGCACATGAACGCTAGCTTGGCGATCGAGATCACATCTTGGGCATCTCAAAGACGAAGTGTAGAGGGTGAGAAACGTTGATCCAGCACATCCTTCAACAACATCAGCGACTCAATTTGAGTGGAAGATAAATATTTTTGAGAAACATGATTTCTTGGATACTTTCCAATGATTGTCTCTATATATGAACAATTCTTATGCCCATACGAGAATCATGTAGTTTAATTAAAACCACTTGAATAGATAGCTATTTTTTGCTCTTCACTTCATTGAATTTTTGTGATGGACACACTTTCATCTTTGTGACTCGTAAAGCTCCAAATTTCAAAATATACAAATATTAATACGTAAATTCACATGCAATTTTTTCATAATTTTCATAATATGGTTAATGGCACTGATTCTTTGAAGCTCAATCGGATGCTCCTCGCAAGCCTCTCATCCTCTGGCTCAACGGGGATCTCTCTCTCATTCCAAGAAATTTCTATTTTCTTTTAAATTTCTAGCTTGAAATTATTGTTAGAGACATCACATTTCAAAAGTAGGGCAACCCATGAGTTTGGTCCTTCCTCTTTTTTTGTTCAACCAGTCTTCTTTTCCAAAAACACTGAGGAATGTATGAACACACGATAAGCAACAAAATCAACATCATCTTAATCTTTTTTTCGCCCTAGTTTTCTCGAAATTTTCTTTTTGTGCGCTTCTCTCTTTTCTTTTTCCAATGAATGTCTTAATTATGTGGAGGGCCTTGATCATAAAGTCATTTAACTTTTTCACATCCTTTTGAATTCCACTCGTCAAATGGTCTAATTATGTTATTGTTAGTGCAAAGCTATTCAACTTTATAATCTTATTGAACTCAACCATTAAAGTAATGACAATTAGGAATTTAGTCATGCTGCAATGTCCTCAATTTTTTAAGTTATCGCTTCCTTCATTTTGACCTATAAGTTCTTGACTTACTTTTGCGGTCTTCATGGGCCTAGTTCATCATGAGTCATGGATTCTCACCATTTCACCCATGATGGGCCCGCATAAAGTCTAGTCCCACTAGAAGATTTGAAAAAGATACACTTTTTATAATGTATGAACTCAGGTAAAAATTTAGGCCTAACCTCTTATGTCAGTTCGAATTGCATCTATTTTTATAATCCATTGGAAAAATGTCATAACTCATAATCACACGTGTTTTATCGCAACATATGTTTTATGTAAATTGAAGAAAGAAAAGAAAAAAGGAAAGGAAAGGAAGGGAAAAAAAATTCAAAAATTCAAAAATTTCCAAAGAAAATTACAAAGATTGTCTATATATCACCACCATCATCATTCACGCTAACAATTATAGTCCAAATTTGGCTAGAATGATTACGTTAATAAATTATCAAAATGTTAAAAAATAAATTGGCACAACTAAAATATGTATGACCAAATCGATTGTTGTATTATTAATGTAAGATTTTTTTAATAATTTTCCTGATTTACATAAAATACTCATAAATTGCTATAGACTAAGCCAAACTCATTTTATTCTGACCGGGACTCAATCCTATCTCACCACCTCAATCTCCACAAATTTGATTAATAAGTGGATCTTTCATTAAAGTTGCCTCACGAAATTTCCCAAGAAAATTCAGCTGAATGAAACTGTAAGCCTCATTTTTTTTATTACACAAGTCATGTTTGTCACTTTTCATTTGGTAATTGATTGATTTCTAAAATGGTAAACTTTTTTGCCTAATTGTAATTTCTATTCAACGGTTTCACCCACAAAGCACTCGCACAGGACATTTTGTTTTAATTTTTTAAGTGTTTGCACTATTGTTTAAATTACTTCGCACAATGTCTGTTACTTGCATCCTATCACATAGACATCATTTTTAAAACGAGGAGCATGACTCCCAATTAAAGTCATTATTGGGGAAATCTAATGTGGCATGTCACTTAGGGGAAAATGCCCAATTAGTTCTAAATCTATTGTACAAATATTAATTCAATCCTAAATTTATCGATTTTTCCAATTTAATTGTAAATCTTTGCGTCAAATTCCAAGATAGTCATCCTGACCAATTTTCGCTGAAAATTGCTGGTGTGTCGTGACGATCTAATCATCATTGGCCATTCCAACGAAAATTGGCCGTAAGAACTATATTGGATTTTTGCGTAAATATTTTAGGACTAATTTCACAAAATCAGAAAATTTTGAACTCAATTGACAACCGTACAAAAAGTTTATGACTAATTGAAAAATTTTCCTCAACTTAAGGTGAGCATTTTTTAAAAGTTATGGTATTCAAGTTATCAAAAAAAAAAAAAGCAATTATGACATTCAAATGAGCATCACACAAAAGTTATAGCACTATAATTATTGCAAAAAAAAAAATGTCATGACACTCAAATGAAAGCTACGTGAAAAATTATGACACTTGTACTGTTCACTTTTTCATGAAGATTTTTTGTTAAAATCTCAAGTGTTAATGCAATGAGCAGTAGATTCCAATTCATCTCTTTTTACATGAATTGATCTGGATAATTGAGGTTTGATCACAGTCAACGACTTTCTTCTTTACCAGTATTTGTGGCAAAAAGAAAAAACAATTGCTAAAAATTGAAATACCAAAAGATAGAAATGGTTAATGGCTTTCTTCTTCAAGCGTGGTCAAGGAGCCAAGCCTTATGGCTACTAGACTTATGGACGGATGCACACTATCCCATGAGAAATTTCTAGCTTGAAATTATTGTTAGAGACATCACATTTCAAAAGTTGGGCGACCCATGAGTTTGGTCTTTCCACTTTTTGTTCAACCAATATTTTTTCCTAAAACACTCAGGAATGTATGAACATGCGATAAGCAACAAAATCAACATCATCTTAATCTTTTTTCCGCCCTAGTTTTCTCGAAAGTTTCTTTTTGTGCGCTTCTCTCTTTTTCTTTTTCCAATGAATGTCTTAATTGTGTGGAGGGCCTTAATCATGAAGTCCTTTGACTCTTTCACATCCTTTTGAATTCCACCCGTCAAATGGTCTAATTATGTTATTGTTAGTGCAAAGCTATTCAACTTTATAATCTTATTGAACTCAATCATTAAAATAATGACAATCAAGAATCTAGCCATGCTACAATGTCCTCAATTTTTTATGTTATCGCTTCCTTTGTTTTGACCTATAAGTTCTTGACTTACTTTTGCAGTCTTCATGGGCCTAGTTCATCATGAGTCGTGGATTCTCACCATTTTACACATGATGGGCCCAAATAAATTCTGGCCCCACTAAAAGATTTGAATAAGGTACACTTTTCATAATGTATAAACTCAGGTAAAAATTTAGGCCTAACCTTTGATTTGAGTTTGAATTGCCTCTATTTTTATAATCCATTGGAAAAATTTCATAACTAATAATCACACGTGTTTTTTCGCAACATGTGTTTTATTTAATCACATTTGTTTTATGTAAATTGAAGAAAGAAAAGAAAAAGGAAAGGAATGGAAGGGATTAAAAATCGAAAAAATCAAAACACATGTTGGCTAGAATGATTATGTTAATAAATTATCAAAATGTTAAAAACTAAATTGGCACGACTAAAATATCTATGACTAAATCGATTGCTGTATTATTAACGTAAGATTTTTTTGATAATTTTCCCTATTTACATAAAACACTCATAAATTGCCACTTGTATAGACTAAGCCAAACTCATTTTATTCTTACCGAGACTGGATCCTATCTCACCACCTCAATCTCCACAAGTTTGATTAACAAGTGGATCTTTCATTAAAGTTGCCTCACGAAATTTCCCAAGAAAATTTAGCAGAATTAAACTGTAAGGGCACATTTGGTAATGATTACGTCCCCGTAAATGATTCGATCTGAAATGATTCTTTTTAATTCTGTTCCCGTGAATAATTTCTAAGCATTTTAAGCCGTTTGATAACTGTCCAAAATTTCTGATTTTGGAATAGAATTGCTTTTGGTACCGTGCTCATTGATTATGTTCCAAATCAATTTCTTTTAATTTTTAAATAATTTTTTTTACTTTTTCCTTTTTTTTTCTTTTCTGTTTTCCTTGTTTCTTTTCTTTTTCCTTTTTTTTTCCTTTTTTTCTTTTTTCTTTTTTCCTTTTTCTCCTATTCTTCATATTCTTCTTCGGCTAGTTGCCGGACCGACGAACGGCCACTAGCCAGACGAGGGCCGACGACCTCACCAGAGCGTCACCGACCCTTGGCGAGGCCGACCCTCATCGGTTGAGCCTCGCCAACAGGTTGGGCGAGGCTCACCCAGCCCCGCCGAGGCTCGACCTCATTGGTGGCCAAGTCGCCTCGCCGGGGCTGGGCGAGGCCTACCCGCCACCGGCGGGGCCGGGTGAGCCTCGCCGGGGTTGGGTGAGGCCCGCCTGGCCACCGACAAGGCTCGCCTAGCCCCGTCGAGCCTCGCCGATAGCCAGGTAAGGCTCAGCGGGGCTGGGCGAGGCCCGCCTGGCCACCAGCAGGGCTAGGTGTCGTGAGGCAAGCCCAACCCTGGTGATGCTCAACCTCGCCAGTGGCCAAGTGGGCCTCATCGGGCGGGCGAGGCCCACTTGGCCACCGGTGGCTGGGCTTGCCTCCGGCGAGCTCACCAAACCTCGCCCTAGCCTTGCGAGCCTTTGGCAATCGGCGCGCGGACGGCGGTGGACGGTGGCAGACAGTGGTGGCCAGATGAAGAAGAAGAAAAGAGAAGAAGAGAAAATAGAAGAATAAAAAGAGTTTTTTTATTCTTAGATTTGTTCCCGGAACAATAATCAATTTTTTTTTATTCTTGATTCTATTCCAAATCTATTTCCGGGAACAAAAAATAGAAATTTGTTCTTGGGAACAAAATTTTTACCAAATACAATTCTGTTCCAAAACTACTCTCGAGAATAAAAAATCGAATCGGGTACTTGTTTGGATAGTTGCCAAATAGCCCCTAAGCCTCATTTTTTTTATTACACAAGTCATGTTTGTCACTTTTCATTTGGTAGTTGATTGATTTCTAAAATGGTAAACTTTTTTGCCTAATTGTAATTTCTATTCAACGGTTTCACCCGCAACATTTTGTATTTATTTTTTAAGTTTTTGCACTATTGTTTTAATTACTTCGCACAATGTGTGTTACTTGCATCCTATCACATAGACATCATTTTTAAAACGAGGAGCATGGCTCCCAATTAAAGTCGTTATTGAGGAAATCTAATGTTGCATGTCACTTGGGGGAAAATGCCCAATTAGTTCTAAATCTATTGTACAAATATTAATTCAATCCTAAACTTATCGATTTTGCTAATTTAATTGTAAATCTTTGCATCAAATTCCAAGGTAGTCATCATGACCAATTTTCGCCGAAAATTGCTAGTGTGCCGTGGCAATCTAATCATCATTGGCCATTCCAACGAAAATTGGCCATAAGAACTATATTGGATTTTTACGCAAATGTTTAGGACTAATTGGAAAAAATCGGAAAGTTTTGAATTGAATTGGCATCCGTACAAAAAGTTTATGACTAATTGAAAAATTTTCCTCAACTTAAGGTGAACATTTTTAAAAAGTTATGGTATTCAAGTTATCAAAAAAAAATATGACATTCAAATGAGCATCACACAAAAGTTATAGCACTCAAATTATTGAAAAAAAAATGTTATGACACTCAAATGAAAGCTGCGTGAAAAATTATGACACTTGTAGTGTTCATTTTTCATGAATATTTTTTGTTAAAATCTCAAGTGTTAATGCAATGAGCAGTAGATTCCAATTCATCTCTTTTTACATGAATTGATCTGGATAATTGAGATTTGACCACGGTCAATGACTTTCTTCTTTATCAGTATTTGTAGCAAAAAGAAAAAACAATTGCTAAAAATTGAAATACCAAAAGACAGAAATGGTTAATGGCTTTCTTCTTCTAGCGTGGTCAACGAGCTAACCCTTATAGCTACTAGACATATAGGCAGATGCACACTATCCTTGGCTTGTGATTTTCTTCTTGTCCAATTCTTACACTTGCAATATTTGAAAGAAGAGAAGAACTTGAAAGGCATCTATAAACTGATGAAACCCTTTGTGGTCCGTGAATTTGATTGCCAAAGTGCAGCTTTCATCAGAGTTAAACTCATGAAAATTCCCCATAGAATTTGGCTGAATGACATTATAAGCCTCATACTCTATTTTAGAGTCCCACATCAATCTTCACTTTTCAAGCAACTGCATAGCAATTCTCACCTCATATGTTTTAATCTTGTGTTAAAGACGACACTTCCTCATTTCTATAAGACTAGTAGGCAATTTTTCTTTTTGAGTGGAAATTCAAACAGTTTTTTTTTTTTTTTTTCATTTTTAGCTAATGGGTAACTTCTGGATTAAAAAGTAGATGGTATGGATATAAAGAGATAAAGGATCCATTCAATAGAAATACCGGTTGCTCTCTTGAACATGATAATGTGATGGATTAGCTTAGACAAGAATCGGGTGATGGGCACCCCAAGCAGACTCCACCAAAGGGAAGAAAGAGACTCAATAGCGTAATTAAATTAACCTTACTCCGTATTTAAGTAATGAAATATGATGCAATATACCCATATGCAAGAACAACAGAGGACATGGTTGTCGTCGTCCAGCTCTACATTTTTACATTGGTCCCATTTCAAGAAATAAGAGAGTGGTTGCTTACTGGAAAAACACGCTTCAATTCAAAATCGCTAATCCGCAGTTTGCCTCCACCAGAAATTGTCTGCTGTTTCGTAAATCAAAAACCAAATCTCCGTGAGGAATGAATACCAAGTTTTTCATTGTGAGCGATGAACAAAAGGAGCATCGCTCAAGTATTGAACTGAAAAAGGCAAGAGAGGAATGAATACCTTAAGCCAGTCAAAAAAAGTCAACATGCATGCATCCCACAAAGATGCTACTGAAACCCGTGAGGTAGCCTATGGCTTATCGTTTCTTCATCATCCAATGTAAATTTTTTTCTGTTTCAGCATATAGGACTCTCGACAATCTCATAGTAGGCAACTCGGCAACATAACGGTTGTGTATAAATTGATCCCTAACCAGGCTTAACTTGTGCCAAGCTACTCGACCCTCTTCCTGTTTGGAGCTTTGGACCTCCATGCTTAGTCACATGTCAAACATTTACAGCAAAAGAAAGACCAAAAGTAATAAATTGACACGTTATTAAAGCAACGAAGTGAGATGCAAAAACATGCAGGAGAGCGCCGGAGGATGGAATCACCAGAGTCATATATGAAAAATAGAGAAGCCAGTGGACAGTCTTCGGCCCAAATAATTTCAAGTGCAATCTAATATTGGTCCTCTCGGGATAGTCTTCACCATGCCAAATTTCAAGTGCGGTCTAGATTAGCAACCCTCTCACGTCCAGCACATATTTTTGCGAACATAATTTTGGAAGATAACTTCGATTATAACCTTTCTTTTCACGTTTGAGTCCGGAAAGACCAACCGCAGGACAGCAGCAGCGGCAACAAATAAGCCGGCTATGTAGGATGAGGCATATGAAGCATTTTTTTTATGCCATTACACTCAATTTCATATCAAAGTCAAAGATCAATAAGACTACAAAATTTCGAGCATAGCTACATGTGACTCAAAGCCAAGTCAGATGCGCAACAAATACACAATTATTTGCATTCAAACATCCTCACCCTATTTCTTATCCAAAGAAGCATCCTCACCTTATTTGAAGATGAAAATTCCAATTTCAAACCCACCGGTAGGCAGCTGAATTGATTCGGCTTTGGATACTTCAACGCAGAAGTCCCAGGGTCGAAACTCGTAGCTCCTAACACGTCTTAAGTGGGGAGCCATAGTGGTGGAATCTTGTGCTAGCTTCCCCCAGGTATTAACGCTTGGTCCGAGGTGCACTGCACACTCTATGGGCCGTGGGTGCGAGTGTAAGCAAGTTAGGCCCGGCAGATCCTGGGTATCAAAAAAAAAAATCCAATTTCAATTTCCTAGAGGAAAGTAATTATGTAAAACACGTTTGGCAGCAATTTTGGCATAATATCTCAGTTCTTATGAGTCAGCTTTGGAGCTCAATAGCTCTCAATAGAGACATTAGCATTATGGGCAAACTAGAGATGCGACGACACTTATAAAATAACGAAGAAAACACAGCAGATATTTGCCTTATCTCCAACTCAAATGGTTGCACAAGCCAAACGTGTTTCTGCAAACTCAATTTCTAGCAATGATGCAAGTTTGGTCGACTACTTAATCAATTTCATGCTGAGGTGAAGACTATGACCTGCCTTTGCGCTTTCAGTGCCAACAGTGACTAAAAATAAATATAATGCATGAATTTCACATGCCCAGCAAACCATATTTTGCACAAGAATCATCCACAATTATAAGTGCACATACGCACAAAAGCAAGAATCTTCTCTGTCTAAGATAAAATCATAGACCTAATCTTCGAATTCTAACAAGCTTGAGGACTAGTGTTTCAGATATCCATTTGATGGTATAGGAATTATTAATCTGTCATGAGTTTACCAGTTTGGAATTTTCATAGTATTTACCTCATGGATTTTCACATGGACTTGCAATGTCACTATATCACATCATCATGTGTCATCCATGTCAGCAAATTTGATAGCAAAATTTTATGGAATCTAACAGAAGATAAATTTATTACAAATGTACCAGTTTAAAGCTTTCTATAGTCAAAAAATTAATTTGGAGTGAATTTGTCATGGGTGTACTAATTTGGGGTTTCCGTAGTCAAAAAATTAGTTTAGGGTATATTAATCACATATGTACCAATTTAAGGTTTTTTTTTGTGATATTAATCCAATAGAAAATATGAAAGTTGCCAATAAGCATACCTTCTCACGAGGTTTTGAGGTGCTTTTTAAGCACCGGGGATTGAATGCTTTTTGGAATATACCCCTCTTAAGACTTAGTGATTGATTTGGCAGTAATTCTTCTAGGCTTAGCTAGGATGTCACACTGCCACACATTTCCCCCTTTCCTCATTAGAGTTCACGCTTCTTTGGGGACATTTCCAAAGTGGGGTCAAATTTGTCCTACGAGTATAAGTACAAGATTCTTTTGGGATTTGGCCAATAATTAAATTATAATCCATGATAAAATGATCAATTATAGAAAATATGAATATTGTCAATCCTATGATTTTAGTTACTTGTAATTAGGAAATCATCGATCATGAAATTTCAACTTATAGTTATAACTAATATTATAAATTTGGAAAATGACACTGATGGTCCTTGAACTTTAGTCTAATGTGTAATGTGATATTTGAACTTTTAATTTGTTTAATGATGCCCTCAAACTTTAGCCTAATGTTCAATGTTACCCCTAAATGTTTAAATTGTTTAATGTAATTCTTGAATTTTTTAAACATGTTCAATTTAGTCTCTATATCATATAAAAATATTCAATATCATTCTTGATATTTAATTAATGGAGGATAACATTAACATTTTCATATAATTCATGAACTATATTAAACATGCACTAAAAATCTAATGACTACATTAAACAAATTAAAAATTTAGAAACCATATTGCACATCAAGCCCAAATTTAGAGATCATTTGTTTCATTATCTCTTATAAATTTGGTTACATGTGATCATTAATTAAAGTTATGATATATTTTGAGCTTAGATTTACTCATTTTAAAGCTTAACTCATAGTTATGAACCTAATTTATCGATAGTTTTTTTTTTTTATACCGAGGAACCGCCAGAGCCCCCTTACAGGGTCACACGACTCGCCGATGCCCGGTGACATCGTCGGGCCTCGCCGCAAGCCGATATTCTAATTTATCGATAGTTTATATATACCCCCTTCTACAATATGAAAAATTGATTTATATTCAATATATCATTATTATATAACAGTTACTATTAATTATTAATGAATAAAAATGGTAAAATATTTTTAATCAATATCTAACTTAAATAGCAAAGCGTTTTGATTAGTTATGTTTTATAAGTTATATATTAAATAAACAACATTATGAAGAAAATATTACTTCTCTTAGATTATTAATTTACACGGTATAATTTAAAAATAATTTTTTAATTACATATATTTAGGTATAATAGAATGATGATCATATAGTAATTACCATTTGAAATGAAAGTACCATAATT
Source organism: Eucalyptus sideroxylon (assembly GCA_014182405.2). Classification (NCBI taxonomy): domain Eukaryota; kingdom Viridiplantae; phylum Streptophyta; class Magnoliopsida; order Myrtales; family Myrtaceae; genus Eucalyptus; species Eucalyptus sideroxylon. The sequence continues at coordinate 23,915,110 of CM024558.2, read as the reverse complement.
AATTTACAGCTCATAATAATATTTCATGTATGATTTGTCTTTGTTAATAGAAGGAATTAGGCTATGATTTTTTGTCATCAAAGGCTGCACTTGGTAGTTGGAATAAAATTCGAGATAGAATAAAACTTATCCTATCAAGCATTTGGTGCCTATTCAAAACAAAATAAAGTTCGATATAAGGGGGATATAGATGGGATGAAATTATCCTATGAGGGAAGTGGAATAAAGATTGATAGAATTTCTAACATTCATAATAGAAAAGTTATTTTTTCGAATGACAATATTCTTGAATAAAAAATTAAAATTATATTTAATATAAATAATATTTGAATTCTAGTATAAGAAATTCAAAATAACAAAAAATAACAATTTAGTTATTTCAATTTAATCTTATTTTTATTTATTTATTCAAATTTAATTCTATATTATAAAATCAATTCAATATATAAATATAAATATATATTTAAATTCATTACATATTTTAGTATTTTATGTATGCTAGTATAGTTTACTATTAGAGAATGATGGAAGGGGAAGAAAGACATAAAAAAATAAGTTAATTTAAAAAGAAAGGAAAATAAAATAAAAATAAAGTAGGCAAGAGTATTGCAGGAGATTTTTACCATCTCTAATTTGTAAAATTTTTGGTTCATTTATATTAATATATCATTTATACCAAACAATATATATGATATGATATAAATATATCCGATTTTATTACTGTAATCACCAAATAATTTATAGGATATAATAAAATTTCTAAATTTCATATTATATCTTATTCAGTTTTATCTTAATTAGAAATCCGAACGACCAAACGTAGCCAAAGAGTATATAAGGGTATAATATTCCCAAACCAAACTCCAGATTCGCTATTTTCAATAATGAATCGGGGCTTCGCCCACCGGGCCGAATCAATTCATTAGGGGCCGAAAGCCTTCGGTTCGGTCTGGGCCTTCGAAATCGAGCCCAACACCTCGAGGCCCGATCTTTTCGGGCGGGCTTGGAATTTGACGGATGCCGGCCCGACCGGCCCGTTTATAGTGGCGAGCCCAGAGGAAGAGAACGAGGAAGAACGACAATGTGGGCGTACCCGCCGACGCGGAGGCAACTAGCGGCGACGATCGGCATCTTCGCCGCCGGCGCCACCCTGATTGCGGTCGGCATTCACTTCTCCTTCGCCAACATCGCTCCTCAGAAAGCCCGTGCCAAAGCTCGCAGCGAATTCGTCAGGTCTCGCCTCCGGACGTTCCTCGAAGATTGACCCTCCTAAACCCCTGCCGACCCCCCACGAGTGACGATTTCGCAATCTGCCGGTAAGCATCGCCTTCTTTCGGTCAATCCCCGGCGAGCTCTGAATCTGCCCCTGTTTCTGCTTCTTCAACGGCATTGTGCTTGGGTATGTTGAATTGACTCTGTTTTCGGAGTGAGACTTGAGTAGATCAGCTCGAAGTTGACTCACTGTGCCTTTCGAGGTGTTCTATGTATGCGTATTCATCTTATTCTGCATCAACCAATTTTGTGTTGCATACCAACTGTTCGATAAAATTATTGAGGTGGGTGATGACACTGCAACGACCTCGTTATCTCCGGTTCCATTTTACTTTTTTTTTTTACGACAGAGAGGATCATTAGCGTGTCTTTATGTTTTTGAGCGTATCCTGTCTTTAATGACTTCTTTTACCATGACCATCATCTGTATAGAGAAGCAATAATTATTGAGGGAAAAGGAAGAAGGTTTGTTGTAATGTGCAGAGATATTGAGGGTTTGGGTCTCTAAAGCATGATGTACTTGTTGTACCCGTCTAGTTTCTCCTACTTATTTCTTCGTTTATGTACTTTGGAATATTTTTAGCATTCTGCATCTTAGCTTTTCAAAGAATGGCGGTTGTTGTCAGCATATGGTCAAATCGCTTGTCAAATGTATATGGCCAATTTCAGCTGGCACTTATCTCTGATCTTATGATTGAAGATGAGCCAGTTTCTCTGCTTCCTTTGATATGATGGTGACACAGACAGTATAAGCATTTTCTGGTGTTCTTCTCACAAATCAAGACCCTTTTATTTGTGGATTCCATTGCTGATGTAAGCACTGAAAAAAAAAAAACAAAAAAAACAAGTGTAGGATTTAAAGGAATGATTGATAGAATCTCCCATTGAACATGGATTTCACCTTGTCAATCTTCTCGTGAGAATTTCTTTCAGAGTTATTTATTTTGGCTATTAAAACTATTGATCCTTCTACATTCTTGTAAAGAAATTGATTCACATGGAGGAAGGCCAATTGAGCATCGTAATTTGACATCCAAACTTATTGAACATATGAAATGTCTCCACCTCCTTTACACTAGAACATAAATCACACAATGAAGTCAGTAGTATTGGATCTTGTTTTACATTAAGTTTGTCGTTGAACCCTATTCAGGTGCACCTCTAAAGATGATGGGGAGGAACCATAATTAATGGTACTAGTCACAATTTTATTCAGTTTCACGCACTTGGTTGCAGTGCTCTCATTCTAGCTCTCACAACAATGGTGTTATGTAGTGATGCTGTTAGATTAACACTCATGTTGCCCTTAGGCTTAGCCTTGCTCACTTGAATCAGGCTAAGTTCAGCTTGAGTAAGGGACTGAACAAAGGCTGAACTTACCTTGTTCTCAAGCAAGTCAAGGGAAGATCAGACAAGGTAAGTTCAGCCTTTGACATTCACACCATAACTCGAAATGAACTTCCTTGTTTTATGATATCATTTATACTAGTATGGTGATAAGCAGTAACTAGAAAGATTTCCCAGATTGCTCTTGAAGGTTATATTGTTGTCAATCATGATTCTGAACTTATGAGAAGGAACTGTTTGGTTCTTTTAATAGAAACTTTCATTTATTAACTACATTCTCTTGGATGAGTAATCTCCAGTTCTTTCTCAGAATTTGGAACTTCGCAGAAATAACAAATACAGCAATCTAGATCTTTAATATTATGCTTAACATTTATTGTTTTCAGGTTTTATTGCAGTACTCTTGTTCTTTAATTTTCACATATTTTCTGGCTCAACTACACATTTACGAACTTTTGATGCACTTAGTTGCCTGACATGATGGTTCATTTTTTTTTTTATCATCCAGGAAAGATCTATACTTTATTTGGTGTGGAAGATTCTTTTTTTTTTTTTTTTTTCTACTAACCTACAGGTGGTTCAGTGCAGAAGGACAAAAGTGACTGTTGATGTAGCGTCCATGGATTCTCCAACAGAAAACACATGGTTGCATTGGCTTCAAAATGTTGACAAGAGAATGATAAAGGTTTTGGAGCTAGCCAGTGGAGTGATGAACGAACTAGCCAGTCCTGCTGGTCCCAGAAAGGAATTTATCAACAACCATTGCCGTGAATTCATGCAACTAATCAAGGACATCCAAGTAACATTGAGAGATGAAATCAAAAGTGCATTGTGAATACTGCCTATTTGAGAAGTCCAATTACAGTTCCGGAGTAGCTGATGAGATTTGTCTCCAAAAGCTGAAATATGTCATTTCTCAGCTGGATAGAGTGAAAGAGACGATTGAAAAACACGATGGTGAAGCTTGATCACCTAAAGTTCATTAAGCATAGTACGAGATCCTGTATTCTGGTGGACCGTAGGTTTTTGTTGGAAGATCCACTAAGGGAAATTATTGGGGGATATCCATCTTTCTCAGATCAGAAGCACTTAAAGTATAAGATGGGAGTTCTACTGTGTTCATGGATGATGCTTTGGTTTGGCATTTTCTTTTGGGTTTGTGTAAGGTGGATACACCTTCCTTGGCATGCAACCAAGTCTCAGTGCACTAGGAAGACTTTTAGGGTGCGCATGGCAATGCTTATTGGCCGGGAAAGAATTTCTTTTCAGAAATAGTTTTTTTTCTATTTCTACTCCAGAGAATAATTTCTTAGTAAAATAAGGTATTTGGTAACTACACAAAATTTCTACTCTAGAAATAAAAAAAAAGAATAGAAATGTGTTTGGTACAAAACAATCTCCTTTTTGTATTTATTTGTTTTTTATTCTTGCTCACGGATCACCGACCGCCAACCGCTGGTCGCCGCCGCCCGTTGCCGCCTGTCGACCGCCAACTCCACCGCGACCGTGGCCGCACAGCCCATTGGCCGCCACCAACCGCCGGCCGCCAACCGCTAGATCCGGCGAGCTCAAGGTCTCCCCTCACTGGATCTCGGCGAGGCTCGAGCCTCACTGGATGTTGGCGAGGCCTATGCCTCGCCGATTTTGGCGAGCTCGAGGCTCGCCGACGTCGAGCGAGCTCGAGCTCGAGCTTGAGGCTCACCGGCATCGGACGAGCTCAAGCTCGCCCCTTGCTCGACGCCGACGAGCATTGGCGAGGCCTCCGCCTCGCTAGATCCGGCGAACTCGAGGCTCGCCGGTGTCGGGCAAGCTCGAGCTTGCCCCTCACCGGATCTAGCGAGGCTCGAGCCTCGCCCGATGCCGATGAGCATCGGTGAGGCCTCCGCCTCGGCAAATCTAACGAGCTCGAGGCTCGTCGGCATCAAGCGAGCTCGAGCCTCGCTAGGCATCGACAAGGCCTTCGCCTCTCCAGATCCGGCGAGCTTGAGCTTGCCCAACGCCGGCGAGCTCCAAGCTCACCTAGCCGATCGCCAGCCATCACCGTGCCTGCAACCGGAGGAAGAACAAAGAAAAAAAAAATAATTATAATTTTGGTTTTTATAAATAAATAAAAAAATTGTAAAGTTAAAGAGAGAAGAGAGAGATTGTGAGGTTTTGGGTAAAAATGGGTTCTAAATCCAACCCATTTAAGACCCATTTAGAATCCACCTATCAAAGTCTTTAGTTGTTAAACCCATTTAATTACTCTTTGTCAAAAACAAATAATCCATATATGACCCATTTATTATTTAAATGGGTCATATATGGGTCTAGGACCCATTTTAACACCTCTAGTCAAGTCTAAACAATTTAAACCTTTGAAACATCCTCACTCCAAAAGAAGGGCCAAGCCAAAATACTCATCTGATTCTATTTGACTACTAAAAGAGAGAAGGTTTAGCACACCTTATACACAATAAGACAGTGATATGTAAGGAAGCAAATGAATATTCAAATTTTCGAATTTTAAATGAAAAATGAATCGAAATCATGCCACGCATTATACAATTACAATACATTTTCTCACTTCTCAGACTCTCATGATGACCCTCAAAACTCTTGTGACCCTCAAAAGTGCCTTTTCCCATTGATATCCACCGAGCCACCCGCCTACAAATCCAAATGAACCTAACTCTTGCAGCAACTTAGATTTTGATTTTGTAAGCACCGGCCTTTCATTTCAGTTCACATCTCCTTTTTCGAGGAGGACGCGTGATTTTTCTAAATCCCATTGATTATTCGGGTCGCTTGAGCATGAAAAGGATGTTGGTAGGACAGACAGGAGATATGTCTGACCAGTTTTGGAAACTCGGGAGGGATGAGCAATCGAGCATTGAGTGCGACATCAGGCCCCCGCGGGTCCTCGGTCCGTTTCCTTTCTCTTTCAAGTTAGGCAACAATAAGTACAGCGCCAACTTGATCCCACAATTCACTCAGATCAGCCATTTTGAAAACATTGATGTTATCAGACGAAAACTTTATAAATTTTCGCGACCATGTATTAGGACATGAGGAACGAAACCTGAATTCAGTTCGCGAAGACCTCGAAGTTGTCGTCAATACAGATATATTTGCATTTTTCACTTTGCTTATAGGTGAATACGTTTTACAGCACTCATCATGGGATTACAGATTCTTGTGCCAAGATTTTCCCGATGATTTCATAGGTTTCTCGATACGAAAGCCGACTATTCGGCTTGCCTTGTTAGTCTTGGAATCCTCACGAATTATTTTTTGGTTTTTTGGGTCTTCAAAGAAAGCCTAACATGTTTTACTTAGACACGGGTTTAGAGTGATAATTTATGTTATCTTCCTACCTATTTAGTCGTAAGCTAAGAGGCAGGCTAAGTCGCTATCGTTGTGAAGACGGAAGAGCTGTTTCCCAAATGACGTTCTCATTGGAGAGGTGCTTTTGTGCTCATTAAATATGCAGATGGTGTCCTGGACCACACCATGACCAGCAAGGTCCTTATAGATTAAGTTGTATTTAAACAGATGCCGCAGTTTGGCAATTCATGCATGACCATAATTCAATGAATTTCGCTATTAAAAAAACAGATAGGCACGCTGGAAATTGTTGACTCGGCACACCACCACTTCTGTGATTTTCCGACAAAAATTGGCTACAAGGACTACTTTGGAATTTTGCGTGAAGGTCTTGAACTAATTTGGTAAAATTGAAAAGTTTAAAATTGATTGGACAATTTCGATCAATTGAACTCTACTGCTCTAATATAGGAAGAATTATCAAAAAAGTTCTAAACCTCTCATAATTGCGTTAATTCAATCATATACATTTTGATTTGTGTCAATTCAATCTATTTGGGCTAATTTGGTATGCCAGGATTGACGTGGACTTTTTTTAATAATACTTTTTGATATTTTTTGTATTTTTTATTTTATTTTCTTTAAATTTTTCCCCCTCCACTTAGGGCCTGGATACCCTCACCGAACCTAGGCGAGGACAAGGGCATTGCGGCCCTCATTATCGTCCAATGCCGATGAGGCGTCCTAGCCCTCACTGACCCTAAGTAGAGGGGAAATAAATAAAAGAAAAAAAAGAAAAAGAAAAAAGGTTATACAAAATTCAAAATATTATTAAAAAATACACGTTTACGCCAATCGGTCAAAATTGGCTAGATGGACTAAATGGACACACATGCAAAAGGTTTAACGCTAAATTGCCAAAAAAAGAAGAAGTTCAAAATTGAATTGATACAATTACAATATGTTTATGATTTTTTTCATAATTTTCCCCTCAAATATACTTTTAAGAAAATATCATATCATTGGTTAGATTCAAATCTGCAAATGGTATAGTAATTAAATTTTAATCAATTACAATAAAAAAATTAAATTAATCCTATATAGTACTCGCACGAAAATATGCTTTAGATTGGGCTCCTGAAACCGGTACTGCCTAATGCACAAACATGCCCTTATATTATTAATCAAGCAAATTCTCTACCACTCTTCCACCGAGCTAAAACAAAGCTTCCAATCCCTAAAGGAGCTCCCACTAGAGCGAGCAGAGTGTAAAATCCACTGACCCTCATAAAAATATTCAAGGAATGATTTTCTATGCAAACATTCAGCAATAATTCGTTTACTTGGAATCTCTTTTGATTAAAGTCTACACATCTCGTTTCACCCCATCAAACAAGTTGTGGGGTTCTAGTCCATAATTAGAACGGGAAGAAACGATGACAACGTGCAGTTTGGCTATCGAAATGGAACCAAACTGAAACTTGGAGTTCACATAGCGATAGCATCAAACGAGTTATGGTAATAGATGATAGACAAATAGTAGGGGTGAGCAGTTTCAGATCAGCTCGGCTTTTACCTTGAACCCAAAACCCGCTCTATTGGAACTAGTTCCCGAGTTTTTAGAACTTAAAGCCAACCATGAATATCTTGGAACCTATCTTGTTAATCTATTCACGGGTCCATCAGGAATTGGCCAATTCATTTTTTTTTTTCTTTTCTATTTCATTTTTTTCCTTCTTTTTGTTTCATGTTTAATTTAACAAAACAAAAGTGAACACAATAACAAAAATCCTCATTTGTCAATAGCAGCAATCCATAAAGAAGAACATGTGAAATAAAATAAACAATAACACGTTCAAAACACATAACATAAAATCTAAGTTGTTGAATTCTAGTTCTCAATCATCCATGAAAAAAAGGCTCCAAATTCTAATCACTTGAAATTAAGAAAACAACAAATATAGTTAATCGCTATATAATAGTTTTAAATTAAAATCACTATCAAATAAAACTAAAATATTTATTCGACAACTTCACCATATATATTCATTTGGCTTCTACCCATAAACTATGATAATCTCCCTATGAGATATATAAAGGAATTACAATATAAAAAAGATATATACATCACTTAAAATATATAATCTCCTGTCCCGATCTAATTCTTTGATTCTTGGTCTGGTTTTGCGCTCCCTGTTCCCAATTCAGTTCCAATTGGGAAATGAACTGCATAGCACCGGTTCTACTTCTTTTTTGAACTATAAACCAAACCAGCAATAATGAAAACCTAGAATTGGACCGGTTGCTATGGCCGGTTCAGTTCGGTTTCAAGTTTCATCCCAAATCCATGCTCCCTTCTAGATAAGAGAAGATGAGTATGAATTCATCGGCAAGGAACATAGAGAGTCGCATGAAACAGGCAGTGGCTCATCTCGGCCAGCAAGCGCCCTGAATAGCCCACGTTCTGAATCGTCCTTTCGCTGTAGTCCTCGTAGTCGCAGCTTCCTGCCGCAACTCATATCAGAAGAAAAGCATGCGCCATCTTCCCAACCCACGGAAAAAAGAAAGAAAAAAGGAGGGAGGGAGACTCGGGAAGAGAGAAGAGAGAATAGAATTCTGTCCTCTGTTGATTTGGTGGGGCCCACCTCATACCGACGCGCTATTTGACACGTGTTGAGGCCCACGCCTAAATTTCAACACGGATGCCTTCTCCGAGGGCCCATATAGACCGTTGTGATCATGCCAATTTATGATGTATTTAATAACATTTATGTCCTAGCGAATAATTTTTTTTTCAGAAATAATTTTTTTATTTCTATTTCTTAGAATATTTTTAAGTAAAATAATGTGTTTGGTAATTATACATAATTTCTACTCTCGGAATAAAAATAGGATAGAAATGTGTTTAGTATGACCCACAAAATTTTTAAATTTTTTAATATTTTTGTAGAATTCTTTTTTTTTCCTCTTTTTCCTTCTTGCTCACCACCAGCAACTGGTGACTGGCGACTAGCAGCTAGTTGGGGGCGGCAAACAATAGGGGCGAGGGTGACAAGAAATAAGAAGAAAATAAAAAAAAAAAAAAAAGGAAAAACTTATATATAATTTGTTTTCGGAAATAAGAATCTACCTTTTTCAACTTCTTATTTTTGTTCCAAATCTATTCAAGGCTACTTTTCTATTTTGAGAAATAGAAAAATTAGTTGATATTACTAAACGGATTTCTGTTCTTTTTTTTTTTTTTGTTCCAAGAAATAAAAGAATAGAAAAACAAATAAATAAGAATATTAACAAACATATCCTTATTTTCCTTGGCACCACATCATTTTTTGCTGCCACTCCACGTACAGAAAATAGATTAGAGCCGGGGGGTGGAAATATAAAAAGAGGGATGACATGGCCTCTTCTCTAGATCTTCTTTTTTTTTTTCCTTTTTTCTTTTCCTTCAACTAATTTAGCACTTTTCTCTTTGATTTCTATCTTTTCAAATCTCATTCTTCAACATTTAAAGTCTCTTTTAGTACTATCATTCAGAATAATGCACGATGCACATGATTGCTGATCATCACTTCAGCATAGGTCTTTCAAATGTATACATATTATTACTGATTATCATTTCAGTACAAATCTTTCAAATATATTATTTATTCACAATTTTTTTTTTTTATTTTCTTTTCTTAGAAATTGTTATGTGGCCTAGAAAGTGAGATGTTGCACGCAGCCGTGCCATGGAAGGATTAGAGAGCACGACTTGAATTTTTAGTTCTCAGTACGTTGAAGCTGGACCGATAGCACATAACCTTATTGAACTTCCTCATCTTCATGGATTTGCCTTTTTGATGACGCTTGCTGATGTTCTCTTAATCGATCTTCGAGATGCTTGCAATCCCCGTTGTGTTTATAGGACAAGTTTGAATTCTTTACCTCCTTCAGTAGGGGAGATTAATGCAGTGTGAGAAACATGTAGTGTACATGACTACAGCATGGATGGTGGACGAATTCTTGTTCTTTATTGAAGCTGAGGGATCATGATCCCATGTGTATAGATGACAACTGCAATGCTAAATCAAGCTCCAGATATGTCTGCTCATGGAGTTGGGAACCTGGAAACTTCAGAAATCAGAGGATGATATTTTGTGTAGATACAGGAGAACTTTTCAAAATTGAAGTTTCATCTGATTTTAATGGTCTTAAAGTTAATATATCTGGATGTCTATATAGAGATCTACGATGCAAGCCTCTTCTGTGGGTAGAAGGTGGGATTCTTGGCTGCAATTGTTGACATGGGAGATGGGAAGATCCTGAAATTTGAAATTGGAAAGCTAACATATGCAAATCCTATCCAGAGTAATTGTCCTATCTTGGACATGTCACTAGCAGATTTTCATGATGAAAAACAAGATCATATGTTTGCTGTGGAATGGTGGCACCCGAAGGATCACTCAGAATTATATGGACGATGAAGATGAAAGTGACAAACTCTTATCGTTTTTACCTTGTATTATCATTTGTCAAAGAAACAAGGGTATTATCTGTTGGAATAAGCTTTACAGATGTGACTGATGCAGTCGGTTTTCAGCCTGATGTCTGTACTTCGGCCTCTGGCCTTGGGCGATGGTTGGCCAATCCAGATACAATAGGGCGCAGTGAGGCTTTGTTTGCCCACTAAGGCTGCCCGCTCGGAAGGCACTCCTTCGGCGTCCAATATGCGCAACTTGGTCTCCCAATAATGGTGGTGTCAGCTACAGTGGGGGACATCAATTTGTTGTGATTTCTACTTCTAATCCTTGCCTTCTAATAATTCTAGGGATTAAAGTCCTTTCCGCACATCAATATGAAATTTCTGAGATTTCAAAGTAAAGTTTCCTACATTTCTTTGCCTCGGAATTACTTTGAACAAGGAAGATCCTATTCCTACGTCAACGAAAGAGATATTACGGACCTGAGAACAAACACATGGTTGGATTAAATTTAAAATTGTGTTCCAAACTCATTGAAAAATCAAATTTACTTCAGTGGCATGTGACAACATCATTAAGATTAGGATTGACCAAAGTTGGGTCTTTAATTTGCAAAAGACAAATTTTAGCGTGCAAGCTCCGTGGAAATGACCAAAGTTCAAAGTCATCATCCTTATGTGTGGAGAAAAGAAAAAGTTGGCTGAGTGAATGGTGCACAAATTAGAGAAACGTGTATTATGGTTTTGCAAGTTCAATTCAACACGACACGCACGAATCCGTAATTTTCTCCACCAAAGATGAGCTTTATTAAATTAGTGTCCTTACCATATTTCATTTTAAATTAATTAATAAAAGGATGACAAAAAGCATATGAAAATATTAAGGGTCCAATTGGATCGACCAAAAGTTCTACAATGATATTTCACATTAGTTAAAAGTGATTTAATTGAGCTAATTGAAAGTTCAAGCATGACACTACACATCAGTAAAAGTTCACAAACTGTTGGTACTATTATATCTTCCAACAACAAGAAAGCTACATTTTCTTTTCCTTTTGGGTCAAAGAAGGCGAGAAATGTTGATATAATGCATTTTGCAAATTCACTTCCTGGTTGCTCTACGAAAAGATGAAAATAATTGTGAGGTGAAATCTTCCTAGAAGCCTTCCCATAAAAATTTATGGTGCCACGACTCCAAAATTATAAACATCACACTGTTCTCGTAACGTTCGTAGAGATTCAAGCTCTACAATGAAAATCATAAATAACATGGTTGAGATTAAGGAGAACTAAAAAGATATTCAAAAGGCGATTGTCATGACTATAAAGAATGGCATTTCCATAGGGACTTGAAGGTGAAGCTCATGTGAGACCTGTCTCGGGGTCAATTGAAGCCACGGATCGGCGTGCAAGCACATGAGCGCTAGCTTGGTGATCAAGATCACGTTTTGTGCATCTTGAAGACGAAGTCCAGAAGGGAAGAGACATTGATCTGGCACATCCTTCAACGAGATCAGTGATTCACTTTGGGTGGAAGATCAGCATTCCCTAGAGACATGATTTCCTGGATGATTTCCATGATTGTCTCTAAATAAATGAACAATTCTAATGCCCATATAAGGATCGTGTAGTTTTATTAAAACCACTTGAATAGATATCTACTTTTTTTCGTTTTTACTCATTAAATTTATGCGCTGGACACACTTTCATCTTTGCTTAACTCCAAACGCTCCAAATTTTCATAATATGCAAATATTGATGTGCAAGCTCATATGCAATTTTTTTCATTATTTTCATAATATGGTTACTGGCGCTAGTTCTTTGAAGCTCAAGTGGATGCTCCTCACAAACCTCTAGTCGTCGGTCGGCTCAATGGAGGCCTCTCTCACTCTCACTGTTCCCAAGTAATTTCTTTTTTCTTTTTTAGAAATTTATAGCTTGAAATTATTTTAAAGACATCAGATTTCGAAAGTAGGGCGACTCATGGGTTTGGTTCTTCCTCTTTTTCTGTTCAACTAGTCTTCACCCCCAAAACACTCATGCGTGTATGAACAAATGAATTCCTCCTAAACAAGAAGATCAACATCAGCTTTATCTGTCTTTTGCCCCATTTTTCTCCAAAATTTATTTTTGTATGCTTCTCTCTTTTCTTTTTCAACTCAATTTCACAATCATGTGGAGGGCCTTGATGATGAAGTCCTTAATTTTTTCACCTCCTTTGGAATTCCACCTTTCAAATGGTCTAATTGTGTTATTGCACTTTATTTGATAACAAACCAAAAATCGTTATATTGTGTGTACAGAAAAGATAAAAATGGCTGAGTGAATGGTGTACATATCAAAGGAACATGTATTATGATTTTGCAATTTCAAGTCAACATGACACACATAAATACACGTAATTTTCAGTTGGTTTAATCACCTCATAAACTTTTATTGCAAAGTGCAATAAAGTCCTAAACCTATATGAAGAAATGCAATTTAATGTTGCCACATAGGCTTCGAGTTCTATCTAGGCAAGTTTTGATTTTACTTTTGGAAAGGTTGATGACTTGGTTGGGCCAATCAAATAACTACGACTTAATTGCATTATGTGCAAAGATTTAAGATTTTTGGTGCAGTTTTGCTGTTATGTGGGTGCATAAGGATTTCGTCTAGGTGGTGGTTTATTTTTAAAGTATTGCACTTGAAATACTTTAAGATTTCTATACATATTGGCTAGAAAAAGAGGAGGGTGGATGATTTTATTAAATAAGTTAATTTTTAACTTAAATATAGGTCATTGCGGTTGAATTATAAATAAGCAAAGGGAATATGCTTGAAAATTGAAGATGTACGTGGGACTCCAAAATAGATTTTGAGGCTTATAGTATCATCCAGCTGAATTTTTCTAGGAAATTACATGATGTCTAACTTCAATAAATGCTTCACTTGTCAATCAAACTTGTGGACCATAAAAAAGTTCATCAGTATATTTATTTTCTTTTTCAGCGCACTTGATAAAAAGAAAGCCAATAACCATATTTTATGTCTTTTGGAGTTTCTTTTCTGAGCAACTTTTTGCTTCTTTTTCCCTTCGCCACACAGACTGATAAACAAGAAAATAATTGACCGTTAGTTTTGTACTTACCCCGTAACGTGCATCGTGGAAAGTAATTGAAACAATAGTGCTAACTTTTAAAGAAAAAATAGAAAATTTACTTGTGAAACCGTTGAATATAAATTACAAGTAGTCAAAAAGTTTACTATTTTAGAGATCAACCAACTACTAAAATAGTGGTGAAAAACATGACTTGTATAGTCAAAAAGTTATATAGCTAATCACGGGCTATGTAAATTGTTGTTTACAAAATTCGTCATCATTGTATTGATATAGATATAGTTATATGTTTAAAATTGTGAGATAAATCACCTATATGAGATGATTTAATGGTTTCTGAGAATTGCCATACTTGTAGAATATTTCACTATTAAATTGGAATATAATAGATCTAAGTTTCAACTGAAAGGTGGTGACTTTTAATTTTTCAAGCTACCGGTGAAGGACCGAGAGGCACGGCTTTCAAGTTCTCCTTTTCTTTTAAATATTGTAAGAGTAAGGATTGGGCAAGAAGAAAGTCATTAACCAGCTTTTCTATCTTTTGGAGTTTTTTTAGGAAGCAACTTTTTACTTTTTCCTTTTGTTTTTTCCCATCACGTGTAACATGGAGAGAGTCCATGACTCATGAGGAACTAAGCCCATAAAGGTTGAAAAAGAAAGTCAAGAACTTATCGGGTGAAAAAAAGGGGAAAAAAAAGGAAACCACAACTTAAAAATTGGAGGACGTTGGAACACCATGACTCCTTCCAATTGGACCTAAGATTGCAAAATTGAATAGCTTTGCACTAACAATAATATAGTCAGACCATTCATAAGGGTGGAATTGAAAAGAAGGTGAAAAAGTGAAGGTCTTCATGGTCAAGGCTCTCCACATGACTAAGACAAATTGATTGGAAGAGTGAGAGAATCACACATAAAGAAAGTTCCGAGAAATCCGGGGAAGATTTGGTGAGCAAAAACCGAGGAAGACTCACGAGAGAGTTCCATTGAGCCCAAGGACTGGAGGCTTGTGAGGAGCATTTGCTAGAGCTCCAAAGAACTTGTAGAAGAGTGCCATTAACCATATCGTGAAAATTATGAAATGATGGCATGTGAATTTACAAATCAATATTTATATATGTTGTAAATATTTCAAACAATTCGGGTTAAGAAAAAGGTGAAAGTGCATCCATCGCAAAATTTAGACGAAGTAAATGTTGTTCAAGTGATTTTAGTTAAACTACATTACCCTCATATAGACATTATAATAATAACAAGATTTAGATTCATGGCGTTGGGTTAAATGATTACGTTGGTGCTAAGTAAGTTTTGGATTATGTGAGTACTAACGAAACAATATCTATTCATCTGTTATTTCCATTAAGTTAATCAATAGCGTTCTCAATCTTTTATGGTCTGAATATTTCATAATTTCTCAAATTAAACCCGAATCTCCAAAATCCCCAAATTTCGCATTTACACTAAACAGATCCTATCAAGTTACGTTGGGTCAGCGCCGCCCTTACACTTTCCGGGTCATCATCCCCATTGGAGTACTAGGTTTGCCACTGGGTCAGACTGAGAAATTGATTCTGTTGAAAATGCCGGTTCAAGTCACCGCTCGTTGGGGATTCAAACTCCGGCAAGTCAATAAGAATTGTTCCAAGTGAGGCGGACTTGGTGAAAGGTTTTGGATGTGGCAAGCGCAATTGAAGGTCTCGAGAACTAGATTAGGTAGAGAATTTCCAGCACGGCGCTGGTAGGATTGCAGGTTGAGACTGCGACGATGATACAGAACAAAGAGAGAGAGGTAGAGAGGATCGGGAGGTCAAGCGAATTAGGAGAGATGGTTAGGGCAGAGTTGCCTCTGAAGAGGCCAAGGCGGGAGCGAAGAGTGGAGGCCACAGGTCGGAGGATGAGCTCTGGCAACGTGCCGGTTGCTGGCGGAGGACGAGAGGCGAGGTGACTGAAGATGTAGTCAGGGAGAGAGACAAAAATGCCCTGGTTGGTGACACCAATAACAGGCAGATGATACGCCGTGATCGTTGTTCAGCGAATGTAGTCAGGGAGAGAGACAAAAATGCCTTGGTTGGTGACACCAGGCAGACGATACATCGTGATCGTTGTTCAGCGAAATTCTAGGCTGCTGGTGACGCCATGATTCGGGACGAACAAACACCATTCTGGAGATATTTTGAGAAAAAAGCCAGACCTTTTTTTGCCTTTTCGGTGAATGACTTGCAAAAGTAGGTCAAATGTCCATATATTTAGCAGAAAATAAATGATTTAAAAAATATTTTCTTAAAGACGGTAGCTTATATCATTTAAAATAATCAGTCAATAAAAAATGTAATGTTTTCATGAACAGTAAAAAAAATTTCATCCATTCATTTATTTCAAAAAATATTATTCAAGTCATTTATTTTTCACGAACCTGAGTGTTATGGTTATGTACTGTTATTTCATTATCTCTTACGGCCAACGCAAAACTGATTGGAAAAAGGATAAGATTTTATATTATCTGAACAAGATAAAGTTTTCTTCATAGAAGGTCCCATTCGTCGAAAAACATTGTACAGCTATAGAAGGCAAGGGTCCGATTGAGGTTTCCAGAATGTTCTTCCATCTATAAATATGTCAACAACCTCATTAACAGCAACATGTAGACCTGAACTATCTCACCTCCCAAAGACCAAATATCCCCGAAAATCATGGTCTCTTCCTTATTGCTTTCCAGCCAACCCTCTTTAATGGTCGGCTTCTTCTTCTTGCTCCTCTTAGTTGACACCATTCCATTTCACGGAGCAAGCAATCTTGCTTCCTCCACTTCCTTTTTCACCATCAACATGACCGAGAGTAAGGTTGAAGCAGAGGCTCTCCTGAATTGGAAATCTAGTCTTGACAATCATAGCCAATCTCTCCTCTTTTCATGGCACGGCAACAATCCTTGCAACTTTAGCGGTGTCACTTGTGACAACTCCAAATCTGTCAACAATCTAAATCTTTCCTATTTTGGTTTGAGAGGAACTCTAGACAGCCTTGACTTCTTGCACTTAACCAATTTGGTTAGCTTTGATCTTAGCTACAACTCAATTTATGGCTCCATCCCCTCGCGTATTGGTAAGCTTTCCAAACTCAACTTTCTTAATCTTTACTCTAATGAACTATCCGGGGACATTCCTCCAAATATAGGTATGCTAGGGAGTCTCCATTATCTTTACCTACATGCAAACAGCCTAAGTGGGCACATACCTCAGGAGATTGGGAGGTTGGATTCTATTTTGGAACTCGATCTTTCCCAAAATCGCCTTTCTGGGCCCATTCCAGCATCTCTTGGTAAATTAGGTAATTTAACTGGATTAAGCATTTGGCGCAATAACATTTCCGGCTTCATTCCGAGAAATATCAGTGACTTGCGAAATTTAAAATATCTTTTTTTAAATGAAAATAGATTGTCAGGATCCATTCCTTGGGAAATAGGGAGGCTCACTTCTCTTCTACAATTAGTTATATCATGTAATAGTTTGACCGGTCTAATCCCTGCACCAATTGGAAACCTGCCTAATCTAACTGCATTAGGCCTTGCTGAGAACAAATTCTTTGGCTCCTTGCCTTTTGAACTTAATAAGTTGACACATTTGAAATATTTTCTTCTATATGATAATGAACTAGAGGAGAACTACCAAAAGATATATGCCTTGGGGGATCATTGCGATATCTTTGCGTTAGTAATAATCATTTCATGGGTCCTATACCAAAAAGTTTGAGGAATTGTACTTCATTATTTAGAGTGAGGCTAGATGGAAACCAACTCACTGGAAACATAGTCGAAGCTTTCGGAATATATCCACATCTAAATTATATGGACCTGAGCCACAATCATTTGAACGGCGAACTTTCATGGAAATGGGAGCATTATCCTAATTTGACGAGTTTCAAGATATCAAACAACAACATTTCTGGTGAGATACCTGCAACAATTGGAAGGATGGCTCAATTACAGCGATTGGACCTTTCTTCGAATAGTATAAACGGAGAGATTCCAAGGGAAATGGGAAGCATGTTGATGTTGTTAGAACTTGATCTAAGCAACAATGGGATCACGGGAAATGTCCCAATTGAGATTGGAGTTTTATCCCACTTGGCACATTTAAACTTGGCATCAAACAATTTAAGTGGATTGATTCCAGCTCAACTAGGCTCATGCACGAGTTTGTTGAGCTTAAATTTGAGCAGAAACAAATTCCAAAGAAGCATTCCTACTCAGATAGGCAACACACAAGTCCTCGAGGTTCTTGATTTGAGTTATAATAATTTGTTTGGAAATATACCGGGAGAGCTTGTAGAACTAAGAAACTTACATGTTCTAAATATCTCCCACAATAGCGTGTCTGGTCTCATCCCCTTTACTTTTGGTGATATGCTAGCCTTAACTTCTGTTGATGTATCCTACAATGACCTAGAAGGTCCTCTCCCAATGTCAAGGCTTTCAATGAGGCTCTGTTTGAGGCATTACAACATAACAAAGGACTCTGTGGAAATGTTGTTGGCTTACCAAAATGCAATTCTACCAGGACCAAGAAACGTAATCGATACTTTAGAGCTAGAATCGTAGTTATCCTCATTTTCTCATTCTTGGGGTTTCTCCTTCTCTCTTGCACCTTGATCATTTTTATAATCATCAATCATCGTCAAAGAAGGATTATCAAGAGAGACAACAATGAATGGGCAAATGATTTGGATTTCATGCGTATTTTGAGTTATGATGGCAAAGCTTTCTATGAGCGAATTGTCAAGGCCACAGAAGGATTTGACTCCAAGTACTATGTGGGTGAAGGAGCATATGGAATTGTTTATAAAGCCGAGATATCAGAAGGTCAAACGGTTGCTGTCAAGCAAATATCTCCATCCCAGGAAGATAGTGAGATTGTTGATTTAATACCATTTGAAAGGGAAATTCAAGCCTTAACAAACTTACGCCATCGCAACATCGTCAAATTTTATGGGTTCTGCTCTCATGTCCAACACTATTTTTTGGTGTACAAGTACATGGAAAGAGGAAGCTTGAGAACAACTTTGAACAATGATGAAAGAGCAAAAGAATTTCAATGGGACAAGATGGTAAATATGATCCGAGGTGTTGCGGATGCATTGTCCTATATGCATCACGAATGTTCACCTCCATTGATTCATCGAGACTTGACTAGTAACAACATTCTATTGGATTGTGATTATGAGGCTCATGTTTCCGATTTTGGCACTGCAAGGCTGTTGAGGCCAGATTCATCAAATTGGACTATTATTGCTGGCACCATTGGGTATATCGCTCCAGGTACTTCATAATCTTTTTTCAATTTCAACGAGTATTTAGTGACAATCATCCATTCTATAATGGAACTTTCACTAGGTTCTTTGATTATTTAATCTTCTTATGGAAATTAGTTTACTAATTTAAAGATTTCAAGTTTAGGGTTGATCATAAAGCTTTTTGATTTCCC
Organism: Eucalyptus sideroxylon; assembly: GCA_014182405.2. NCBI lineage: Eukaryota > Viridiplantae > Streptophyta > Magnoliopsida > Myrtales > Myrtaceae > Eucalyptus > Eucalyptus sideroxylon. Next base: position 23,896,149 of record CM024558.2, on the reverse strand, counting down.
AAAATAAAAAAAAAATTTGAATTGGAAAATGAGGAAAAACATTAGAATTCCTTTTTGAGGATATGAAGATTGTGTTACCTTCGACCAAAAAAAAAAGGTTCTTGTTACCTAAATGATGTTTACTTTAAGCGTCAATCAAAATCCTTCGAACTTCGTCAAAGATTAAACTCCCCTGCTCAAATAAGTTTTGTAAGCGTAGATTGAGTATAATTTTGTACTTGTAATCGTCACCTCATGAGAAGCAATGTTTCAACTTGAGTACAGCATGTGATTGATCTTATAAGAAGATAAAAATTCTCCTCTTGCAGAGTTGGCTTATTCTACAATTCCTACAGAAAAGTGCGATGTATATAGCTTTGGAGTTGTTGCATTAGAGACGATCAAGGGAAAGCATCCAGGAGATCATGTCTCTCAGGAATGCTCATCGTCTGCCCAAACTGAGTCTTCGATGATGTTGAAGAATGTGCTAGATCAACGTCTCTCACCTTCTAGACTTAGTCTTCGAGATGCGCAAGACATGGTCTTAATTGCCAAGTTAGCATTCGCGTGCCTTCAAGCCAATCCACGGCTGCGACCGAGCATGGGACAAGTCTCACGTGAGCTTCAAGTTCAAGTACCCTCGGAAACGCCACTCTCTACAGTTAGCTTAGAGCAACTTCGCAATCTCGGTGTTGGGAATTTTGGAGCATTCACAGGAGATGGTAAGTTTTAAATTTGCTTTTCATGTGTTATTTTGTGTGGCTCATTATAATGATGACGATTGCCTTTAATATCTTCTTAGTTCTCACTCATCCCAACCATGTGATTTATGATGTTCACTGCAGAGCCGGCTTCTCTTTGAACTTTACGGGAATAGTGTCGTGTTTATTGTTTGGAGTCGTGGCACCAGAAATAATGATAGGAAGGCTTCGGGAGATCTCATTTCACAATTATTTCTAAATGTTTGCAGAGCAATCAAGAAGTAAATTTGCAAAGTGCATTGGATCAAACATCTATTGCCTTCTTTTAATTGAGATATAAAGAAGATGTAGTTTCTGCTTTTGGAAGAGATAATGATACTAGTTATTTCTGAAATTTATCAAAGTGCTGTGTCATACATGAACTCTCATTTAGTTCAATTAAATCAATTTTGACTAATATGCAATACCATCCCAGAAATTTGAATTGGTTCAATTCCATACGACAATTGGATCTACCTGATTTTCAGATTCAATCAACATAAGTTGATCATTCAAATTTATGGAATCATTGAACTAGGAAAACTGGACATAGTCCATATTTTTTACACAAAGTCCATTCTCACTTCTTTGAACCGTTCTAAATTGACGATTACTTGAGGCCATTTCATCCTAAAACCGTGTGTATCTTTACCCCTTTCACTGTTTCAGCGTCAATTCTCTTTGGCTCCGCGCTCATTATCGCCACCATTGCCTCTGCATGTTCGCTTCACGAAGGTGACTACATATTTCGTAACTACTCGTCCTTGGAGATATGCCACTTACGCAATTTCCAAACGAGCTTATTTAAATCCTATATTTGATAAAAATTTAATTTCTATCTTATTCAATTACGTATTTGGGCAGTTATCATACCCACGTATGACCTCAAATAAACGTCGACATGCCACTACATGTTGGAATTTCAGATATTCACTTGCATAGTATATAAAGGCATAAAAGACAGAAACAACCCTTCCCTATCGATGTGTCATGCCATACTTGAATTTCCAATTTATTCATTTATATCACTGAGACCTTATATGTGTCAGCACATTCAACTCAACTAGAGTGGACATTTGAAGGACTTGTACTGAAGCGATAATTAGCAATAATGTATATATCAAAGTGATGATTGTCAATAATATGTATCAAGCATTGTTCTGAATGATGGTATTGACAGTAGACTTTAAATGTTAAATAATGAGATTTGAAAAGATAGAGACCATAGAGAAAAAAGTTAAATTACTTGAAGGAAAAAAAAAAAAAAAAAAAGAGAGAGAGAGAGAGATCGAGAGAAGAGGCCACGTCATCCTTTTTGTCTTCTACCTTCGTCTCTCGCTTTTTTTTAATCTATTTCCCGTACGTGGAGTGGAAGCAAAACCTGAATGTGGTGCCATGGAAAATATATTGGCACGATTCCGGCAGCCCATATTGGTCCCCGGAGAGGACATGCGTGCTGAATTTCAGTGGGCCCCGACATGTATCGGCTAGCACGTCGGTCTGTGTCAAAAATGGAGGAATAGGCCAAGCACGAGAAAAAACTCAAGGTTTTCTTGTATTTCTGTATATGTAATTTACATTGTATGATGTCCTATTTATAGTACATTAAATGTCTAACTAAAGAAAAAGAATATTCATCAAATCAAATCCAATCACAAATTGACATAATTAAATAATCACAATCTCCTATAATCTTGGATTGATTGATTACAATCTTTAGCTCGATTTGTGCATATCTCCAACACTCCCCCCTCAAGTTGACGGCTGGTATATGTCCAAGACGCCAAGCTTGCTTAGTAGATATGCGTGTTGTCTTTGACATAATGGTTTGGTAAAGATATCAGCAGGCTGTTCCGCAGTTCCAATTCCATTTTTCTTGATTACCCCTTCTTGGATTTTGTCTCGAGTATAGTGATAGTCAACTTCAATGTGTTTCGTTCTTTCATGAAAAACGGGATTTGCTGCAAGTTTGAGTGCTATGTCATTGTTGCAATATATGTTTGTTGGCCCTTTGACTTGTATCCCAAGATCTGAAAGTAAGCCTCGTATCCAAACTATTTCACAAATTGTCTTAGCCATAACTTTATACTCGGCTTCAGTAGATGAAAGAGATACAGTGGATTGCTTCTTCGTTTTCCATGCAAGTAACGACTCTCCTAGCTTGATGCAAAAACTAGTGACTGATCTTCGACTCATAGGACATGTGGCATAATCTGTGTCACAATAAGCTGCCATTTCGAGATTGCAATCTCGTGAAAGGAGTAATCCAAGGCCTAGACATTTATTTAAATACTTTATAACCTTCAAGGCTACATTCATGTGAGACTCCTTTGGACTATGCATGAATTGACTAAGTGTCTAAGCTACATAACATATATCCGGCCTAGTCATAGTGAGATATATAAGTTTCCCTACAAGCCTTTGATAGCGGGATGGATCTTTAAGCGGAGGATTGTCAATCTTAGACAATGATCCAACATCATAGTCAATAGTAGTCAGCTTGATGTTCTGATCGATAGGGATGATAGCCGGTTTACATCCTGATAAGCCTGCTTCTGATATAATCTCTAATACAAATTTCCGTTGACTAAAGGCACTTCCTAGCTTTGATCGAGCAATCTCAATGCCAAGGAAATACTTGGGATATCCCAAATCTTTAATACGAAAGCTAGAATGCAAATGTTTCTTAAGTCTCTTGATGCCCAATTCATCATTTCCCATAATAAGTATGTCATCAACATATATCATCAGGTAGATTGAAGACATAACTTTAGTCCAAGAGAATAGGACATAATCATGCTTGGATTGCTTGAAACCAATGGTTGTAAGGGCTAAGGTGAATTTTGCATACCACTGACAAGAAGCTTGCTTGAGTCCATAAAGGGACTTACAGAGATGACACACTCCAGACTCCCCTTGTCGCTGTAATCCCGGTGGAAGATCCATATATATTTCTTCATCAAGATCTCCATGAAGAAAAGCATTGTGGACATCCATTTGATGTAGTTTCTAGTCCCGGAAAGCAGCAACAGAAAGAAAGGAACGAACGGTGACATCTTTGCCAACTAGAGAGAATGTTTCATGGTAATCAAAACCTTCACGTTGCGTAAAGCCCTTTGCCACTAAGCGAGCCTTATAGCGTTCCACTGAACCATCAGCCTTATATTTGATCTTGTATACCCACTTGCAGCCAATTGGCTTATGATCAACAGGTAGTGGTACTATATCCCATGTGTGATTCTCTTCCAAGGCATGTAACTCAGCTTCCATAGCCTTTTGCAAGCGTGGATCACGAACGGCCACAACATAAGATGACGGTTCCATTTCTTCGAAGATACGACTAATGCAGCACATATGTTCCGCAGATAGACAATCAAATGAGACATAAGATGAGATAGGGTATGGAGTACCTAATGAGTTGAGTGACGCACAAACATAATCCTTTGTCCAAGTTGGGGGACGAGTGGTTCATCTTGACCGTCTTGGAGGAATATGATCAGGTGTAGGAGATGATTCTTCAAAAATAGACTAAGGAGATAATTGTTCTGAATTAGATGTCTCTTCAATCGATACTGTAGAGTCCGGAGCTGAGTATTCTGAGGCAGGTAAAGATGCTGCATTTGTTTCAATCGCGGGAGAAGAAGTCGGAACACATATATAGTGTGGATTGAGTGATAAATTTTCCTCAAATAGAAAACTTATGTTTTGTTGATTTGAGCTTGAAGATTCATTGGAAGATACTTCATCCTGAAAAGGGAACACATCCTCATGGAAAACCACATCTCTACTTGCGAAGAAATCACCTGTCAATGGCTCAAAAACACAGTATCCCTTCTGAAAGGTTGGATGACCCATAAAAATGCATCGTCTGGCTTGGGGACTCATCTTGTCACGAGGACCCAGAGCAGCAACATAACACAAGCAGCTAAAAACTCTCAAATGATCTACTTCAGGCTTATTTCCAAATAAAATCTCAAACAGGATACGTCTATTAAGAACCCTAGTTTTCATGCGATTGATCAGGTAGGCTGCTGTGACTACACAATCTCCCCAAAAAGCTTCAAGAATGAAAGCTTGAAATTTAAGTGCACGTGCTACTTCTAGAAGATGGTAGTGTTTATGCTCAACAACCCCATTTTGTTGAGGTGTATAAGTGCACGTACTTTCATGTAGAATTCCATGTGAGGAAAATAAGGATTGACAATCATGACTAGAGAATTCTTTCCCATTATCTATTCAAATGCGTTGAACAGATTATCCAAATTGATTTTTGGTTAGAGTGAAAAAAATCTCTCAAATGAGAAAGAGCTTGACTCTTTGACTGCATAAGGAATACCCATGTAGCACGAGAATGATCGTCAACAATAGTGAGAAAAAAATGAGACCCATCACGATGTGGTGTATGATAGGGTCCCCAAATGTCTACATGAATTAAAGAGAAATTCTCTGTAGTATGAGACTTGCTTGTGGAAAAAGGGGCACGTGATTGTTTTGCAAGAGGACAGATATCACATTTAGGATGTGGAAAGAAAGCATTGTGACCAAAACGTCGATGAGAAATGATAGCTTTATCATTGGTAGCAACGTTACACAATGATTCCTTATTCACAGAAAAACATGGTAAATCAATATTTTTGGGAAAACTTGTCCAAAAATACAACCCTTGTGAGAGACTATCCAAGCCATCAGTTTGCCAGTCAAAAAGGCTTGAAAAAGACATTTGTCAGAATTGAAGAGGATTAGACATGAATTATCCTCACAGGCTTTTGACACTAAGATAAGATTGAATTCAAATTGAGGAATATAAAGCACATTTTTAAGGGTAATGGAAGTGCTAAGATGTATTGTCCCTATTTTTGTGACATTTATAATATTCCCATTTGGAAGTTTCACAGTGACTGGGAAAATATGTGCATGAGTATGAGAAAAGAAACTCTTGTCACAGATAATGTGGTCACTAGCACCTGAGTCAATAATCCATTCATAATGAGAAACAGAGCTTAGGCAAAATCAGGTACCTGAGAAGCCTGCTCTTTTTTCAGAAACTTCCAGCTGTTTGAGGGCCTTCATTATTTCCTGATACTGATTTTGTGTAATGGACTGGTTGACATTGTGCCCAGTGACTTGATTAACTGAAGATTCCTTCTTTCCTTTATCCCTAGGTTTACCGTGTAATTTCCAACAGGTTTCCACCGTGTGATGAGGTCGTTTGCAATAGTTGCAATATAATTTGCCTTTTCCTTTAATATTTTCCTTTGGTGCGAAATTTCTTGGACCGTAGGATCCCTTAAAGGAACCGAAGCCGTTGGATTCAGCTAGGGCATTAGCTGAATAATGACCGTCAGATCTGAAGATTTGATCTGAGCCATCCACCTTGAAATTAGGGTTTCCTTCCTCCTTCTTTCTCTCATTCATGCGATAGAAGCTTTTTCTATGGAACTCGAAGGGCTAATCCGCCAGAGAGAGGGCGTACGAGGAGCTGCCAGCCGGAGTGAGGCTAGATCCAGGAACGGCGAACACCGGTGAGAGGTTCCCGGCCGTTGATGGGCCAAATCCGAGAGCCGCGAACTGTCACATCCAGATTTTCGGGTTTTAATTTGACTGGATAAATAGGATCCTGTCTCATCGCTCGTCAATTTATTGACGGGTCCGAAATTTCAAGAAAGAAATTATCGAAGAAAATTTGAAGACCAAAAAGAAAATAAAAAGGAATAGGAAAAGAGAAAAGGAATATTTGCATAAAGGAATTATGTATTTCCCTTTTCTTTTTCCTCTCTCTCCCTCTCTTTCTTTCTTTCTTTCTTTCTTTTTCTTTTTCTCTCTCCTCCCCCTTTTTCCCCCTCGTGCGATTTTCCCCCAACCGACTCTCACCCTCTCTCTCTTCTTTGACTAGTCAAAGCCTATCCTCTCTCTCTCTCTCTCCCTCTCTCTCTCTTTCTTCTTCTTCTTCTTCCTCCCCGTGCATCCGAGCGAACCAGAACCAGGAGCTCGGAGATCGCAGCTCGCCAAGAACCGCTTGCCGCTCGTCCCGCCGTCGCACTGCCGCACCGCCGCCCGCGCGCTTCGCTCGCGCCTAGCTGCCCGTCCGCGCGCCCGGCCGTGCGAACCAGCTGCTGTTCGCCCCTGTTCTGCACCGACCAACCCATCTCCGGCCACCTCCGGCCACCGCCTAGTCCCGCCGGACCTCCCCCTCGTCTCCCTCTCTGCTCCAACCAGCCTTGAACCGAAACCCACGAAATGGGTTTCAGCTGGTTCGGGCCCGCTTTTGGGCCATTTCCGGGCCCCAGATCCGCGAGTCGCTTTGGGAAGAATCGTTCCTCGCGTCGCCACCGTCGGATTGATCCGACTTGCGCGCGATTTGGTGAGTAATCTCACTAATCCAGGATTAGTGGCTAATTATGCTTAATGCTGGTTTAGATTTAATTAATTATGTTTAGGTTGTTAGATTAGAAGTAATTAGCAATTATTAGTCAATTGTGATGTGATTTAAATAAATTGATTGCGCAATTAGTAAGTAGACGTGGTCTATTATTTATTGGAAGTATCTCGGGAATTTTCGGACTCCTAATTGGGCTTCAATTTGATGATTCGGGCCTAAGTGGAATTTTTGGCATTTAAATATTAATTTTTGGAATTAAATTAAATAATTATTTATTTTCCGAAAATTCAAGGGAGATGGTCTGGAACCGGAATATTATGCTGATGATCGTGGCGAAGTCCGTTTATTTAATTGGACTTTATTTTAAGCTAAATTGAATTTTTAATATTAATTAATTTTCGAAATTAATTAAATAATTATTTATTTTCTGAAAATTTAACTGGGATGGCACGTGACCGGAAATTTATGCTGATGACCATGGTGCAGTCTGTTTATTTAATTGGGCCTTATTTTGAGCTAATCGGAATATTTAATATTTAATAATTAATTTTCGAAATTAATTAATTATTTATTTATTTTTCAGAAATTAAGATTGAGATGGCTGACGACCGAAATCTCGTGCTGATTGTCGTGGCGCAGTCCGTTTATTTATTTGAGCTTTGAATTGTGCCAAATTGATTTAATTGTGGACATTTAGGATATGTTCCTAAATTGATTATTTGGGTGAGAATATGGTATACTATATCGGACTTCGGGCGATATGTCGGCTTTGGGTGAGCAGATACCAAAGATACTATCTCAACCTACGGGCGATATGTCAGCTTTGGGTGAGCAGTATACTTTATTATCAGCTTTGGGTGAGCATAGGGTATACTATATCGGCCTTCGGGCGATATGTCGGCTTTGGGTGAGCAAGCGGTATACCGGTATACTATATCGGCCTTCAGGCGATATGTTAGCTTTGGATGAGTAGTATACCGGTACACTATATCGACCTACAGGCGATATGTCAGTTTTGGGTGAGCAAAGTATACCACTATACTATATCGACCTACGGGCGATATGTCACTTTGGGTGAGCAAAGTATACTTTATTATCAGCTTTGGGTGAGCATAGGGTATACTATATCGGCCTTCGGGCGATATGTCAGCTTTGGGTGAGCAGTATACCAGTATACTATATTGACCTACGGGTGATATGTCAGCTTTGGGTGAGCAGTATACTTTATTATCAACTTTGGGTGAGCAGTCCTGATTTGATGGGACTTTATAGATAGTATTGAATGTGCCAACCAAGCATGGGTCGTGTTGACATGTAATCAACTAGGTCGATTGATCGTTGCTTTGATTTGACGTCGTGAATTGATTGACTGATTGGGAATGACCATGAGATGGTCTGATTGACTTGTAATCGAATAGATCGATTGATCGATGATTCAATCTGAGTGTGACTTGATGTGATTCATTGCCTGGGTTGGATGTTGTGAATTGATTGACTGATGGGAATGACCGTGAGTGGTCTTGTTGGCTTGTGATCGACTAGGATGGTTTGATCGATGCTTCGATCCGTGATATGATTGCTTGAGTGCCTATTATGAATTGTACCGACTTGCGGGTGGGATATGAGGCCAAGGTACGTCTTCGCCCTATGCGTGTATAGGCAGCCTATAGTATAATAGTTTACTAATTGGGCTTAGTGGGGTAGAACTCGCTGAAATGTAGTCTCATCCCAGTTTGGGGAAAAACATTTCAGGACCCCGATGAGGAGCTGAGGAGGAGTCTAAGGAGGAGAACTCGAAGGTGAAACTTAAAGAGAATGATTTTTGGAAGAAGAAGAAGATAATCCCGAGAGGGGCATGAGTATAGCCTGGATGGGCCGAGAGTCTATCTTCTTTTGAGAATTTCTGTCGAAGTGAATAGTTATGAATTGTTTGTGTTTTGTATAAAAGTTTGGTTATAAATTTCAATATGAAAAATATGGCCCCGCTTTTCTATCCCATCGTTTTATTGTCAGGGATTTTAACGCTTCCGCATGTGCTTAATAAAAGAAAGGGTCGGCGATACTTTGTCTGGGATATCGCATTATAAAATCGACCAAGTGAGAAGGATGTGTGCGTGCCCGAGGATCGGGGCGTGACACGAACGCCGCTCCTTCTCCGGTTCGCACGACTCCAATCACCGCCATCCACTGGCTTTCTTCTTAGACCGCCAACTGGTAGATCCGCCGAAGCAATGGTCGCGACTCCATTGCGAGCACTTGGGACTTGAAATTTGAGTAACTTTCATTTAAAATCAGTAAAAATCGAGTTGATTTTTCTCTGTCTCGAATAGCCCTATACTGATTTAGGGTTTCCTTCAGTCCCTCGAGTCTCTCCTTGGCAGACTCGAGTTCATTCCAGAGGGCAGAGAGCCAATTGAAACATGTCATGACGGTCTGATTTCCTTGTTTAAGGTCAGATACGGCTTGGGTGAGTGAGAAAAGCTTGGCTCGATCAAGCTTGCCATACATCTCTCGAATCGCCTCCCAAATCGCCTTCGAGTCTTCAGTTGGTGGAAGTCCAGCGGCCACCTCAGGAGCCAAACAGTTGCCGATCCACGTCTGCATGAGTTGATTGCACCTACGCCAGTGTCGCTGCGAGCGTTCGTTGATTAGGAAGGGTATGTTGCCGTCGATGAAGCCTTCTTTCTCCTTGGTCACCAGCGCCCACCGAAGATCTCGAGCCTAGGTAGTGTAGTTTTCAGGTCCAGTAAGCTACAAAGAAATGAGTCGTAGCTCGGGTCCGTCACCCGGCAACGTGTAGAACGGGTCACCAAGTTCCGGCCGGCCACCGCTGGCTGGAAAGATGAATGGCAAGTATTCGGGTCCTGCATTCGAGTAGCCGGGTCTTGCATTCGAGTAGGGATTCCCTCCCTGACCCATCGAAGATGCTTCAAGTCTCGAGCCTATGCCCGTCAGGCTTGTTCCCATTGGGCCTGTGCCAGTGCTCAAGAACCCTTCTCCAGATGTTCCGTATGGAACCCACGACTGAGCTGGCCCAATTCCCCACGAACCCTGAAAGAGAAACCACGGGACTGATGGCCATTGAGTTGGACCGGAAACATTGGTTGGAGCAAGTGTCGGCTTGGCAGTATTTTGAGCCGTCGAGTGGTCATCTTCACAGGGGTCGACTAAGGCTGGATTCCTGCTTTGAGGTCAGTTTGGACTTTTCTCAACTGAGATTTCTCCTTGAGTATTCTTGGCCATGATGAATTCCTCTGCTTCTTTGTAGAAACTGATTTGTGAGAAAGGAACAGAGGCAATTCGGAGAAGTTGGCAGAAGCTAGGTTGAAAAACCTGGCTCTGATACCATGTCAGAAATGGAGGAATAGGCCAAGCACGAGAGAAGACTCAAGGTTTTCTTGTATTTCTATATATGTAATTTGCATTGTATGATGTCCTATTTATAGTACATTAAATGTCTAACTAAAGAAAAAGAATATTCATCAAATCAAATCCAATCACAGATTGACATAATTAAATAATCACAATCTCCTGTAATCTTGGATTGATTGATTACAATCTTCAGCTCGATTTATGCATATCTCCAACAGTCTGAGCAGGCCCCACCAAATCAGGAGAGGCCAGAATTCTGTTCTCTTTGCTTCCTTCCTGAGTCTCCCTCCCACCTTTCTTTCTTTATTTCTTCCGTGGGATGGGAAGATGGCACCTGCTTTTCTGCCGATATGAGTTGCAGCAGGAAGCTCTGACAGCGAAAGGACGGTGCAAAACGTGGGCCATTCGGTGCGCATGCTGGCCGCGATGAGGCCACCACCTGTTTCGTGCAACTCTCCGCCCTTGCCGGCGACTTTGTGCTCATCTTCTCTTATCTAGAAGGGAGCATAAGTTCAGGATAGAACCAAGATTTGGATTGAACTGACCAAAGAAATCAATTTAGTTCCAGATTCGCTGATTATCTATCTAGTTTCTACTTCCCAAAACAAAAAAAATAAAAAAAGATGAATCGAGAACAAGCAGAACTGGAGCCATGTGGTTCGTTATGGGTAAGAATCGAATTGGGAACTCGAATTGAAAAACTAGACCAAGAACCGAAGAATTGGACCTAGACCAGGACTGACGATTATATATTTTAAGTGATGTATACACATCACTTTTATATTGCACTTCCTTTATAATTTACAGGTTGAAGCGAAACGAATATATATGATGAAGTTTTCTAATAATTATGTTAGTTTATTTAATAGTGATTTTAAATTAAAATTATCACTAAATGATTATTTGTAGTTTGTCTTGATTTCAAGTTGTTAGAATTTGGAGCAATTTTTCATGGATGATTGATAATTAAAGTTCTACAACTTAGATTTCATGTTATGTGCTATGAACTTTTTATTATTTATTTTATTTCACATGTTCTTTTTTATGGACTGTTGCTATTGACAAATGAAGATTTTTGTTATTACTTTCACTTTTTTTTGCCTTAAAAATGAAAAAAAAAAAAAAGGAGAAAAAATTTAAAAAGAAAAAGAAATTGGCATGTTTGATCCTAGAACCAATTAAGGTGCTGTTGGGAAAAGCCTTTAAGGAAATGCAAAGGCCTTTGGTCTAAAGAGTTTTGATGAAATGCAAAAAACTGTTTGGTAAAACTATAATTGAAAAGTGCCTAGAGAAGCAACTTTGAGGAAATGCTGTTTGGTAAACACATATTTGAGAAGTCCTTTAGTGCGACCAATTTAAGTTTTTATTTTTTATTTTTTTAAATTGAAAACAAAAATAATGACTTATATATATATATATATATATATATATATATTTGCACTGAGATGTACATATAAAAGAGATATATTAACAAATTCATAAGTTAAAAAATGGACTTTTTCTCAATTAAAAAGAAAGAGTAATTTCATTATAATAAACATGATTACATATGCATCAAAGAAAGAAATAGGTTTTCATTGAAAATTACAATCAACATGATTATATATGCATCAAAGAAAAAAATAGGTTTTCATTGAAAATTACAAACATCCTTAAGTATTTACTAAACCCATTGCTATTTAATAACGTAAACACGCCATGTCAGAAAATAAATTGTCATTTGAAGTACCGGCCCCCTTATTTGTATTATCCAGGTCAACTAAATATCCATAATTGAGATCCAAATTTGCCCTTGCAAAATGTCTATCATTGGCGGATTTCATCGTATATAATTATGCAAAGTCATTATTGATATAACAATTTTTACTTGCTTTTCAAATGGAAAACTTGGCATATGCTTTAGAATGTTCCACTTCTTTTTCAACACACCAAAAGCTTGCTCAATTTCCGATCGCGGCAAGGAATGAGCACGATTGAATACCTCTCGATAGCCTGTAGGGGCAGGACCTTATTGAAATTCTAGCAAATGATATATAACTTCTTTGTATGGTCCCATATAACACGTCGGATATCTGATATCCAGCATCTACTAAATAATATTTACCTGCATAAATATAATATAAATTTGATTAACATATACCATATTTATACATATTAATGTACAAAAACCATTAATTAACAAACATGGAGGAGGATGAGGAAATTGCACATCATGTCTCCATAAAGCTTCATAGAAAATACGAGTATCGTGGGCTTGTCCATCCCAACCAGCCCAAACATAAATAAATTCCATGTTAAAATTACACACTACTAAGACATTTTGAGTCAGTGTACCATTTTGACCAATAAAACGAATTTGATCTTTTAAAGGTATCAACACTAGGATATGAATGCCATCAATAGCTCTAATACAATCTTAAAACAAAAATGTAAATATTATTATATAATCAAAATTTGCATTTAGTTCTTTCTTTCTATTGTATAATTAAAATATACCTTAAAATATGGATAAAATTTTTGATTATTTTTATCTTCTCCGGAACATCCCTAAATTGCCAATCAGCTAGTTGGATCAAATCTTTCCCCATTTCACATACTTTGTCTAATACTAAGCTAAAGTGTCAATTTATAGTTTCCCCAGAGTGTTGAAAACGCTATTGTGTTAACCTCTTACATATACTATGTCTTAAAATATGAAGAAATATTCCAAGCATTTCTTTAATATCAATATTCCTAGTTATTTCAAGACCATAGCGTGTTACTAAATCATGCATTAAATTATTAAATACAATATTATCCATTCTAAATATTTGATAACACCTTATCGGATTAGCATCTTCGTCCATCAACTCTTCTAACCATGCATATCCTGTATATGATGATGGCCTATAAGGTTTTTTGTGACTGTATATTGCTTGATAAACGATTGCGGCTTGAGTAATTTCCACAAGTTGATTAAATTCCTCGTCCTCTATTTCATGGATTTCTCTTTCAGGAGAATCGTCCATATCTGTTTAAAATAACAAAACAGTAAGAAAAGTGATGAATCAATGGAAAAATTATTATCCATAATATATATGCAAATTTCACCAAATCAAAATAACACAAACTGAACACACATGTCTCACATTAGAACATAATCAGAAGAAGAGTTCACAAATAGTGCAAATTAGCAACCAAAAATAAGTCTCACATTACAACATAAATTAATATGAAAGAGCTCAAAGAAGTAATTAGCATCATAGTGGTGACTATTATGCTCTTCCAACTTATACTTCAGCCACTCAACTTTTTCTTTATCTTCATCCAAGTTCATAAAAATCTATCTGTTGTCTTTCTTCTCAGCAAAATGAGAGAGTGCAAAGAAGAATAACTTTCTGTCTTACTTAATATCAGGTATGGCTTTCAATGTTTGCATAATTTCTTTGTAAGGATCAAACTCCCTTGCAACCGATGTTGCATTGCTCCTACTTTCAACAGCTAAACAAAGTCTGTCGATTTGTGATTCTAACTTATCGAGTCCAGTCAATTTTTTTCTTCTCTTTCCTCGAGCTTGCTTTGTTGAACTTTCTACCGTTCTTTTATGGCTCTTACTTTGACTTGGTTGGGCATTTGTTTCACCTACATCATACTTTAAAGTATCATCAATAGATCCTGCACAATCACCAATATCAACTTGTGTGGTCTCAACATTCTCATTATTACATAAACCTGTACAGGATTTCAGGGAACACTTCCAGTAGTAACTGTACCCTGGAACATTTGATCCAACAAAACTTCCAGATCCGGATGTATGCCTTTCGTTCGAAAGGCTCTAAGCTTAAGATTGGCCTGTTATAATAAAATATTTTTAGGAGTTGTATTATAAAAGATAAACTTACAAATAAATAAATAAAAGTAACAAAAGATTAGATTAACACCTGAATTTTTCTCTCCCACCATTCGTCACTCGTGTCAATGGTTTTCTTCCTTAGATCCCATCCTAATCCTATTTCCTTTTGAACCAATTGCTTCCATTTTTTTTTCATTCTTCCTTTAAATTATCCCACTTACTCTTCATTTGATTTTTATCATACTTTTTTTCTTCTCAACTCCTCAAACTTGTTAATTATATCTATCCATCCATCCCTTTTGTTGCTCGTAGGACGATTGCCTTTTTCAATTTGTTCAATACATAATTGACAAAAAGTTTCTACATCTTCAAGGCTCCAATATGCCTTTTCCTTTGATAAACTTACCATCTTTCAATAAAATGAATACAAACATATTTGAAAAATGAAAAGAGATCATGTTAACTATGAACACAAAGCAAGGGACACTACAAATAAATTAAAATGCAATTCATATGAACCCATGAAAGAGCACACCAAGCTGGATATGTAAGTGGGGAAAAAGAACAAAAACATAAGAAATAGAAGTGAAAGAACCTCGGTTCAAGGTGGGACAATCGACACCTTTTAAGCGAAGAGAGAGGCGAGCACTTCGGTTGTGAGTGAAGAGAGAATTAAGCACCTGGATTTTAAGCCAAAAGAGAAGTGAAAAAGAAAGAATATGAACAAGTCACCAGAGTCAACATACTAACCTGACTTTTAAAATGTTGAAATAGGTACTAGACCTAAAATAAAATAAAAAAAAAAGGTCAAAAGCATTGTCATTTTAATATTGACTTCTGAACTTTGTGAACCAACTTGAAACAAGGCAATAATCCATTGCTAACTTTTCCAAATCTTAGCTTCACGACATTGTTAATCAATGCTAGGTCAAAAAGCCAAATAGAGCCCTCAAGTTTATTTGCTATATTTGGCATATGGGGGAACAAACACAGATCTGACACTTGTTAACTTACCAAAGACCAACCTAGCACATTGGACAAGAACTTATCATTTCCTACTCATCACCCTAATGGAAAGTCCAATATGTTGGAGAAATCTTCGTGAAGTGTTTTAAAGCTGACAAAACGTTTCTATCAGTCTAGTCTGAAGATTTGCAGGCTCTGATATTTAAAGTCTGAAGACCTCCGGACTGCCAGACTCAAGACTCAAAGTCTATCCTCATTGACAGTTTCTAATCCGTTGAAGAAAGTCTATCCAGAACTGGATGTTTTATTAAGGATGTGACCTTATCGACTGGAAAAGATCTTTTGATTGGATATGACATAATGGAATCCTTTAATTGATCATGATTGATTCGAAGATTAAGGATTCGATGATTGGCGAAGTATTCTTGGAAGGTTCCACTTATGGAAACCGAGATCCTGATTGTATGGGCGAACAAAATTGATAGGCTATCGACATGTTCCTTTAATAGCTCGAATGATCTTCCTAATTGATTCCGTCGAACGGGTAGATTTGAGGAATTCCTTTGGTAAGTGCCAACGGGTATGATGGCATAAAGGAGTATATAAGGAAGACGTTTCAGTTGTTCAAGTGTGTGCACGATAGAAGAATTCCAAAGTCTGAAGCTCATTGTTCTTAGTCAATTCATTTTGAGCGAAAATTTTGTACACAAAAGAGAGTCTATATTCGTGAGAAACCTTGAGAAAGTGTGGTAGAATATCTACACTGTGGAATCAAGGAAGAACTTCACTGTAACATCTCTTTTGTTCATAGTGAATCCCAGCCAATGGGCTGTTAGTGCGGAAGAGTGGACGTAAGCTTGGAATAAGCCGAACCACTATAAACCTTATGTTCAATTTTCTCTTCCCTACTATCTGCTTTACTTTGATCTTAATACGTGTTCGTTAACGAAAGAAGAACTTCTGTCTATTGTTTATTTCGTATTGTTCATTTATCTCGAAAAATTATTTTTACACCTATTCACCCCCCTCTAGGTGCATATACTAGCTATCTCAATTAGTAGCAGAGCCTGTGTACTCACTTTGTTTGAAGTGTTTTACTTCAGAGTTAAAGATTCATGGCTAGTATGTTAGCTCCAAGGCTGGTAGAAGGGCAAAGCAATACCAGACCGCCTTACTTTGATGGAAATGATTACAACATATGGAAAAACAAGATGAAGGCGTTCCTAAGATCAAAAGATCCTCTGGAATGGGACGTTGTAGAAAAAGGAATCATTCCAAAAGCTGCACCTGTCTCAGAGAGAGGAAAAGATACTGTTGAGTCTAGTGAAATGACTCAAGAAGAGATAATCAAGAGACAAGCTCTTGATGCAAAAGCAATTTATTCTTTATATTGTGCTTTATCACCTACTGAATATAACAGAATATCTTCTTGTGTTACAGCTAAAGAAGTCTGGGATAGATTACATATTACCTATGAAGGAACCGATCGAGTGAAAGAGACTAGAATTAACATTCTCCTCGATCAATACGAAGCCTTCAAAATGAAATCGGGAGAATCTATAACTGACATGTTTAGTCGTTTTACAAAAATCGTTAATGGTCTTGAAAATCAAGGTCAATCAATTTCTGATCCCATGAAGGTAAACAAGCTTCTGCGTGGACTCTCCAAAGATTAAAATCACATAAAAACCTCAATAAGAGAGATACAAAGAATCATGTCACTATCTATTGATGAATTGGTTGGGACTCTTCAGTCTTATGAAGTGGAACGAATCAATGAAGACGAAGATCCTAAAGGTAAGAAATCCATTGCATTAAAATCCAATGATGATTATGATGTTATAGATTCTGAAGACGATATGGATGATGAGGAGCTTGCTCTCATGATAAGAAGATTCAGAAAGCTGAACAGAAAAGGAAGAAGATTCAATCCAAAGAAACAAAGTTTTCAAAAGTAACAGACTAAGTCTATTGAGGATGATGAATCAAACAAAGATGTAGTCTGCTTTGAATGTAAGAAAAAGGGACACATCAGACCCAACTGTCCTCTTCTAAGGAAGAAGAAAGGAAAAGCTAAAAAGTATCGAAAGGCTCTTAAAGCATAAACCTGAAGTGATACAGAGTGTGAAGAAAGTGATGATGATTATGCCAATATATGTCTGATGGCACAATCGGATTCAGATTCAAACTCCGAGATAGACTCAGATTCAGACAGTGAATTTGAGGTAACTTCAAAATCCCTATTAAAGTCTCTAAATACATTGATGAGTTATGCTTTAGTCTTAAGACTTCTCTTAAAAAGATTTTTGAACTCAAAAGAGAAAATTCTGCTCTAAAACAACAGGAAAATGTTTTGAAAGAAAATGTGAAATGTTTAGATATGAATGTTTCTTCTCTTAGAGAAAGTGAAGATAATCTTTCAAAAGAAAATGCATTATTGAAAAATGATATCTCAAATATTTCTAAAAGATTTTCTATAGGATCTGAGAAATTGGAAAAAATTCTTTCTGTTCAAAGACTTTATTTCAATAAATTTGGTTTGGGAATGATTCTTTGAAACCATTCATTTAATTGATTTTCCAAAAGTGAAATAAAAAATTAAGCAAAGACCCACAAGAGATGCTACAAAAATCATTTTAAAATGATCTTTGTAAAACAAGTAGGTCGCAATGCTCTCAGATGTTCAAAGTACAATAGTGCAGATCATTTTGAAAAAGAATGTCCTATGGTTTGGAAACCTGTTAAGAAAGTATGGGCAAAAACTGCATTTATACTAACACTAATGGACCCAAGAAAATATGGGTACCAAAGAAAGTTTGAGTTTCTTTTTTAAATGCAGGTCACTATCAAGAAAAAGGTAAAATGGTATCTGGATAGTGGATGCTCAAGACATATGACAAGAGATTCAAATTGCTTCATAAAGCTTGTTCAAGTGAATGGTGGAAAAGTCTCATTTGGAGGAAATAGCAAAGGAAGAATTGTGGGATTTGGAACTGTAAAGATTGGAAACCTCACAATAAGCAATGTTTCTTTAGTTGAAAGACATAACTACAATATGCTCAGTATCAGTTAGCTGTGTGATACCGGTTTCAAAATCAACTTTCAAGAGGGAATATGTTCAGGAACTAGTAAAGATTCTACTCAATCATTCATGGGTCGAAGACATGGAAATATCTACCTCTTGGATGTGAAACCAGATGAATCGCAATGTTTAATCTCAATCCAAGACGAAGTGA
Organism: Eucalyptus sideroxylon; assembly: GCA_014182405.2. NCBI lineage: Eukaryota > Viridiplantae > Streptophyta > Magnoliopsida > Myrtales > Myrtaceae > Eucalyptus > Eucalyptus sideroxylon. The sequence goes on along the minus strand of CM024558.2, from coordinate 23,877,645 downwards.
ACTTATGGCACAGAAAGCTTGGGCACTTCAATATGAAGCAGATAGCCAAAATTTCAACAAAGAAGCTTGTTCGTGGTTTACTTAATCTATCATACCAAAAGTCTGATCTATGTACACCATGTATATTGGGAAAACAGGTAAGAAATTCTTTTAAACCAATAAATTAAGTTTCCACTAATCGTGTACTGTAGCTTCTGCATATGGATCTCTTTGGACCAACCAAAACTCAAAGCGTTAGAGGTAAGAAATATTGCTTAGTAATTGTGGATGACTACTCGCGATTTACCTGGGTATATTTCCTAACAAGTAAGTCTGAAACATTCTCTTACTTTGAAAAGTTTGCTAAGAAGGTTCAAAACGAAGAAGGGTATGTTATTTCAAGTATAAGAACAGATCATGGAGGTGAATTTGAAAATCAAGATTTCACAAAATTTTGTGATGAATCTGGTTTTCAGCATATGTTCTCCTCTCCATATACTCCAGAGCAAAATGGAGTTGTGAAAAGAAAGAATAGGTCGTTCCAAGAAATGGCTAGAACTCTTTTAATTGAAAGTAATATCTCTTCACGTTTTTGGGCTGAAGTAGTTTCTACTGCATGTTATATTATCAATAGAGTTTTTCTAAAGCCTATTCTGGAAAAAAACCCCTATGAGTTATTCAAAGAAAAGAAGCATATTGTTTCATATTTTCATGTGTTTGAATGCAGATGCTTTATATTGAAAAATGCAAATGATCGAGTTGGCAAGTTTGAAGAAAGATCAGATGAAGGCATCTTCCTTTAAATATTCAACTTCAAGCAAAGCCTACAGAGTCTACAACAAAAAGACTCAATCTGTGGAGGAATCAATCAATGTCAAATTCCAAGATTCTATGCAAAATAAATCTATTCAAACTCATCTTGAAGAGCCTGAACCTGCTCCAGACTCTACCAAGTCTAAATCGCAAGAAGTAGCTCAAACTCTGAAAGACCAGCAACAAATGATTGTTAAAGATTCAAATGAAGGAAGTGATCATCAACCTGAAAATTTAACCAGTAACTGGAAGCATAAGTCTAGTCATCCCAAAGATCTCATTATTGGCAACATTAATGAAGGAATTCGCACAAGATCCAAAAGGCACGAGGAGTCTAGTGCTATGGCTCTTATTTTTGAAATAGAACCCAAAAGCATAGAAGAAGCTTTATCTGATGAAAGCTGGATTGAAGTTATGCAAGAAGAACTAAAGCAATTCAACATTAATGATGTTTGGGAGTTAACTCCTAAACCAAAAGGTAAATCTATTATTGGTGCTAAATAGGTTTTCAGGAACAAGATGGACGAGAAAGGAAAGGTCATAAGAAACAAAGGAAGACTCGTGGCCAAGGGATATACACAAGAAGAAGGGATAGACTATGATGAGACTTACGCACCAATAGCAAGGTTAGAAGCAATTCATTTATTACTTGCTTTGGCTTGTTATAAGAATTTCAGGTTATTCCAAATGGACGTCAAAAGTGCTTTCCTAAATGGATTCATCCATGAAGAAGTCTATGTGGAACAACCACCTGGGTTTGAAGGCCCAAGGAAACCAGCCTCAGTATTCAGACTTAAAAAAGCCTTATATGGTCTAAAGCAAGCACCTTGAGCTTGGTACGACATGCTGAGTAAGTTCTTGATTCAAAACGACTTTGTAAAAGGTAAAGTAGACACTACTCTGTTTATCAAAAGAGAAAGCAAAAGTTTTGTGCTAGTTCAAATATATGTCGATGATATTATTTTTAGATCCCCTAATAAAAGTCTGTGCAAGAAATTCTCTAAGACTATGTAGGATGAATTTCAAATGAGCATGATGGGTGAGTTAACCTTCTTTCTCGGGCTTCAAGTGAAACAACTAAAGGAATAAACTTTTATTCATCAAGAAAAATATGTTAATGATCTTGTCAAAAAATTTGGACTGGACAATTGCAAAAAGGCTAATATACCAATGTCAAGTTCCTTGAAGATAGACAAAGATGAAGGAGGAAAGAAAGTCGACCAGAAGCTATACAGGAGTATGATTGGCTCACTTCTTTATCTTACTGCTTTTAGACCTAACATTTTGTTTAGTGTTTGCATTTGTGCCAGATTTCAAGCAGACCCTAAAGAATCTCATTTAAGTGCTGCAAAGCGTATTATCAAATACATTGTTTCAACTTCAAGTCTTGGTCTTTGGTATCCAAAAAGGGGAGACTTTACTCTTCTTGGATACTCAGACGCGGATCTAGCCGGTTGCAGAGTTGATAGAAAGAGCACCTCGGGTACCTGTCAGTTACTTGGAAGCAGGACAGTGTCTTGGTTTTCAAGGAAGCAAAATACAATAGCTCTTTCTACAGCAGAAGCAGAGTATGTAGCTCTCGGAAGTTGTTGTTAACAAATTATGTGGTTAAAACAACAGCTAAGAGACTTTGGAATTGAAGATTCATGCACGGAGATTAACTGTGACAACACCAGCGCAATCAATCTCACCAAAAATCCAATTCTTTACTCAAGAGCAAAGCATATAGAGATTCGACATTACTTCATTAGAGATCATGTTCAAAATGGAGAAATTTCGATTAAGTTTGTTGACTCAAAGAACCAACTGACGAATATATTCATAAAGCCTTTGGAGAAAAATCAATTTGAAATCATCCGCTCCAGACTTAACATTTTGAGGTTTGAAGAAGTTAAAGTCTAAAGACTCTCAGACTCAGACAAACAAGACTTTGACTGTAAGTTATTCTCTCTCTCGAATCTCATCTTGAAAAGGTACGATCATCAACCGTGTTTGATTATTGCTATCTTTAATTGACGTGATTATTGCAACATTACCTTTTCGAAAAAGGAGTTATTTTTAAATGACTATTATCTAATTTTTCAAAAAAGGCAGTTATTTTTTTTAAAGTGCATCTTTTTACTTTCTTTTATGACGTTCCGTATGCCTCTCTTTTTTAACTGTTTATGCACTTTGTTGTTTTTCTTCGCTTTACTCTCCAAAAATCCTAAGAAAGCACCGATCTTTCATCTCTGTTTTCTTCTCTTGTTTAATCTTCAAAAAAGTTGTCATCTTTCTTGGGAAAGTCAAGTTTGGAATCTTTCAAAGACTGTGAAAGATGTCGTCTCAAAGGAAGTCTTCAAGAATTGCAAGCAGGGGACCGCAAATGCGTGAGGGGCCTACGCACTTCGATCTCACCAAGGAAGAAGAGTCTCCCGGTCGCGAGCGAGAGCCCACAACATTCTCAGCGGTGTCATTCTCCTCCATCTAGTCCACATGATGATGCTCATCGAGAAAATGAAGAAATCATCGAAGGCGCAGATCCTGTAAGAATTCAAAAGCCCTATTTTATTTACAAGCTTTATCGTGCTTTGAAAAGAGGAGGGACTCCATTGAACTACATCGATGAGTTTCTTAAGGACAAAGGGTATGGAAATGAGTATATCTTTATGCGAAATATGGAGCGTTTGGGAATTGTCCCTGCGGGGTTGGCAGAAGAAACCCTTGCTAATATTCCAAGTGATCCGCGTGTTGGAGGGATGAATCAGCCATATGAGAATGATGATGATAAGTTGTACAGTCAGTTTCAACCGAGAATGGGTGTTGCGACAAAAATTTGGGGAAAAATGACAAATTTGTTTCGATCGGAGGAACAAAAATGTTTATACTCTAAGTTGTTGAAGTGTGGGGTGATAAACCCTAGAAGTGTGGATTTTGATTTCCTCGATGCTATAAATGTTAATTTGAGGGAAAAATTCAATCTTCTTCAACTTGAACAGTTACATTCGACTCTACGAAGCCTATCTTTGAACTCACTTTGCTTATTTCTATTCGAATCTTAGTTTCTTGGATGCGAATAGATTCTCTTTCAGTGTCCGAGATCAGGACTTTGTGGTGGATATGGACATGTTAGCTGATGTCATTGGGGTTGAAAGAGGAAGATATCAACCGATCAATGTCTCAATTGCCCATGCTACATTGGAACTTGTTAAGGATAGAAGAACAGAGGAAAATATTTCTTACTTGAGGATGAGTGCGTTTAACATTCTGCTTCACAAGATTGTCATTAATTGCCTCAGATTGAAATCCACTTCAAAGACTGATGTTTTTAGAGACAAAGCTGATGTATGCCATCATCACTGGGAAAAAGTTTTCTCTTCCTCACACTGTTATGTTTCACATGTATAAAGCAGTGGTGAAGGACAGAGGTCAACTTCCTTATCCAGGTCTTGTGACGAAGTTATTCAGACATCTGAATATTCAGCCTCCACAAATTCTCTATACTCGATCTTGTGATCATATGGTGGTAGGACTGAAAATGGTGACTAAAATGCGTCTGAAAGAACTAAGCAAGGTGTTGGAGAAATTCAAGGAGAAAACTCCTGTTAAAACTCATCAAATCTCTTTTGCAGCAAAAAGAAAAGGGAAGGAGCCCATGGTTGCTCCATCCAAGAAAAGAAGAGCTCTCATCGTTGAGGATGAAGATGATAAGGAAGACATCACCATTTCTACAATGGCATTGAAGAATCTGAGTCATTCTATTCTAGAGAAAGACTCAGAATAGAGGACTAGAGAATGATAAGAGAAAGAAGCAGAGGAGAAAGAAACAGAGGAGAGAGAAGCTGAAGAAAGAGATGCTGAGAAGGAAAGAATTGAAAAAGAAGAAGAGGAAGAAACAAGAAATCAAGAGGAAGGAGAGCATGAATACTCTTCTCCACCTGGAGGCATTGAAACAGGGGGAGATCGTGAAAAAAGAGGACTGTCCTCATATCCTGCTACTAGTGAGGGAGTCAGTCGCTCTCCAGCAGATCCATAGGACATTTATGCCTCTCAATTTCCTGAGAAATGACATGATGTTTCTTTGCCAATCTGCGTGATTATACTGATTTACCATCGTCTGCCTTTACTCCATCTGACCGTGTAGAAGTTAGTACGCAGACTGATAATTCAGCAGATTTTCGCAGAATTCTGGATGTTCTCTTGGAAATGCGGGGTTAGATATATGCTCTGGGATGCGAAGTTCAGAATTTGCAGAATGCAGGTCAAGCTTCTTTAGGTTCCTTGAATGATCAGATCCAAGCCATTTCTCTTCAGATTCAGGCTAATATTAAGGGTGAGGATGTTGCACAACTGAAGGAGGAATTGAAAAAGCTGGAAGGCATCGTTCAATCAATGGAATTCCAGCTTGTTCATGTTCCCAAGCAATCTTGACTCTATTCCATTTCATCTCAACCTTTGTATGCTGACAAAAAGGGGGAGAGATGCAAGATTTGAAACTTTGAGAACTTTTGATTTATTTTGATGTTTGTTTTGTTTGACTTTACTTTTGTGTCTGGATGTGGACTGAATTTGGGATTTGGGTTTGACTGCTTATATTAAGTACTATTGATATCTTATGGATGACTTTACTCACATGCAAGACTAACCTATTTTTCTGTGGTTGCAGATTTTAGTGTTATCATTCATTAAGACATTTTTTTTTTGGGTGAAAGGTAAGAATATATTGAGCTTTAACCAAAAAATACAAAAGATCCGACACCACAAACTTGCACTCAACAAGACAACAAGTCAGGGTGAGTGGAAGGGAGCCGAATGCAAAAGAGGACCGCAAGAGCGGGCCTAAGTAAGCAAGACAACCACATAAGGCAAAAAGGCAACAGAAGGCCACGAAAGGCCAAAAGAACCACAATCTACGCATACATCCAGTAGCGACAAAAGTGAAGAACCGTCAAGGAAGCAGCCATGTAGATGAAGAGTATCCAGACATCAAACACCAGGCTAGGGCCCTGCAGAAGTAGAATAGTCCCTAGCTGAAAAAATGATTGGATCAATACCCCAGCTACACTGTAGCCTCCGGTTTCTATATGTATCATCCACATTCCTGTAGGTGGTGGCCTTGTCTCTGACGACCTTGATGAGTTGATTCTTCACCTCTGGGACGGATAAGCTTTGCTCTTGAAATAGGATGCTATTTCTGTGCTTCCATATGTAGTAACAAAGAGCACCAAAAGAGAAGTGAGCAATGCACTTATAAAAGTCTTTACCCATAAGAAAGTGGCGGCCCAATTGAGATTCTCGACCCACGAATTGTTTCACCACGGAAGATTGCACCTGGAGGCCCAAAAGAAGGCGATGCTAGCGGAGATGCGGCAACCAAAAAATAGGTGGTCTATAGAATCCTGTACCTCATTGCAGAATGGACATAAGGCACTATCTATCCTACCATAAGATAATAATAGAGCTTGGGTAGGAAGCCTGCGTTTAGCAATAAGCCAAAGGTTAAATTGGTACCTTGAAGTGATGGAGTTGTTCCAAATGAATGTGTGCCAGGAGACCCGAGTCTTCCTCCTCCTAATCAAATCCCACGCCGAAGCCACCGTAAAGAGATGGGAGGTATTTCCCTTCCAGCCGAAACGATCGGAAGAGTGGGAGAGGGTGGGAAGGGGATCTGCCCAATAGTCCAAGACCCCCTTAATCATAGCTCCACAATTAGTGAATAGGTCTACCACTGTCGCCTGCCTAGGAAGGCCGGATGCATATATGGCCGAGTCCGAAAAGTACAAGTTCAAAGGGCCCCTGGGGTGCTAGTTATCAAACCAGAGGGATACCGAGCAACCATTTCCAATTCTCCAATAGAAAGAGCTTCGACACTCAGTCCTGAGTTGAAGGATCTTCTTCCAGGCCCACGAACAGCAGGTTGGCTTTTTGGCCACCCAAAAATTCGCTCTTCTTAAGAAGGTCGAGTGAATCCATTTGCACCATAAAGATTCCTTATCGACAAACAGAATCCAGATATGTTTTAACATGGCGGCCTTGTTATACTCCCGAAGCCTTCGGATCCCAAGGCCCCCCTCGTCTTCTGGGCAACAAACGTCCTCCCAGGAGACCTTTGCATCCCCTCTTCCCAACTCCGGACCTTTCCATAGGAATTGTCTAAGTATTCGTTCAATTTGATCCAAGACAGTTGCAGGTAAGATAAAAACACTAGCCCAGTATGCTTGGATGGCATGAAGGACTGACCTGATCAATTGTAGCCGACCTGCGAAGGAGAGGAAGCGATGGGTCCGAGATTGTATCCTCGCAGTGATGTGGTTGACTAGCACGCAGCAATCCGCCTTGCTGATCTGGGAAGTGATGATGGGAACCCCGAGATAGCGAGTCGGTAGGCTTCCTTCTAGGAAACCAAGGGGAAGAAGGATTTGGTTTCTTAAAGAAGGTGAACCTCCTGCAAGGTAGACTTCGCTCTTATTTGTGTTTGGAACCAATCCAGACCAATCAGAAAATATTTGGAGACCTTCCTTGAATAGCTTCACCGAAGGCAAGTCGGCTTCACAGAACAAGAAGACGTCATCCGCAAAGAATAAGTATGTAAGGATAGTCGATTTGCATCTCCAGTAATATTTGAACTCCGGCATCGAAGAGCGAGTGGTGAGAATACCTTATAGTACCTCCATGACCAATGTAAATAGGTAGGGAGATAGAGGGTCTCCCTGATGAAGCCCACGACCACTGGCAAAAAACCCATGTAACTCCCCATTCAAAGCAATGGAAAATTTAGGGGTCCTCACACACGTCATGATGAGCCGGGTCAAGTGATCAGGAAATCCGAAGGCTTGAAGGACAATCTCAATGAAGTCCCAGTCAACTGTGTCATAGGCTTTTCTGAAGTCTACCTTGATTGCACATTTAGGTAAGTAAGGTTGGATGTGAAAGCCAGAAAAGAGTTCCTGAGCCAGTAGGATATTATCTCTGATTCGCCGGCCTTTAACAAATGCGCTCTGGGAAGGGCCGATGACATTTTGTAGGATTGCAGCAACCCGATTGGCCATGACTTTAGTGATGCACTTGTAGATGGTATTACAACGGGCGATTGGCTGTAATCATCCACATAGTCGCATTCGGGGTTTTGGTACAAGGACCAATATGGTGTTGTTAATCTCCTTTAAGAGCCTACCTGAAATGAAGAACTCCTTCACCGCCGATATAACCAACTGACCCACCGTCTCCCAGTTATGCTTAAAGAATTCCACTGTGAAACCATCAGGTCCAGGTGCTTTTCCTCTAGCTAGTGAGAAAACCGTATCACGGATCTCTGAGTCAGAAACGGGCCGATCAAGGAAGCTAACCTGGTCAGAGGTGAGGGGAAACTAGATAGCCTCCCTGATGTCCCCAACTGAGGGTCTCCCATGTATAAGCCGTGGCGACAAAAGATCCTGGTAGTGTCTAACAAAATGCTGATGAACAAGCTCCGGTTCAGTGATTTGGACACCTGATGCATCCATAACTGAAAGAATTCTATTTCTTATCTGCCTTTTTTTGACATAATGATGAAAGAATTTGGTGTTGCGGTCTCCCTCCTCTAGCCACTTAACTCTGGACTTCTGCCTGAAAAATGATTCTTCTTTAGAGCGCAAGTCCAAGAAGGTGCATCGCTGAGACTTTTCCAATTCTACAAGGGCAACAGAGTACGGGTCTTGTTGAAGGTCAAGTTGAGTAGTCCGGAGCGCAGCCCTCGCTTCAAAAGTCCTGATGGATATGTTGGAGTAGGATTCATTATTGAGATTCTTAAGGTGACCTTTGAGGGCCTTGAGCTTGCACACCAGTTTGAACATGGGCACTCTCTCATCTGGCATCCCCCAAACTTTGTTGACAATTGGAATGAAATCAGGATGATCCATCCAAAAGTCGAAGAATTTGAAAGGCTTTCTTCAATGGACTGGATTTAAAACTTTGACCACCATAGGGGGGTGGTCAGATATACCTGGTGTAAGGAAGGAAGCTTCCGAGAAGGAAAAGACCTAGCACCATTTGGAATTGACTAGGACTTTATCAATCTTCCTTGCCTTCCGCAAAATACCAGAAGAGGTAGTCCATGTAAACCGACATCCAACATACCTCAAATCATCTAACTCAGCCATAGATAAGCACTGTCTAAAATCATCAAAGCATGGTATCCAACTATCTGATCCCCCAAGTCTATCAGACGGGTCTTTGATAGCGTTGAAATCACCTGCGACTAGCCAAGGTGAATCCTGTAGAGCTGCACTTTTCATGATAAGGTTTTCCCAGAGTGGTCTCCTGGAAGTGAAAGTGTGCGGCCCATATACAATCGATATATAACATGCTATGTCCAAAGATAGCATCTTAAGATTCCCATGGATCACTTGGGCATCTACCGAAGACACTTCAAAGCTTATAATCGACGGATTCCAGCAAATCCAAATTCTCCCTCTGGGAGCACAACTATAATTTGAAATCCAACTCCAATCCCTTATCAGACTCGAAGAGATAGAAGAGAACATGGCTTCCGGTACTTTCGTCTCCAGAAGGCCAACAAAGCAAAGTTTATTTGAGGAAACCAAACTACAAACCTCAGCTTGTCTAAAAGGGTCCATTAGACCCCTAATATTCCAGATACCTATGTACATAGCAATATATATAAGATGAGGGGCTAGAAACGGTTACCTCGGCTTCGGAGGTTTCCGGTGAGCGAAAGCCGAAACCATAGGAGTCGCGGCAGGAGGAGGATTAGGAAGTAGAGTTAGCAGCTTGTCCTGCATCGTCACCACTCTTTTGCAGGTAGCCCTCGGGGACGTATCCACCTCCAGCAAATCCTCATCTTCATAGCTAGACGAGACATCCGATTCGGCACCTCTAACTTGCTGTTCGAAGGGCCTGGAGTTAGTTGGTTCGGGGTTAGACAGGGGTAGGACCACCTTCAAAAGAGTGGTCATTCCCTTTGACGGCTTACGTGAGGATACGGGAGGCTCAGGTTTACCCGAAGCTGAGGTCTTCGCAGCACAGTGGATGCCCTCATCAACGGAGCTATTATGGAGGGACGTGGAGCCTTCCTTGGGGGGAGCATACTTCTTCTTCTTTTTCTTCCCTTTTACTTGATTCCAGTCTTGGTGAGGCACAACCTCCACTTCGGCTTCAACCGGTGATTGAAGGACCTGCTCTATCTCATGCTGCTGCTTTTCGGGATCCACCACCGGGACAGGTACATGAGACTGGACAGGGGGTGTCGGGTCAGGGGCATGAGATGGTCCAGCCCCCGTCGATGGAGGAGCATTCTAGCTCTTTTACACAGGTTTACCTGCTCTGGTATTTGGTGGTGGGGCATCGCAATTGTGACCAAAGCAGCCACATCTTCCGCACTCCATCGCTTCCACTCATACACAATGGCTATCGAGCGGACCACTCCTTCCAATACCACGTCTACAGAATTACTCCTTGGCTGACCCGCATGGAGCTCCACACAAACCCTTACGAAGGAGATCATCTTCCTTTGCTCCGTTCGCTCATCCACATAAAGTGGTTTCCCCACGACACTTGCTATAGCACTAATAGAATATGCCGACCAAAGTTCTAAGGGGAGGTTCTTCAATGTAATCCAGACGGGGATGGATTCTTGTTTTTCCTTTTTTAGCTCCATAAGGGGCTTCCATTGCTTCAAGATAAGGGGCACCCTTGCAACCGTAAGGGGGCCATCTTCTAGGATTTTCCTTCGGAAGGTCGGGTCCGGGATATGGAAGTAGTAAAATTTTTGGTCATCCGCCAAAACTTCAACAAGTTTGGGGCCCCAAGTAAACTTCAATGAATTTTCCGTGAGCTTATAGGGTAGCGTTCTCCCTACATAGTAGCCAACAAGATACTCGTTCCACACAGGGTCTGAAGCCTCCATAGCCTCTTCTGAGAGACGGACGATGGGCTTGTTGTCCACAAAAGTAGGTGGGATATAGGATAGATCGTATCCTTTTGCAGCAAGGCGAGCCACACTTGCCCATGAGAGAGCCGGAGTTGTTTTTGGATCACTTGATTGCTGAACAAGCGGCTGTGGTCTCTTGGAAGAGGACTGGCCACGGCTGCGACCTCTCGATCGGCCCGAGCGAGTTGAGGAGATCAGCCGCTCTTTCTGCTTGACATCCGAACCAGCGTGGGTTACTGTGGTAGGAATTTCCTGATCTGGAAGCCCCTGGGATGAGCTACCATGAACACGAGAGGTGGGGCTTCGTCCCCTTGAAGTACCACGCAGTTCTTTGGGATTCTCGGCCGGGGCCAATCACACCGAAGAAACAAACAGAGCCATTTCCACAAACACCGGTGTGCAATACAAATCCTACCAACGAAAAGCCATTGGATGAAGGAGACTTACCAGGTCCAAGCTTCAATGGCACAATGTGGGATAATAGGAGGAAAGAACCCAACGCAGCAATCACCTTGCAAGATGCTTCAACCACAACAGACTCCCGAAATCACAGCAGTAGAGATCAAGAGGCTGAAATGGCGAGACTTGGACTTCTAGACCAACTGCTGGGAAATGGTTCGGTGGGGGAGGTAAGGGAAGCAAAGTGACCTCAGCCTCCAAAAATGAGCTCAAGCCGACCACCGTAACCACCACATCCACCAAAAGCCGTCGGATGAGCAGGAACCGAGGGAACAGAAACAGCGAGATCTGAACTTTTAGGCCACTTGCTACAAAAACGGTTCGGTGGGGATGAAGAGGGATGCAAGGCAATCTCACCCTCCAAGTTTGAGCTCAATACGACCACAGGAACTCCCTTAGCAGCCGAAACACCAGTTCGCAGCCCGGAACTCGCGCACACACCTAGGGAAGGGGAGATCTCGAGTTGCAGGACAACCCACTGGAATTCCTTCGGTGGAGATCAAGAAGAAGGTCGGAGGGACCTGTCCTCCAAATTTGAGCCCAAACCGACCACTAGAACTCCGGGAATGATCGAGAGAGTGTTCTGGTGAACAGTGCCAGAATTCGCCCAGTAGAGAGGACTCGGGTGATCAGTACCCGTGAGAAGCGAAAGTGGCAAAGCTCTTTCATTAAGCCATTTATCTCTATAAGATATCCAAATATTTTGCAGGTCAAAGTTATCCAAATCTGCAGGAAAGTTTTGTCACCATCAAAAAGGGGGAGATTGTTGGAGAAATCTTCGTGAAGTGTTTTGAAGCTAACAAAACGTTTCCATCAGTCTAGTTTGAAGATTTGCAGACTCTAATATTTAAAGTCTGAAGACCTTCGGACTGCCAGACCCAAGACTCAAAGTCTATCCTCATTGACAGTTTCTAATCCGTTGAGAAAGTCTATCCAGAAATTGATGTTTCATTAAGGATGTAACCTTATCGACTGGAAAAGATCTTTTGGCTGGATATGACATAATGAAATCCTTTAATTGATCATGATTGATTCGGAGATTAAGGATCCGATGATTGGCAAAGTATTCTTGGAAGGTTCTACTTATGGAAACTGAGATCCTGATTGTATGGGCGAACAAGATTGATGGGCTATCAACATGTTCCTTTAATAGCTCGAATGATCTTCCTAATTGATTCCGTCCGACGGGTAGATTTGAGGAATTCCTTTGGTAAGTGCCAACGGGTATGATGGCATAAAGGAGTATATAAGGAAGACGTTTCAGTTGTTCGAGTGTGTGCACGATAGAAGAATTCCAAAGTCTGAAGCTCATTGTTCTTAGTCAATTCATTTTGAGCGAAAATCTTGTACACAAAAGAGAGTCTATATTCGTGAGAAACCTTGAGGAAGTGTGGTAGAATATCTACACTGTGGAATCAAGGAAGAACTTCACTGTAACATCTCTTTTGTTCATAGTGAAATCCAGCTAATGGGCTGTTAGTGCGGAAGAGTAGATGTAAGCTTGGAATAAGCCGAACCACTATAAACCTTGTGTTCAATTTTCTCTTCCCTACTCTCTGCTTTACTTTGATCTTAATACGTGTTCGTTAACGAAAGAAGAACTTCTTTCTATTGTTTATTTCGTATTGTTCATTTATCTCGAGAAATTGTTTTTACACCTATTCACCCCACTCTAGGTGCATATACTAGCTATCTCACAATCAGTCTATTATTTGCAAGTTGCACGATAGACCAGCCCACAACTGATGATTACCTAGTGTCATACCAGCTACTATGTTCATTGGCATCAAGACCAGAATCACAGATTCTTATGTATGCATTAGAATGTAAAGGAGGAGAGAGGGAGGAAGAGGTGCACTAGTCCTCAACCTTGCCATATTAACACCAGACTTAGCTCATTTTACTTGGAAAACACTTTCCTCTTTTCTAGCAAGGAGCTTCATTTTCTGTCTTTCATGCTACCGAGATTTCATTGACAACTTTTCATGTTGACCACCAAGTGGCGAACACCAAAAATCAATGAAAACAATTCCAAAAAAAAAAAAAAAATCAATGCGACAAACACACCCCAAATCAAATCATATCTTCTCTAAAAGAATATATCTTATGGTTGCGTACATAAGTCTAACACAACATATTTTCCTTGTCGAAAAATAAAAATTTGTTTTTGAAATATAGTCATCTCCTTCATGCCTGATCTCATACATGATAGTGGTCACCCCATTTCCCCAAATAAAAGGTGGTTTAGTTAAGCACACAAATCATGTCAAATTTTGCTCAATTTGCATCTCGTCAAAATAAAAATTAGCAATAACTCTTTGCAATTAAAGCTGCTTGATTATGATCCACCAAAAACCAAGGCTGTTTAAATTGTAGTCATCCCATTCGTATGTCTCCATTCACTTCCAGAGAATCCCCAGAAAAGAGTAAGCATATAGCAATCGTGTGGCGGAACTCGCCACCGCCCATCAGAACACAGGCCTCTAGATTTTGGACATTTCCATTGAGTTCAAAATCTCTCGACTCTAGCACCCACATTCTGAATTTGCCCATTTGCTAGTAGATAAGCCATTTACAATGAAAACCTATAATAACTTTTAGATGCATGGACGAATTAGGAAACATTCTCCAGATTTCTTCATTAGAGAATGGCCATCTTGCCAGAGAAACTAAACATGATCCGCTCATCTCAAAAAACCACAGCATGAAAAAGAAAGAATCAATAATGCTGCACATCCCAACTTCAGATCTCAGTCTCACCAAATGCAAGAGACACGAAGAGAGACAGAAGGGGGGCGCTCACAGTCGCTAGCAGGTGCAAGAGTCAAGCCGTGGGACTAGGCCTGGGCAATGGCAAGCAACGCAATGGCGGCATGGGTGGAGACAGTTCACTGAAGCTTCGGCGACCAAATAGGTGAGCTTCGATGACTGATCGAAGAGGCAAGTTTCAACGATTGGAGGGGTGAGCTTCAGCCCACAACTGGAGATGTGAGCTTTGACAACCAGAGGAGTTCGCTTTGAAGTGGCAAAGCGAGATCTGAAGAAAGAGTCGAGGAGCAAAGCAAAAGGGAAGGGAAGCGGTGTGCGTGGTATATTTGCTTGGAAAAGAAGAGTAGAAGGTTAGGGTTTTTTTTTTTTTTTTTTAAATGAGTCAAACTTGGAATTTTAGTAAAATTTTAAGGGTAAAAAAGGAATAACAATTTTTTTTTTAAAGTTCACCGTAGCTTACCGAGAATGCTAGAAAGCGAAGGCAGCCAAGGGTCTGCCTTGGGCTTTTAGCCTTCAAAAGGCTGGCATATGTGCAATGGGCATTCGTGCAATGGGCATTCAAATTTTTTTGCCAAACACTACATATTTGGCCCAAAGGCCTTTAGTCTCCCAAAGATTCTTGGCAAAGTGGTTCCCAAACGCAGCCTTAATAGGGTAGGTTCCAGGGTATGCATGTTTGGCTTCAATTCCAAAAATTGAGGAATCAATTATAATTGAGTAGGTGTCCGATTCAAGATGGGACCTGAACCAACCTAGAACCGCTCACCCTTACTGTTGTTTATCAACTACTATCCATAACTTGTTTGATGTTATCACCATGTGAACCCAAGTTTTAGTTTGGTTCCATTTCGATAGCAAAACTGCATGTTCTCATCATTTCTTCTCGTTCTAATCATTGGTTGGAACCCCGCATCTTGTTTGATGGGGGTGAAATGAGATGTGTAGACTTTGATCAGAAGTCCAAGTCAATGAATTCTTGCTAAACATTTGCATAGAAAATCATTCATTGAATATTTTTAGGGTTAATGCCTTGGAAAATCCTAAATTAGTACACTCGTAACAAATTTACCTCAAACTAATTTTTTGATCACCAAAAACACTAAACTAGTACATATTTTATAAATTTACTCTAAACTGGTATACTTGTGACAAATTTATCCTCTATAATTTTCCGTTAAATTTTGCTGTTAAATTATTAAGTAAAATGATACATGACAGTTGACCTGGTGTACCAATTTGAAATTTTATTCTCCATTTATCACAGTTATATAATTTTTGTAATTTTTTGTTGTATCGATCTAATTTAAATGAATGTATATTTTTCACAAATGTACGAATTTAGGGTTTTTGACAGTCAAATAATTTAGTTTTGGATAAATTTGTCACAAGCATATCGATTTAGGAATTTTTATAGTCAGTTGGGGTAAATTTATCATAAATATACTAGTTTAGGGCTTTTCAAATGATGGATTAATATTTTAGTATAAATTCATTCTAGGCTCTTTTTATTATTTATTTATTTGTGGATTTGAATAAAATCAATTTAATTGAAATTATCATAAAAATGATAATTTATCATTTATATATTGTAAAAATATATATTTCATATACAACGTGTCCAAACATGTTCAAATTCTCTAGTTTTGAAGAAATAACATGTTCACATGTCGTATTGTGTCTTATTGAGTGTCGCGTATTGGTGTCAATGCTACTTAGCCTATCAACATCCTCTCCCCATTTAAACATGTATACATCTGATCATGCCGCTCTACCTATAACAAGTCTACTTTCTTCGAGTGATATATCAAGGTAAAGACCTGTCCATAGGTAATGATCGTCCCATTTATCGCATTTACCACATCTGTTACATTTAAAAGCAACACATATAAACTAAAATGTTAACACAACTGGAAGTAAACTCGATAGTGCATGCTGTGCTAACATCACAAGCACCGGGTCTGGATAAAAATAATTGATTTATCTCAATCATCAATTAAAGGATGAGAAAGAAGTGGATTCGCATGAAAATACTCGATTAATCTCATGTACCGACACAAGCAATTAATGCTGGGATCAATGAGTAGACATCATTGCAGACATCACATCTGTCAGGTGCTGCGGCGATGCTAGATATACCTCGAACAATAGAATGAGCAAGAAACGGATAGACATCATCTTGCTTCGAGTCCTCGTAGAACACCTCATCGAAGCTAAACTTCGTCTCTCCTTCCTTTTTCATCCTAACAAACCATCGACGTTGAGATAACCGCAGCTTAATTCATCGAAACCAGCACGATCTCAGCCAATACGAGAGGAGAGTTCACAAAGCCTCACTCGAAAGTACAAATTCTACAACTCGATGTACTCGGCGAGAATTAACTTAATTAACCGCGACTACCGTTTCTTCCAGTACGGTATACAGCCTCATCGGACTGAAGTTTTCAAAGTATAACTGCGGAAGTAGAAAAAAAGAGCTTCGTCAAAGCACCTTGAGATTGAAGGCTTCGTCGTCAATCCGCTCGACGCAGATGGAATTGCCATGATCGTGCCTCTCTTTTGAGCTCAAAGGCCTAACTGCGCGCAGACGGTGATCTTGGCTCTATCTTCGCACTGGCACTGCCGAACAGAAGGCCAAATCGAGCCCAGGAATTCAACGAGTACCTGCGGAAATGCAGAGGAGATTCGAAAGATTGAACGGAATAAGCGAGCGAGAAGGAGGAGGCGATTTTGTTACCGAGGAAGAGAGAATTTGAAACGTTGGAGGAGAGAGAAGATCCCCCCTTTTTATGGCAATGGAAAATAGAGGGAAAAGAGGAAGTACGAAGCAATTTTCAATTTTCTTTCTATTTTTTAAAGAAGTAACGAGACTTTCTTTTCTAGTCAAATATTGGAAATGGAAAAAGTATTATTTTAGGTTCCCTAAACATATTAAAAATAGTTGTAAGCTATGTAATATCGACCTGAACACCTGACATGCGACATGATACCATACGATACGCCAATACGTTATTCCTCAAAAAATAAAGAATTTCAACATATTGAGACACGTTATATACATATAATTATTTCAAAAATAAATAGTAGAGTTAACTTATTTAAATAAATTTATGATCTTTTACGGTGATAAAAATTTATCATTATTCAACATTATTCATTTTTTTTTTTGAAATCACCCTCCATTCTCCCCTTCAAAGAGAAAAAGAAAAAAAAAAGATACATTCTGCAAAATTGGATAGGCATCCCCATTTTAAATTTTTTCTACTCTTCACGGCATTATCATTTTCAATTTTTTTTCCCTGCTCTTCCTTGAAAACCCAAACCCTAGCTGCCTACTCTGCCTCCTAATCTCCTCTTCCTTGCACGCTACCCAATTTTTTAATTTTTTTTCTCCCCTTCTTTGGAAACCCAAACCCTAGCTGCCTCCTCCTCCTAGGCTCCTCCTCCACGGCACCCGCATTTTTTATTTTTATTTTTCCGCCCTTCCTTGGAAACCTAAACCATAGTTGCCTCCTCCTTCTAGGCTCCTCCTCCTTGCACGACGTCCCCATTCTTTATCTTTTTTTTACTCTTCTTCCTAAAGCAAAAAGAGCAAGATGAAATCATTTTTTTAAAAAAGAAAAAGATAAAAAGTTAAAATCAAACTAAGCCAAATTATTGATTTGGAAAATCAAGTCAACTAATATAGATAAAGAATATGTGAGAAGTGGAGGATAACGTTACTATATTTGATAGAAACAACACGGAGTAATACATATAAGTCTTACAAAAATAAGAACCTAAAACCCAATACAATATGATGATTGGGGATATGTGCTTCCGCATCAGGTCGAGGCGAGACCCCATTTGTTTCGGGTCAACTTGAGCATCCCCAAGACTCTACTCGACTTATTGACACCTATAGCTCTAATTATTCCAATGACTTAGTGCCATGGTAAGAGTAATTGATGTTTTCCTCAACTATTTCGGCATAGGGGACTGAAAAGAAGTGCAGTGACAGCCATCGAGACGAGAAAGGGCACTTCACTTCAAAATGCGAAACCTTTTGTGATGAGGCAGAGTGCGGACTTATCCGAGTGAATTGATAAAGGTTGAGATAGCTTTAGACCGTAGGTGACAATGTAATTAATGTAAAAGGTAAAGAGCAAATTGGGGTAGAATAGAAAAATTAATTAAAGTGTAAATTTTTGTCCCCCATAAATGCACGACAATCCCACCCAATAGTGCTGGGATTATCCTCCAAAGATGAATTGTATAAATACTTTATAACTCGAAAACATCAGCTCTCAATTTTTTTTTTTCCTTCCTTTCAGAGCTATCCTTGCATAAAATAATTAAAAGAAAAGCTGACGAATAGATTTCAGTCAAACCCACGTTGGCTTATAATACTGACCGGCAACAGCAATAATTTCTCAGAACGTGAAGCGCAATTCTAGACGTCCCTCCTGTCTCTCTCCTGTCCACTCTAGTAGCGCAATTCCTCCGATTATAGAATGACATCCTCTCAATTTCTTTACCCACTTGTCTGCTCCAAAAGGACAAAGCAATCTTTGCTGAAACCAAAACGTCAACCTCAATTTCCACTCTGTTTCATCGCCCACCCGGCTTTCAGTTTTTTAAACTTCGAATCGCGTTTGAGTTCCAGAGCCATTCTTCTTCCATATGGGGCTCGCTCACTTGCTGCTGTTGTCGCTCTCTCTCTTCCGCGTCTGTGTGTCGTGCGCTGCGGAGCTCAAATCCGAGCCCCAGCTCAGGCCTTTGACCCAAGACTTGCTGGAATCGGCCAAGGACCCGGAGTTCTTCTGGTGGATGCGGAACATCAGGAGGAGGATCCACGAGTACCCGGAGCTCGGGTTCGAAGAGCACCGGACGAGCCAGCTCATTAGGGACGAGCTCGATTTGCTTGGGATCAAGTACAAGTGGCCCGTCGCCAAGACTGGCGTCGTCGCTTTCATGGGGTCCGGAGAGAAGCCGGTGTTCGCTCTCAGAGCCGACATGGATGCTCTACCATTGCAGGTGATCAATCTTTAATAGCATAGAGCACTGGGATTTTGGGACTTCAAGTCACATTGTTCAGAAGCCCTAGAAGGTTTCTGTCAGTGTAATGGGATTTGGGTTATGCAGAAAATGGAGGCGAAGTGTTTGTTCTTTGACAGAAATAGCGAATGCCTGTCAACTGTGGGCAAGTGCTTGAGTAAAAGTAATTAATCGGTGATGTCTGATAGTAGAAACGGGGGCATGGGTTTCGGGTATATACGTGTGGCTAATGCGATTGATCTACCTGTAAAAATCACGGGTAAGCCTAGAGTAGAGGCGGGTATTTGCTGACATTTAGTAATTTGAAGGGGGTGCTTTGAAATTCCATGTGAACCATGAGAAAATGCAGAGTAGTTCTTGTTTCGGTTCCTTGCTATCTTTATAATGTGCATTGATGATCACATGAAGGAACTAGTGGAGTGGGAGCACAAAAGCAAGATTGATGGGAAAATGCATGCCTGCGGCCATGACACCCATGTGGCTATGCTCCTCGGGGCAGCTAAATTGCTCAAAGAGAGGGAACATACGATCAAGGTGCTTCTCATCTCACCCTTCACCATCTCAAAACTTAGATGCTAAAGCGGCTGGCTTTTTTTCACCTTCAAGACAATTAACGCAATTTTATTGGGTCCTGAATTCTTAAGGGAACTGTAAAGCTTGTATTCCAGCCTGGAGAAGAAGGTTACTCGGGTGCTTATTACATGTTGCAAGATGGAGTTCTTGACGACCTTGATGGAATCCTCAGCATCCACGTCTTGCCTACTGTGCCGACAGGGTTCCTATCTTCCAGGCCTGGCCCAATGCTTGCAGGTGCTGGGGTATTTTCGGCTACTATTCAGGGAAAGGCGGGCACGCAGCACTTCCACATCACAATATAGACCCCATTGTTGCAGCTTCATCTGCAATCCTCAGTCTTCAGCAAATTGTATCAAGAGAGACCGATCCTCTTGAGGGAAAGGTACTTTCCTTCTTGTCTGTTTTATTCATTATCCTAAGCTTCTAAAGGTTGGATAGGAATATGATTATGCATGTGCATGTGATTGCAATCATACAAGAGTACGATATCTGCAGCAATTTCATATCCCTGCCAAACTTGTCATCTGAAGGTACTTTTTGTTGTTTGTTAACCATGCATTGTGCTCTCAGAATAAGGAAACAGAAGGCCTAAATCTCGTTTGAAGCTATCATTATAGAATGCTAAATTCCTCTCCATGAAATTTCTTATTCCTTTAGTGCCCAAATGCGACAGATCATTGTGTATGAACTTCCTTGGCAAAATGTGTATCTGACTAAAGGAATCTCCAGTGATGCACTCTGTGTGTCTTTT
This sequence comes from Eucalyptus sideroxylon, assembly GCA_014182405.2. Taxonomy (NCBI): domain Eukaryota; kingdom Viridiplantae; phylum Streptophyta; class Magnoliopsida; order Myrtales; family Myrtaceae; genus Eucalyptus; species Eucalyptus sideroxylon. The sequence goes on along the minus strand of CM024558.2, from coordinate 23,857,357 downwards.
CTTGTTGCATGTTATGGTCTAGCTTTAGCATCATCTTGAAATTCCGTACATTAAATGGACAGGTGGTGACGGTCGGGTACATTGAAGGAGACCATACCGCTAATGTGATTCCTGAGTCTGTCAAATTTGCGGGAACCTTTAGAAGTTTGAGTTCCAGTGGTCTCTTATCCCTTCAGAAGAGGATAAAAGAGGTAAATCGATGAATTCATTGGCCAGTCTTTTACTTTCAAGGTGGTTGGTTTTCTTATTCTTGCAAATACTTTGTGTTACGATTACAGGTGATAGAAATGCAAGCGGCTGTTCACAGATGTAAAGCTGTGGTGGACTTCGGAGAGGATGGAGTGCCTCTTTACCCTGTGATGGCTAATGATGAAGTCCTATATGAACACACGAAAAAGGTTGGAGAGATCCTGCTCGGTGAAGGCAAAGTGCAACTTATGCCAGTGACAATGGGATCCGAGGACTTCAGCTTCTTTGCCGAGAAGACTGCTTCTTTGATTTTCGTGGTGGGGATACAGAATGAGACTCTGAAATCGCATCATGTGCTGCACTCGCCGTACTTCTTTGTCGATGAGGAGGCTTTACCCATTGGAGCGGCTCTTCATTCAGCTGTTGCGATATCGTATTTGGATGAGCACGCGGATGCCTAAAGTGTGTCCTAACTATGGCTACCCTTAAGCCTCAACCTGTGTAATATAGTTTTAAAGGGTAACCCTTAACATCTCTGGCCAGTGTATTTGACCAGAGCTTCCCTCATTCGCTAGCCAGTCTGCAGGTTTGTTGCCTTTACAAAAGGCGCGGGATCTTGATCTCCCAATCGCCTTGAATTAACAGATATGTGTATATCAATAAGCAGTAGAGTATTGCATTCGCAAGAATTTGCTTTGACTTGCTTTCGCAATCATATCTGCAGTGGTCTTTGAATCCAGTTCAAAGTAATCTTCGACAAACCCTGCTCTTGTGCATATCATGCCCATGAGTAAGCTTGAACAGAAGATGAATCCTCCTTTCCAATCTCCTCCTTCATCAAGTAAGAATCTTCGTTCTCCAACCAAGCCCATCTTAATTTCAGAGCAAACTCAAAAGATAGATTCAAGATTTAAGTTCTGTGAGAAATTTCGTCGAAAGTCTACATTATATGTTTATATATACGTGTGATTTTTTAAACCTAACTCTTTCTAAATTTACATTTTGATGGTTCTTTTTTCTTGGGTATGTTAATCAATCTTATTTTACATGCTCAAAGATGGTTTCATTCCAAACTCTTTTCGACAAATGTCTGTTAAACTCGTGGTTCAAAGTTCTAGCCAAAATTTGGAGTTTGGATGGAGCTCGGAGATCGGATGGGTCGGTGACTTGTTTGGAGTTGCCTGGGGTTCGAGGAGCCAAGAGACTGACCGCCAGGCCCTGGAGAACGGACGGGTCGGAGACATGTTTGGAGGTGCCTGTGGTACGAGGAGGTGGTGCGAGGAGGCCAGAGATTCATTTATGGCAAAAAAAAAATCATAAAAGCTAAATTTAGGAAAAATTGATTAAGATATACAATTTTGTCCGCGACTGATATGGAAGGGTTGCTTTACTTGCTTAATTGATCGGACCGGCTCCTAGTTCACTCTTCACCCGCGTTTAAGTCGCCCCATTTTGTCTATAGTATGTGTTTTCCAGCACGAGTGGGTGTCTTGAGACCTGGGCTTATTAGTTTCGTTTGCATGCGCGTGAATCTGTGTGATTTCGAGTTGATTTGGGACGGTTTCGTGACTGAGTTGGGGCTCAGGCCACAGCCGGACATGGCTCGTGATTCATGGTGGTGGTTGGAAGCGTGGCCAGTCGAGGCATGGGTTGATCGAGGCTTGAGGTGGTCCTGATCTGTGCATCCGTTGACGATGTTCTCTTAGGGCAACAACCCATAGAAGGGAAGAAAGGAAACGAGCCAGGAAAGAAGTGATTCAGTTGTTTAAGGAGGGAGAGGGACGGGTATCAGATTAATATATTTTTTAAAAAAGAAAATTTTCATTTATCTTCACGGATATCAATAAAGAAAGGTAGTGTAACTGCAAATCAAGACAAATTCCAAAAGAATCCAAAACAAAACAAACTCCATAAAAAGATAAATCATCAAATTAAGATAAGGGATTACATATTTAAAGAACAAATTTGTGATTTCTTTATATCAAAATCAGCGGCCAATCACCGAATCTATCTCCAGTAATGAGCTCACACTAAGATTTCGATCTGTTGCTACAGCTTTGCCTTCTGGTGGTGTGCGCATAGATTTGGCGTCCTCAACACCATCACCGTTTAAAGTAACAAAGTTTAAAGTTCATAGGTCCGATGCCATGATAGTGAAACTTTCACGAAGCTCGTCTGATCTCTCGAGATCATACATGCAAAAAACCCTAAATCTAAAGTAGATTGGGATGAAAACCTTCCCAAAACGGGAGGGAGAAACTTCTAGATATAAGTTAGATTGGAAAAGAAAAGCTCATCAAACGAGGATGAAAGCAAGAAATAGTTCAGCCAAAGAAAAAAGAAAAAGGGAGAGGAGAGAGATGTAGCTCAAACCTTTATACTCATGACAGTTAAAAAGAAAACTGTGTGAAAATGAGAGAGAGAGAAATTAATTAAGTAGCCCTTGAATAATTAACTTCTTAATTAAGTACACGATGCCATTAATTTTTTGAAGCGATGGCATAGATTGACTATTATAGTATCTTTCAAGCAAAATTACATGATAATCTTTTTAAGTGAGTTATAATTTTCTTTTCTAATTTCTCGTCTCTTTGTTAGCAAGAACTTTCTCTCTAATCTTTACTGGTAAAATTTTCTTTTCTATTTTGTTGCAGGGATTTGCACTAGAAAAATCAAACGCTTTGAGACATGGGTTGTTGCAAATTAACTTAAAGTTTATCTTCACTAAGAAAGCGCGTAGGGATCACTCACGAGAAGATGATGAAGGTGTCTAATGAAGAAGGCCCAAGAATGATCCACCTAGTGTGGCGTCAACATGTGTACAATCATCTAGGGCCCTGCAAGGTCCGCCATTGCCACTGAACCCAAGGTCTGGCCCGCGAGTCCTGAGAAGGTCAAGCTCATCATCAAGCAATACATGAGCAAGAGGGCTGACTGGCGTGCCAAGAGGACTCGAGGAAACTGTTGGGCTCGCCAAGGCACAAGCTCGAAGCGGCCATGGCGAGGCTGGCCATGATGAAGGAAGACGCCATGAGGAGATCATCGTGTTGGATACAAATTGCGCAATCCCAAAATCTCCATAACCAGAACAAAAGCATAGATGATCGAGTAGAAAGATTAATGCATTTATTTTGGAATCCATCATTCTTAAAGCGGAAGCGAAAATTGATGTTCTATGCGCAAGTCCTTCTCCTCTATTGTCCTCTGTATCACTGGCTCAATGAGACGGCTCCCTCACGCGCTAGGTTAACGCTTCTTATGTGATGATACATGTAAGAATTAGGGTCAGAGGATAGACTTGAGTATTATTTGTAGAGTTTCCTGCCAGACCCCCTTATTACGGGCTAGGCTCAATTTGGCCCACACTAGCTAACCCCATATTAGACTAATTAAGAAACCTTATATCTCACCTTAGACTAAATCCCGTTTTACAGTAACTGTAAAGTGGTAAATTACAATATCAATTAATGTAGTCAACATTAGGAAAACTCTTACACATCGAGCTGTATGTATGATCATCACATGCCTGCTAATGATCATATGTGTCATCATCATCATCAGATGCATCCCTTGTTTCAGGATCATTGCCTTTTGGGTGACCTCGCCGCCTTGGCAAAACTTCCGCCACACTGGAGAGGATGATGCTCTTGGAGAAGTCGTTGTACGGCCCCATCACGGGCAACGTGTCATTGCGAGGTGCTGCAAGCTTCGAGGCGTGCTACAACGTGCTGATGGTCTGGCCAGCCCCGCCCCCCGAACCGCCTTCCGTGATGCTAGGTGATCTGATCTTGACCAAAATGATGCGGGGCTTCTTCGCAGGGGAATCGCCCATTTCATTATTATGACTGAGCTTCTGAACGAGAAGAGTTTGATTTATTTTGTTATGCATTATTAAGCGACTTCAGCCATTTCCTTTAGGTGGTTCGTTTACAATGTGCACAACATTTATTGCTACAGTAAGGTTTTCTGTTCACATTACATTGTTCAGATGGGCAAGTGAGGAGAAATGTAATCTTTTCTTTTTGGATGTCCAGAAAGATGGAAAAAGGGAAGAAATTAATAAAATTTGACTAGTTGATGCCTGACTGCAAGAATATATGAGATTAAGGAAAATATGCTTTACTGGAAATCATTGACGGTCCTATTAAATATATTGCCCTCATTTATTTATCTATCTGCATATTTTGCAATAAGCAAAAGCATATCAATTGTTCATACCATGACGTCCCCTTAACTTTCTGTGTCTTCCTTGTTGCACTAAAGTTCCACATGCATCGAAAATACTCATTTTTTGAAATAACGAAAAAGAAAAATGGAAAGTTAATGGAGTTAAGTGTGGATATGTGTTGAAATCAGTCATCATATTTCACACTTCGGAAACGTTAAGATGGATGTGAGGCTTTCAAGAAAATTAGAGAGCCATGGCTTTTGCATCTTGAAGGGTATGTCTTACGATTGAACAAAGATAAATGGCCATTGCAAACTCAAGTAACTTTTCAATTAACAAAAATTTCCATCCTGTGTAGGCTTTTGCAGTCTGCATTAGTTATTACGTGGCAAAAGAATACATGAAGTGCCAAAACTTGGCAATGAATGACATTTAAGTGTTAAAATTAGAGCAAAATAGATCAATTGAGTGCCAACGGCAAGAAAATCCGGCCAAAATACTGATGTGGCAATTTTATGACGAGACAAGTGCAAAATGATGTCGTTTTGCACACTAATGTGGCTAAATAAGTGCAAAAATGATTTCATTTTGCTAACATGGCTAGATAATTAATATAAATACTAAGTCAATTAAATTTAAAACTAGATTTATTTATATATTAAAAAAAGGAAAAAGATGAACATTGCGGGCGGTTGAGGGTTAAGCCCTCACCGTCGCCTCGCCACCATCGCTGAAAGAGCTGGCGATAGTGGGGGGAGAGTTGGCTAGGGTTGCCAGCCCCTAGCTAGGGCTCGTCAGCTAAGGTTAATGATCCCGGTTGACCTTTCACTAGCCATCACCGGCCCTTCCCGACAAAATGGGGAGGCGGCGGCAAGCTTTCAGCCTTTACCTTGTGCCTCATCTTACTTTTTTTTTTTAATATAAATTTTTATTTTTATAAGTATAAATATTAATTTAAAAGTATAAATATTTTAATTTAATTAATATTTATATTAAAATTAAAAAAAAAACATAATGACGTCGTTTTGGTTCTTCATTACTGAGTTTTGGTATTCCAAACGTCCGGCTTCCATTATTACATCAAAGATGCAAGCTTTGTATCATCTGTTCTTTTTTGCATGTACTAGTCAATTAAAAAGCATTAGTTAACATAAGAAGGTACTTCCAAGACTTCGAAGTGGAGTCAATAGGATTGAAGGTACCCATATTTATCTTGCATTATTTTATATCAACTTTTAGTTGAATATGATTCTTCATATGTTTGCTATTAAGAATAACAAGGATAGTAGAGTTAATGAATTTTTCCAAAGTTATAGCTACTTAACTGTGTCCTTTCGCCATGTAATGTTCTTCGACTTAGTGCATGCTAAAGTTGATAGTTTCATCTGAAAAGAAGTTGAACCAAATTTTCTTAACAAATTTAGACATTGTTGTTTTCTTTAAGAGTCTATTGACAACATGTTCGTGTGTTGAAGGATAGTGATATTGAATAGCATCTATCGTGCCTATTACAGTTGAAAATAGCTACTACTCATCTTTGGATAGTGACAATTAACTTAGTTTTGAAACTGCGTATTATTCCATCACTATTAATGGGTGGTTCCGTGATTTCTTATCGGCATAGGCATCCCAAGTAATTTAGTCTTATGGTTCTTTACTACTAATTCTGTGACATCCTGATTTTCCATTCTGTTTTCAATTTAATAAGTCGGGCTTTTCATTGACGCGCCTATAGTTCTATTCTCTGAGCTGATCACTCACGAGATAACTAGTCTATCAGATGAAGCCGTTAAGGAATTTTAATGCAATAGACTTGAGAATTCGACCAGGAAACGACTGCTCGACCGTGCTAATCTACAAGGGTCATTACGGCACTGTCAAAATTGATCAGAGACCGGAGATAGGTTGATTCGACAGAGGTATGTGATTAAGTGTGGGTGATTCCACCTAATTACAAAATTCTCGTCGAACAGCACTAGACTGATTTTTCTATATTTTCTGTACCCTATGTCCGTATTTGAAACCTCGAGATTTTTACGACAACCGAGAGTCGCCAATAAGACGAAGATGCACTTTGTGGTTTGAAATTAATCAACCACAGGTCAAATGTACTAAAAATTTCTGAAAGCTACCTGGTAGATTAGGACGTGCTAAAATTGTGCCAGATTGAAATTAACTGTGAAATTGAACCTTATTTTAGAAATTGGAAGTTTTGTCATGTCATAGATCATTTTAGGAATGTCGACTCATCCTCAAAAGATTTTTTTGCAAACCGAGATTTTTGGTGAAAAATCAAAGTATGGTTATTTTGGATTGGGAAATTGGTAGGCCCATTTTTGGTCACTCTTTTGGCATCCAAGATGGATTAATGGACAAGGAAAAATATGGATTTAAGTGAGGACACCATGGATGAATTTTTGGGGCTTCAATTGGATTGAATTGAAGGAGGAATTGAATAAAATGGAAGAGGCAAAGTCCAAAATTCGTATGCCATGGGGTACACAACATTTTGGACCTCTTCATTGGCTTCTTGAGGAAGATTGATGAGAGAGAATGGCTGAGGATGAAGGCTGAAGTAGTGGGGGCAAGCAAGAGGAGAAGTGGACAAATGTTAAAGCCATTAGAAGCCACTTTGGGGTCCCCCTCTTCAACAGCCTTCTTCTCCTTCATCCAGTTGCTTTCTCCATTGTTGAGGAGTCTTGAGAGCTTGAGAGAACCAGAGGAAATAGCCAGCAAGCAAGCCGAGTAGCCTACAAGCCCATCCGACCACCCCTGGCTGCCGCTCATCCAGCCGAAGCTGTCGCTGCCTCTCCCGCGCCCACACCGTTGTTCCACCTCCTTTGCTCGTCATCCTTGTTCTGGCTGACGTTCAGAGCTCCTGTCTAGTGTAGTCCAGCCGTCGCGAGCCACCGTTTAGCTGCCGGAAGCTTCGCTTGCCTTCGCTTGGTCCCTACTGCAGCCCGCTGTCCCTCCTTCGCTGTTTCAACCCTTACCAGCCACCGGAGCAGCTCCTTCTAGCCAAAGTTAGTAGCTGAAGCTAGTGGCAAGCTTAGGACTGTTGGAGAAAACTTCTTTATTTGTTTTGAAGCTGACAAAACGTTTCCATCAGTCTAGTCTGAAGACTTGCAGACTCTTTCGTCAAAGTCTGAAGAGAAGACCACCCGTCAAAGTCTGAAGACCACCGGACCGCCAGACTCATGATTCAAAATCTATCTTCATTGACAATTCCTAGATCGACGAAGAAGACTTATCCAAAATCGAGTATTTCTTTAAGGATTTGATTCGAGCGATTGAAGAAGATCTCACAGCAGGAGATAGCATCTCAAGATATATTATTCGTTTTGATTTTAATTCGAGTAATTTGGATCCGTTGAATGGCGAAGCATACTTGGAAGGTTCTACTTATGGAAATCTAGATCCTGATTGTATGGGCGACCATGATTGGTGGGCTATCGTCATATTCCTTAAATAACTCGAGATCTCCTTAATTGATTCTGTCCAACGGTAGATTGGAAGAACTCCTTTAGAAAGTGCCAACGGTTGTAAAGGCATTGAGGAGTATATAAGGAAGACTCTCTAGTTATTCGTGTGTGTACGCGATAGATAAATTTCAAAGTCTGAAGCTCCTTGTTCTTTGTTGATTTAATTATTGAGCGTAAACTTGTACTCAAAAAAGAGCTTATACATTTGTAAGGCCTTGAGGAAGTGTAATAGAGTCTCTACACTGTGGAATCAAGGACGTATTACTGTAACGACTCTTTTGATTCTTAGTGGAATCCAGCTGGTGGGTTGTCAGTGCGGAAGAGTGGACGTAGGTTTGGATTAAGCCGAACCACCATAAATCTTGTGTTTTTATTCCTTTCCCTGAACTCTTTTATCTTGTTCGTAATTCTATTTAACTGCTAAAGTCTGATCACGCTCAAAGCCTGCTGCTCTTTAGACTCAGTTTCAAAAGTCTGTTGTTATCCAGACTTAGGTTAAAAGTAAAGGTTTTCACAGTATATTGCAAAATCTGTTTTTACACCTATTCACCCCCTTCTAGGTGTTCATACTAGAATTTACAATTGGTATCAGAGCCTGTGTACTCATTTAAATTGAAGTGTTTTTATTTCAGAGTTAACGATCCATGGCTAGTATGTTGGCTCCAGGTTTGGTTGAAGGGCAAAGCAACACCAGACTGCCTTATTTTGATAGAAAGGAATACATCATATAGAAAAACAAGATGGAGGCATTCCTAAGATCAAAAGATCCTCTGGAATGGGACATGGTAGACAAAAGAATCATTCCTAAAGCTACAACAGTCTCAGAAAGAGGAAAAGAAGCTGTTGAGTCTAGCGAGATAACTCAAGAAGAGATAATCAAGAGACAAGCTCTCGATGCAAAAGTAATTGATTCTGAAAATGATATGGGCGATGAAGAGCTTGCTCTCATGATAAGAAGGTTTAGAAAACTGAACAAAAAGGGAAGAATATTTAATTGGAAGAAACAAAGTTCTCAAAAGTTTCAAAATAAATCAGCAGAGGACGATGAATCAGATAAAGATGTGATTTGTTTTGAATGTAAGAAAAATGGACACATTAGACCCAACTGTCCATTGCTGAAGAAAAAGAAAGGAAAAGCTGAGAAATACAGAAAGGCTCTTAAAGCAGAAACTTGGTGTGATACCGAATGTGAAGATAGTGATGATGATTATGCTAATATTTGTCTAATGTCACAATCCAAATCAGATTCAGACTCTGAGATAGACTTAGACTCAGACAGTAAAATTAAGGTAAGTAAAAAAAAATTCCTACTAAAGTCTCTAAATATATTGATAAACTGTGTCTTAGTCTCAAAACCTCTCTCAAGAGGATTTTCGAACTAAAAAAGGAACATCTTGCACTGAAGCAACAGGAGATTGTTTAGAAAGAAAATGTCAAAAATTTAGATAAAAGTGTTATTACTTTGAAAGAAAATGCAGACTCTCTTTCGAAAGAAAATGCACTTTTGAAAATTGATATTTCAAGTATTTCAAAAAGGTTTTCTATAGGATCTGAGAAATTAGAAAAGATTCTTTCAACGCAAAGACCTTATTTTAATAAATTAGGCTTGGGAATGACTGTTGAAACCATTCCTCTAATTGATTTTCCAAAAGTAAAGGAAAGAATCAAACAAAGACCTACAAAAGATTTTTATAAAAATCATTTTCAAAAATTTTTTGTAAAACCTATAGGCCGTAGTGCTTTTAAATGTTCTAAGTGTAATAGCTCAGAACATTTTGAGAAAGAATGTCCTATGGTTTGGAAACTTGTTAAGAAGGCTTGGGCAAAGACCATATATAGTACTAACTCCATTGAACCCAAGAAATTATGGGTACCAAAGAAAGCTTGAGCCTCTTTTTTAAATGCAGGTCACCATCAAGAAAAATGTTAAATGGTACTTGGATAGTGGATGCTCAAGACATATGATAGGAGACTTAAATTGTTTCATAAAACTTATGCAAGTTAATAGTGGAAAAGTTTCTTTTAGTGGTAATAGCAAAGGCAGAATTGTCGGATATGAAACAGTAAAGATTTGAAGTCTCACAATCAACAACATTTTCTTAGTGGAAGGACTCAACTACAACTTGCTGAGTATCAGCCAACTATGCGACATAAGTTTCAAAATCAACTTTCAATAAGGAATATGTTCAGGAACCAGTAAAGACTTTTCTTAGACTTTCACGGGGCGAAGACATGGGAACATCTATTTTCTGGACATCAAATCAAAAAAATCCCAATGTCTAATTTCAATTCAAGAGGAAGCTAATCTCTGGCATAGAAAACTTGGCCATATCAACATGAAGCAAAAATCCGATCTATGCACACTGTGTATATTGGGAAAACATGTTAGAAATTCTTTCAAACTAATAAATCAAGTTTCTACTAACCGTATACTGCAGCTCTTGCATATGGATCTCTTTGGATCAACCAGAACCCAGAGCATTGGAGAAAAGAAATATTGCCTAGTAATAGTTGATGATTATTCACGATTCACTTGGGTATATTTTTGATAAGTAAGTCTGAAAATTTTTCTTATTTCATAAAGTTTGCTAAGAAAGTACAGAATGAGAAAGGGTATGTTATTTCAAGTATACGGACATACCATGGAGGTGAGTTTGAAAATCAAGATTTTGCTAAATTCTGTGATGAATCTGGCTTTCAGCATGTGTTCTCCTCACCATACTCTCCAGAGCAGAATGGAGTTGTGGAAATGAAGAATAGATCGTTGCAAGAAATGGCTAGAACTCTTTTAATTGAAAGCAACATTTCTTCTCATTTTTGGGCTGAAGCAATTTCTACAACATGTTGTATCATTAATAGCTTTTTAAGGCCCATTTTTGGAGAAAGCTCCCTATGAGTTGTTCAAAGGAAAGAAGCCAATTGTTTCTTATTTTCATGTTTTTGGATGCAAATGTTTTATATTGAAAAATGTAAATGATCGAATTGGTAAGTTTGAAGAAAAATCAGACGAATGCATCTTCCTTGGATATTCAACCACCAGCTTACAGAGTATACAACAAAAAGACTCAATCTGTGGAGGAATCAATGAATGTCAAATTTCAAGACCTTATTCAAAATCAATTGATTCAGACTCAACCTGAAGAATTTGAACCTGCTCCAGACTCTACAAAGTCTAAATCACCAGAAGCATCTTAGACTTCAGAAGACCAGCAACAAACGATTGTTGTAGAATCAATTGAAGAAAATGATCAACAGTCTGTCAAACCATCTAGCAACTAGAAGCACAGGTCTAGTCATCCCAAAGAACTCATTATTGGCGACATTGATGAAGGAATTCGTACAAGATCCAAAAGGCGTGAAGAGTCTAGCGCTGTGGCTCTTATTTCTGAAATAGTACCTAAGAGTATAGATGAAACTTTAACTGATGAAAGTTGGATTGAAGCTATGCAAGAAGAACTCAGGCAATTCAGTATCAATGGTGTTTGAGAATTGACTCCTAAACCGAAAGGTAAATCTGTCATTGGAGCTAAACGGGATTTAAGGAACAAGATGAACGAGAAAGGAAAAGTCGTAAAGAACAAAGCAAGACTCGTGGCCAAAAGATATACGCAAGAAGAAGGGATGAACTATGATGAGACTTACGCTCTAGTAGCAAGGCTAGAAGCAATTAGATTATTACTTGTTTTTGCTTTTTATAAGAATTTCAAGTTATTTCAAATGGACGTCAAAAGCGCATTCTTAAATGGTTTTATCCAAGAGGAAGTTTATGTGGAACAACCTCTCGATTTTGAAGGCCCAAGGAAACCAGACTCTATATTCAGACTGAAAAAGGTGCTTTATGGTTTAAAGCAAACTCCTCAAGCTTGGTACAACAGGTTAAGTAAGTTTTTAATTCAAAATAGTTTTGTTAAAGGTAAAGTAGACACTACATTGTTTATCAAAAGAGAATGTAAAAAATTCTTACTTGTTCAAATCTATGTTGATGATATTATTTTTGGATCATCTAAAGAAAATCCGTGCAAGAAATTTTCTAAGTCTATGCAAGATGAATTTGAAATGAGCATGATGGGTGAATTATCCCTCTTTCTCGGACTTCAAGTAAAACAATTTAAGGAAGGAACTTTTATTTATCAAGAAAAATATGCTAAAGAATTTGTTAAAAAGTTCAACTTAGAGAATTGCAAAAAGACTGATATACCAATGTCAAGTTCCTCGAAGCTGGACAAAGATGAAAGAGGAAATAAAGTTGACTAGAAGCTATACAAGAGTATCATTGGTTCACTTCTTTATCTTACTGCTTCTAGACCTGACATTCTGTTTAGTGTTTGTATTTGTGCAAGGTTTCAATCAGATCCCAAATAATCTCATTTAAGTGCTGCGAAACGCATCATCAAATACGTTGCAACAACCTCTAATTTGGGTCTCTGGTATCCTAAAGAATAAGACTTTACTCTCATTGGATATTCAGATGCAGACCTAGTAGGATGCAGAGTTGATAGAAAGAGTACCTTCGGCACTTGTCAATTACTTGGCAACATGACTATATCTTGGTTTTCAAGGAAGCAAAGTATTGTAGCTCTTTCAACAGAAGAAGCAGAGTATGTGGCTCTTGGAAGTTGTTGTTCTCAAATTTTGTGGATAAAACAACAGTTAAGAGACTTCGGAATCAAAGACTCATGCACTGAGATCAAATGTGACAATACTAGCGCAATTAATCTCACCAAGAATCCAATTCTTCATTCAATAACAAAGCATATAAATATTCAACATCATCTTATTAGAGACCATGTTCAAAATAGAGAAGTCTTGATCCAATTCATAGACTCAAAGAATCAGCTGGTAGATATTTTTACAAAGCCACTGGAGAAAAGTCAATTCGAGTTTATTCGATCCAGACTTAATATCTTGAAGTCTGAAGAAGTTTAGACTCAGGGCTAAAAAGTCTAAAGATGCTCAGACTCAGAAGATCATCAATCACAACTGTAAGTTATTTCTATTTTAGAAATTTATCTTGCGGATGAAAAACTCGAATATGTACATTTGCCTATTAATCTGTAATTGATTAATGTTATCTTCCCAGTTTTCGTAATTATTGCAATAATTCCTTTTTGAAAAAAAAAATTATCTTTTAAAATGACAGTTATCTATTTTTAAAAAGGTAGTTATTTTTTTTTAAAAGGGCATTTTCTATTTCTTTTGACGACGATCCGTATACCCCGTTTCGATTGCTTTATATACTGATCATCTTCTTCACAAACCTTAGAAGCACAAAACAACACTTTCTTACTTTTACTCTCTAGTTTAATCTTCAAAGTTCTCATCTTTCTCGCGAATCGAGTTTGGAATCTCTCAAAGACTATGAAAATGACTTCCTTAAGAAAGTCTTTAAGGATCGCAAATAGGGGACCACAGCATATGCGTGAGGGTCCTATGCATTTTAACCTCACCGAGGAAGAAAAATCTCCAAGACAAAAACAAAGTCCTCAACATTCTCAACCGCGTCATTCTCCTCGTGCTAGACCACAGGATGTTCAACAATAAGTGGAGGAAGAAATTATTGAGGATGCAGAACCTGGGTATCGAAATGAAACCCATTTCTTGCGAATGATGGAATGTTTGGGAATTGCTCTTGCGGGCTTGGCAGAAAGGGCATTTGCGAATATTCCTAGTGATCCACGTGTTGGAGGACATAGTCAACCTGATGGAAATAATGATGAAAAGATGTTCACTAACTTTAAGCCTAGAATGGGTGTTGCAGCGAATATTCGAAGCAAAAGGGCGGATCTGTTTCGTTCTGAGGAACACAAGCGACTTTACTCTAAGTTGCTGAAGCGAGGGGTGATGAACCCAAAGAGTGTAGACTTTGATTTTCTCGACTCTCTGAACGTGAAATTGCGAGAGAAATTCACTTTGCTTCAACTTGAACAATTTTGCTCTGAAACAACAGTGGCTCATCCAAAATTGACTGTGTATTTTTATTCAGATCTGAGCTTTTTGGATGCGAATAGATTCTTTTTCAGTGTTAGAGACCAGGACTATGTAGTTGATATGGACACTCTGGCTGATGTGATTGGAGTAGAAAAAGTGGTGTTCCAATCAATTAGTGTGTCTATTGATCGGGTGACGATAGAGTTTGTTCGGGATGAAATGAAGGAAGGACGAATTTCGTACTTGAGAATGAATGCCTCAAATATTTTACTTCACAAGATTGTGATCAATTGCCTTAGACCCAAATCGACTTTGAAGACTAACGTCTCTAACTTAGAAGTAAAGCTGATGTATGCTATCAATGTTGGCAAAAAGTTCTCTCTGCCACACATTATCATGTTTCACATGTATAGATCGATGGTGAAGGACAAGGGCCAACTTCCTTACTCAGCACTTGTTACTAAGTTATTTAGACATTTGAATATTTAGCATTCCAAGATTCTGTGTGTTAGTACCTATGATCAAATGGTGGTGGGACTGAAAAGTGTTTCTAAAATGCGTCTGAAGGAGTTGAACAAAGCTTTGGAGCGATTTAAGGAGAAAACCCCTGTCAATACTCACCAAGTTTCTATGGCTGTAAAACGGAAAGGGAAGGAGCCCATGATAGCTCAATCCAAGAAAAGAAGAGCACTCATCTTGCAGGATGAAGAAGATGTTACCATTTCTGCTTTTGCATTGAGAAACTTACAACGTTCTGTTCTAGAGATAGAGGAGAGAGAGAATCAAGACAGAGAAGAGTCAGAGCAAAGGAGTGGAGAGAGAGAATCGATGAGAAAAGAAGCAGAGGAAGAGGACAGAGGAGAACAAGAAGAGATAGAGCATGAAGAGTACTTCTCTCCACCTAAAGGCATTGAAACATGGGGAGTTGTTGAGAAAAGAGGTACCTCTTCAATTGCTTTTACTAATGAAGATGTTAGCCATTCACCAGTAGATCCATAAGACATATATGCCTCTCAATTCCCTAAGGAAGGTCATGAGGTTTCATCTCCAAATCTGGGTGCTCATGCTGAAATGCCATCATCTGCCAATACTCCTCAAACTGATCATGCAGAAGCAAGCACTTAGACTGACAATTTAGTAGAATTTTGAAGATTGCTCAATGTTCTTATGGAGATGCGAGGCCAGATTTATGCCATGGGATGCGAAGTTCAGAATTTGTAGAATGCCAATCAAGCCTCTTCAGTTTCCTTGCGTGATCAAATTTAGGCCCATACTCTTCAAGTCCAAGCAAATGCCAAGGGTGAAGAAGTGGCACAACTGAAGGAGGATTTGAAAAAGCTAGAAGAGACTGTCAAATCGATGGGAGATTTCCAGCTTGTTCGCGTTCCAAAAGGATCCTAATTTTATTCTCTTTTCGTCTCTACCTTTTTAATGCTGACAAAAATGGGGAGATGGTGCAGATTTGAGATTTGACTCTTGTTTGATTTTATTTTTTGACTTTTGATTGACTTTACTTTTGTTTGGTTGTTTGGGTGTGACTGGTTTGGATTTGGTTTGTTTAATCGTTTAATGCTTGCTTGCAGTATTTTAAGCATTGATGGTATTAATAGCAAATATAGTTGTTTTTACAAGACTAACACATTTCCTGTGGATGCAGATTTAATACTATCTTTACTAATCCAATTATTTTTTGTGAGATATCCATGTTTGCTTAAGTATTGTCTTGCAGGTCAAAAATATCCAAATCTATAAGAAAGTTTTGTCACCATCAAAAAGGGAGAGATTGTTGGAGAAAACTTCATTATTTGTTTTGAAGATGACAAAACGTTTCCATCAGTTGAGTCTGAAGACTTGCAGACTCTTTCGTCAAAGTCTGAAGACCACCAATCTGCCAGACTCAAGATTCAAAGTCTACCTTCATTGACAGTTCCTAGACTGACAAAGAAGATTTATCCAGAATCGAGTATTTCTTTAAGGATTTGATTTGAGCTGTTGAAAAAGATCTCACGGCAGGAGATAGCATCTCAAGATCTATTATTCGTTTTGATTTTAATTCGAGTAATTTGGATCCATTGAATGGCGAAGCATACTTGGAAGGTTCTACTTATGAAAATCTAGATCTTGATTGTATGGGCGAGCAGGATTGGTGGGCTATCGTCATATTCCTTAAATAACTCGAGATCTCCTTAATTGATTCTGTCCAACGGGTAGATTGGAAGAACTCCTTTGGAAAGTGCCAATAGTTGTGAAGGCATGGAGGAGTATATAAGGAAGACTCTCTAGTTATTCGTGTGTGTGCGTGATAAAAAATTCCAAAATCTGAAGCTCCTTGTTTTTTGTTGATTCAATTGTTGAGCGTAAACTTGTACTCAAAAGAGCTTATACATTTGTGAGGCCTTGAGGAAGTGTAGTAGAGTCTCTACACTATGGAATGAAGGACGTGATACTGTAACGACTTTTTTGATTCTTAATGGAATCCAGCCAGTGGGCTGTTAGTGCGGGAGAGTGGACGTAGGCTTGGATTAAGTCGAACCACTATAAATCTTGTGTTCTTATTCCTTTCCCTGAACTCTTTTATCTTGTTTGTCATTCTATTTAACTGCTAAAGTCTGATTACGCTCAAAGCCTGCTGCTCTTTAGACTCAGTTTCAAAAGTCTGTTGTTATCCAAACTTAGGTTAAAAGTAAAGGTTTTCACAGTATATTGCAAAATCTGTTTTTACACCTATTCACCCCCTCTAGGTGTTCATACTAACATTTACAAGGACTTCAAGGCCCGTTTTTGAACCCTTCCCAGCCTCGGTTGGTGTCGCCGCTTAGACAATTGTCGCTCGCCTTCACGTCATCATCACCGTGAACTCACCGGCTCGCAAATCTGGTGAGTTTACTCACTAAACCTTGCTTAGGAGATTAATCATGCTTTAGGGGTGGTTAAATTAAGCTAAGTAAGGTTAGGTGGTTAGATTAGTTTAGTTAATTGTTGATTAGATTAAGAGATGTGATTAGTTTAATAGATAAATAATTAGGGCTAATTAGATGATTAGATTAGTGTAATCTTGATTAGGCCCTTAATTAATTATTGTAAATTAATTAATTATTTCGAATTTATAAATATTTAATTAATTTTAGGAATATATTTAATTAATTATTATTTTTCGGAAATTAGATTGGGATAGCTGGTGACCGGAATTTCGTGCTGACTGCTGTGGTGTGTTCAGATTATGTAATTGATTGATGGATTGTGCAAATTGAGTGATGGTTGTGAAAATTATGGAATTTATTCCGAAAATCTCGGGTGTCGGGTTTTGACACCGAAAATGGATTTTAAGTATTATATCAAATAGTGGGGTTTGAAAAAGGAAAGTAACAGTTTTTCTAATTCAAATTGATCGTGAACCCATACACAACTATTTTACCACGTATTTGTAATACGAAGAAAATAGGCCAGAATTACTATTTTAATTGAGGTATTTGAGTGTAATACATAGTGTTCTAGGTCGAGATTGAATGGTCGTGTGTTGATTAAGAGAAACCATCTTGAGTTGTGAGCTAGACGTGCCCCTATATGGGATGCCCATACAATGAATGCTAGTCGCAGTAGATTCTGGACCGATGCTCCTTCGGGAACGCCGTCGACGTACTGATGAAGCTGAGCTCAAATGTGGTGAGACGATGCTTGGCTACACCAGTAGACCGCCAAACTTGGAAGTAGGTCGTACCCTAGAGGGGTGAAATTAATAATTGGGACGCATGATTGATTGAGTTGAGTGAGACGTTTCAATTATTGTGTGCATGGATTATGCATCTGTGTTATGAATTGTGCTGATGTGCAGGAAGGAACTGAGGCGAGATAAGTCCTCAATATTGTGTGGCTAGTGTGGCATCCCAAAATTCATGGCAACCTCTAGATACATTAAGGTCCATGAATAGGTGACAGTCACCGAACTGTGACTTTGTTTTTATTTTACAGGCATTGATTCGTATTTGTTCATTTGGAATAGTATTTCAATTTTATCCTTTGAACCAAAAGGATGGGATTTGATCTTGCATAAGAATTATATGCGCTAAAAATTAAAGATTAGAACTTGAAGATATTGAGAGGGCCGTAAGAATTTGGAGTATATATATATATGTGTGTGTGTGTGTGTGTGTGTGTGTGTATACTTGTATATAAAGCAATCTGAATTTTCGTTATTAAATTAAATTTGATAGATAGATATATATATAAGAGGGGGAATTGGGCTTTATTTTAAGGACTCTTGGGCCCAAGATTTCGGGCCCAAGCAGGCCCAAGAGACACCCCAAGGGTGTCGTACGAACCAAAAGTGGAGGGGGGAGAGCATGCCTTTCACCACCAACACTTGTCCTTCCTCTTTGACCACTTGTCCATGCATCTTCCACTTGTCCTTTCCATGAGAACACTTGTCCCCCATGCAAAATGAGAATGCATGCAAATATATATACAACCAAAAAGAGAGAGAGAGAGAGAGAGGGTGTGGCTGGTTTTGAGAGAGTGAGAGAAAGAGAGAGTTGCGAGAGAGTGAGGAACCAAGAGAGAGAGGGAGAAGCCGAGTGAGGGAGGAGGTCCGCTCGTCCGTCGCCGTCCATCCGCTCGTTCGTCGCCGTCCATGTGCCGTCGTTTGTTCGATTTTGGAGGCAAGTTAGGATCGATTTCCACTCTTGCATGTGTGTCTTGCATGTGTGATTTGTTGGTGGTAGATCTCGGATATTTAGGGTAGGCAAAACCGAAGCTAGAATGTGACTTGTTCTTGAAAATGCTTGCTGATTTCGTGTAAACTGCTCGACCCAGAATCTTGTGGAGGCTTTCATGCATGTTTAGAGTTGGATTTTGACTTTGATTCCTTCATGAAAGTTGTAGCCAACATCTTAAAATACAACATACTAAAATTTGGGACAAAATGGTGGAGATTTAAGGGGTGAAACCCTCTTCCTACGAAGACACTAGATCTGGAACTGTTTTGCTGACCTTTTGGTAGTTTTGTGAGCTGCATGTCGATTTTTACCAAGCATATCTCTTCAACTTCTTCATAAAACTTGTAGAGAACATCATAAATACTAACATACTCAAATTTGAAGTAAAATGAGCAAGTGTAGCCTAGTGAATCGACTTACTCTTGAAGACGGTTAATCTGGGAACACGGTACTGGACACCCGAGACTTCATGGACCCATATGGTGACTATTATTTGGAAATTCGGCTTAGATACCTTAATGAAAGTTGTAGGGGACCTCTTGAAGCATAACATATCCAAATTGCAGAAGAAACGAAGAAGAATAAGTGGTTGAAAACTCGATATTTCGGGGATAGTTATACTGGACGTTTCGGTGCTAGAATCAGGAGCTTTGGACGTCTGTAGAAAATTATATAGAACGAATCAGGCCTAGATGTATGAATGAAAAATCTACTTTAGTGTCTTAACTATAACCTGGTAAAATTTCATAATTTTTGGAGGTCATTCGCGTATTTTAATCAAATTATTTCAAAAACTGCGCAATCTGTTTCTATCCGAAATTGTATGCTGTATTTGTGTGGATTATATCTTCTTGTGTGAAACTCGTTTGGGCATGTGTTCTTCATGAAATTGTTATCTTGTTGTCTTGTCTATCACATGTCCTGATTTTATGATTTTTGAGAATCATATGGATATTTACTTTAAATGCTTTCAAAAATTGTACAAGCTGGAATTTAATAAACTTCAAAAAGGCATAACATATAGACTATTCTAAATTGTATGGACTCCATGAATTGTGTTGCTATAAATGATTATGTCTTGCTGCATGTATGATGATGAATGAAGATGCATGTATGATTCAAATGATGAAAATGATCTTAATTGCCATCACATCACATGCTATGTTGAAATTGAGCCATAATTGTGAATGAGATACATGTATAAATGAGAATGGTGATGGTAACAAGACCGTCGGAGGTGTGAGCCAACGATGCCCCGAAAGTGTCGGGATGCCCGATGGTATACGGTACGTAATTCTAGGGGAGACTTGGTTGTATGTCGGTACGTAATTCCGGAGGGTAGGGGAAACCATTTTCATGGCAAGCCCCGGAGATTTCCTCGGGAGTTTCGAGATGCCCGGTGGTATACGGTACGTAATTCCAGAGGAGGGGGGGTTCCTGGTGGTATGTCGGTACGTAATTCCGGAAGCCCCGGAGGTTTGTGCCCGGGGGGATGCCTTGTGATGCTAGTTGGGATGTGAGATGCTTGGAAGGTATTGTGCCAGATGCCCGGTAGGTGCTGTGCCAGATGGTTCTCGTGATGCAAGGATTGGGTGCGAGTGATAAATGTGGGATGCAAACATTGGTCCCGGGAAAGAGAAATGTGGCGGTTCAAAATGAAAGAATAAATTTGGGAAATTGAAATTGAATTATGCATGGCATGGCAACATGTATGCATGAGTGCATGATGGTGAGTGCATGGATGTATGTGCACCTATGACATGATGGTACATGTGACATGATGATGGTAAGTGCATGGATGTATGTGCACCTATGGCATGATGGTACATGTGACATGATGATGGTAAGTGCATGGATGTATGTGCACCTATGACATGATGGTAAATGTATGACATGATGGTGATGTTTATATGATGATGTATGTACATGCAGTATGATGACATGTGCATGATATTAAGGTAAATTGTGCATGGATACTTTGACATGTGTTTTGCCATGGTTGTGATGATTGTATGGTATGATACATTGAGTGGTTTATTGGTCCTTTACCTGCTGAGTGGCTGTACTCACCCCTTTTGGGGAATAACATTTTAGACTAGATAAGATACCTTTGTTGCCACTGATACCAGTAGATGAATCAAGTGGTTGGATATGATTGCAAGGAGGAGGATAGCAAAGGGAGGAACTTTTGGACACCGACACTGATCGATGGATTTTAAGTATTCGACTGTTGGAGAAGATGTCGGTAATCTTTTGAAGTATAGCCGAGTATAGAAACATTGACATTTCGATGTACCGACTAAAGATGTCCATCTACTTTATGTAAATAAACGTGTTTGGCTTTAACTCATATAAGATGTTTAGTTGGTGTGCATCATTTTCTGAATATAGGGAAGGGAGTTTGTTGGATGTGCTTCCGTATATGAATTGCGCAAGGGACCTATCAAAAAGAAAAAAAAAATGTAAACCCCCTTGGTTGTATGGACTCGCTGCAATTGAAATGGTATTAGAGTGACATGTTAATAAGGAAAGTGAAAGGTAAGCGAATTGTGACGACCCTAACGAATCGAGGGCTGTCGAGGGGTGCCATAACTAAGCCACCCTTGGGTGTATTTTCTTCCTAATAGGCGTTTAAGGGGTGAACTTGCTGAGATGTCGTCTCACCCTATTGTGGGGTACCATTTACAGGTCCTTAGATGGCTGTATCACCCAAGCGTTTTGGCCAACCGATGAAGGTTACCGAGCAACATTCTCAGATCCCGCTCCCTGGGAGCCAAGGAGCCTAGGTCTACGAACTCGTGCGATCCATTATTTGGGTTAATGAAGGTCTACCCCATAAGGTACCTCATCGATTCAAATTGTGGTATCGTTACGGGCAAGACGGACCCAAAGAAGGCCCCTTTCCAGAGTCTGAGATTCCTAGGTCGGTACTGGAGATCGCTTTTGGCAATGGCACGACTGATCGTCTTGGTGGTTTAGTGGTAGATCCGTATCTTTCGGATCTAGGGACCCCAGAGTATTCAGTTGAGGACTCGAATGCTTAGAGGATCTATAGCCCTCCCTTTTTTGCAAACCTTGTATATATTGGCTAATATTGTAAATGACCTAGTTTGATATGTATACATGTGTGTTGTGGTTTTCGAAAATTTGTGGCTATATGCATTATATGAATAGAAAGCAAACAATGGGGATAATTTAATATGACAGTTTGAGCATGATGCTAAGGCAAACCCTCCTTAACTTATGGGGTATTAACAATTGTTTCTAACTATTGTTCCCCTCCCAAAAGCAGGTTCTCATTCGTCCTTAATTTGATTTGTCTATCATTATAAACAATAAATTCCATATTATCTATGAAATTCGAACCTGAACTCTAAATTGATAAAATCAGGTGGACGAATTTCCACCTCCAAGAAAAACCACTCTAATCTCCTATTAAAAAACTTCCCAATTCTCCCTTTGGGGCTTCGGCTCTTACATAAAAATGGACTTGATTGGATTGAGCCTTGATATGGAAACCTAATCAGTGACAACTTTCAAATTCAAAGAAACCTTAGAATTAAATATGGGTAATCCTGAACCAAATTCTATCATCCTACATTAGCATTAACTTGGTTCTTCTTTCTTTCTTTGCCCTCTTTTGAAGAACGCACTGAAGACTTCAGCAATAATTCTTGCATTCTCTGATCTATAAAAGAAGAGGAGAGGAGGGTTTTACCTACTCCCACTCCCAATTATTTATGGCCTTTTACCATATATTTCTAGTTAATTTTCTTTTCTTTGATTTTTTTATTTTTGAATTTTCAAAAACCAATTTTCCCTTACTTTTGTTTTTACTTTCCGCTCACAGAATTGTAGTATAAAAGGTGACTTCAAACAAATCTAAGTAATTTGCTCTATACATGTGTCATCATAATTAATGTTTTGCATCGTTGGTCTCTTTGAAATTTACCTGCTAACACATTAATACATATCCACGACACATGAAAAAGACATGGATCCCATATAAATTCAAATGATCGATCGTTATGCATTTTCCACATTTAAATTGGTAACTTTGATTTTTAAAACATTTCGTGGAGTGTTATTTCTAGTTATAATTAATCGGCATGTTAGAGAGTATATATTGATAAGACCCTCCAATGATTAGAATTCGATCCCACAAGATTTTACCACAAAACTTTATAAAAACGAAAAAAGAAGAAGGAAGAACTAAAATTCAAAAGTGAGGTTCAAATAGAAAATGACCAGGAACTTTCTTCGCGAGTCTCCGTGTTCACGTGTCTCCATCGCGCACTTTGTCATCGTAGACCCGGTCAACGCAAGCCTTCTTCAAACTTTAGATCGAAATCATGTCTAATGAAGAACGAGGAAGCATTTTTCACCATGCTTCGAAAGAAAGCTTCTAGAACATTTTAGTGGCAGAGGTTTCAAAGTCATTATCCTTATTATTCTTCGTGGGACCAAAAACCTAAAATTCTTATTCAAGAAAGTCGTTCCGGATGATAGTGTGTATAAAGAAAAGAACCAAGTTTTCTGGCTGAGTAATGCACGTCTTAAAGGTTCGGGATTATAGCTTTGCAATTTCAAGTCAACATGACATGAACGAAATCCACGCATTTCCATCAAAAATCAGCTTTATTAAATTAGTGTCCATGCCATAGTTCATTTAGATTAATTAATGCAAGGATGACAATAAGTATGTTAATATATTGGAGATCTAATTGGATTAATTGAAAGTTCTCGGAAGACATTACACATTAGTCAAAAGTGATATAGATGAACAAATTGGGAATTCAATTATGGCATGACATATCGATAAAAGTTCACAAACTACTAATACCAATTGACAATTGTTGTTGACATGGAATTTAAGTGTGGAGAAGTCCGATTATGCAAGTCAATTAACTATGTAATTTAATTTCCATGTTGGCGTTGGTCAAATATATGAAAATGCAAAAAGGTTTATTTCGTAAAAAAGTATCCGTATTTGACGGGAAGATGCTAGGGCCCTCACAAGTTTTTGGCATAAATATAGATGGGTTGTTTTCTATCTTTTATGCCTTTATATACTATGCAGGTGAATATTCGAAATTCTAACACCTAGTGGTACGTCAACGTTTATTTGAGGTCTTACGTGGGTATGATGATAACTGCCCAAATACGTAAATGAATGAGATAGAAATTTAGTTTTATCAAATGTAGGACCTAAATAAGCTCGTTTGGAAATTGCGTAAGTGGCACATCTCCAACAACGAGGAGTTACGAAATATGTATTCACCTTCGTGAAGCGAACACGCAGAGGCAATGGTGGCGATAATGACTGCGGAGGGATGATGCCGAAACCAGCTCCAGCCTTTGACAGGTTTGACAACAATGAAAGTGGCAAAGATACACACAGTTTTAGGATGAAATGGCCTCAAGTAAACGTCAATTTAGAATGGTTCAAAGAAGTAGAATGGACTTTATGTAAGAAATATGGAATCTGTCCAGTTTCACTACTTTAATGACTCCATAAGTTTGAATGATCAACTTATGTTGATTGAATCTAAAAATCAGGCAGATCCAATTGTTGTATGGAATCGAACCAATTCAAATTTCTGGGATGGCAATGCACATTAGTCAAAATTGATTTAATTGAACTAATTGAAAGTTCAAGTATGACACGGCACTTTGGTAAAATTTCACAGATAGCTAGTATCATTATCGCTTCTAAAAGCAGAAGCTACATGTTCTTTACACCTCGAATAAAAGAAGGCACTAGATGTTGATCCAATGCACTCTGCAAATTTACTTATTGATTGCTCCGCAAAAATTTAGAAATAATTGTGAAATGAGATCTCCCCAGAAGCCTTCTCATCATTATTTCTGGTGCCACGACTCCAAACGATAAACACGGCACTATTCCCGTATTGTTCAAATAGAAGCGCAATAGATGTTGATCCAATGCACTCTGCAAATTTACTTATTGATTGCTCTGCAAAAATTTAGAAATAATTGTGAAATGAGATCTCCCCAGAAGCCTTCTCATCATTATTTCTGGTGCCACGACTCCAAACGATAAACACGGCACTATTCCCGTATTGTTCATGATGAATTTATAAGATGGGCTCAAGGTCCATCCGCTTAAGTTGGGCCCAAAAGGGCCCGGCCCACGGGAATAGAGCCCGTGGAGGGGGAAGGTATAAAAGGGAGGAGAGAGAGAGAGAAACGTACCCTTTGGCACAATTAACGTACGCTTCTCTCCCGCGCGTTTTCTCTCCCGAAGAACAAAGTAGGCATACGGCTTCCAATTTCTTCCCTTCAAGGCTTCATCGATCGGATTCTCTTCCTCCATTAACGACGGTGTTTAATCTGTGGCTAACAAGGTACGCTCGAATCCGTGGTGTGCTTTACGATCGGTGATACGTGTTTTCCCGGGCTTCGTCTTCCGCATTGATTTAGGGGTTCGATTCGGTGTCGAATCCGGCTTTCGGGGATCCGTTATTCCCAACATTGGTATCAGAGCCCTAGTTCACGTTTTTCCCGATCAATTCTGATGTTTTTGATTGATTTTTTCGCGAAATCACTTCGGCCGTACGGAACCGGGCGAAAATCCCGACACCCGAGCGCTTTTCGGCCTTTTTTCTGAGTTTTCGTAAGTCGAAATAAAATTCCGAAGGCACTGGGAGAAGCGCGACGTCGAGACGAGTCCGGCGATGTGTCCGACCCGCGTGCCCGTTGACCGACCCGTGGACCCGTTGACCGACGACCGTTGACCGTTCGTTGACCGTCGACCGTCCGTTGACCGTTGACCGTTGACTGATCGTTGACCGTTGACTTTGACCGTTGAACGTTGACCCGAAAAAAAAAAAAAAAAAAAAAAAAAAAAAAAAAAAAAAAGAATTTGTTTTCTTTTTCAGTCATGCCTATGTGGGTTATAAGTAATCCATTTTTAATTCTGTATTTGTTGCATGAATTTTGGAAAATTATGTATTTTCTCTTATATTAATTATGGATTATAAGTGATCCATTTTTAATTCTGCATTTGTTGCAGGAACTATGATGCGTTATGCAAGGATACCTGCAATCCCGAGAACAGACGAGGGAAATGCAAGACTTAAGAGGCTGATGACAGAGTTAGCTAATTATCGGTGGCATGATGGTGATTTAGTATCACATTTGATCAAGGTCAATCAGATGATACAGGAAATCATCTGGAATGGTTATCTTATGCCGGATTTTCAAAAGGTGCCGGCTTTGATGAACACTCTTCCACCTGAATGGCAAGCAGTGTTGGATCGGTTATGGGAGGTCAACGTGGTCCCGGATTATAGAAGGCTGGTGGAAGCTTTTGTAAGAGAGCACTATAGGATTGAGTTGGCCAAAACTTCAACCCTTAGATTGAGCGCCACATGGCGCCGAGTGAATGCGCCTTGGAGGCGACATGAATGCTCTCCAAAAGTTTTTCCATGGTTGACAAATGTGCCTTCAGTTTTCTCAGATGTTATGGCTGATAGATTAGAAGGGACATTCCCTATTTATTTCTTTGATTGATTATGTAATGATTACTACCTGATTGTTGTTGATGTAGCAACCGATATATTAGTTGTATCATGTGAAAGCATTGTTATTTTATTGAATGTTAAGATTTTTTATCTGCTTTCTGCTATTGCTGGTTGCTGTGGGTAATTAGTGGTGGGTAGTAATAGGAGTTTTTGTAACTTCATAGAATTGATTTGCATAAGATAATTATATTAATAATAATTTTAAGTAAGGATTTTGGAGGATGATTGGAAACACAGTGACCTTTTGATTCTGAAGCCTTACTTGAAATTATATATTAATATGATGGGTCTATGCAAATAGGGATGCATAAATGATAGGCATTAATTATTCGTGCATATATGTCTGATGTGTTCAGATCGATGGGTTCAGCAATTAAGAATGTAATTGCTGATATGAACGGCAATAATTGTGAAATATTGAATATGAAGATTCAATATGTGCTGGAAAAGCAAGAAGCACTAGAAGCTCTTGACCATATTATGGAAGACATTGAGGGTGTCGTGCACCACCTTGAGCTAGTAGAGGACCGCATAACGGTATTTGAGCCGAAAATAGACATTTGCTATGCTTTGGTTCTAGCTCGAAAGGGCTTTGTGCTCTAAGCGCAAGCATATTGATTCGTTCAATATGTGGGAATGCAAAGGATCAAATCCTTATTGCAAGAAATCAAGAGTTAACCAACACAAGAGAGGAAAACGTCCTCAAGTGAAGAAAATGTCAAGGGTGTGATGTTACCATTGTGACAAGAGAAGGTCACTATGCTCGCGATTGTCGTGAGCCAAAGCAGGAATGCACCTCTTGTACATTTGAGAACTTTGCTTATGTGTCAAGTTCTGCATTATTGGCTGAATCCAATCTTTTGTGGACTGTAGATTCAGAAGCGATAGACCATAAAGGGAAGGATAGAGAATCCTTCGTGGAATTCCGACGAGTACCAACTGGAACTAAGTGGATCTATGTTGGAAACAACTCTAGAGCTGATGTAAAGGAATTTGCATCGACCAATAGAACATGAGAGGTGGACGCATCTTTAATGTTCTATACGCTCTGGAGATTCGTCGAAATTTTGTGTCTGTCTTAGTGTTGGTTAAGCTTGTTTTTGGTATGAACTTCCATAATAAATGTGTAGATTTGTGTTTAGATACAAACTACTATGGTTGTGGTCACTTTCTAGATGGTTTTATTGTACTAAATGTTGACTGTGATGATGTCAATATGTTATCCCCTTGTTTCACGTCTTCTATCTTATATGATAATGATGTAAATATGATGGCATGCTAGATTTGGTCATATGGGCCAACAACATATGAAAAGACTAGCCAAAAAGGGCTTGTTGGGCAATATTGAAAAAGTTGATTTGTCCATATGTGAGCATTGCCTAGTAGGGAAAATGACAAGGAGACCATTTGGAAAAGGTAAAAGAGCTGAATTTCCTCGGCATTTAATCCATTTGGACATCTGTGGTTCAATGAATGTGAGAGGAAGGCAATGGGCTGTTTGTTTCATCACTTTAATAGACAATTCTACTTGATTCGGATATGTCTATTTGATTTCTCATAAATCTGAAGCATAAGTTGTTTTAGAAGGTTTATGAACCTGGTAGAAAATCAATTAGACAGGAAAATAAAGGTATTTAGATCCGATCGAGTTTGAGAATATTTATCGATAAGTTCAGAAAATTATGTGATGAAAAAGGAATAGAAAGATAGTTGTCTATTCCATATACTCTTCAACAAAATGATGTTGCGAGAGAGAATAAACAGAACCCTACTTTGGAATGGTTAGGTCTAAGATGGCGCATGTTGACTTACCTATCACTTTTTGGAGTGATGCGTTGTTAACTGCTGCCAACATACTTAACCGGATGCCTTCTAAATCAGTTATTTCCACTTTATATGAGTTATGAACAATTAGAAAACTAGACTTAAGTTTTCTTAAGCCATGGGTTGTTCTGTCTATACTCATAAGTCCTCTCACAAGTTTTGGGAAATTGGGTCCCAAAGAAAATAAGAGTATTTTCATGAGATATTGCGAACACTCAAAAATGTATGTGTTCATAGGTGAGCAGGAAAGTGGGAGTATAACTGAATTTGAATCACGGGATGTCACATCCTTAGTGGATGAATTTTTCTAAGAGGGGCGAAATAAGGGAAAATAACTCCCTATTTGAAACCTTGGATTAAGATAATGATGTCAGTTGACTTCGTTCAAGTGGGAGTAATATGAGATGTAATGAATTGAAT
The DNA here is from genome assembly GCA_014182405.2 of Eucalyptus sideroxylon. Classification (NCBI taxonomy): domain Eukaryota; kingdom Viridiplantae; phylum Streptophyta; class Magnoliopsida; order Myrtales; family Myrtaceae; genus Eucalyptus; species Eucalyptus sideroxylon. The sequence continues at coordinate 23,829,087 of CM024558.2, read as the reverse complement.
TCAACTCATTCTCAATTGCAACCACTTGATGTGACGACATCATCATTACCTAATCCAAGTGGGAGCATGATGGGGAATTATGTGTTAAGTGTACAATCTCCCATACGGTGAATAAGTCGCCAAAGTATTCCCCGTCGATGTTTTGACATTGAAAGGGAAACTTTTATGGTTGCTCCACAAGATGAGGATGAGCCAAGAAATATTAATGAGGCTCTGAACTGCCCTAATAAGGAAAAATGGATTCATGCAATGAAAGAGGAAATGGAGTCAATGAAATCAAACCAAGTCTGGGAACTGGTTGATCTTCCAAAAGGACGCAGAGCTATAGGAATAAGTAGGTTCTCTAAATAAAGCGAAAGGCTGATGGCTCAATAGAAAGGCATAAGGCTCGCCTTGTGGCGAAGGGGTATAATCAACGGGAAGGAATTGATTATGAAGATACGTTTTCTCTAGTGAGATTTACCTCGATTCGCATTATTCTGGCAATAGTAGCTAGTCTGGATCTTGAGTTACATCAAATGGATGTAAAGACTGCTTTCCTCAATGGAGAATTAGAGGAAGGAACATATATGGAACAGCCTGCTGGTTTCATAATGAAAGGCCAAGAAGAAAAGGTATGTTGACTTTGGAGGTCAATATATGGCCTTAAGCAGTCATCGAGACAAAGGTATATACATTTTCATAATGCCATAGTGGCTATGATTTTACAATGATTGACGAGGATCATTATGTATATATCAATAGATCCAATGATCAATTTGTGATCATATCATTATATGTTGATGATATACTAATTGCCCGGAAGCAATATGGAGTTGGTTAATACTGTCAAGAGATGGTTGTCTTCCAACTTTGAGTTGAAGGATATGGGATTGTAAACCCATAGACACTCCTATTGCAAAAGGTGAAGGGTTGAGCCATAGTCTGTGTCCAAAGACTCCACAAGAGAAGGAACAAATGAAACATGTTCCTTATGCTAGTGCTGTTGGGAGCTTGATGTATGCTATGATGTGTACAACACCCGACATATACTTTGCAATCGGAATGGTGAACAGATACCAATCCAATCCAAATCAAGCATATTGGAAAGCCGTTAAGAGAATACTGAGGTATCTAAAGGGGACTGCTGATTATAAGATGAGTTATTAAGGAAAATGATCTGCAACTCAAAGGCTATTGTGATACTGATTGGGAAGGAGATTTAGATGAAAGAAAATCTATCTCTGGGTTTGTTTTCTTACCGAATAAAAGCACCATATGTTGGAGCAGTAAGAAACAGAAGTGTATAGCCTTGTCCACGATGTAAGTTGAGTTCGTGGCATTATCAGCAGCAGTGTAAGAGAGTGTTTGGCTTAAGAGATTTTTTGGATTATTTAGGTGTTATTAGAAGTGCTGCAAATTTATTGTTGGTTAACTGTGGTAGCCAAGCAGCAAAAAGCGTATACCAAAGATCCAAAATATCATGGCAAGACCAAACATATAGATACCAAGTATAATCTGTCAAGGATATAGTTGCACGAAAAGATGTGAACTTAGAGTACATACTACGCATGGAATGGTAGCAGATCCTATGACAAAGCTAAAAACTAGAGATGTGTTTTGTGGCCATGTGAAATATCTAGGATTGCGTAGAGACTGATGTACTGAATATTTTATATTTTCCCTAAGTGTTCACATTTGATGAATTTGTGTTTTTTCATCATTAATATCTATGAATCTTTATTTGATCTTTATGCATCTTAATGCTTAGTGCATTACTTTAAGTTGAGAAGTATGTCGGACAGATATAAGATTAGCCCACTCACACGGGTAATCGCCTCTGTTTACTGTGTGATAAATAGAGATGAGACTGTTTTTAAGCTTATTATCTAGGTGATAATCGAGAGCTCAAGCTTAAAACACGTATGTCGCCTTAACTGAATGTTAAGATGAGGATATAATACTTACTATGTCCGAAAGTAAAAATACCCCACATGTTTTTACTTTATCTGTCTAAGATGCCAGATGTGAGTTCTGATGAATTTTGTGAATGAGTAGATATGTGAACTCAAGTTAGACATTGGGTATGTCTGAACTATCATCTGTACGGTATTGAAAGGTGTAGACATACGCTCCATGGGAAAGGAGTTAATACCGTAATACGTATTTCATACTACGTATGCATAAGACGACCAATAAGAGTGGCAAAAGTTTGATCTCAACTTTTATGTCGAGTGAGACTCTTGAGGAAAAGAGTTCCTCAAATTTCTTAGTCCCCTCATGACTCTTACTTATTCTCAAGATTTCTATTTAGTGTTTGCTATCTTAGGATGTTGCCAATGGTCATGAGTTTGATTCGATCTAATGGGGCATTTCTAGAAAAGCGAGCTGGACTGAAATTGAGAGTTTGAAGGAAGGAGGAAGATCGATTTTGGAGAATCACATTGTAGTTTTGTATTCACCGGTTAACCAATTATGACTGTCTTTGTGATAATCATAATTGTGAATACAATAAATATATCATTATTTAAAAGAGATCAAGAGAGATGTAAAATGTGATCGATCGATCTAGGGTACTGCATACTAAATCTACTCGGAGTGTGATGCCCATTATGAGCTGCTATATATTCCTAACAGATGTATGGCAACGAGCTCTCAAAGTATGCTGGTCGCACGGATTATTCACCGGTATGAATGTTGAAGAGAGGAAAAGAGAATTATGTTCGGCCCACCATGTTAAATGAGAGTCTATGATGGATTTTTCTCTGATAGGGCTGAGTAGGGCTGTCCGCCCATGTTGGTTTTGCACCACCATGTGCGAGTGGGAGATGATGAATTTATAAGATGGGCTCAAGGTCCATCCGCTTAAGTTGGGCCCAAAAGGGCCCGGCCCACGGGAATAGAGCCCGTGGAGGGGGAAGGTATAAAAGGGAGGAGAGAGAGAGAGAAACGTACCCTTTGGCACAATTAACGTACGCTTCTCTCCCGCGCGTTTTCTCTCCCGAAGAACAGTAGGCATACGGCTTCCAATTTCTTCCCTTCAAGGCTTCATCGATCGGATTCTCTTCCTCCATTAACGACGGTGTTTAATCTGTGGCTAACAAGGTACGCTCGAATCCGTGGTGTGCTTTACGATCGGTGATACGTGTTTTCCCGGGCTTCGTCTTCCGCATTGATTTAGGGGTTCGATTCGGTGTCGAATCCGGCTTTCGGGGATCCGTTATTCCCAACAGTTCAAATAGAAGCCGGCTCTGCAATGAAAATCATAAATCATATGGTTGGGATAAGTGAGAACTAAGAAGATTTTAAAGACGATCGTCATCATTATAATGAACCAAACAAAATCACACCTGAAAAGTAAATTTAAAACTTACCATCTCCTGTGAATGCGCCAAATTTCCCAACACTGAGACTGCGAAGTTGCTCTAAGCTAACTATAGAGAGGGGCATTTCCAAGGGTACTTGAACGCGAAGCTCACGTGAGACTTGTCATATGCTCGGTTGCAGCCGTGGATCGGCTTGAAGGCATGGGAATGCTAGCTTGGTAATCAAGACCATGTCTTGCGCATCTCGAAGACTAAGTCTAGAAGGTGAGAGACGTTGATCTAGCACATCCTTCAACATCATCGAAGACTCAGTTTGGGCAGATGACGAACATTTTTGAGAGACATGATCTCTTGGATGTTTTTTTTTGTCACTAATGCAACAACTCCAAAGCTATACATGTCACGCTTTTCTGTAGGAATTGTAGAATAAGCCTACTCTGCAGGAGGAGAAATCTTATCTTCTTATAAGCTCGATCACATGCTGTATTCAAGTTGACAACATTGCTTCTCATAAGGTGACGATTATAAGTACAAATTTCTACTTAATCTACGCTTATAAAACTGATTTGAACAGGGGAGTTTAATCTTTGACGAAGTTGAAAGGATTTTGATTGACGCTTAAAGTAAGCATCATTTAGGTAACACGAACTTTATTTTTTTTCGGTTGAAAGTAAATCGACCTTCATATCCTCAATATGGATCAATTCTAATGTTTTTCCTCATTTTCCAATTCATCTTTTTTGGGGAAATCAGAAAGCTTTATGATCAACACTAAACTTGAAATCTCTAAATTAGTAAACTAATTTCCATAAGAAGATTGTGAAGTACTTGGAGCAATATACCCAACGGTGCCAGCAATAATAGTCTAATTTGATGAATCTGGCCTTAACAGCCTTGCAATGCCAAAATCGTAAACACGAGCCGCATAATCACGATCCAATAGAATTTTGTTACTAGTCAAGTCTTGATGAATCAATGGAGGCAAATATTCGTGATGCACATAGGACAATGCACCCACAACTCCTTGGGCCATATTTACCCTCTTGTCCCATTGAAATTCTTTTGCTCTTTCATCATTGTCCAAAGTTGTTCTCAAGCTTCCTCTTTCCATGTCATATACCAAAAAACACCGTTGGACATGAGAGCAAAATCCATAAATTTTCACAATGTTGCGATGGCATAAGTCTGTTAAGGCTTGAATTTCTCTTTCAAATGGCATCAAATCAACAATCTCACTACCTTCCTTGGATGGAGATATTTGCTTGATAGTAATTGTTTAACCTTTTGATATCTTATCTTTGTAAACAATTCCATATGCTCCATCACCCACATAGTACTTGGAGTCGAATCTTTCCAGGGCCTTAATGATTCGCTCATAGAAAAATTTACCATCATAAACTCAAAATACGCATGAAATCCAAATCATTTGGCCATTCATCGTTGTCTATCTTGATAATCCTCTTTGGGCAATGATTGACGATTATAAAAATGATCAAGGTGCAAGAGAGAAGGAGAAATCCCAAGAACGAGTGAATGAGGATAACTATGATTCCAGCTCTAAAGTATTGATTGCGTTTCTTACTCCTGGTAGAATTGCACTTCGGCAAGCCAACAACATCTCCACAGAGTACTTTTTTATGCTATAATGCCTCAAACGAAGCCTCAATGAGAGCCTTGACATTTGGGAGAGCACCTTCCAGGTCCTTGTAGGATACATCAATAGAGGTCAAGGCCAGCATATCACCAAAAGTAAAAGGATGGAACCAGACACGCTGCTGTGGGAGATATCTAAAACATACAAGTTTCTCAGTTTTTCAAGCTCTCTCGGCATATTTCTAGACAAATTATTAGAACTCAAATCAAGAACCTCGAGGACATGTGTGTTGCCTATCTAAGGAGGAATGCTTCTTTGGAATTTGTTTCTGCTCAAATTTAAGCTCAACAAGCTCGCCAAAATTGATCATCTTAAATTGTTTGATGCCAAGTTTAGATATGCCAAGTAGGATAAAAGTCCAATCTCGGTCGGGACATTTCCCGTGATCTCATTGTTACTTAGATTGAGTTCTAACAACATCGACAAGCTTCTCATTTCCTTTGGGATCTCTCTGTTTAAATTATTTGAAGAAAGGTCCAATTAGTGTAATTGAGCCATCCTTCCAAATGTTGTAGGTATCTCACCAGAGATGTTGTTGTTCGACATCTTGAATCTTGTCAAATTATGAAAATGCTCCCATTTCCACACAAGTTCGCCATTCAAATTATTGTGGCTTAAGTCCATATAATTTAGATGTGGATATATTCCGAGAGCTCTGATTATGTTTCCAGTAAGTTGGTCTCCTTCTAGCCTCACTCTAAATAATGAAGTACAATTCCTCAAACTTTTTGGTATAGGACCTGTGAAATGATTACTATAGATGCTAAAATATTGCAATGATCCCCCAAGGCGTACATCTTTTGGTAGTTCCCCCTCTAGTTCATTATCATATAGATTCAAATGTGTCAATTGTGTTAACTTTTTAAATTCAGAAGGCAAGGAGACAAAGAACTTGTTGTCACTAAGGTTAAATATAGTTAGATTGGGTAGGTCGCCAATTGATGTAGGGATTGGACCGGTTGGACTATTAATGGATATTTCTAATTCTACAAGAGAAGTAAGCCTCCCTATTTCCCAAGGAATGCATCTTGACAATTTATTTCCATATAAATAAAGATATTCTAAATTCCTCAAGTCACTTATCTCTCTCAGAATGAAACTAGAAATGTTAATGCACACAATGCCTAATGTGGTTAAATTGCCTAATTTTCCAAGAGACGTAGGAATGGAGCCATAAAGTTGATTTTGGGAAAGATCGAGTTCCAAAAGAGAATCTAATTGCCCAATCTCCTGAGGGATGTGTCCACTCAAGCTGTTTCTATTTAGGTAAAGATAATGAAGACTCTCTAGCATACGTATACTTAGAAGAATGTCTCCAAACAATTCATTAGTGTAAAGATCAAGAAAGTTGAATTTGGAAAGGTTACTGATACTCGAGGGGATGGAGCCATAGATTGAGTTGTTGGCAAGTCCAAAGCTAACCACATTGGTTAAGCACAAGAAGTCAAGGCCATCTGAGTTCCTCTCAAACCAATATTGGAAAGATTTAGATTGTTGACAACTCCAGAGTGGTTGCAAGTGACACCAGAAAAGCCATAAGGATTGTTGCTGTGCCATGAAGAGAGGACAGATTGACTATGGTTATCAAAGTAGATTTATAATTCTAGAGAGCCTTTGCCTCGTTCCTAATCTCAGTCGTGTTGAGAGGAACTGCATGAAGCAAGAATGCCCGCTCCATGAAATGGAGTGGTGTCAACTAAGAGCAATAAGAAGCCGACCCCTAAAGAAGGCTGGCTGGACAGCAGAAAGGAAGAAACCATGATTTTTGGGGATTTGTGGTCCTTGGGAAGTGAGACGGCTCAGGTCTACATGTTGTTAATGAGGTTGATTACATACTTATAGATGGAAGAAACATTTTGGAATTCTCAACCGAGGCCTTGCCTTTTACAGCTGTTCAGCGTTTTCCAATGAATGGGACCTTTCATGAAGAAAACTTTTTCTCCTCTTATCCTTTTTCCAATCAGTTTCCTAACGATAAGATTCAGCTCCGTTTATTTAACGAAGATTGAATGACTTGAATAATATTTTTTCAAAAAATTTTGAACAAACGGAAAATATTTTCATCATCCATGAAAAAATTTTGATGTAAATTATTGTCAATAATGATAACATTTTTCATTAACTAGTTATTTTACGCATAACAAGCAACTATTTTTAAGAAAATCTTTTCCAAATCATCTAACTCTTGACTTACTTTTTCAAGTCTTTACCGAAATGGGAAAAAAATCCGACTCTATTCCTAAAAGATCTCCAAGAGTGGTGTTTATTCTCCTGGATCATCATGTCACTGGCGGCAGAGATCTTCGTTGAACGACAATCGTGGCGTGTCACCTCCTTGGTATTTGCGTCACCAATCGGGGCACTTATGTCTCTCACTACTTCTTCTGTCACCCCGCCTCCCATCCTCCGCCAGCAACCACCATTGCGCTTGTTGATGTCACCACTTCCCGGCGCGTTGCCATCGGGAGCTCATTTGCCGACCTCTGGCCTCCTCTCTTTTCTCCTGCCTCGGCCTCTCTGGAGGCAACTATGCCCTAATCATCTCCTCTAATTCGCCAACATTCCGGTCCTCTTACCTCTCTCTCTTTGTTCTGCATCATCGTCGCAGTCTCACCCCGCAATCCTACCAGCACCGCGCTGGAGATTCTCCACCTAATCCAGTTCTCGGGGCCTTCAATTGCGCTCACCACATCCAAAACCGCTCATGAAGTCTGCCCCGCTTGGACCAATTCTCATTGACTCGCCAAAGTTCGAATCCCCAACGAGCGATGACTCGAGCCGGCATTTTCGACAGAATCAATGTCTCACAGTCTAACCTAGCAGCGAACCTGGTACTACGTCGAAGACGATGACCCAGAAAGTGTAAGGGTGGCGCTAACCCAATGTTAACTTGATAGGGTTGGTTCAGTGTAAATGTGAAATTTGGGGATTTTGGAGATTATGGTTTAATTTGGGAAATTAGGAAATTGAGTTCAGACCATTTCAGACGTGATTTTGCCTTGGGGTGCAGAAAAGCCATGATCAAGAAAAAGTGGTAATTTGATATCGGTTTCATCTCTGTTGTTTCCATAAAAGATTGAGAACACTGTTGATTAACTTAATGGACAGAACAAGTGAATTGATTTTGCTTTGTTAGTACTCACATAATCCAAAACTTACTTGGCAACAACATAATCATTTAACCCCACGTCTTGAATTTAAATCTAGTTATTACTGTCATGTCTATACGAGGTTCATGTAGTTTAATTAAAATCACTTGAACAGACATTTACTCATCTAAATTTTGCGATGGATGGACTTTCCCCTTTTTCTTAGCCTGAGTTGTTTGAAATATTTGCAACATATACAAATATTGACTTGTAAATTCACATGCAATCATTTCATAATTTTCACGATATGGTTAATGGCACTCTTCCACAGGTCCTTTTAAGCTCTAGTAGATACTCTGGCAAGCCTCTCGTCCTTTGGCTCAATGGGGTTCTCTCTTCCCAAGTAGTGTGGGTCTTCCATTGTTTTTGCTCATCAAGTCTTTCCCAGATTTCACGGAGCGTTCTTTTTGTGTGCTTCTCTCTCTCTCTTCCAATCAATTTGTCTGAGTCATGTGGCGGGCCTTGACCATGAATACATTCACTTTTTCATCTTCTTTTCTATTCTGCCCTTACGATCGATCTAATTATTTTATTGTTAGTGCACAGTTATTCAATTTCACAATCTTGGATCCAATTGGAAGGAGTCATCGTGATCCAATGTCCTCCATTTTTTAAGTGATGGTTTCCTTTTTTCCCTTTTTTTTTTTAAGTGATAAGTTCTTGACTTACTTTTTTAGTCTTTATGAGCTTAATTCCTCATGAGTCATGGACTCTCTCCGTGTTACGCATGATGGGAAAAAAGAAAGAAAAAAGTAAAATGTTACTCTAGAAAAAAAAATTCCAAAAGACAGAAAAGATGGTTAATTACTTTCTTATTTTCCAATTCTTACTCCTATAATATTTAAAAGAAAAGAAGAACCAAGAAGCTATGCCTATCAGTTCTTCACCAGTAGCTTGAAAAATGAAAAATCACCACCTTTCAAGTTGAGACAGAGATCAGAAGAAGTACACTCAAAGTGCTAAAACTTAATACGAAGGGACACTTAAAGTGTCAAAAGTTAGGAAAGTGACACTTTAAGTGCCACTTTTTTTTTAAAAGTGGGACACATAAGTGTCAATTCCAACGAATTTCGTTGAAAATCTTATGTGGTAATTTTGTTTTTTAATTATTTTTCTCGCTTACGTGGCTTGTTGAAGAGCCGACTCAAAGAAAGAACCGCAAAAAACGACGTCGTTTTTGGGTGGATTTGAATTTTAATATAAAAATTAATTAATTAAAAAAGAGGGGGAGGGGGAAGAAGGCGGCCGAGGGCTGAGCCCTCGCCGCCACCAAGGCTCGGCTACCTCGGGCCGACCCTCCCCCACCGTCGCATGCCCTTTCCGGAGGCGATGGGGAGGCAGCGGCGGGCGGTGAGGGCTCAGCCCTTAGCCGCCTCCCTTGGCTTTTTTTTTTTTTTTTTTTTAAATAATATTTGTAATTTTATTTTTAAATGTTTTAAATCAATTTAGTTTTAAATTTAATTTAATTAATTTTTATTTTAATTTTTTACCACATCAGCACCAAAACGACGTCGTTTTTGCATTATCTAGCCATGTTAGTATGCAAAACGACGCTGTTTTGCACTTACTTCATCAAAAATCAAGTTTTAGTACTCCAAGTGTTCGGCACTCCGACAGAGATCAATTACATTTCAGTCGAGACTTAACTCTATTACATTTCAGTCTAATAGTGAATTATTCTACGGGTATAGCACTTCTCAAAAACCATCGAATCATCTCATATAGATGATTTACACAATTTTAAACATATAATTATATCTATATCAATGGCAACAATGATGAATTCTTTAAACAACAATTTACATAGCCCATTAACTTTTTGACTACCCAAGTTATTTTTTTCACCGCTATTTTGGTAGTTAGTTGATCTCTAAAACAGTAAACTTTTTGATTACTTGTAATTTATACCCAACGGTTTCACAAATAATTTTTATTTTTATTTTTCTTTAAGTGTTAATTCTACTATTTCAATTAACTTTCCATGATGCACATTACGAGGCAAGGAAAAAACTAACGGTCAATTATTTTATTGTTTATCAGTCTATGTCGCAAAGGGAAAAAGAAGAGATAAGTTGCTCGGAAAACAATCTCCAAAAGACAAAAATGATTATTATTGGCTTTCTTTTATCAAGCGTGCTGAAAAAGAAAATAAGTATATTGATGAAGCTCTTTTAAGTTAGCAAGTTTGATTGACAAGTGGAGCTTTGAGTTAGACTCATGTAATTGCACCTGTCAAATGGTCTAATTATGTTATTATTAGTGCAAAGCTATTCAATTTTATAATCTTACTGACCTCAATTATTCAAGTAATGACAATCGGAATCCAATCGTGCTATAATGTCGTCAATTTTTTAAGTTATTGCTTCATTCTTTTTGACCTATAAATTCTTGACTTACTTTTGCAGTCTTCCTAGGCCTGGCTCCTTGTGAGTCATGGATTTTCACCATTTTACATTTGATGGGCCCAAATAACACTGGCCCCACTTGAAGATTTACAAAACATATATTTTTTATAATGTAGGAACTTAGGCTTTGTTTGTTTCACAGAAAATACAGCGTTTCTAAAAATATTTTCCAGAAAAATGTCTTTATTTTCCTGTGTTCTCTGAAATCTGAAAATAAAGTGAAAAGTATTTTCTGTTGTTTGGTAAAGAAAATATTTTCCTCTACGTATTTTTGAATAATTTTATTTTTTAAATCAATTTTTTATAATACATTTAAAAAAATCTAATTTCTTTTTTTTTTTTTAATTTCTCTTTTTTATTATTTTATTTTTCTTTATTTTTATCTTCTTCTTCTTCTTTGTCCGTTCCCCAGCCACGTGACGGCGGCGACCAAAAAGAAGAAAACAAGAAAGAAGGGGGCTGATAGGTTATGAAAGGAGAGAGTGAGTAAGGAAAATGTTTTCCTCAATTTGAAAAGTGGAAAACATTTTCTCTTCTTTTAGAAGACTTTTTTTTTCCTTGGTGGAAAATGATTTCCACAACTAATTCATTTTTTGTGAAACGAATACCGGAAAATTCGGAAAATGTTTTCCCATAAATTATTTTCCACGAAACGAACGGACCTTAGGTAAAAGTTTAGGCCTAACCTCTTATTTGAGTTTGAATCACCTCTACTTTTATAATCCATGGGAAAAATGTCGTAACTTATAATCACATGTGCTTTATGTAAATTGAAGAATGAAAAGGAAAGGAAAGGGAAAAAAACAGAAAAAAATTCAAAATTTTAAGATTTTCAAAAGAAAAGTACAGAGATTGTCTATATTAGCACAACCATCTTTCACACTAGCAATTCCCATCCAAAATCTAGAATGACAACATTAATAAATTATCAAAATATTCAAAATTAAATTGACACAATTGACATATTTATGACTGAATTGATTATTGTATTATTTGATCTAAGATTTTTTTGATAATTTTCCTTATTTACATAAAACACTCATAAATTGCCACATGTGTTGTGACATCTTGATTTTTCCACTTCTGTTTTCAATTTAATAAGTCGGGCTTTTCATTGATGCATGTATAGTTTTATTCTCTGAGCTAATCACTTACGAGATAATTAACCTATCAGGTGAAGTCATTAAAGGATTTTAACGCATTACAGTAGAGAATTCGACCAGGAAACGACTGCTTGACCGAGCTAATCTGCAAGGGTTATTACGGCATTGTCAAAATCGACCAGAGATCAGAGATAGGCCGGTTCGACAGAGATATGTTATTAAGTGTGGGTGATTCCACCTAATTGCAAAATTCTGCACTAAACTAATTCTTCTGTCATTTCTGCACCCTGTGTTCGTATTTAAAACTTCGAGATTTTCACGATAATCGAGAGTCACCAATGTGTCAAAGATGTACATTGTGGCTTGAAAATAATCAACCACAAGTGAAATGCGCCAAAAATTCCTAAAAGCTACCTTGTAGATTAGGATGCGTTAAAATCGTGCCAGATTGAAATTAACTGTGAATTTAAACCCGATTTCAGAAAATGAAAGTTTTGTCACATTACAAATCATTTTTGGAATGTCGACTCATCCTCATAAGATTTTTCTGCAAATTGATATTTCGGCGAAAAATCAAAGTATGGTTATTTTGGATTGGGAAATTGGTAGGCCTGTTTTTGGTCGCGTTTTTGACATCCAAGATGGTTCTATAGTCAAGGAAAAATGTGGATTTAAGTGTGGTTACATTGGTTGGATTTGTGGGCTTCAATTTGGATGGATTGGATGAGAAATTGAATGAAATTGAAGGACATTTGTGCAAAATTCGTATGCCATAGGGGGAGGAACATTTTGGACCCATTGACAAGCTTGTTGAGGAAGTTTGAGGAGAAAGAATGGCTGAGGATGAAGGTTGAGCAAGTGGGGGCTTGTGAGGTGTGTGTTGGACAAGTGTTGGAGGCATAGAAGCCACCTTGGGGTCCCCCTCTTTAGTAGACCCTTCTTCTTCCTCTAGCCTCTTGCTTTCTCTATTGTTGGTCTGTTTTGAGCTCCCAAGAACTAGAGAAAACAGAGTGACGGCCGTCCGAGCAAGCCAGCACCCGCCTGAAGCCTGTCGGATCGCCACTCGAGCCACTGCTCGCCCGTAAGCCACCCGCGAGCTGTCCACCTCTTGCTCGCGTTCTAGTAAGCCCAACCGCGTTCAGGAGCCCTGTCCGTCGCTGTCCCTAGTCGCTAGTCACCGTGAGTCGTTGCCGTTAGCCGCCTCAAGCCGTCGGAAGTCCCGCTACAGCCACCTTCGCCCGTCCTTGGTTGTTTTGGCCCCAACCAGCCACCGTGCAACCCTCATTCGGCCAAGATCAGTAGTTGAAGCTAGCAGCAAGCCTAGAACTTCAAGGCTCGTTTTCGATCCCTTCCCGGCCTCCGTTGGTGTCGCCGCGTGGAGGTTTATCAACAGCCTCGCCGTCGCTGTTGTCATGAACTTACAGGATTGCTAAACCGATGAGTTTACTCTCTAAACATTGCTTAGGAGGTTAATCATGCTTAAGGGGTGTTTAGATTATTCTAAGTATGCTTAGGTGTTTGGATTAGTTTAGTTAATTGTGGATTAGGTTAATGTATGTGATTAGTTTAGTGAGTAATTAATTAGGGCTAATTAGAGGATTAGATTAGTGTAATCTTATTTATGCCTTACTTAATTATTTTAGATTAATTAATTATTTCGAATTTATAAATATTATTTTATTAAATTATATTAATATAATATAATATTTATTTATTTATTTTTCGGAATAAATTTAATTATTTATTATTTCCGGAAATTTGACCGGGATGGCCGGTGACCGGAATTTCGTGTTGACTGACGTGGTGTGTTCAGATTATGCAATTGAGTTCTAGATTGTGAAATTGAGTGATGATTGAGAAAATATGAATTTTATTCAGAAAATTCCAGGTGTCGGGTTTTGACACTGAAAATGGATCTTTAGTACTATATCAAATAGTGGGGTTTGAAAAAGGAAAGGTATCAGCTTTCTGGATTGAATTGATCATGGACCCACAAACGGCTAATTTACCATGTGTTTGTAATACGAAGAAAATAAGCCAGGATCACTATATTTATCGAGACATTTGAGTGTAATGCATAATATCCTGGGCTGAGATTGAGTGGTCGTGTGTTGGTCAAACGAACTCGTCCCAAGCTGTAGAGCTGGACGTGCCCCTATATGGGATGCCCGCACAATAGATGCCGGTCGCAGTAGATTCTGGACCGATGCTCATTCAGGAATGCCGTCGACGTACTGACGAAGCCGTGCTCAAAGGTGGTGAGACAATGCTTGGTTACGCCAGTAGATTGCCGAACTTAGAGTAGGCCGTATCCTTAAGGGGTGAAATTAACAATTGGAACGCATGATTGATTGAGTTAGATGCGTCGGATTATGGGACAAAACTGTGTAATATGGTATGGGACGTGTCATAACGGTTTTGTCTTATAATCTGGACCCCTGTGGTTATTTGACATGAAAGTGTTTGTGTTCAAGTTGTTTGAGTTATATTACTGCATATGATTGAGTGATATAAACTGTGCTGATGTGCAGGAGGGAACCGAGGTAAGGTAAGTCCTTTGTATTGTGTGGCTAGGCCACTTATGAGTGTATTTCTTTCCTAATAGGGGTTTAGGTGGTGGACTCGCTGAGACATTGTCCCACCCCGTTGTGGGCTAAACTTTCAGGTCCGTAGATAGCGATTCCTCCGGAGCATTCTGGTCTACCTATGAGGATTACCGAGCAGGTTGCTAGTTATCCCGATCCCGGGGGTCATTGGATCTATGAGCTTGTGAGGACCACCGTCTGGGTCAATGAGGACATCTTTCATAGGATACATCATCGATACAGAGCATGGTTCCGCTTCGGACCCAATGGTTTCAAGGTAGGTTCCCTTAGGGGTTTTGATATTCCTACTATGATAGTGGAGGCCATTCTAGGCGAGGATGTGGCTGATCCTCTTGATGGTGTGGTGAAGGACCCGACGTCCTCGAAACTTGTGGAGTTAGAAGGATCGGCGAACGTGTCTGACTAGTGGTCATAGGATCGTTCCTTTTTGGTGGACCGATCTTTTTGTAGGCTGACTTTTGTGTATATAGACTCTACTGTGTATATATATATATATGAAAGTATGTTTGGTTGTGAATGAGTTTGGCACCTGGTTTTCTATCCCGTATTAATTATTGTCCGAGGTTTTATTATACGCTTTTGCATGTGCATTAAAAAGAATGGGTTGGCGATGCATCCTGGGAACGTCGCATAGTTATATCGACCCCAGTGGGATGTGCGCGCGCTCAAGATTCGGGGCGTGACATTTGTAGACTAAGCCAAACTCATTTTATTCTCACTAGGACTAGGTCTTACCTCACCACCTCCATCTTCGCAAGTTTGATTAACAAGTGGATCTTTCATTAGAGTTGGCTAACGAAATTTCCCAAAAAAATAATAATAATAATAATTAAGCTGAATGACACTGCAAGCCTCATTTTTTTTTTTAAATTACACAAGTCATGTTTGTCATGGTTCATTTGGCAGTTGATTGATTTCTAAAATATTAAACTTTTTTTCCTAATTGTAATTTCTATTCAATGGTTTCACCCGCGATACACTCCACAGGACATTTTGTATTTATTTTTTAAGTGTTTGAACTATTATTTTTTTAATTACTTTGCACGGTACGTATTACTTGCAACCTGTCACGTGGATGCCATTTTTAAAACGAGCAACATGGCTGCCAATTGAAATTATTATTGGGAAAATCTAATGTGGCATTTCATTGGGGGAAAATTGTTGGAAAAATATTAGGATACATAAAATAATAATAATTATTGGAAATACATTACAAAATATTAGAAAATAAAAAGAAATATTTGAGGCGTGCAAGCACTGCCCTTAAGGATAATTCCGCCCATCGGAGTACAAAATTAGTGTGTAAGACTTCAACGGCTTTCCTCCTAAGATACAACAAACCTTCCTCTATACTTTGCACTGAATATTAGAAGGAAACATATAAATTTTGTGTATAACCTAGCAAAAAGAAAAGGAAAGATATGAGAACAAATTGTATATTTAAAGATTGTGGTTTGAAGTTTAATTTATGGGATAAGTACATTAGAAGTGCCAAAAGTTGTGTACGGTACTCACTTTAGTGCTAAAAGTTTTTTCCGGATCACTTAAGTGCTACTTTTATAAAAAAAAAAAAAATGATCATTTAAGTGTCAACTCCGGTTCGGATTACCGGAAATCCAAAGTGACTATATTTTATTAATTTCTCAATCCTACGTGGCTCACCAGCATGCTTAGTCAGCATATAACCTCTAAACGACGTTGGCCAAAAGTTACAAATAGCGATTATTTAAGTGCCAAATTTTATTAAAAGTGATCATTTGAGTGCTGGATTTTATTTAAAGTGATCACTTCAATGTCAATCATAGTTAAAAAAAAACAATCACTTCAGTGCCAAGCATGCCACATGGAAATGCCATGTGGACTGGATTTTTTAAATTTTTTGCCAAGTCATATTATTATTTTAATTATAAATGAGATGTAATCAGTTTGGCCGGAATTTCTCGCCGTTGACATTAAAGTGATCATTTTTCCTCCGATTTAGCATTTAAGTGAGCCAGCAAAAACTTTTGGCACTAAAGTGAGTGCCATACACAACTTTTGGTACTTCTAATGTACTTATCCCTTTAATTTATATATAAACAAGAAAAAGAGAGAGCTGTTAGGAGATCATCATAAATCAATTGGTAATTAAATAGATGACCGTTATAAAATAATGCAGAGTTTATGAAGTAATAAATTAAAAGTTATAAAGCCGTTAGATAATTGTTATACGGCCATTAGAAAGCTATTATATGGCCGTTAGAAAGCCGTTACAAAAATGATGACTTTCATGACAATCATAATTTCTAAATATTTCAAAAACTGCTGAAATATCCAACAAAAATGCCCAATTAGTTTTAAATCTATTGTACGGATGTTAATTCATTTCTAAACTATCCAACTTTGCCAATTTAATTCTAAACCTTTGCGTCAAATTCCAAGGTAGTCATCTTGGCCAATTTTCACTGAAAATCACTGGCATGACATGGCGATCTAGTAATCATCGGCCATCCCAACGAAAATTGGCCATGAGGACTTTATTAGATTTTTACGCAAATGTTTATGATTAATTTGGCAAAATTGAAAAGTTTATAACTAAATTGAAATCTGTACAAAAAATTTATGATTGATTGAACAATTTTCCTCAACTTGCATGAACAGTTTTTTTAAAAGTTATGGTATTCAGGTTATTGAAAAAAAAAGTTGTGATACTTAAGCAAGTGTCGTACAAATTAAAACTGACAAATTATTGAAATTTTTTTTGACACTCAAATGAAAGTCATAGGAAAAATTATGACACTTGTAGTGTTCCTTTTTTCATGAAGATTTTTAGTTAAATCTCAAGTGTTAATGCAGTGAGCAATAAATTCCAATTAATCTCTTTTTACATGAATTGATCCGGAATATTGAGGTTCGACTACGGTCAATGACTTTCCTCTTTATTAGTATTTGTGGGAAAAAGAAAAAACAATTGCTGAAAAATGAAAGATCAAAAGACAGAAAAGATGGTTAATGGCTTCTTTCTTCAAGCGTGGTGAAGAGGCCAAACCTTATAGCTATGGCACACTATCCTTCGTTTGTGATTTTTTCCTTGCCCAAAAAGAAAATAAGAACTTGAAAGGCATCTATAAAATGATGAAACCCTTTGTGGTCCGCAAATTTGATTGCCAAGTGTAGCTTTCATCAGAGTTAAACTCATGTAAATTCCCCAAAGAATTTAGCTGAATGACATTATAAGCCTCTAACTCTGTTTTAGAGTCCCACATACATCTTCACTTTTCAAGCAAATTCATCTGCATAGCAATTCTCACCTCATACGTTTTAAACTTTGGCCGTTAAAGACGACACTCCCTCAATTCTATAAGACTAGTAGGTAATTTTTCTTTTTGAGTGGAAATTTGGACTTTTTTCTTTTTTAGCTAATGGTTAGCTTATGGATTTAAAAAGTAGATGGTGTGGATATAAATAGATTAAAGATCCATTCAATAGAAATACCGGTTGCTCGCTTGAACATGAATAATGTGATAGATTAGCTTAGACAAGATTCGGGTGATGGGCACCCCAAGCAAACTCCACCGAAGAGAAGAAAGAGACTCAATAGCGTAATTAAATTATCCTTACTCCATATTTAAGTAATGAAATATGTTGCAATATACCCATATGCAAGAACAACAGAAGACATGGTTGTGGTCGTCCAGCTCTACTTTTTGACATTGTTCCCATTTCAAGAAATAAGAGAGTGATTGCTTACCGAAAAAAACACGCGTCAAATCAAAGTCGCTAATCCGCAGTTTGACTCCACTAGAAACTATCCGCTGCTTCGTAAATCAGAAACCAAATCTGTTGGGGTTTCATGAATCATGTATAAGAAAAATCAGCAAAATAAACGCAGCGGAAACAAAGATAAATATTACACATGATTTTCCTTAGGCGTTGTTCGTGCGTTTTAATCAAAAATCTAAACATAAAAGGGAGTTAAACGAATTACCTCTCGAAGCGCGCTTTGAAACAAGTCGGTTCGGATGTTCTACAGTTCGAGTCCCACAAACGTCGGACCTCTAGTTTAGACACACCAACAACGAACGTCGAACAGAAGAGAGAACTTTCGGATATTCACCACTTCGATCGTGCTAGCAATCACATGGAAACAAATCGTCATATCCTTGATGTATAATAGTCACGGCCCGAACGAGATAATGTTCTTCTTTCTTGCGTCTCAAAGACTCCAGAACATGCACACACTTTGCTCTCTATTTTAGCAAAGCATCTTCTCTCTAAAACAAATGCACATCCACCTTTTCTCTGTCTTTCAACCCCTCTTGAAGTGTCTTTCAACCCCTCTTGAACGGGTTGCTGATCGATGGACGATCAGCAACTGTTGCTGATCGTCCCCACTCATGCACGAACAATCGTGCATGAGCGGTTGCTCATACACGACTTCATGTATGAGCGGTTGCTCATGCACGACTTCGTGCATGATGGTCGCAACTGCTGACCGTTCATGCACGAATTCGTGGATGATGGTCAGCGGTTGCTGACCATCCAAGTTTCATGCATGTGCACGAAGCACATGCATGAAGCTTTATATATATAATTTCTGTTGGTTATTAAAAAGGTATTAATTAATTAATTAAATGAACAAATAATTAATTAATCAATTCCTTTTAAAAAATAAAAGGAACATAATCTTTATATGTACAAATGAAATCCCTAATATGTAACTATTACATAACAGCTTTAGGGCATACATCTAACAATCTCCCACTTGCACTAAAGCCAACTTGTTTGGTATGTTAACATATATCCACTTTGGGCATGCGTGTGCATCATATGCAAGTAGGCTCGTGAGTATAATACAAATTAAATTAAATCTCATTTAATTTAATTTCAAATCGATTCAATTCGATTGCAGTAATTGCAAACACATTTGCAATAATATTTCTCTCTTGTTCCACGTCATCCTAATTGTTTATGGTGTGTGACATCCCTAGGTTCATCACTAAGCTGGTATTAAGACTTGTACTAACACATTAGTACTTCCAAAAGAATTAATTGTCCCGATTAATCTTTTAGGTCCTACAAGCCACGATTGACATCTAGCAATATGTCATGACTACCCAGATAGTGTGAATACTTTAAGAACATAATGAATCTATAAGCTTTGGCTACAGTGTAATCCAATCCTTCTGTCTTACTATGTCCCAATCAAACAAAGACCATGGAATATTTGTCAAGTCATTAATTCGATCATATGCACAAATTTAATTGACATGCATTTTATTCGAGACATAAATAATTAGACATTGACCACGCTAAAAGCTTCAATGTCGCTAATCGTTCCATATGCGTCACGTTCAGTGAATTTGTCTAATACAAACACCTATGTTCTAACTCAGGCATCATAATACCCAATGACATGTGACTCATCATTCCTTTAAGTATCCAATACTTAATGGTGAAGTTAAGAACACACCGGTCTCAACAGGATTATTAATATCCACTTAATAATCCATCGACCGGGAACGATTTAAAGATTCAGTCTAACTATGAACCCGTCACATATATTCTTGACGTCTCAAGAATAGGTCTAGTTGCAACTGATCTTATGAAATCATTCATCAATATAAAATAATTGGACAAATGAATGAATACATCATTGCCATTAATTAAATAATAATAATGAAAGTACAACTGAAATCCCTACTATGTAACCATTACATAGTAGCTTTAGGGCATACATCCAACAATCTCCTAGTTGCACTAAAGCCAACTTTTCTGGTACCTCAAACCCATTTTGTCAATATGTCTTTCAAAAGAAGACTGAGGTAAGGCCTTAGTGAAGGGATCTGCCACGTTTTCTGCTGAGGCAATTTTCTGCAAGGCGATATCACCTCTCCCAACAATTTCTCGATGAGATGGAAGCGTCTCTCAATATGCTTGGACTTCTGGTGAGACCTTGGTTCCTTAGCTTGAGCTATCGCCCCATTGTTATCATAAAACAATGTGATCGGTTGCTCAATTGAAGGAACAACTCCAAGTTCAGAAATAAACTTTTTCATCCAAACGGCTTCCTTTGCTGCTTCAGAAGCAGCTACATACTCTGCCTCAGTGGTGGAATCGGCAGTTATACTTTGTTTGGAACTTTTCCAATTAACTGCACCACCATTGAATGTGAAGACAAACCCAGACGTAGACTTATAATCATTAGGATCCGATTGAAAATCGGAATCGATAAGCTAAAACTTTAAAATCTCCTTCTCCATATATCAAGAATAAATCTTTAGTCCTTCGCAAGTACTTAAGAATATTCTTGACTGCTATCCAGTGCTCTTCTCCCCGGATCGATTGATATCTGCTAGTAATACTTACAGCATGCGCAATATCAGGTCTAGTACATAGCATAGCATACATTATGCTTCCAATAGCGGATGCATATGGTATCTTTGCCATCCGCTCTCTTTCTTCAGGAGTGTTGGGACACATCTCCTTAGAAAGACGGATCCCTTGCCTAAAAGGCAATAATCCTCTCTTGGAACATTGCATGTTAAACCGTGTTAACACTTTGTCTATGTACGTAGATTGTGAGAGGCCAATCAATCGTCTTGATCTATCTCTATAGATCTTGATACCTAAAATGTAGGTTGCCTCTCCTAAATCTTTCATGGAGAATTTCTGCGACAAGAATAGTTTTATCGATGATATCATTGGTACATCATTTCCAATCAAAAGTATATCATCGACATACAAAACTAGAAATGCAATTGCACTCCCACTGATCTTCTTATATACACAAAGTTCATCCGAATTTTTGATGAAGCCAAACGATTTGACTACGTCATCAAAACGGATGTTCCAACTTCTGGAGGCTTGTTTGAGTCCATAAATGGATCTCTTAAGCTTACACACCTTCTGTTTTTCACTATTGGATTCAAAACCCTGTGGTTGTTCCATATAGATGTCCTCTTCGAGAAAACCATTTAGAAAAGCCGTTTTGACATCCATTTGAAATATCTCATAATCAAGGTGTGCAGCTATAGCCAACATAATCCGAATGGATTTTAGCATGGCCACAGGTAAGAAAGTTTCGTCATAATCAATTCCTTCTTTTTGACGATATCCTTTCGCCACCAACCGTGCTTTGTAAATTCCAATTTGACCTTCAGCATTCATCTTCCTCTTGAAGATCCATTTACAGCCAATTGGTACAATACCATCAGGCAAGTCAGTCAAGGTCCATACCTCATTAGAATACATTGAATCCATTTCGGATTTCATGGATTCTAGCCATTTACCAGAATCGATGTCCAACATCGCCTCCTCATAGGTTTTAGGATCACTGGGTTGATCACTATCATTCACAATAAATAATGGTTCAATATGATCAACCGAGTGTCTATAATGAGCAGGTGGGCGAGACATTCTCGCACTTCTTCTAAGAGGTTGTGTATCAGAAGCTCCCACTAAATCAGAGATTGGTATCTGAACTCGGTTGTTTGATACTTCATTATTTTCTTCTTCTTGTAAGACTATTTTCCGCCCAGCACCACTTTCTTGGACGAACTGATTCTTCAAAAAAGAAGCGTGCTTGCATACCAAAATTCTTTGGTCTGAATGAAAATAGAAATAATATCCAAGAGTTTCCTTTGGATATTCAATGAAGCGACCTTGTTCAGATCTTGCCTCCAATTTTTCCATTTTTAGCTTTTTCACGAAAGCTGGACAACTCCAATTCTTAATATGATTAAGACTAGGTTTCTTACTATGCCATATCTCATAGGGCGTAGTTGGAACAGATTTGGATGACACTCTATTCAGTATATATACAGCTGTCTCAAGGGCATATCCCCAAAGGGATATTGGCAAATCGGTATAACTCATCATAGATCGTACCATATCTAATAAAGTACGATTTCTTCGTTCAAATACATCATTATATTTTGGAATTCCAGGAGGTGTCCATTATGATAAACTTCCATTCTCTTTAAGATAGTTCAGGAATTCAGTACTAAGGTATTCACCTCCTCGATTCGATCGAAGAGCCTTAATACATTTTCCTGTTTGTTTCTCAACTTCAGCCTTGAATTCCTTGAACTTTTCAAAGGATTTAGATTTATACTTCATGAGGTATAAATAACCATACCGTGACTGATCATCAGTGAAGGTAATGAAGTAATTATAACCACTTCTAGCAGTTTCATTAATTGGTCCACATACATCTGTATGTATTAATTCTAATATGTCAGCAGCTCGCGCACTTTGTCCCACAAAAGGCACTTTGGTCATTTTTCCTAGAAGACATGCCTCATAAGTCGAGTATGACTCAAAATTTGAAGGATCAATGTATCCATCATTACTCAACTTGTTAATTCTGTCTTCTCCAATATGACCTAATCGGAGATGCCAAACATACTTTTTATTTGGACCGTCTCTAGGGCGTTTATTAGTTATGGCATTTATATCAATTCTATTTTGCTTATTGACATTGGTAATCGCATTACCAGGCATTGTAATGGTATAAAGATTGTTGGTTAATAAGCTAGAACCAACACATATTCTATTATGATAAATAGAACATACATCATCAGCAAAAGAAAATTCATAATTCTCTTTACCCATACGAGGTATAGAGATGATGTTCCTAACAGCATTCTTATAATGCAAATAGTTCTTTAAAACCATTACATGTCCAGAAGGCAAACATAAACGAAAAGTCCCTATAGCTAATGCAGCAACTTTTGCTCCATTGGCAAACGTCAGGATAATCTCATTTCGTCCTAGCATCCTGCTTAGTTCCAGATTCTGCAAAGACATACAAATATGTGAAGTTGCAGCAGAATCTAGAACCCATGAGCTGGATTCAGCACTAACCATAAGATTAGTTTCAATAAGCATAGACACCATACCTTCATAAGGTCGGTTCTTGGGCTTGACCTTCAAGCTCGCGAGGTACCTCTTACAGTTCCTCCTCCAGTACCCTTTGAGACCACAGTAATGACATTTCCCTTTATCAATCATGGGTTTTGGTTGCACAACAGGTTTGGCAGGCCTCTTCCATTTATTCTTCTTTAAAATAGTCTTACCCTTTGAAGAAGAAGCCTTAGCCATAGCCACTACATTTGGCCTCGTGTTATGCATTTCCTTCTCATAAACTACCAGCATGCTATGTAACTCAGCAAGAGTTTTCTCCATCTTATGCATGTGGAAGTTTTGGACAAAACCAGAGAAGGAATCGGGTAAAGATTGGAGGATCAAATCCACAACTAACTCATTGTCCATAACAAGATTCAGCCTAGCCAATTCTTCAATGTGCCAGATCATTTTCAAAGCATGATCATTAACAGATGATCCTTCAGCCATCCTCATACGGTACAATGCCTTAGATATCTCATATTTAGAGGTTCGACCATTCTCATCAAAGTATTCCTTTAAGTGCAAAATGATCGACCCAGCATCTTCCATAGATTCATACTTCTTCTGTAATTCATTATTCATAGAAGCAAGCATATATGACCTAACTTTTAAGTCATCGTCACGCCATTTATCATAAGTGACACGCTCCTCTTGGGTCCCACCCTTAGGAAATGAGGTTGGTATCTTTTTATCAAGCACATACCCAATTTTTTCTGAATTGAGAACAATTCTCAAATTCCTCACCTAGTCAGTGAAATTGGGTCTAGTCAAACAATTCTTGTCAAGTATAGAAGCGAGTGGGTTTGTGGTCACCATTTTCAGAGTAATAATATATCTGTTGCAGAAAATAAATTGTTAGCTGTTGTATCTTTCAAAATAACTATTTCATTTTGGCCTTTAAATGAAATAGATCCTCCCACTAAATTTATATTCGAATCCCATACTCCTTAAGATGGGAAGCGGTAATCTTTGTTGGGTAAAGATTACTAGTGGGGATTGGAGTCCCACTAGTCCAAAGTCCACCTCACCTAACAGTTATTGGTGTCCTATGAACTTAGTGAGTGAACCAGCTTGTTCAACGCATCATATGTGAGTCCCAATCATAACTTCGGCCTCTAGACCATGAAAACCTCACCTAACAGTTATTGGCATCATGATCATAGTTAAGTCTAGCCCATCGTCTCATGCAAGTATTGAAAACACAAATGATTCCCTCACCTGACAGTTATTAGAAATCATTTGGCTCCAACCCCACAGCATCATATGCATAATGGAGTGGTCGAATATTATAAATGGTAATTAACCCCTATGTATCCATAACCCGTTAGTTAACCACTATAATATTGGATCAAACCACGACGATGGAAGGCCACGAGTCCGAAACCTGTTTCGACTTAATATTCTTGGTAAGGAGATTTGGGTCGTTATTAATGGTCTCACTTTGCACATTAACCGGTTTAACATGTACGATACCATAAACACAATAAATAAATAGATATCACATTACATCTATCCTATGTGGTGATCATGGAATTATGGTTCAATGGATCTCGAGCCAAAGAGACCCATTTAGCCATTTTAATATTTTAATAATATGGACCTGTTCTTCACTTTTTCTTCAATCTTTGAACTCTTCAAAGACCGGGCCCAGAGAGCTCACCGGTTTAATGGCTCCTCCAATGGCTCCTCCAATGGCTCCTCCTCTCTTGTAGTATTTACATCAATAATTGAAATACTACACTATACTTAAATTACATTTTGTAAAAATAAATATAAAAAGAAGGACGCAGCTTCCATTTAATAATTACATCCCCAAAAAGAATACCTGTAATCATCATACATTTATCCATACAACAATCACAACATTTAGGGATTTTTCCATGATCATCACCCTTCCTTACGAGCCATAAATTCAAAATTTAAAGCTCTGGAAGGCATGCATAAAATTCTGCATATCAATTGCAAAATATAAACATCAAGTATAACAAGTTACGGATTTTCGATTCAAAATTGATTTAGTTCTAATTTTTGCTTTGTTGATTAAATTTATCACATAAATCAATCAACTTCTATAGGCCACATTTGAGCAAGAGAACCAATTCTCTTAATAAAAATAAATTGGCCATTAGAACGCAAAAACATATTTGAACTATAAATCAATTAAACGCACGAAACGCCTAAGGTTGGCTCTGATACCACTGTTGGGGTTTCATGAATCATGTATAAGAAAAATCAGCAAAATAAACGCAGCGGAAACAAAGATAAATATTACACATGATTTTCCTTAGGCGTTGTTCGTGCGTTTTAATCAAAAATCTAAACATAAAAGGGAGTTAAACGAATTACCTCTCGAAGCGCGCTTTGAAACAAGTTGGTTCGGATGTTCTACAGTTCGAGTCCCACAAGCGTCGGACCTCTAGTTCAGACACACCAACAACGAACGTCGAACAGAAGAGAGAACTTTCGGATATTCACCACTTTGATCGTGCTAGCAATCACGTGGAAACAAATCGTCGTATCCTTGATGTATAATAGTCACGGCCCGAACGAGATAATGTTCTTCTTTCTTGCGTCTCAAAGACTCAAGAACACGCACACACTTTGCTCTCTATTTTAGCAAAGCATCTTCTCTCTAAAACAAATGCACACCCACCTTTTCTCTGTGTTTCAACCCCTCTCGAAGTGTCGCAAAAACAACTCTTTAAAATTAAAAAATATAAACCGATCAGCAACGGTTGCTGATCGATGGACGATCAGCAACCGTTGTTGATCGTCCCCACTCATGCACGAACAATTGTGCATGATGGTCAGCAACTGCTGACCGTTCATGCACGAATTCGTGGATGGTTGCTGACCATCCAAGTTTCATGCATGTGCACGAAGCACATGCATGAAGCTTTATATATATAATTTATGTTGGTTATTAAAAATGTATTAATTAACTAATTAAGTAAACGAATAATTAATTAATCAATTCCTTTTAAAATAAAAAGAACATAATCTTTATATGTACAAATGAAATCCCTAATATGTAACTATTACATAACAACTTTAGGGCATACATCTAATAAAATCTCCTTTAAGTTCCTAGTTTTTCATCGTGAGCGATGAATAAAAGGAGCATCGCTCAAGTATGAAACTGAAAAAGGCAAGAGAGGGACGAATACCTTAAGCCAGTCAAAAAAAGCCAACATGCATGCATCTCAAAGATGCTACTGAAACCCGTGTGATAGCCGATGGCTTGTCGTTTCTTCATCATCCAATGTAAAATTTTTCCTGTTTCAGCATATAGGACTCTAAAAAATCTCATAGTAGGCAACGTGGCAACATGACGGTTGTGTATGAATTGATCCCTAACCAAGCATCACTTGTGCCAAGCTACTCGACCCTCTTCCTGTTTGGAGTTTTTGGACCCTAGGCTTAGTCACATGTCAAATATTTACAGCAAAAGAAAGACCAAAAGTAAAAAACTGACACGTTATTCAAGCAACAAAATGAGATGCAAAAACATGCAGCAGAGCGCCGGAGAATGGAATTACCATAATCATAAATGAAAGATAGAGAAGCCAATGGACAGTCTTCGGCCCAAACAATTTCAAGCGCAATCTAATATTAGCCCTCTCGGGATAGTCTTCACCATGCACAAATTTCAAGTGCGGTCTAGGTTAGCAGCCCTCTCAGGTCCAGCACATATTTTTGGGAAATAATTTTGGAAGATAACTTCGAATATAACCTTTTCTTTTCAGATTTGAGTCCGAAAGACCGACCGCAGGACAGCAGCAGCAGCAGCAACAAATAAGCCGGCTATGTAGGATGAGGCATATGAATCATTTTATCTGCCATTGCACTCAATTTCACGTCAAAGTCAAAGATCAATAAGACTACAAAATTTAGAGCATCGCTACGTGTGACTCAAAGCCAAGTCAGACGCACAACAAATACGCAATCATTTGCATTCAAACATCCTCACCTTATTTCTTATCCAAAGAACGAGCATCCTCGCCTTATTTGAAGATGAAAATTCCAATTTCAATCTCCTAGAGAAAAGAAATTATATAAAACACGCTTGGCAGCAATTTTGGCATAATATCTCAGTTCTTGTGAGTCAACTCTGCAGCTCAATAGCTCTCAATAGAGACATTTGCATTATGGGCAAACTAGAGATGCGATGACAATTATAAATTAAAGAAGAAAACACAGCACATATTTACCAACTCAAACGGTTGCGCAAGCCATACGTGTTTCTGAAAACTCAATTTCTAGCAATGATGCAAGTTCTGTCAACTACATAATCAATTTCATGTTGAGGTGAAGACTATGACCTGCCTTTGCACTTTCAGTGCCAACATTGACGAAAAACAATTATAATGCATAAATATTCACATGCCCAACAAACCATATTTTGCACAAGAAGCATCCACATTTATAAGTGCACGTACGCACAAAAGCAAGAATCATTTCTGTCTAAGATAAAATCATAGACCTCATCTTCAAATTCTAACAAGTTTAAGGATTAGTGTTTCAGATAACCATTTGATGGTATATGAATTATTAATTTGTCATAAGTGCATCAATTTGGGATTTTTTGTGGTAAAACCCTATGAATTTTCACGTGGACTTCCCATGTCATCATACCATGTCGCCATATGTCATCCACGTTAGCAAATTTGATGGTAAAATTTGATAGAAGCTAAAGGTTGTCACAAATGTGCCAATTTAGGATTATTATTTTTTTTTTTGTGATAAAAAAATTAGTTTAGAGTAAATTTATCACAAATATACTAGTTTGGGATTTTTTGTGGTAAAAAAAAATTAGCTTATAGTAAATTTATCAGTGTACCATTTTAAGGTTTTTTTTTTTTTTTTATGATATTAACCCGATAGAAAAATATGAAAGTTGCCGAAGAGCATACCTTCTCGCGAGGTTTTGAGGTGCTTTTTGAGCACTAGTATTGAATACTTTTTGGAGTTCACCCCTCTTAAGACTTCGTGATTGATTTGGCAGGAATTCTTCTAGGCTTAGCTAGGAGTAATCCACTTAGGAACATATGTTCTTGCATCGTTCAACTTTTCTAAGGTATAAACTATCTTAGTTGAACAAGTTACCAGTATAATAACTTTAACAAGGTCTAATACGCAATCTTCCTGATAGCATATAACTCTAGATCAACCACCCGTCAATCTTATTTACGAATTGCACCTTAAAATCTTTCTTCAGAACAGCATCACTCCTTATTTTCTGAAAGAACTTTCGCCGGACATACTGGTCCATTATTTTTCTGTTGATTTTCAAACAATTATTTCCTGTGAAAAGTTTTTAATAATAACAAATGTCACACTGCCACACCATTGTGGTATTGTTAGTCACATAGCTTACAATTATTTGGACGAGAAAGATAACAACGGCTATTTTTATTCCCCTCACCTCCCTCGTTAGAGTTCTTGCTTCTTTAGGGACATTTCCGAAGTGAGGTCAAATTTGTCCTGCGAGTATAAGTACATGATTCTTTTGGGATTTGGCCAATAATTGACTTATAATCCATGATCAAATGATCAATTATAGAAAATATGAATATTGTTAATCTTATGATTTTAGTTAACTGTAATTAGGAAATTATCGATCATGAAATTTCAACTTATAGTTATAACTAATATTATAAATTGGGAAAATGACACCAATAATCCTTGAAATTTGGCCCAATGTATGATGTGATCTTTGAACTTGAACAAATTATTTTAGCCCAATATGAAATGTCACTTCTGAATTTTTAATGTATCGGGCGGAATCCCTTGAAGTAAAGTGTGTGCTTATGCAAATTCTCTGTACCTACTGTGACTAACTTGGTCATCCCTTATAGATCCCCTCATTGGTATTAGAGCCATGGTCTCATTTGTAACTTGATTAATCCATGCACTTAGATGGTGAATCAAGTGCTGAGAAGACCTTCTCATCATCATGAACGACCCCAAAACTCTTAATGCGTCCATTGCACTTACTTCTTCTCATCCTTCTTCCTTTCTTTTAGATTTTCATGTGTCGAATACTTTTAAGATTGACTATCTTTATGAGGTCTCTCTTAGTGTTGACACCAAAATCTCTGAAACTCAACTCCCTCTTATGAACCCATATTTTGCTAAACCCACCTAATCATTTTCTCTCATCCGTTCTATTTGACATATTATTTGCCAGATTCCCAAAGAAGTAAAAGAGTATGTACAGTCATTCAAATTTGATCAATATTGCATTCCATCCACTGAAAAAGGAGTATTTTATTACTTTCCAAATTCCCCTAGAATTTCCCAAATAGTAGACCCAGCAGGGATACTCTCATATCAACTATGGAACCGTTCATCTTGCACTTACTTTTCATGGCCGAAAAGGCTTGCCAGGTTATGGTCAGAATAGCCCTATTGGATACTTGGTTCATAGAATACCAACATGCTTGTATTGGCACCGTAATACTAGGATAGTCTTTGTAACCCTATATCCAAACTTCAATATTGCTCTTTCATATCCTCAGCTGCTTTCTTTATTGAAGGTTCAAATTCAGCTCACTAGAGCACCCCAAACTACTGATTTTAGTCCGGCAACACTATGCTACTAGATGGTCTATCGAGTGTAGAACCACGTCCTTGATTTAAATTTTCAAAATGGAAATTAAGATGCCTTATTCATCCCCATACAAAATGACTAAGCAAAATGACTAAGCATCCTGCATCCATGTCCCCAGGTAGATTCCTAAAGAGAACTTGGCCAAACTCCTTCCAAAGACTTGGATTACCAACTATGAAAAGTTGCACCATAACAACAAGCCTCTCTAGTCCTTAGATTTTGAATTTGTAAGGAAAAAAGGATGGCATTGTTGCCATCAAATTCAGCAAAGAAAAGGAAGAAAACCCTTCCATTTTCTAAACTCTGTTTATGATTGAACCTTGCATTCCAGAATGAATCTCTAAGTCAGATCCAAAGAAGCTTGTTAAATGCTTCCTGAGTAATGGAAATCATGTCCATAACTACAAAGATCGATATGGTCATTGTTTTTACAATCCTTTTTATTAGTGTTCTTACTGTACAAACTACTGATTTTAGTCCGGCAACACTATGCTACTAGATGGTCTATCGAGTGTAGAACCACGTCCTTGATTTAAATTTTCAAAATGGAAATTAAGATGCCTTATTCATCCCCATACAAAATGACTAAGCAAAATGACTAAGCATCCTGCATCCATGTCCCCAGGTAGATTCCTAAAGAGAACTTGGCCAAACTCCTTCCAAAGACTTGGATTACCAACTATGAAAAGTTGCACCATAACAACAAGCCTCTCTAGTCCTTAGATTTTGAATTTGTAAGGAAAAAGGATGGCATTGTTGCCATCAAATTCAGCAAAGAAAAGGAAGAAAACCCTTCCATTTTCTAAACTCTGTTTATGATTGAACCTTGCATTCCAGAATGAATCTCTAAGTCAGATCCAAAGAAGCTTGTTAAATGCTTCCTGAGTAATGGAAATCATGTCCATAACTACAAAGATCGATATGGTCATTGTTTTTACAATCCTTTTTATTAGTGTTCTTACTGTACAAATTCTATTGATGAAATAGATCCAACTACAAGGCCCGGGTGAAAACTCAAAAAATCAAAAGATGGTGTATACCAAAGTTATTTGAATAGAGACCCCTCTATTGGTACCATGAGTAAGAGTGACAAGTTCCAATTCATGATTTTTTATGCTCCATCTCTACCACCAGCATACACACCATCACCTCCCATTCCACAAAATTTACCACCTATATCACCTCCCTTACCTCCTCACAAAAAATAAGTCATTTCCCCATTCTATAAGCCAATCCTAAATAGGCAAAAAGGCATTCATACCTACTTGAAGTCCTAAGTGAAATATCACCCAGTTAGGATAAGAGGGTTAACTCCTCTATCGCTATGCTTCAAGAGGCAAAATTTTCTCTTCTTGTTTGACAAAGTTCTAGGCTTTCTTTCCCTACCTTTGAAGAATTCATTGATCCTCAAGGAAGATATCGTCATGTTCCAAAAATATCTGCACCAACCGATGTAGATGAATATGGAAGGAAAAAAAGAACTCATGTTGCTGAAACTGTTCAGAATTGATAATCAGAGACTCTTTTAGTACATAACAATGCTTTCAATCTGATTGATTCCGAAGTTGTTGATGTACAAAGAAATCTTAAGAGATATGATGAAACCACCAAGAAAATGCTTTCGGACTTCAAAAATAGGCTTCATGCCTTGGAATCTGGACAACATTTGGGATATTATCATCTCTAAAGTCCAAAGGCAGAAATAGAGAAGCTCAAGAGGCAAATCCAACTTCTTGAATAAGGAAATTCAAACCTTTTGATCCACTCTTAACTTTACCATGAACTAAGTATTCTCTTCCACCGTCACAGAGCATTTCAATCTTTGATGGTCTCGCAACTCTACCAGACGAGATAAAACCGATGTGGTAGAAATGTAAAACTGCCTTAGAGAAATGAACTGGCTAAGGAAAGAAAAGGGAAAGAAAAGATTCCCAAAAAATCTTCTACTTCCACAAAAGAGATGCCAGACGAACTGATATTATTCAATCCGTTGGAATCATTCTTGAGAGATCTAGGCAATTAAGAAGAAAAATGGTTTGATCCTATTGTTTTGAAAGACCAGATTCAGCCTCTTCAAGAACTGATTCTTTCGATCGATTTAGACTCAGAATTAGACTTAGTATCTCTTTCATCATTTTTCTCCTTTTTGATCCCTGCTATTGAATCTTTTCCCATTGTACCAGCCACCTCTTTAATATTCATAGCCGATCCTCCAGATCATAAGATATATTAAAATCCTTCTAAGCCATAGTTTATTCAACCAAATAATCCATCCCAAAATCTATCTTCTTCCTCCAAATAGTTTTTTACTATTGATGATAATCCTTATTCAAAATGGCCAAAAAGATTCGAAGAGTTTCATACTTGACTAAAAGCCCAAGCTCTCACAAATCACAACAAGTATAATGTCCTTTTTGGATTTGTCACAAGGTTTGCAGGAAGCCTCAAACATTGGTGATAATCAATTATAGAAACGATCAAGTACAACTTTTGCTTTCAGCAAATTTCGGCCAAGTTATTGCTCTCCTTTACCATTTTTTTTTATTTTTTTTGTCAAACTTGTTGATCTCCATAAGCTCAAGAGAAAAGAGTTTTTTGAAAGAAAATATTGCTCTCTCTAGAAAAAGCATCTTGATAAGCATTATTGAGAAATGCTCAATGGGGGACGTATAGCCTAAGTGTCAAAACTTGGCACGAAGGGACACTTAAGTGCCATCTCCAGCGACCCTCACCGGAAATCCCACGTGGCAATTTTTTTTATATTTTTTCGTCTATGTGGCTCGCCGGAGTGTTGACTCAATAAAAAAAAAAAAAAAAAAAGCAAAAACGACATCACTTTTGAGTGGATTCGAATTTTAATATAAAAATAAATTTAATTAAATTATAAAAATAAATATTAATTATTTAAATTTAATTATTATTATTTTAAAAAAGGTGGGGAGATGTCGCCTCCTTGCCGTCACCAAGAAGGGTCAGCGACAATGAGGGGAGCGCTGCCCTTTCTGGCGACGGCGGGGAGGCGCGGTGGCAAGGGCTCGGCCCTCGGCCCGCCGCCTCCTCTCCCCACCTTTTTTAAAAAAAAATAATAATTTATTTTTATAATTTAATTAAATTTATTTTTATATTAATTTATACCACGTCGGAAAACAAAACTACGTCGTTTTTGCTTTTGTTTAGCCACGTCAACGTGCAAAACGATGTCGTTTTGTGTTTACCTTGCCGGAAAATCGCCACATCAGCATTTTGGTTGGATTTTGGCTGGATTGGCAGTTAAGTGATCCATTTTGCTCAAGTTTTGGCGCTTAAGTATCATTTTTCTAACTTTTAGCACTTAAGTGTTCCTATGTGCCAAGTTTTGGCATTCCAGGTGTTCAACAAGCAAATGAGAATTGTCGATATTTCCTTGGGAGAAATACAACAAGAGATCTATTTGTACCTTGATGATTTGTGTCTAAGGTACCAAATGATGAAAACTTATCTCAAGGACAATCGAGATTTTGATGGAGCTTGTTCGCCTCAAAATTTAAAGATTAAGTATTCCAAAAAAGATTATGATGGCTCTTGTAGAAAACCTTCCAAAAAGAAAAGGCATTTCAAAAGATATTGGGTGGGGAAATCCAAGCATGGATTTAAGCATTTTTGGAGGAAGAAAAAATGGTCATTCCTACGAAGAAGGAAAGATCCCTCAGATCACAAGAAATTAATTCGATATTTCATTTGCAACAAAAAGGATCATTTCGCCAAAAATTGCCTTCGGGTGGAAAAAAAGGTTAGAATCACTTGATACATCATATTAAAATTGAAACTGGTGTTTTACTTGAAAATGATGATATTGAACCATTTTTTTCCATTGATGAAGATCCATATGAGCAAACTCTTTATGTCATTCTTTATTGTGAAACTCCTAGTGAAACTGATTATAATTATGATTTTGAAGATCTTTTCCATATAACCCTCACCTCTTCAAAGCAAGACCCTAGTGTATTTTCAAGTCAAGTTCATTGTCCTCATTTTCTTGTAAAAATCGTTACCTCAACGTTTGTTAACCCAAATAGACACTGGTACAAGTTCTTCAATTATAGACACAAATAGACACTGGTACAAGTTCTTCAATTATAGACACAAAGGTTCTTCCTGAAGAATAGTAAACTTTCTGTGTTTGATATTTCAATTCTGCCTTAGAAGATACTTTTTTTTTTTTTAATAAATGTGCGGACTACACCAGTAACTATTTAGTTTTTCCCTCAGTACTCCATAACCGCTAAAATCTTTGGATTTAGTATCCCTAAAAAAGATTTGTCCCCAACAAAGATTTGATCATCGGTCAGGATGTTATGACTCAAATTCCTCAACTCCGAAACATTCTTGGAAGATACCTTAAGTATAAAGACTGGTTCTTTGAATTTGTCAATATTCAAAGGCTTTCCTTTATTCAAATAAGTTTGCTAGATTTGATCATGTAAAAGTTGTTGGAATCTTATACAGAATCCCATTCTGAATTCTTTTAGAAATGTCCTCATTTTTTATGGAAAAATCCAGAGTTTTTTTGTTCGTCATCCTTTTGAAAAAAAAAATGAAGACATAAATCCTACTGAGGCGAGTCACATAGGAATGAACCCAGATCATATCACCATTGCTTAGAAGGAATGTTCAGAACTACTACAGCAAGGCCTTACTAAAATCTTAGACGCTTAATGGGTTTGCTAAGTTTTTATTTATAACAAACAAACTGAGCAAAATAAAATGAAAAATGCGGCTAGTGATAAATTATCAACCCCTCAACCTTTTCCTCCAATGGGTTTGTGAAGGTTTTTATATTAACAAATGAGTTGAGCAGAATGGAGGAAAAATGCGACTAGGGATAAATTATCAACCCCTCAACTTTTTCCTCCAAGATGACAAGTTCCATTTACCTTCTCGAAATTCAATTTTTGCTGGATTATCCAAAGCCCACATCTATTCCAAATTTGATCTTAAAGTCGAATTTTGGCAATTGGGCATTTATCCTAAAGACAAGCCCAATATAAAGTTATGTATTCTAAACTAGCATTTTCAATGGATTTTGGCTTCAAAGTAAACCCATCCTTATTCTAAGAGGTCATGTGTCATATTTTCCAACTAGTCTTGTCAAGTGTAGCACTCTACATTGATGACATCTTACTCTACGACCTTGATGAGGAATCTCATTGCCAACTCTTCGATCAATTTGCAGACATCATGAAAAAATATGAAATCATGCCTTCCTAGAAAAAGATGAATATTGCCTAGGTAGAAATTGAATTTCTTGGCATGCACCTTAACAAAGGTACATACTATTCAGGGCCGCACATTACTCAGGAATTATTAAAATTTCCAGAGAAAAATTTCATGATAAAGCAAGTTCAAAATTTCTTGGGATAATTAATTATTTTTGAGACTTTGTTACCAATGTTACAAAATTATTGCTTCTATTGCAATTGATGCCGAAAGAGAATCCTCCACCTTGGAGTAAAGCTCAAACCAAAGCAGTTATAGAGCTAAAAGAAATAATGCAGAATCTTCCTTCATTGCAAATACCATCCATTAGGATGAGAATCCTCCAAACCGATGCTAGCAACAAATATTGGGCAGTCATACTATTTGAAGAAATTGAATGTGATATTTGGACTTCGCCCGAGCCTCGAATACTTAATAGTCCATGCCGCGTCGGCAAGCTTGTCATCGGACTATGTTGTTGGCGTCACTCACGACCATCATATCGCCACCACCCTCACCTCACCGAACTATCATGCCTCATCACATCCCTATGACACCAACTCATCACCACATCTCCTCCGCACCATGACAACTTGATTGCCACATAGTCCACTATCTCACTAAATTTTCTTCTTCATGAAATGCCACAAGCAAGATTAATGGGACCTCAAAGATAGACCATAATCATGAGATGTTCAAAAATAATTAATTCAAGATCAACCACATCTCCTCTTCCACCAATGTTTACTTTCTTTAGGATGTTGCCCAGTTGGCTTTCTCATGCAAATTCTCCTTCATCCCCACGTACCCGCGCAATTTGTCAAAGAGAGGAGCGGAGAAATCCCACCATCACCCACGTCAACCCCCATCCGCCTCCTCCTCAACTTGCCAACAAATGAAGACTTTGACCACAGGATTCAGCCACGTTTCTGTGAATTTCTCAAAGTGGCAATGAGGATTACCGCCAAGGGCCACGTCCACTCCATGCATCTCCCCTTTGGATTGTCACAGAACTAAGAAATGTTGACCAATACAGTCAAGCAGGCGGAGAAGCCAAAGCAGAGAAGGAGACCGTACTCTCATTCCTCTTGAAAGTGCTAGTATGAATACCTAGAGGGGGGTGAATAGGTGTGAAGAACATTTTCGCGAAATAAAGTAAGAATATTTTGCTTTTGAAACTGAGTTTGAAGAACAACAGACTTTGAACGAGTTCAGACTTTAACTATTAAATAGAACTATGAACAAAGTAAAGGAGTTTAGGGTAGGGAAAAAGGAATACATAATTTATAGTGGTTCGGCTTAGATCAAGCCTACGTCCACTCTCCCACACTGACAGCCTTCTGGCTGGTTTCCACTATGAATCAAAAGAGAATTTACAGTCTTGCGATCTTGACTACTCAGTGAGGAATCTCTGCTGCTCTCACGAAGTCACACTATAAGTCCCTCTCTCTCTTTTGAGTACAAATTTGAGCATAGTGTAAGGAATAACAAGTAAATATGAAGCTTCAGACTTTGGAATTCTTCTTTCATGCACGCTCTCAAATGACTGGAGATGTCTCCTTAAATACTTCTTCATGCCTTTTCGACCATTGGCACTTTTCAAAGGAATTCTTCCAATCAACCCGTTGGACAAAATCAATCAAGGAGATCTCGAGTTGTTTGAAGATTGTGATGAAAGTCCGTAAATCCCGTTCGCCCATACAATCAGGATCTTGGTTTCCATAAGTAGATTCTTTCCAAATAATCTTGCTATCCGTGACGATTTGTTGTTTCCAAATTGATTCCAATTAAAATAACCAATATGGTAGGTGATATTCGAAACCATAAAGCCTGATGTATCTTATATGAAGTGAAGCCTTGAAGAAGGAAAGATAATCTTGAGTCTAATTCCATCTTTATTCTTCACTTGCGTTCAGTCTGGAATTTGTCAAAGTGGGCAGACTTCTAATGCAAGATAGACTTTGACACAAAAGTTTGGTAGTTTTCAAAATAAACTTTGGATAAGTTTTGCTAGCTTCAAAACATCATAGGAGTTTTCTCCAACAATTTTTCCCTTTTTGATAGTGACAAAACTTTCCTGCAGATTTAAAACCTTATATCCTGCAAAACAACACTTTAGTAGTACATGATATCTTATAAAAAAAACAGATTGTTAAGGATCTAGATAGCATTGATTCTGCAACCACAAAAAACACGTTAATTTTGAAAACAAGGACAAGATTTAAACATCCACATCCATAATCACAACCACAAAAGGTTATTGCAGAATATACAGTTCAACACAATCAAACAAATCAAATCTGCAAAAAGTTCAAAAGTTCAAATCTGCACTCATTCTCCCCCTTTTTGTCAACAACAAAAAGAAAGAGAAAGTAAAATAGAAAAAAGATAAATGCAATCACGGTTGTCTAGGAACTCGAACGAGTTGGAAATCCCCCATTGACTGCACTGCCTCCTCAAGCTTCTGGCACTGATGATGAACATTCTTGACTTGAGTCTGAACATTCTCAATCTTGGCTACAATCTGTGAAACTTGTTGATTCAAAGTCTAAACTTGAGTGTCAAAAGACTGTACCTTGCCAGTGATAAAATCTGAAGTAGATCTCAAGGTAGTGTGAAGCTTTTGGATGTCAACCTCTATAGCATATTGATGAGCTTTAACCTCCAAAAGGAGCTCTACTATCCTTGGATAGTCTGCATTCGGTTTAGTTTGAGCACTAGCTTTAGCGAATTGAATTTGTGGAGAATTGAGAGATGAGGGAACATCAACTTATCTAGCACCATGACTTGGAGTAGACTCTTCAATGTCAGCTTTCGGAAATTGAGAAACATAAACATCTTCAGGATCTGCAGGAGATCGACTTATGCCATCACTTGCAAAATGTGAAGAAGAAGTCCCTGTTTTTTCATGAGCTCCCCCTGTTTATGTGCCTACAGGTAGAGAAGAGATTCCCTCTTCTTGTGCGTTCTTATTTTCAGAACGAGAGTGATGTTCTGTCTCAGTTCGTACTCCTTCAGGGCCACTCCTAGTTGCTTATGAGTCCTTTGATAATGCTATTGCAACAGTCTCTTCATCAGAGTCATCCTCACCCTTCTTTTTAGAATCACCTTCTTCTTCATATTTAGCTCCTGCTTCTTCTTCTTCTTGCTCTCCTTCTTCTTGTCTATCTCCTCCTTCTCTTTCCTTTATTTCTTAAAATCAACAAAACCTTGAAGATTTCTTAAGGCAATGATAGAAATGGTAAGATCATCTTCATCCTCTTCATCCTGCAGGATAAATGATCTTCTTTTCTTTCCAGTTTCTTTCATAACTGTTTTGCCTTTGCGCTTTCCTGTAGCAGTAGAGTCTTCCTTGGTTTTGCTCGAAGATTCCTTCTTCAAAAGCTCAATCGCCTTAGTCAGATCCTTCAGTCTCATTTTTGATATCATCTGTATTCCAATTTCCATAGGAGCAATAGTTCGTGAACAAAGTGAAGCGGGAAACTAGATCTGAAAATGGTGAAACAACTTTGTAACCAGCAGAGTAAGGCAATTGGCCTTTATCTTTCATAACTGTCCTGTACATGTGCATCAAGATAGTATGATGAAGTAAGAAGCACATCCCATTGCAGATTGCAAACATGATTCTTGCTTCGAATCTAGAAACATCTATTTTGGAGGTTGCCTTCGGTTTGATGTAGCTAGTGACAATTTTGTGCAACGAAATGTTAGAGGCTGGTAATTGAGAGTATGTGATACCTCCACTTGGCAGTCTGTCCTTGACAAAAAATCTGGCAGCTTGACCAACAGAGAACTGATTGGTTGAAAATCATTTCTTTCCACTCCTAGAATGTCAGCTAGAATGTCAACATCCACGACATAGACTTTATCACTCACGGTAAATTGAATGCGATTCTGATCAAGAAAAGGTAGATTTAAGTAGAAGAATACTATCAATTCCGGATAAGCCACAATTGTCTCAAAGCACAGAATTTCTCAAGTTGAAGGAAGGCCAACTTTTCCCTCAAGTTAACCTTGATTGAGTCCAAAAAATTAAAATCTACTATTCGAGGGTTTGTCACCCCTCTGTTCAGCATTTGGGTATAAACCTTTTTGTGCTCCATAGAACGAAATAGTTTCGTTCTTTCATTAGGTACATCAGCAGCCACACCCATTTTGGGTTGAAAATTCGAAAACATCCTCTCATCATCATCCTTACTTTTAGATTGATTCTTAGAACTAAATCTAGGATCAGAAGGAAAATTC
Source organism: Eucalyptus sideroxylon (assembly GCA_014182405.2). Lineage (NCBI taxonomy): Eukaryota > Viridiplantae > Streptophyta > Magnoliopsida > Myrtales > Myrtaceae > Eucalyptus > Eucalyptus sideroxylon. The sequence goes on along the minus strand of CM024558.2, from coordinate 23,789,883 downwards.
AGAAAAACTTTTTCTGCTGATCCTTTCGGCGCTATTCCTAATCTTTCCATCGCTCTTAAGAACACAATTTCGTTCCCATGTCCACGTCCTTTTAGAAAATTAGTGATAAAGGACAGTGGAGAACCACCCTATTTCAGATAATTATAGTGTTTGTAAAGAACCTGGGGTGTCAATACTCTGAGAGGAACAACATCTTGTTCAACTTCTTCTTCCATAGGTTGGCACATAGAGTTCTGTGGAGAGTTATGTGGATATTTCTGTGGAGATTCTTCACTAGTGAGATTGAAGTGTGTTTGCCCTTCTAGCACATTCCGAGGCCCCTTACTTGCAATTCGAGAGGATTTCCTTTGGTATGACATGGATGCAGACTTGGAGGATTTCTTAGACATGTTTGAGTGAAGAAAAGATGGAAACTTGTAGAGAAATCTTGAGAGTAAAAGTCGAGGGAGAAGAGAATCTGTATTTTAGGGTTTTGAAATGATGTCCTCGAAGGAAATACTAGAAGGTATATAAAGAAAGTGAAAGGCGGTATAAGAAACGTCACAAGAAAAAAGCATTTTCAGAACAAATTTTAAAAAGGTAACTTCCAAAAATTATCAATGAAATAGTAATTTTTAAAAATAAATTAGGCAAGCGGCGATTCAAATAATCATACCTTTTAATACCAAAAATTAAAATACCTATATTAGAGAGATTTTCATACTGAAATATAGCTTCTTGAAAATCTGAGTTTGATCAACTTTAGACTTTAATCCAAAGGAGAAATAATATTCAGCTTGATGCGAATAAATTCAAATAAGTTTTTCTCCAACGGTTTTGTGAAGATGTCTGCCAGTTGATTCTTCGAATCAATGAACTGAACCAAAATCTCCCCATTTTGGACATGATCCCTTATAAAATGATGTCGAATCTCTATATGCTTCGCCCTTAAATGAAGAATTGGATTTTTGGTGAGATTGATAGCACTCGTGTTGTTGCATCTGATCTCTGTGCACGATTTTTCTATCCCAAAGTCTTTTAGTTGTTGTCTTATCCATAGAATTTGTGAACAACAACTTCTAAGAGCAACATATTTTGCTTATGCTGTTGATAATGCTACAGTACTTTGCTTCCTTAAAAACCAATATACCAGCATATTTCCCAATAGTTGACAAGTACCATATGTACTTTTTTTTTGTTGACTTTACAACCTGCTAAATCAGCGTTAGAATATCCAAGTAGAGTAAAATCTCATTCTTTTGGGTACCATAGACCCAGCTTTGGAGAAGTCGCAACATATTTAATGATGCATTTTCCAGCACTTATATGAGATTCTCTTGGATTAGACTGAAATCTAGCACAAATGCAAACACTGAATAAAATATCAGGTCTAGAGACAATAAGGTAAAGAAGAGAACCGATCATGCTCATATATAGTCTTTGATTTGCTTTCTTCCTTCCTTCATCCTTGTCCAGTTTTGATGAACTTGATATAGGAGTTTCTGTCCTCTTGCAATTCTCCAATCCAAATTTCTTGATGAGATCTTTGGCATATTTCTCATGGTGAATGAAAATACATTTCTTCGTTTGTCTGACTTGTAATCCCAAAAAGAAGGTCAATTCACCCATCATGCTCATTTTGAATTCATCTTACATAGATCTTGAAAATTTATTGCAGAGACTTTCGTTAGGAGAACCAAAGATTATATCATCTACATAAATTTGTACAAGTAGAAAATCCTTTTCTTCTCTCTTTATAAACGGAGTAGTACCAACATACCCTTTTTCAAAATCATTATGAGTTAGAAACTTACTCAACCTTTCATACTAAGCTCGAGGTGCTTGCTTCAGTCCATACAAAGCCCTTTTCAGTTTGTAGACAGAGTTTGGTTTTCTTGGATCTTCAAATCGTGGTGGTTGTTCCACATAGACTTCTTCTTGAATGAATCCATTGAGAAATGCACTTTTGACATCCATCTGGAATAACCTGAAATATTTATAACAAGCAAAAGCAAGTAATAATCTAATTGCTTCTAATCTTGCTACTAATACATAGGTCTCATCATAGTCTATCCCTTCTTCTTGTGTGTATCCTTTCGCTAGGAGTCTTGCTTTGTTTCTGATCATTGTTCCTTTCTCATCCATTTTGTTTCTGAAAACCCAATTCATTCCAATAACATATTTACCTTTGGGTTTTGGAATTAGCTCCCATACATCGTTGATGCTGAATTGTCTGAGTTCTTTCTGCATAGCTTCTTTCCAGCTTTCATTAGACAATGCTTCATCTACTCCTTTTGGTTCTATCTTAGAAACAAGTGCTAAAGCACTGGAATCTTCTCTTCCTTTAGATCTGGTGCGAATTCCTTCATCAATGTTGTCAATGATGAGTTCTTTAGGATGACTTGACTTGTGCTTCCAGTTGCAGTTAGGTTTGAAAGTCTGTTGATCCTCTATTTCGTTTGAATCTTCTTGATTTGCTTGTTGTTATTTTCCAGAAGTCTGAACCTCTTCGGGGGAAGTAGACTTTGTTAAGTCTGGAGCGAGTTCAGACTCTTCAAGTTGAGTCTGATCTGGTTGATTCTGCATATAATCCTGAAACTTGATGTTCATAGATTCTTCCACAGATTGAGTCTTCTTGTTAAAGACTCAGTAAGCTTTGCTTGAGGTTGAATAGCCAAGGAAGAATCCTTCATCTGATTTTTCTTTGAACTTTCAAGATCGATCATTAGGATTCTTCAAAATAAAACATTTACAGCCAAAGACATGAAAGTAGGATACGTTCGGCTTTTTTCCTTTATACACTTCATAAGGAGTTTTCTCTAGGATAGTCCTCAAGAACACTCTGTTGATAATAGAACAGGCAGTAGAAATTGCTTTTGCCCAAAATTGAGAGGATATTTTGCTCTCTATCAAAAGAGTTTTGGCTATCTCCTGTAGAGATATGTTTTTCCTTTCCACAACCCCATTTTATTTTGGGGTGTATGGAGAAGAGAAAACATGATGAAAACGAGATTTATCACAGAACTTCGCAAAGTCATGATTTTCAAACCCACCTCTATGATCAGTTCGAATGCTTGAAATAGCATAACCCTTTTTAATCTAAACTTTCTTGGCAAATTTTGAGAAGTAAGAGAAGGTTTCAGATTTACTTGCTAGAAAGTATACCCAAGTAAAACGAGAGTAATCATCCACTATTACCAAACAATATTTCTTTCCTCCAATACTTTGAGTTCTAGTTGGTCCAAAGAGATCCATATGGAGAAGTGGCAAAACTCAACTAGTAGAAACTTGATTTACTCGTTTAAAAGAACTTCTGACTTATTTTCCCAAGACACAAAGAGTGCATAATTCAGAATTCTGATAAGCCAGATTAGGAAGGCCTCGAACTAGCTTCTTAGAAGAAACTTTAGCAATTTGTTTCATATTAACATGGCCAAGCTTCCAATGCTAGAGGCTTGCTTTGTCTTGAATAGAAATAAGGCACTGGGAGCTTTCTAGGTTTCCGTCTAGAAGGTATATGTTGCCATGCCTTCAACCAGTAAAAGATTGAGAGAAGTCTTGACTCGTTCCAGAACAAATGCCTTCTTAGAAGTTTATTCTGAAACAGGTATTGCAAAGTTGACTTATACTCAGCAAATTGTAGTTCAAACCTTCCACCAAGGAAACATTGTTGATAGTCAAGCTTCCAATCTTCACAATTTTTCCTTTGCTATTTCCTCCAAAAGAAACTTTTTCTCAATTTAGTCTAACAAGCTTTATAAAGCAACTTGAGTCTCCTGTCATATGCCTCGAACAGCCATTATCCAAATACCATTTGCTCTTTCTTTTAATAGTGACCTGTGATCAAAGGAAAAACTCAAAAATTTCTTTGGTACCCAAATTTTCTTGGGTCTAGGAGAGTTAGTATTAAAAACAGTCTTTGTCCAATCCTTCTTAACTAGTCTCCAAACCTTGGGACATTCTTTCTCAAATTGTTCTGTGCTGTTGCACTTCGAACATCTGAGTGCACTATGGCCAATAGGTTTTACAAAAACTTTTTGAAAGTGATTTTTGTAAAATGCCTTTGCAGGTCTTTGTTTAAGTCTCTCTTTTACTTTAGGAAAATCAATTAATGGAATAGTTTCTGAAGTCATACCTAAACCAGATTTGTTAAAATAGGGTATTTGAGCTAAAAGAATTTTCTCCAATTTTTTGGATCCTTTTGAAAATCTTTTTGTTATACTTGAAATATCTCTTTTTAAAGTAGCATTTTCTTTTGAAAGAAAATCGGAATTTTCTTTCAACTCATCAAAATTCCTTTTCACACTTTCAAATTTTTCTTTCAAAAAACCTTCATGTTGCTTGAGCTTAGAGTTCTCCCTTTTTAGTTCGGAAATCCTTTTTTGAGAGGATTTAAAACTGAGGCAAAGTTCATTTATATACTTAGAGACTTTAACAGGAATTTTTGAGTTACTAACCTCAATTTCTTTGTCAAAGTCTGAATGAGTGTCTATTTCTGATTCTGAGTTTGATTTTGAATGAGCCATCAGACAAATGTTGGCAACAAGGGACAGTTTCAGTGTCACACTCAGTGTCACTCTAAGTTTATGCTTTGAGAGCCTTTTTGTACTTCTCAGTCTTCCCTTTCTTCTTTTTCAACAATGGACAGTTTGGTCTTATATGTCCCCTTTTCTTGCATTCAAAGCATATTACATCCCTGCTTGTTTTAGTTTCTTCTGTAGATTTCTTTTGGGAATTTTGTGAGCCTTGCTTCTTCCAATTGAACCTTCTACCTTTTCTGTTCAGTCTTTTGAATTTATTTATCATGAGGGCCAGTCTTCATCATCCATATCATCTTCCGAATCTGTATTATCATAATCAATGTGAGATTTTAAAGCAATTGATTTCTTAGCTTTGGGATCTTTCTCATCATTGATTTACTCCACTTCGTATGACTAAAGTGTGCCTATTAATTTATCTACTGATAGAAGCATAATCCTTTGAGTCTCTCTGATTGAGGTCTTCACATGATTCCAGTCCTTTGAAAGTCTACGCAGTAGTTTGTTGACTTTCATTGGTCCAGAAATTGGTTGGCCTTGATAAGCCAGGCCATTCACAATCTCTGTAAAGCTACTAAACATATCAGAGATAGATTCTCTAGGCTTCATTCTGAATGCTTCATATTGTCCAAGCATAATGTTTATTTTTGTTTCCTTCACACGGTTAGTTCCCTCATAGGTAACATGGAGTCTGTCCCAAACTACTTTTGTTGTTTCACAAGAAGAAATTCGATTATATTCAGTAGGAGACAAGGCACAGTATAAAGAATATATTGCTTTTGCATCAAGAGTCTGTCTCTTGGTAATTTCAGCTCGAGTTGATTCATCAGCATCGATCACTTCTTTCCTTTTGTCTAAAGCTGATGTTGCTTTAAGATTGATTCCTTTTTCAATAACATCCCACTCCAGGGGATCTTTAGATCTAAGAAATGCCTTCATCTTGTTCTTCTACACGTTGTATTCCTTTCCATCGAAGTAAGGAGGTCTGGTGTTGCTTTGACCTTCAACCAATCTTGGAGCCAAGATAATAGCCATAGAAAATCTTTAGCTTAGAAGTAAAACACTTCAATAAGTAAGCACACGAGCTCCGATACCAATTGAAAGTGATAGTATGAACACCTAGAGGGGGCGAATAGGTGTGAAGAAAATTTTCGCGAAATAAAGTAAGAATATTTTGCTTTTGAAACTGAGTTTAAAGAACAACAGACTTTGAACAAGTTCAGACTTTAACTATTAAATAGAACTATGAACAAAGTAAAGGAGTTTAGGGAAGAGAAAATGAACACATAAATTATAGTAGTTCGGCTTAGATCAAGCCTACGTCCACTCTCCCACGTTGACAGCCTTCTGGCTGGTTTCTACTATGAATCAAAAGAGAATTTACAATCTTGCTATCTTGACTACTTAGTGAGGAATCTCTGTTGCTCTCACAAAGTCACACTATAAGTCTCTCTCTTTTTTGAGTATAAATTTGAGCATGGTGTAAGGAATAACGAGTGAATGGGAAGCTTCGGACTTTGGAATTCTTCTTTCACGTACACTCTCGAATGACTGGAGATGTCTCCTTAAATACTCTTTTATGCCTTTTCGACCGTTAGCACTTTCCAAAGGAATTCTTCCAATCAACTCGTTGGACAGAATCAAGCAAGGAGATCTCAAGCAATTTGAAGATTGTGATGAAAGTCTGTCAATCCTGTTCGCCTAGACAATCGAGATCTTAGTTTCCATAAATAGATTCTTTCCAAATAAGCTTGCTATCTGCGACGATTTGTTGTTTCCAAATTGATTCCAATTAATATAACCAATATGGTAGGTGATATTCCAAACCAGAAAGCCTGATGTATCTTATACAAAGTGAAGCCTTAAAGAAGGAAAGATAATCTTGAGTTTGATTCCGTCTTCATTCTTCACTTGTGTTTAGTCTAGAATTTGTCAGAGTTGACAGACTTCTGATGTAAGATAAACTTTGACACAAAAGTTTGACAGTTTTCAAAATAGACTTTAGATAAGTTTTGTCAGCTTCAAAACATCATAGGAGTTTTCTTCAACACCCCTCACCTCACGATTTCCTTCGCTTCATCAACGTCTTTAGTGAGAATCACCTTCATCAAGGCTCTCACAGCCGTGTATCTTTCTTGCTACTTGACGCCGACCACTTGCACCACCTTGCCGCACCACCATCTGGCTTCATCCTCACCTTTAACCAAAAACCTCACAATTTTGCCTTCATTCTGCTCACGTCGTCTTGCTGCTCCGCCACTAGCCCGCACCACCAAAGATTCAAGGCAAGTGGAAGTCCTATTCTTCTATATTTTGTGGTGCTACCGTTGGGTCGCGCTTGAGGTCGAGCAACCCAAGTGATGCCTTGGGTCGCGCTTGAGGTCGAGCGAGCTAGGCGATGCCGCCCGAGGTCGCGTGACCTTAGGCGTCCTCGGGCGTCGCTTGGGTCGCGAAGCCTGAGGTCGCGTGGCCTCGGGCGATGTTGCCTGAGGTTGAGTGAGTGGCCTCCCCCCACCGCCATTGCCATTGCCACTAGTCGCCTCCCCACCACCAGTAGTGCCACCGTCACCAGCCGCTCCCCCCCGATTTTCCCCTACAACTACATCTCCTCCTCCCTTTTGTTTTCTTTTTTTTCATTTTTCTTTTCACCTTGAAGTAGCTTTGGAAAAAATACACAAAAAATTGGGTTTCCAAACACACTCGCCTTCACAAAATGCCCATTCACTCAAAGATACTTAGGAAAATACAAAGCCATTTCCCCAAAGTTGAACCAAACGGACCCTAGAAAAACCCCCTTAAGCAGAAACAGAGTTACACATAGTAGTGTTTTTTCATAGACCATGGACTTTTGTATGACAAAATGGCACCCTCACCAACGCACTATAAGGGGTAAGAACCACAACATACAAGTCTCAACCTCTTCTCCAAGAAGCTTGTATTTACAGGACATTCCCAAGATGCATTGGATCCGTTGAGTATAACTACAGAGAACTCCAGAGGATTTTATGCCAAGAAAATCGAACCATCCCTAAAGAAGTATGAGACTACATAACACCTATCTCATAGGACCACTATGGTCTTGCACCAAAAGCTAGACAAGCACTCGAGGAATTCCAGCAAGCACAAAATCAAGCAACGACACCTCCATTGCAAGAACAAGAAATGACAGACACAAACGATTATGCACAATTCTCTCAAGAATCCCATGCTCAAACATCTTATGCCCAATGAGGGGTCCTCTCTCTTAGGATATAGACCTTTGTCCATATCTCCTGGGATAAACCCCAATGTAGCCTCCCATTATGCTTAAAAAACAAATTGACCCTAGCTAGTCATGCCTGTCAACACTCTAGGACACTCCAGAATTCAAGAAGAACTTGCTTCAAGTAGTCAAAGAATGTGGGACGCCTTGACCTCACAAAGGGGATTCTTTACAATACCAACAAAATTCCTGATAATGACATTGGAATGGAACGATGCTATGAGGAAGAATGGCTGACAAGATATAACTTTGATGATTCGGATTATGATTATAACTCTCAGGATGACAGATAGGCCTATAGCAAAAATTACCGTAGCAAAGTACTATAGCAATTGGTTAGGGAAATCATAATTTATAGTCACTATTCATGCCACATAAAATAATTCCCAATCGATATTCCCAAAGCCTGTGTATTATCGACCCGTGAGTATGGTCCTTATTTGTTTGTGACCTCTTAATACCTATAAAAGGTAAAGAGGATGTAATGTGTTGAGCAGAGTCTCATGAAGTAAAGTGTGCACTTATGCAAATTCTCTTTATGCCTCTCTAAACACTTCTTCTTCTATAGCTTAGTAGAATCCTTTGAGAAATGCAACTCTAACTAAGTTAGAGATGTTACTATCCTAGCATATTTGAGAATCTCTATGCTTTGATCCAAATTTACGAGTAGTTCATAGTTAAAAAACAGTCCTTTGAAGGCTTGAATAGAGAGTTTAGTCCCTATACCATATAAAAGTGTTAAATGTTACTCCTGATATTGAATTAATGAAATAATAACATCTAACATTTTCATATAATTCAGAAACTACATTAAACATGTACCAAAAGTCTATGGACCACATTGAACATAAAACTTCAGAGACCACATTGGACAAATTAAAAATTTAGGGATCACATTGCACATTAAGCTAAAATTTATGGATCATTTGTGTCATTATCTCTTATAAATTTAGTTACAAGTGATCATTAATTAAAGTTAGGATGTATTTTAAGCTTAGATTTATTCATTTTTGAAGCTTAACATATAGTTATGAAACCAATTTATCGATAGTTCATATGTACCCCCTTTTACAATACGAAATAATTAATTTGTGATCGTATATTGTTTTTATATAATAATTACTATTAATCATTAATGAATTAAAATGGTGATATACTTTTAATCAATATCTAACTTAAATAACACAGTGTTGGATTAGTTATGTTCTATAAGTAACACAATAAGTATGTTAACTGAAAAACATTATGAAGAAACTATTCTTTGCTTTAGATTATTAATTTTCATGCTACAATTTAAAAATAATTTTTAATTACATATATTTAGGTAGAATGAAATGATGATCATATAGTAATTACCATTCAAAAGGAAAGTACCATAATCAATTTATAGGTCATAATAATATTTCATGTACGATTTGTCCTTGTTAATAGAAGGAAGTAAGCTATGATTATTTCTCATCAAGGAGTATAAAAGGGTAATTTTTATTACAGGGTAATTTTTACTATGCTCGGCTCGTTTCCCATCCAATTTTGGTAAACCAAGTATTGGAACAATTATATTCCCAAACCAAACTACATATTAGCTATATTCAATACAGAATCGGGTCTTGGCCCACTGGACCTAATCAATTCAATAGGGGCCCCAAAGCCTTCTATTCCATCTGGGCCTTTGAAATCTAGCCTCATGTCTCGAGGCCCGATCTTCTCAGGCAGGCTTAGATATTGGCTGAAGGCCAACCTGACCGGCTTGTTTATAAAGGCGAGCCTCCAGGAAGAGAATGAGGGAGAACAACGATGTGGGCTTACTCGCCAACGCGGAGGCAGCTAGCGGCGACGATCGGCGTCTTCGCCGCCGGCGCCTCCCTGATTGCAGTCAGCATTCACCTCTCTTTCGCCAACATCGCTCCTCAGGAAGCCCGTGCCAAAGCTCGCAGCAAATTCGTCAGGTCTTGCCTTCGGAAGTTCCTCGACGATTGACCCTCCTATGCCCCCTCTGGAATTTGGGTGGGATGAGCAATTGAGCATTGACTGCGACATCAGCCCCTGTAGGTCCTCGGTCCGTTTCCTTTCTTTTTGAAGTTGGGTAGCGATGAGGACAGCGCCAACTTGTGTCAGAAAAAAGTGCCGCCTCTCTATCCTGGATTTCTCTAGATTTCTCTCTCTCTCTACTCCTCCAGACTTTTCTCGACCACATATTTGTTCATGGACTCCTCCGACTTTGCAGCCTATAAATAGGAGGAAGAGTGTCTTGTGTGTGCAGTGTGTGTGTGGAGTGCGTACGTGAGGTGTGTGGGTGTGTGTAGGGTCTTGTGTAGTGTTAGTGTAGGATGAAAGGAAGTGAGTGGGTGTGTGCAGAGTTGTGTTCATGTGTGGTTTGTCAAGTGAGTGGGTGAGCAAGTACAATGAGTAGTTGTGAGAGTGTGATGGTAAAGAGAGTTTGTAATATTGTTTAATAAGAATAATAATTACTTTACTTGTACATCCACTTGCTTTTCAAAAATTGGTATCAGAGCAGGTTGTCAGAGGCCGTGCGAAGATAGTGGTCGAGGACCATTGTAAGTGAGTAGGCGGTCAGGGATTGTCGTGCCAGGGAGTAGAGTGCGTTGGAGTTCTGCCAGTGCACAATCCGGGATTGTGAAGTCGATTGGTCCGGAACCAAGCTTACTTGGTATAGTGCTGGGCATTACAACCAAGTCATAATGGCAGATTTCTCAAGTTTGGTAAGTGGCATCAAGAAGCTCAACAACTCAAATTATAATAATTGGAGTACCCGCATGCAATATTACTTGCTAGGTCAAGATTTGTGGGATATTGTTCGTGGGAGCAACACCACACCACCCACGAATGATAGCGAATTAAGAAAATGGAACATAAAATCAGGTAAGGCTCTTTACGTTCTTGCCGTGACTGTTGAGGATGAATTATTGCAACACATAAAGAGTGCGAAGACCCCGAAGGAGGCTTGGGATAACTTGGCAACGCTGTTTGCAATGACAAACGATGCCAAGTTACAATGCCTGGAGAACGAGCTCCTCTCAGTCTCGCAACAAAGTATGACGGTAAGTTAATACTTTTCTAAAGTTAAATCTATTTGCGAAGAAATTTCAATATTAGATCCTGAGAATGCCATCTCTGAGACAAGAATGAGAAGAATAGTAATTTACGGGTTAAAGTCGGAATATAATGTTATTGTTACGGCCACCCGTGGATGGGGAAATGAGCCAACTCTAACAGAGTTGGAGAATATATTATCCAACCAAGAAGCCTTAGATAAACAAATTTCTAAGGTCACAATTAAGGAGGATGAAAGTGCCCTCTTCAGTAACAAAAGAGGGTTCAAGGGCCAGAATAAAAATAGAGCAGGTGCAAGAGATGGCAAACCATGGAAAAGTCATGGAGAATGGCAGAAGCAAATAGAAGGAACTGGATCTCGGCCATGGGGAGCTCGTTGAGACCACGATAAGGACAATAATGAAGAAAAGAAGAATAGAAGGTGTAATGGATGGTGTTACACGTGTGGCAAAGTAGGTCACTTTGCCAGGGATTGTCGATTCAAAAGAGTTCAAGGAAATGTTGCGGCATCCAAGGAAAATGATAGCGAAGAAGAGTGGGATTTCCAAGCATCCTTTGTAGTGGAGGAACAAGAAGAGCTTGCAAGCTCCTCCATCATAGAGTTAAAAGATGTGATGGCTCTCATCACGGTAAGTGATAAATTGATTGATTATGATGAAGATTGGATAGTTGACTTGGGGTGCTCAAATCACATGACCGGAGATCAAGGCAAGCTATCAAACATGTGTGAGTACAAAGGTGGACAAGTAGTTGTCACCGCAGACAACTCAAGGTTGCCGATTACCCATGTCAGCCAAATGATGATAACACCTCGATTCAGATCGCATCAAGTCGAATTGAAAAATGTGTACCATGTGCCAGGAATGAAGAAGAATCTATTGTCTATGGCACAACTTACAGACTTAAGCAATTATGTGGTGTTCGGTCCTAGAGACGTTAGGGTGTACCACAATTTGAAACCTACTGGTACACCAATCATGGAAAAGTGTCGATTAGAGTCTGTCTATGTGATGTCAGCTCAGGCGACATACGTGGACAAAGCTCGAAAAAGTGAAACACCCGATCTGTGGCATGCACGGCTTGGGCAAGATAGCTACCATAAATTAAAGGTGATGATGAAGAAAGGTATGCTAAAAGGTCTCCCCCACTTGGAAGTCCAAGAAGACGTCATCTATGCCGGATGCCAGTACGGGAAGGCACATCAGCTTCCATATGAGGAGTCCGTATTTAGAGCTAAGATGCCTCTCGAGCTTATCCACTCAGATGTATTTGGACCAGTGAAGCAACCGTTAGTTAGAGGATCTAAGTACATGATAACATTCATCGATGATTTCTCCAGGTACGTCTGGGCTGATTTCATGAAAGAAAAATCTGAGGCATTAAACAAATTTAAGGAGTTTAAAGCAAAAGTAGAATATGAAGTAGGCAAGAAAATACTATGCCTTCGCACGGATAATGGGGGAGAATATAAGTCAGATGATTTTACAAAATTTCTTCAAGAATGGAAGATACGTCGAAAATTTACCTACCTAAATACGCCACAACAAAATGAAATTGCTGAAAGAAAGAATAAGCATTTGGCGGAAACATGCAGGAGTATGTTGTAAGCGAAGAATGTTCCACCCAAGTTTTGGGCTGAGTGTATGAAGACGGCAACGCACGTGATCAACAGACTACCTCAAGCAAGGCTTGGCTTTATGTCACCTTATGAGAAGTTGTGGAATCACAAGCCCACGGTAAGTCACTTTAGAGTATTTGGGTGTGTATGTTATGCATTCGTGCCAGACCATCTTCACAACAAGTTCGATAAGAAGGCAATTCGCTGCATATTTGTGGGCTATGATGATCAAAGAAAAGGATGGAAGTGTTGTGACCCTACAACAGGGAGGTGTTACACTTCCAAAAATGTGGTGTTCAACTAACTGTCATATTGGTGGTCATCACAACCTAATTCAAAACAAGTTAAAGAAGAGATTCGTGAAGGAATGAAAGAAAATGACGAGATTGATAAGGGCCAGCCAATTGAAGAAGGAAATGATAATATAACTGGAAGAAAAGAAGTTAGAGCACAGTCAATAGAAAAATCAAAGAGCCCATGGCGAACTGGTGTACATCCGAGAACTACAAAAGAGCTTCGATCAAGTCAGATGGAAGAACTTGAAGAATGGGAACCTCAAGTCAGGAGATCAACAAGAAAAAGAAGACTAAATCCCAAATATGCAAATGCAGTGCTAACCAAAGATGTCGGAGTAGTTGAGTCGTCCACATATGAGGAAGCCTCGCAAGGCGTGGAATGGAGGAAAGCTATGGAGGAAGAGATACAAGCACTAAGAAAGAATGAAACATGGGACTTAGTGCCGAGACCTAAAGAGGTACGTCCTATATCTTGCAAATGGGTTTATAAACTTAAAACTCGACCAGATAGGTCGATAGAAAGATATAAGGCACGACTAGTTGCTCGAGGATTCTCTCAAAAGTATGGCCTAGATTATGATGAGACATTTAGCTTATTAGCAAAGATTACTACAGTTCGAGTCTTGCTAGTACTTACAGTAAGCAAGCCGTGGAAATTATGGCAAATGGATGTGAACAATGCCTTTTTACATGGAGAGCTAGATCGAGATATATACATAGAGCAGCCAGATGGTTTCAAAAGTAAGATTCATCCAAATTATGTTTGTAAGTTAAAGAAAGCCTCTATGGCTTAAAACAAGCCCCGAGAGCATGGTACGGGAAGATTGTTGAATTTTTGGTACAAAGTGGTTACTTTGTAGCCCCAGCAGACTTGAGCTTGTTTGTGAAGGTAGAAGATGGCAAGCTTGCAATAGTGTTAATCTACATGGATGATCTAATCATCACTGGAGATGATGAAGAAGAGATATGCCAAATCAGAACCAACCTCTTAGTACGGTTTTAGATGAAAGAGCTTGGAGAATTGAAACATTTCCTAGGACTCGAGATTGAGAAGACCAATGAAGGAATATTCCTATGTCAGCAGAAGTATGCATGGGACCTCCTCGAAAAGTTTGGGATGCTTGATTGCAAACCTATATCTACTCCAATTGATGGAAATATAAAGCTATGTGCAATTGAAGGACGAGAATTGGAAGACTCAACTATGCACAGGTAATTGGTGGGTAGCCTCATTTACCTAACCATAACATGGCTTGATATTGCCTTTGTAGTGGGAGTAGCAAGCCAATTCATGGAGAAGCCGCGAAAGCCCCACTTAGATGCAATCAGGTGCATATTGAGGTATGTAAAGGGTACATTTGATTTTGGGCTTTTGTATAAGAAATAAGCATCATGTGAAGTTGTAGGCCAATGCAATGCTGACTTTGCTGGAGATCGTGACACAAAACGATCAACTACTGAATATATGTTTAGCCTCAGATCAGCAGTAGTGTCATGGTGCAGCAAAAGACAAGCAACTGTGTCACTATCTACGACAGAAGCTAAGTATAGAGTCGCTGCAATGGCAGCACAAGAGAGGACATGGCTGGTACAGCTAATGGAGGATCTTCATCAACCAATAAATCGATCTACATGGATATATTGTGATAATCCGTTAGCCATAAGCTTAGCAGAGAATCCAATTTTTCATTTGAGGACCAAGCATATAGAAGTGCACTATCATTTCCTGCAGGAAAAAGTATTACAAGGCAAAATAAAGATGGAGTATGCCAAAACAGATGATCAAGTTGTAGACATCTTCACCAAAGGTCTTGGAGCTGTAAAATTCGAATAGTTTCGAAAGCAACTTGGTATCATCGCAATGTCCAGACTAAGAGAGAGTAGTCGGTGAGGGGGAGTGTAACATTCCAGATTTTTCAAACCCTATTTTCTACTGAATTAATCAGGCATTTCATTGACGCATCTATAGGGTTGTTCTCAAAGTCGATCACTCTTGAGATAACTAGACTATCCAGGGAAGTCATTAAGGAATTTTAAGGCAGTAGACTTGAGAATTCGACCAGGAATCGATTTCTCGACTGTGCTCATCTTTAGAGGCCATTATGGCACGGTATAAAATCGATTTGAGATCAGAGATAAGTCTGTTCGATTGAGATGTGTGGCTGATTGTGGGTGACTCCACTAAACTGGAAAATTCTCATCGACTGGCACTAATATGATTTTACTGTCGTTTTGGTACCCTGTGTCCGTAATTGAATCCTCGAGGTTTTCACGAAAATTGAGAGTTACCATTGAGTCGAGTGGGTTCATAGTGGCTCGAAAAAAATCGACCACAGGTCATTTGCCCTAAAAAGTCCTGAAAACTACCCAATAGTCTAGGTCGCGCTAAAAACGCGCCGAATGGAAATTAACCGCGAATTCAAGTCCGATTTTAGAAATGGGACATTCTGTCATGTCATAATAAATTCTAGGACTCACGACTCAGTCTCAGAAGATTTTTCTGACAACCGAGACTTTTTGAGAAAAAGTTGGTTTATGACCGTTTTTGTGCATAAAAAGCTGACAGTTGTTTTGATCACAAATTTGAGAAGCAAGAAGCATATAGGGGTGAGGAAAAATGCTAAGATGATCAATGAGACATCAATTGATTTTATAGAGGCCATTGGAGGTTGAATTGAGGAGAAGCAAGTGTCAATTAAAGAGAGATAGTGCCAATTTCGTAGCTCCCCCATACCCTAGCATTCTTGGACCATTTGAAAGGTTGTAGGGTAGTGCATGCGTGGCCAATTATCAGCCATGAGTTGCTGGCTTGAGGGGCCAGATGTGGAGGACAAAAATGTGGAAAAAGAGAGGCAAGTGGCCCCATCTCTCACTCTTTCTCCCCTTTTGTTCGTGCGAACCAGCCAACAGAAGCAGCTCACGCCAGCGAACCTTTCCTTCCCCCACCTCTGCTGCTCGATCAGTCAGCCTTCAGCATCGTCGATCGACCTCTGCAGCCTCACGAAGACAGCTGGTCGGTCTCCTTCAGTGGTCAGTTGACCACGAATCTTCTTCCGCAACGTCTCAACCGAAGCAAACCCCTCCCTCCGTTGAAACTCCTTCTCCATTCACCCACACACCACCGTCTCTCCACCTGGCGTTCCTCACACAGCCATCCACGAAGCCACCGAGCGGCCTTTGGCTGACACGCATGGGTCAACAACCCACCAAGACTCTCCACCGAAGCTTGACCTAGCGGCTTCTTTGTGCCAGCCCATCTCTGCCACGTTTGTCTCCACAAGCGTCCCAACGTCCACTTCCCTCAGCTCTCACACCAGCTCACGGTCAACCTTCGGCGAAGAAGACCACCGAAGCAGCTTCACGTCCGTGTCTTCTTGTTCAGTCCAGCGTCTGGCCCAAGTTGTTGCCCGTTCATCCGGCCCATCTTCTTTGCAGCGAGCAGCCCAGCGTCTTCAGTCTTTCGGGCCCAGAAAAAGCCTAGTTCAGCAGCCCATGGATCCAGCAAGTTTGGCCCAACCTACAGCAAGCCCATTTGCAGCCCAAGCCCGCGAAGCAAGTCAGCCCAAGCCAGAAAATTGCTGTAGGCTTGTGAGGCTTTTGGGCCCGACCCAATTGTCCGCCGACACCGTCGAAAGTTTGGAATTTGGCCACCGTTGCGTTGTCGTCGCTGTGTTCTAGTCTCCGCTTTTAATCAAGTGAGTTTTACTCACTAATGCTTTCTTAGTTTGCTAATTATGCTTAAGGGCTGATTTGATTTAATTAAGTGCAATTAGGTGGTTAGATTATAGTAAATTAGTGATTATTAATCAATTATGATGCATGTTAGGCTTTTGACTAATGTAATTAGCTAGAGTATAGCCTATATTATTTATTGAATGCATCTCAGGATTTTTCCCAACCCGACTTGGGCTTCAATTAGGCACTACAGGCATAAATTGGATTTTTAGTATTTAATTATTAATTTTCGAAATTAATTTAATTAATTATTTATTTTTCAGAAATAAGGCAAGGATAGCCGACGACCGAAATTTTATGCTGATTGTCGTGGTGCAGTCTATTTATTTGATTGAGCTCTATGTTGCGTTGAATTGAATTGATTGTGGAATTTTAGGAATTATTCCTAAATTGATTGAAATTGAGTAATTGATTGGTAGATGACCGAGTATGATTGTTTAGTGCCAAAAATGCTTTGATGGGCTATTAAGTGGAGACGATTGTGAGAGTGAATTGAATATACTCTTGGCTAAGACCAATCGAGTACATTAATATTGGGTATGGTAAAGATGGGAAAGAAATAGTTGGTGCGTGGCTTTGTGATGAAGTATACCACCCTAGCAAAAATGACACCTGAGAGCATGTACGTGATTTATGGACATATGTGGTTTGGTGATTAAGGATATCACTGGCGAAAACGACGCCTTAAAGAACGCATGTAACTGTCTATTATATATATCATCTTGGCAAAAACAACGTATTAGATAATGCACGTGGGCTCGGTGAGTTCATCTATCACTTGGAAGAATGCACGTGGGCTCGGTGAGTTGATCTATCACTTGGAAGAATGCACGTGGGCTCGGTGATTAAGTATGGCATCTAAAAAGGGCATGTGGGCTCGATGATCTAATGTGTCATTTTGGCAAATTTAGTGCCTAAAAGAATGCACATGGGCCTAATGTTTTAGTATGGCATCATGGAAAAAGGGCACGTGGACTCGGTGATTTGATGCGTCACCTTGGCGAACTAGTGCCTTAGAGAATGCACTTGAGCCCAGTGATTAAGTATGTCATCTTGGTGAATAGGTCGCCTTAGAGAATGCATGTGGGCTCAGAGACTTGGTATGTCGTCTTGGAGAATGCATGTGGGCTCGACGACTAGATGTCTATCGTGGGGAAATGTATGGTATTGATTGAAATGACCGGGGAATGGTCTGACTGACATGTAATTGACTAGGTCGATTGATCATTATTTTGATATGATATTGTGAATTGACTGATTAAATGGAAATGATCTTGAGACAGTTCGATTGACATGTAATCGACTAGGTCGATTGATCGAGATATTGATCTGTGATTTAATTGCTTGGGTGCCTATTGAACTGTGCTAATATGTAGGTGAAATTTGAGGCCAAGGTAAGTCCTTTGACCTATGCGTGGATAGGCAGCCCGATTATCATATTGGTTTACTAATCGAGTCTTAAGGGATACAACTTGCTGAGACGTGGTCTCAATGGTTATTGTATAACCATTTCAGGACCTTGATGAGGAGATTGAAGAGGAGGAACCTGAGGAGGAGAACCCTGAAGTGAAACCCGAGGAGGAGGAAGATTTTGAAGAAGAGGAGGATCTTGAGTACGATCTGGATGAGAGCCAAAATCCCATCCTGTTTGCAAACCCTAGGCTGAGAACTAACGTGTGATAATTCAGCCTTTAGCGTATAGTATTGTATTATATACTATGTGGTTTGCCTTGTATAAGAGTGAGGTTATGTGTTTTCATGTTGTGAAAATTATGGCCTACTTTTCTATCCCAATATTTTATTGTCTGGGGATTATCATATGCTTCCGCTTGCATATTAAAATTGAAAAGGGATCAGCAATGCGTTCTGAGATGTCGCTATTAATCGACCAGGTGAGGGATGGGCACACATTCGAGGATCGGGGTGTGACAGGGAGTGTCAGAAAAAGCACCGCCTCTCTCTCCTGGATTTCTCTAGATTTCTCTCTCTCTCTACTCCTCCAGACTTTTCTATCCCTCTCTCTCCATACTTTTCTCGACCACATATTTGGTCATGGACTCCACCGACTTTGCAGCCTATAAATAGGAGGAAGAGAGCCTTGTGTGTGCAGTGTGTGTGTGGAGTGTGTACGTGAGGTGTGTGGGTGTGTGTAGGGGTCTTGTGTAGTGTAAGTGTAGGGTGATAGGAAGTGAGTGGGTGTGTGCAGAGTTGTGTTCGTGTGTGGTTTGTGAAGTGAGTGGGTGAGCAAGTACAATGAGTCGTTGTGAGAATTTGATGATATAGAGAGTTTGTAATATTGTTTAATAAGAATAATAATTATTTTATTTGTACATCCACTTGCTTTTCAACAACTTGATCCCACAAGTCACTCGGATCAGCCATTTTGAAATATTAATGTTATCAGATGAAAAACTTATAAAACCTCGCCACCATGTATTAGGACACGAGGAACGAAACCAGAATTCAGGTCACGATGACCTCAAAGTTGTCGGTCGATACAGATATATTTGCATTTTCGCTTTGTTCGAAGGTGAATATGTTTTACAGCACTCATGATGGGATCACAAATTCTTGTGCCGGGGCTTTTCCAAGTGATTCCACAAGTATCTCAATACAAAAGCCAAGCATTTGGCGTGTCTTGTTAGTTTTGGAATCCCCACGAATTTTTTTGGTTCTTTGTTTTTTTTCAAAGAAAGCCTAACATGTTTTACTAAGACACAGGTTTAGAGTAATAATTTATGTTATCTTCCTACCTACTTAGTCATAAGCTGAGAGCCAGGCTAAGTTGCTATCGTTTTGAAGATTGAAGAGCTATTTGCCAAATGACATTCTCAAAGGGGAGATGCTTTTGCGTTCATTAAATATGCAGATGATGTCCTGGACCACACCATGACCAGTGAGGTCCTTATCAATTAAGTTGTATTCAAATAGATGACGCAGTTTGGCAATCGTGCATGACCATAATTCAATGAATTTCACTATTAAAAAAAAAAAAAAAAAAAGAGGCCAGAAATAGCTGACACAGCACATTGCCACTTTTATGATTCTCCAATGAAAATTGGCCGGAAGCATTACGTTGAAATTTTTTGTGAAGGTCTTGGACTAATTTGGAAGAATTGAAAAGTTTAAGATTGATTGGACAATTTCTCTCAATTGAACTCTACTGCTCCAATATAGGACGAATTATCAAAAAAGTTCTACATCTATCGTAATTGTGTTAATTCAGTCCTATACCTTTTGCATCTGTGTCAATTCAGTTCATCTGGCTAATTTTGACTAACCAACACTAACATGAACTTTTTTTAATAATACTTTTTTGATTTTTTTTTTGTAATTTTTTCTTTTCTTTTCTTTAAATCTTTACCCCTCCAGTTAGGGCTTGGACACCCTTAAGGACATTGGGCGAGGGCAAGGGCATAGCAGCCCTTGCTCTCGCTGAATGCCGGCAAGGGGACCCTAATTTGAGGGGAAATAAATTAAAGAAATGAAAAGGAAAAAAATATTATACAAAATTCATAAAATTATTAAAATATTACTAAAAAATACACGTTGACGCCAATCGGTCAAAATTGGCCGGGTAGACTAAATGAACACAAATACAAAAAGTTTAGGACTAAATTGACAAAAAAAAAATGAGACTAAAGTGGTACAATTACAATAGATTTATAATTTTTTTCATAATTATACTTATAAGAAAATATCATGCCGTTGGTTAGATTCAAACTTGCAAATGATATGGTAATTAAATTTCAATCAATTACAATAATAAAATTTACACTAATCCCATATAGCACTCGCACAAAAATGCGCTTTAGATTAGGCTCCTGGAGTCGGTACTACCTGACGCACAAACATGCGCTTATGTTATTAATCAAGCAAACTCTCTACCACTCTTCCACCTCAAACTTTAAAAAAATAATAATAAATAAATAAATAATTCATATATATATATATATATATATATATTAAAAAACTCTATGAGCACACTATTGTGGATGAACAAAATTGCAATTTACGGTAATCACGATGATTGGCAAATTAATTTATCAATGGATTTCTTAATCTTTCAAATTTAAACTCTAATTATTGTAGACTTTCGTCCTTCATTAATCTGTGAACTCCGAGAGTATAATCAAGCTGAGCTAAGTAAATATACTCAAATTTATCTCGGATTGAAGAATTAGATGCCTTGAAGCTCCACTTGAGCTCGATCATACTAAATTTTCTACTTAAGCTTGACTTGATAAATCTATCATAACAAGCTCGACTTGACTCGCCTTGATTACAATTGAGCAATAAGCGAGGCACTTGAGCTAAAAGAAAGCGTCTAGTCTCTAAAGGAGCTCAACTAGAGAGAGCTCAATATAAGAGCTGTAAAATCCACTAACCCTCATAAAAATATGGGTTAATACTTTGAAAAATCCAAAACTGGTACACGTGTAACAAATTTACCCTAAACTAATTTTTTTACCATGAAAAACCCCAAACTAGTACACTTATGACAAATTTATCTCAACTGACCATAAAAAATCCCAAATTTATATGCTTGTGATAAATTTACCATAACTAATTTGTTTGACCACTAAAAACCCTAAATCTGTATATTTGTAACAAATATAATATTCGTTAAATTGGATTAATACCACAAAAAATTACAAAAAATTGCATAACTGTGATAAATGGAGAGTAAAATCCTAAACCGGTACATCAGTCGATTATCACATTTCATTTAACTTAATAATTTAACGGTAAAATTTAACAGAAACTAACATAAGGTAAATTTGTCATAAGTATACAAGTTTTGGGTAAATTTGTCAAAACTGTACCGGTTTAGGATTTTTGATAATCAAAAAATTAATTTGGGGATAAATTTGTCACAAGTGTACTAATTTGGGGTTCTTCAAGGCATTAACCCTAAAAATAATGATTTTCTATGCAAACTTTCGGCAAGAATTCATTGACTTGGAATCTCTTTCAATCAAAGTCTGCACATCTCGTTTCACCCCATCAAACAAGATGCAGGGTTCTCATCAATGATTAGAACGAGAAGAAACAATGAGAACATGTAATTTTGCTATGAAAATAAAACCAAATTGAAACTTGGGGTTCACATGGCGTTAACATCAAAGAAGTTATGGATAGTAGCTGATAGACAATAGTAAGGGTGAGCGGTTCTAGGTCAGTTTAGGTCCTACCTTGAATTTGAAACCTACTCTGTCTAAACTAATTCCCCAACTTTTGGAATTGAAGCCAATCATGCATACCCCGGAACCTACCCTATTAATCGGTTCCCGGATCGAACATGCCAATTTCTTTTTTGTTTTATCTTTTCTTCCTTCTTTTTTTTTTTTTTTCATTTTTAATTTAGCAAAAGAAAAAAAGTGAAAGCAATAACAAAAATCTTCATTTGTTAATAGCAACAATCCATAAAAAAGAACATGTGAAATAAAATAAATAATAAAAAGTTCAAAACACATAACATAAAATCTAAGTTGTAGAACTTTAATTCTCAATCATCCCTGAAGAATTGCTCCAAATTCTAACAAAAACTTGAAATCGAGGCAAACTACAAGTAATCATTTAACGATAGTTTCAATTCAAAATCACTATTAAATAAACTAACACAATTATTAGAAAACTAGACTATATATGTTTATTTCGCTTCAACCCGTAAATTATAAAGGAAATACAATATAAAAATGATGTGTATACATCACTTAAAATAGATAATTGTCGGTTCCGGTCTGGGTCTAGTTCTTTGGTTCTTGGTCTAGTTTTTTCAATTCGCGATTCCCAATTTGGTTCTTACCCAAAAACGAATTACATGACACTAGTTCTGCTTGTTCTTGGTTCATCTTTTTTTTTTTTTTTTTTTGGGAACTGGAAACTAGATAGATAATCGTGGGAACCTGAAACTGAATTGATTTGTCTGGTCAGTTTTGTCCAATTCTTGGTTCTACCCTGAACCTATGCTCCCTTCTAGATAAGAGAGGATGAGCACAAAGTCGCCAGCAAGGGCAGAGAGTCGCACGAAACAGGCGGTGGTCTCATCGCGGCCAGGACGCGCACCGAACGGCCCACGTTCTGCACCGTCCTTTCGCTGTCGTCCTCGCAGTCGTTGCTTCCTGCCGCAACTCATATCAGCAGAAAAGCATCCGCCATCTTCCCATCCCACGGAAGAAATAAAGAAAGGAGGGAGGGAGGGAAACTCAGGAAGGGAGGATAGAGAACAGAATTCCGGCCTCTCCTGATTTGGTGGGGCCCGCTCAGACCGACGCGCTATCCGACACGTGTCGGGGCCCACGTCTGAAATTCAGCACGCATGCCCTCTTTGGGGACCGATATGGGCTGCTGGGATAGTGCCAATTTATTTTCCTTGGCACCACAATCAGTTTTCGCTTCCACCCCACGTAAGGAAAATAGATTAAAAAATAAAAAACAGAGAGAGAGACGAAGGTTGAAGACAAAAAGGATGACGTGGCCTCTTCTCTCAATCTCTCTCGTCTTTTTTTTTTTTTTTACTCAACTAATTTAACTTTTTCTCTTTGGTCTCTATCTTTTCAAATCTCATTGTTCGAATGTCTCTTTCAATACTATCGTTCCAAACAATACTCGAAATACATTATTGCTAATCATCACTTTGATATATACATTATTGCTAATTATCGCTTTAGTACAAGTCTTTCAAATGTCCATTCTAGTAGAGTTGAATGTGCGACACATGTAAGATCTCGAATTATAATATTGAAATTCGTGCGAGACTTGTTTAAGATATGACTGGCAATAGCAAAGACTTTGTAAGAAGAAATGCGCAGGTCTCTTCCTCGTCTGCTTTGAAAGCGCAATTCGTCATATTATAGAATGACATCCCTTTCAATTTCTTTCATACTCATCTCCTCCAAAAAGGGACAAAGCAAATCAACTCACTCCCATGCATCCGATGACAAGTATATAATCTGAAACCACTAGTCTAATCTTCTTTTTTAGTAGATCTTGCAATCAACCCTAGAACTTGTAACAAAATAACTTCTCGATTACAAGGTATGCAACGTAGATTTTAGGTTTAAAACATGGAGGAACTTGTTCCAACCGCTCACTCCTACAAATGCCCATGCAGTTTCATTGTCACATGTGGAGTGGGGTCCACTCTAGTTGAGTTGAATGTGTGACACATGTAAGGTGGAGGCTCCACCTCACATTGACTTATAATATCAAGATTCGTGCGAGACTTGTTTAAGAGATGGCCAGCAACAACAAAACCTTCTAAAAAGATGAAGACTTTACAAGGAGCAATGCGTAGGTCTCTTTCCTGTCTGCTCCAAAAGCGCAATTCCTCATATTATAGAATGGCATCCCTATCATTTTCTTACGTACTTGTCTCCTCCAAAAGGGAACAAAGTGTGACATCCTGATTTTCAACCTTGCTTTCGACTAAATGAAATGGGCTTTTCATCAATGCACTTATGGCATTTTTCTCTGAGTTGGCCACTTACAAGATAACTAGTTTATTAGGTGAAGCCGTTAAGGAATTTAAACGCAACCGACTTGAAAATTCGATTAGAAACCGACTGCTCAACCGTGCTAATCTACAAGGGTCAATACGGCATCCTTAAAATCAATTAGAAACCGAAGATAGGTCGATTCGATAGAGGCATATAATTAAAGTGTGAGTGATTCCACCTGATTGCAAAATTCATGTCGAACGGCACTAAACTGATTTTTTTGTCATTTCTGTACCATATGCTCATAATTGGAACCTTGAGATTTTTCCAATAAGTTGAAGATGCACAATGTGGATCGAAAATAATCAACCACGAGTCAAATGCGCTAAAAATTCTTAAAAGCTACCCGGTAGGTTAGGTCACGCTAAAATCGCGTCTAGTTGAAATTAACCGTGAAATAGAACTCGGTTTCAGAAATTGAAAGTTGTGGCACGTTACAATTTATTTTAGGAATGTCGACTTATCCTTCAAGGAATTTTCGGCGAGCCCAGATTTTCGATGAAAAATCAAAGTTGGGCGATTTAAAACCGGGAAATTCGGAGGGCCATTTTTGTGAGCATTTTTGGCCTTCAAGTTGGAGCAATTGGCGAGGAAAATTGTGGAATTGAGTGTGGGCTTTCTCCTTGGCATTTCAGTCATCATTTTGAGGTCAATTGGTGAGAATTGAAGTGAATTTGAAGGGGAATTGCACAAAATTCGTAGGCCATGGGGGCTGCAACATTTGGGACATCTTTCTTGGCTTCTTGGAGAAGTTTTGGAGAGGAATGGCTACTGATAAGGGTTGTGGACTTTGGGGGCTTCACACTTGAGTTTTTTAGATCTTTTGGAGAGTATTGAAGGCCCTTGTCCCCTCCTTTCTAGCTACAGCAGTAGCTTCTTCCTCTTCTTCTTCAGCCATTCTCCTCCATCGTTGCTATTGTAGAACCAAAGAACTAGTAGAGAAGACTAGCCAAGCCAGCAGCAACTGAACCAGCCCCTGCCACCGCTCGTCTGAGCACCGCCCGAGCAGCCACATGCCTGCCTGAGCGCCGGCTTGCCTCCGCCCACGTGATTCAAGTCCAACGCGTCCCTTACCATCCCGAGCCCTCCATCCAACCTGTCAAGCCATCTCCACTACCTGTCCAAGCCGCCTTCATGTTCCCGAGCAGCCAGCAGCCCCGCCTAGTCCCACCGTGCCGTTCCCGCACCGTCCTAGCCGCTAGAATAGCTTCTTCGAGCCCAAGGCAGAATCGAAACTCACAGTTGAGCTGTGAGCTTCGTGGCCCGTTTCTGGCCCTTTCCGGCCTCCCTTGTCGTCGCTTTAGGCTCGAGTCTCGCTCGCCTCTGCTTGCCGTTGCCGTGAACTCACCAGCTCACTAATCCGATGAGTTTACTTGCTAAACTCTACTAGGGATTTAATTATGCTTAAAGGATAATTAGTTTAGACTAAGTTAGATTAGGTGGTTAGATTAGAGTAATTAGTGATTTAGTTAGTTGATTAGACTAATTAGGTGGTTAGATTAGTTTAGTTAGGGGTTAATTAGATTGTGTGATTTAATTAGCTTAGTGCATTATTTATTTAAGTCTAACTATGTGGTTAGATTAGTGTAAATAGCTTAATTGGGCATTTATTTAATTATTTTGCATTTATTTATTTAATTTTGTAATTTATTTAATTATTTGTTATTTTCCGGAAATTATACCGGGATAGCTGGTTGTCGAATTTCGTGCGATTATCGTGGTGTAGTCGGTTTATGCAATTGAATGCTAAATTGTGCAATTGAGTGATGATTGTTGATTTATTATTTATTATTTATTATTTTAAAATTCTGGATTTTTGGTATTTAATCAGAAAATACCGGATGTTGATTTTTTACGCCAAAAATGTTTTTAAGTACTATATCAAATAGTGGGATTTTTAAAAGGAAGTATACCGCATTTTATGGCTCGAGCTGACTGTGTACCCACACACGACTACTTTACTGGGTGTTTTTAATATGAAGAAAATAGGCCGAGCACATTATTTTAATCGAGACATTTGAGTACAAGGCATGATGTCCTTAGCCGAGGTTGTGCGTGTGATCACTATGAGAATCTGTCACCGATGAAGGTCGAGTGGATGATGCTCCTTCGGGAATGCCTTGTCAACGGATGCTGGTCGTAGTAGAGGCTTGGCCGATGCTCCTTCGAGAATGCTGTCTCGAGGTAGACGTTGTCATGCTCGATGGGGCGAGACGATGCCCGGTTACACCGGAAGACTGCCGAACGTCGAGTAGGCCATGCCCGTGGGGCCGTAACTAAATTGGAACGCATGTATGAGTGAGATATAACCGCGCTTGATCATGGGACAAAATTGTGTGGCACGGAATGGGACGTGTCATAACGATTTGGCCTTATAATCGAGACCCCTGTGATTGTTTGAGATATAAGTTGAGGCGTTTCAATTGTTGAGTGTCATTACTGCATATATCTATGATATGAACTGTACTGACATGCAAAAAGGAACTGAGGCGAAGTAAGTCTCATTAGTTGTGTGATTAGGCCGCCTTTAGGCGGTGTATTTCCTTCCTAATCGAGGTTTAGGGCGTGAACTCGCTGAGATATTATCTCACCCCATTGTGGTTTAACTTTTACAGGTCCCTAGAATGGAAGTTCGTCCAATTTGTTTTAGGTAGCCACAATGGTATAGCAAGCAAAGTACCATCTTCCCTGTCCTCGGGAGCCCCTGGACCTATGAGCTCATCATGACCACAATCTTGGTCGATGAGGACTTACCTCAGTTGGTACCTCATCGATTTAAGGCGTGGTTTCATCATGGGCCTAACGGGGAACGGGAAGGTCCCTTGGATGGTTTTGACGCACCCGCCATTGAGGGTGAGGGGGTAGCTGACCTGCTTGACATCGACATCCTCGACGATGTTGTGATAGATCCAGATCCCAAGTAGATAGGGTCCGGAATAGGGTTAGCTAGGTGGTTTTTTTTTTTAGCCTTAACTTTTGTATATAACCTTGCAAGCTAATCTGGTTTGTTATAAAATATGGTTTGTTTTATATGGATGTCCTGCTTTTCTATCCCATGTTTGGGTGTTGTCTGGAGATTGTTTATTATGCTTCTGCATGTGCATAATCGTTTGGGTCAGCGACGTGTCTTGGGAACGTCACAATTTAGTCGACTACCAATGGATGTGCGCGTGCTTGAGGTTTAGGGCGTGACACAAAGCGAACCGACTAACTCCCACACATCTTTGCCAAAACCAAAACGTCGACCTCAACCTCCCCCTCTATTTCATTGCCCACCCAGTTTTCACTTTTTTAAACTTCGAATCGAGTTAAGTTTCAAAGTCATTCTTCTTGCAAATGGGGCTTGCTCACTTGCTACTATTATCGCTATCCTTCTTCCACGTCCATGGGTTGTGTGCTACGAAGCTAAAATCT
This sequence comes from Eucalyptus sideroxylon, assembly GCA_014182405.2. Lineage (NCBI taxonomy): Eukaryota > Viridiplantae > Streptophyta > Magnoliopsida > Myrtales > Myrtaceae > Eucalyptus > Eucalyptus sideroxylon. The sequence goes on along the minus strand of CM024558.2, from coordinate 23,762,467 downwards.
AAGCCAGAGCTCAAGCCTTTGACCCAAGACTTGCCAGTATCGGCCAGGGACCCGGAGTTCTTTCGGTGGACGTGGGACATCAAGAGGATCATCCAAGAGTACCCGGAGCTCCAATTCGAAGATCACTGGACGAGCCAACTCATTAGGGACAAGCTCGACTCGCTCGAATCAAGTACAAGTGGCTCGTCACCAAGACTGGCATCATCGCTTTCATGGGTTCCCGAGAGAAGCCCGTATTCGCTCTCAGAGCCGACATGGATGCTCTACCATTTCAGGTGATTGATCTTTAATCACATAGAACACTGGAGTTTGGGATTTCATGTCACATTGTTTAGAAGCCCAAGAAGTTTCTGTCAGTGTAATAGGTTTTTGGTTATGTATAAAACGAAGGTGAAGTGTTTCGTCTTTGATAGGAGTGAATGCATGTCAACTGCGCAGCAAGTGCTTGAGTAAAAGTAATTAATGATGGGAGAACAGTAACAATTCGAACAATATCGAATCAACGCAGCGAAATAAAATAATCTTCCCTCTTTTGTAAACCTAATAGTAATCGATATAGTAGAGTAAAATAAATACCAAGCACACGAACACAAGACGATTTTTTATGTGGAAAACCTCCTCGATGTGAGGAGATCAAAAACCACAGGACCGGAGTCCACCCGAAATTCTTCACTATCAATAAAATTAGGTGAACAATGTTCTTTTCTAGCAAATACTAGAGGTACATAGCAGCAAATACCTCAAGAACATAATTCTTGGCAATACACATGAATTTCACAAGAGATCAAGGATAAATCTGACCAAAACACGCAGGTTTTGATCAATCCACAAAAAACTTGATGTAGGGAGCTTCAAACAAAAATCAAACCGTTCAAATTCGAGAAAATTGCGCCATGAACATGCTGACAAAATTTCAACTCAATCGGATCACAAATCGACCTCCGATGCCAACTTGATGTAAATCAAATTTTGCCCAAACTCCCAGATTTTATGCTTTCTCTTTTTCTTTTGTTATTATTTCCTTTTGTAGCTACCACTTTATATAGATAGTGAGAAACCCTATTTCTCCATATAACTTATTATATGGGCTCAAGCCCTTTTTGGGCTTGCAACTCATTGGGCTTCCTCCACATAGGAGTGAACCTAGCTAACAAATCTCCCCCTCATGACAATGTGGAGGGATTCACCATCCCTACTATCAATTAGCAATGTTCAAGCTTCTCTCTTAGTAGAGTCTTCATCATCATATCAAAGTCATTATGATCCATATGAATTTTCTCAAATTGCAACAACTTTTCATCTAGAACATCTCTTATCCAATGATATATAATATCAATATGTTTCGATCTAGAATGAAAAGATGAATTCTTACCAAGATGAATTGCGTTTTGATTATCACAAAATAGCACATACCTCTTTTGCTTGAACCCAAGTTATTCTAAGAACTTCTTCATCCATAGTATCTCTTTACTAGCTTTAGTCGCTACAATAAATTCAGCTTCGGTTGTAGAAAGTGCAACACATTTTTGCAATCTTGATTTCCATGACACAGCTTCACCCGCAAAAGAAATCAAATAACCAAAAGTAGATTTACGAGTATAAATATCTCTTGCCAAGTCGGAATCTATGTATCCAACTAACTCAAGTTTCCCGGTCTCGAAACTAAGTTTCAAATTTGAAGTTTCTCGAAGATACCTCATAATCCACTTCACTGCATTCCAGTGCTCTCCGCTTGGATTTAACAAATAGCGACTAACAATGCTAACTGCATGCGCCAAGTCTTGGCGTGTACATACCATTGCATACATTAAGCTTCCTATAGCTGAGGCATATGGAATACTTTCCATATCTTTATTCTCTTTATCAGTCGTAGGACTTTGCTTCATAATTAATTTAAAGTGGGTAGCAAGAGGAGTACTAACCACTTTAGCCTTGTCCATGTAAAATTTCTGAAGTATCTTCTTGATATATTTCTCTTGCGACAAAAACAACTTCTTAGCATCTTTGTCTCGGGTAATTCTAATGCCAAGAATTTGCTTCATCGAGCCCAAGTCAAGTGTTTCTTCAATAACTCAATTCTTGAAGCATTCTTGCCAACAATCAACATATTATCAACATAAAGCAAGAGAATAATAAAGTCATCATCAGAAAATTTTTGGACAAACACACAGTTATCCGAGGAAGTCTTCTTATAGCCCTGTTTTATCATAACTGGCGCAAACTTTTTGTACCATTGCCTCGGTGCTTGTTTTAGGCCATAAAGACTTTTTTTCGATTCGCACACATAATCCTCTTTTCCTTTCACTTTGAAACCCTCAAGTTATTCCATGTATATCTCTTCCTCCAAGTCACAATGTAGGAAGACTGTTTTAACATCCATTTGCTCAATTTCCAAATCTAGGGTAGCTGCCAAGCCTAGTACCACACGGATAGAAGACATTTTCATTACTGGAGAAAATATATTATCAAAATCAATACCCTTTCTCTGACTAAATCTCTTAACAACCAATCCAGCTTTGTACCATGGATGTGAAGTATGTTCATCTTGCTTCAACCTATATACCCACTTGTCCTTCAAAGCTCTTTTACCTTTAGGTAACTTCACCAACTCAAAAGTATTATTATCATAAAGTGACTGCATCTCATCTTGCATAGTATCAAACCAATTGCTTTTGTACTCATCTTCTATTACTTCTGCATAGTACTCTAGTTCACCTGCATCAGTCAATAATACATACTCATCTTCAGAATACCTGGTGGAAGGTCGTCGATCTCTAACAGATCTCCAGAATGAAACATCCAGTGGAACATCTAATTGAGCCTCTGGTTCAGGAATAGTATTATCTATTTCAATATGTTCAGGAACATGTGCGTTATTTGGAACATTGATTTCCTACTGCTCTTCATCAACCTATGTAGGAATATTTGTAAGAGAAACTAGATCCAAATCAACCAAATTATCACTAACCTGTGGTGCTAAAATCATATTCGATTTCTCAATATCCTCTATTGTTTGATCTTCCATAAACACAACATCTCTGCTTCTTACAATTTTCTTTTCAACCGGATCATAAAATTTGTAGCCAAGCATATCCTATCCATAACCAATAAATATGCACTATTGTGTTTTCACATCAAGTTTAGACATCTCATATTTGGGAATATGCACAAATGATTTGCAATCAAAGACACGCAAATAATCATAAGAAATATCTTTGCCTGTCCAAACTCTATTAGGAACATCAAAATCTAAAGGAATGCATGGAGTAAGATTTAATACATGCACAACTGTACTTAAAGCCTCACCTCAAAAGGATTCGGGTAGCTTTGACTGTGAAAGTAAGCATCTTATCCTTTCAACCAATGTTCTGTTCATTCTCTCAGCTAAGCCATTTAACTGAGGCATCTTGGGAGGTGTCTTTTGATGTCGAATATCTTGTTGTCTGCAATATTCATCAAAAGGTCCAATATACTCTCTCCCGTTATCAGTTCTGATGCATTTCAATTTCTTTCTAGTTTGTCTCTCAATTGAAGCCTAAAATTGCTTAAAAGCATCTAATACTTGATATTTAGTTTTCAAGGTATGAATCCAAATTTTCCTTGAAAAATCATCTATGAAAGTAACAAAATAAAGAGAGTCACCAAGTGATTTTGTTTTCATAGGACCGCAAATATCATAATGCACTAAATCTAGTATACCTGACTTTCTTGAAGGAGGGGAGCTTTTAAATGTAACTCTATTTTGTTTTCCTGCTAAACAATGAGCACACTTCTTTAGCGCAGAACTTTTCAATCTTGAAAGGAGTTTCTTCTTGGCCAATAGTGACAAACCTTTCTCACTAATGTGACTGAGTCTCTTATGCCATAACTTAGCTGCATCTTCGTTGTCTACCACATTAATGTCTGTGGACAACTTTGCTTGCATAATGTATAACAAAGAATATTTTTCACCTCTAGCGACAATAAGAGAACCTTTGGTGAGCTTCCATTGACCATTATTGAAGGTGTTGCAATACCCCTCATCATCCAACTTGCTTGTAAAAATCAAATTCAAGCGGATATCAGGTATATGTTTAACATTATTCAATACTAACCTTGTGCCATTGCTGGTTTCTAGGCACACATCACCGATGCCTATAGCTTGAACTAGTCCATTGTTTCCCATCTTCACAGATCCGAAGTCAACTGACGTGTATGATGTAAAGAAATCCTTACGAGATGTAGCATGAATGGATGCACATTATCAATTACCCAACTGATCTCATGAAATACAAAATTCACCACATCACCATAAAAAATAGTGAGAAAATTTTCTTTAAGTGCAGCAATACGATTGTCATCACTGTCATTATCACTTTTCTTCTCTTTACCTTTCTCATTTTGTTTCTCCCTTTTTAACTAGCGACAAAACCTTTTGAATATGTCCCTTCTGATGAGAATAATGGCACTCAACATTAGCAAATATATTATACTTACCTCTACTTTTATCTTGACTTTTATCTCTATTTCATGGACCTCGAGACTAATTTCTTTCCATTTTCTCAACAACCAAGGCATCAAAATGTGAAGAGGATGATTATTGTGTCTTCCTTCTCATCTCTTCATTCAAAATACTACTCTTGGCCAAATCCATGGTAATCATACCATCTAGGGTAGAATTAGACAAAGATGTTCGGAACGTCTCCCAGAAGTCCGGCAAAGTACCAAGCAACCATAGTGCTTGTATCTAATCATCAAACTTGATTCCCATTGCAGCCAACTGATTTATAATTCTTTGAAAAAAAATTAAATGATCAGTCAAACGAGTACCATCTTGATATCTCAGAGCCATCATCTGTTTTATCAAAAATAACTTATTATTCCCAGCTTTCGAGCATATAACTGTTCGAGCTTATCCCATAAACTACGTGCATGTGTTTCCTCAATAATATGGTTCAAAACATTATCATCCACCCATTGCCAAATATAACCACACACTTGACGATGAAATATAGACCATTCAGCATCAGTTTTATTCTCTGGTTTCTCCTCGGCAAATACGGACAAATAAAAATCTTTCACATATAAAAGGTCTTTCATCATCCCTTTCCAAATATGACAATTCGAACCATTCAGTGTAATCATTCTACTCGTATTCATTTTCATTGTTTAACACAAGGCAAAAAAATCAAGTAATAACCAGATGCTCTGATACCACTCTAATGGGAGAACAATAACAATTTGAACAATATCAAATCCACGCAACGGAATAAAATAATCTCCCCTATTGTGTAAACCTAATAGGAATTGATATAGTAGAGTAAAATAAATACCAAGTACGCGAATACAAGATTATTTTTTACATGGAAAACCTCATCGATGTGAGGAGATAAAAAACCACGGGACCGGAGTCCACCCAGAATTCTTCACTATCAACAAAATTGGGTGAACAATATTCTTCTCTAGCAAATACTAGAGGTACACAGTAGCAAATACCTCAAAACATAATTCTTGGCAATACACATGAATTTCACAAGAGATCAAGGATAAATCTGACCAAAAAACACAGGTTTTGATCAATCCACGAAAAACCTGATGTAGGGAACTTCAAACGAAAATCAAACCATTCAGATTCGAGAAAATTACGCCATGAACATGCTGACAAAATTTCAGCTCAATCGACCTATGAATCGACCTCCGATGCTAGCTTGATGTAAATCAGATATTGCCTCAATCTCCAGATTTTCTAACTTCTCTTTTTTCTCCTGTTACTATTTCCTTTTGTGGCTATCACTTTATATAGATAGTGAGAAACCATATTTCTCCATATAACTTACCATATGGGTGTTGGGGTTTCATGAATCATGTATAAGAAAAATCAACAGTATAAACGCAGCGGAAACAAAGATATATTTTACACATGATTCTCCTTAGGCGTTGTTCGTGCGTTTTAATCAAAAAATCTAAACATAAAAGGGAGTTAAACGAAATACCTCTTGAAGCGCACTTTGAAACAAGTCGGTTCGGATGTTCTACAGTACGAGTCCCACAAGCGTCGGACCTCTAGTTCAGACACACCAACAACGAACGTCGAACGAAAGAGAGAGCTTTCGGATATCCACCACTTCGATCGTGCTAGCAATCACGTGGAAAGAATCCGTCGTATTCTTGGTGTATAGTAGTCACAGCCTGAACGAGAGAATTGTTTCTCTTCCTCGTGTCTCAAATACACAAGAACACACACACAATTTGCTCTCTGTTTTCAGCAAAGCATTTTCTCTCTAAAACACAAATGCACACCCTAACCTTTTTCTCTGTTTTTCAACAACCTCTTTTCTCTCATCCCTCGTTCATTTTTATATTAAAAATGACCAGCAACGGTTGCTGATCAATGGACGATCAGCAACCGTTGCTGATTGTCCATAATGGACGATCGTGCATGAGCGGTTGCTCATGCACGACCATCGTGCATGAGCAACCGCTCATGCACGAACGTGGCATGATGGTCAGCGGTTAAGCTGACCATCAATGCTATGTGCATAATGGTCAGCAACCGCTGACCATTATGCTTCGTGCATGTGCACGAATTCGTGCACATGCACGAAGCTTTAAATCTTTTTTTTTTTTTTTTAATAAACAAGTTAATTTAGGGCATAATCTACTAACAATCTCCCACTTGCACTAAAACCAACTTGTTTAGTATGTTAACATATATCCACTTTGGGCATGCGTGTGCATCATATGCAAGTAGGCTCGTGACTATAATACAAATTAAATTAAATCTCATTTAATTTAATTTCAAATCGACTCAATTCGATTGCATTAATTGCAAACATATTTGCAATAATATTTCTCTCTTGTTCCACGTCATCCTAGTTGTTTATGGTGTGTGACATCCCTAGGTTCATCACTAAGCTGGTAGTAAGACTTGTACTAACACATTAGTACTTCCAAAAGAATTAATTGTCCCGATTAATCTTTTAGGTCCTACAAGCCACGATTGACATCTAGCAATATGTCATGGCTACCCAGATAGTGTGAATGCTTTAAGAACATAATGAACCTATCAGCTTTGGCTACAGTGTAATTCAATCCCTCTGTCTTACTATGTCCCGATCAAATAAAGACCATGGAATATTTGTCAAGTCATTAATTCGATCATATGCACAAATCTAATTGACATGCATTTTATTCGAGACATAAACAATTTATTCTCGGTTACAACCCCGGCCGAGGATTTCAATGCAGTGTCACAATTAGATCGCATAGGACATCATTATCATACCTTGCATATAACAAGGAGACAGATTCCATATTGCGCACACGTGTAACTTCGTATATGAACAAACTATGACCATCAAGTATAAAAACGGATCGACGACCCGGCATTATGTGCACCCGTGAACCATAGTTGTTCGATACACAAGTTAACACTGTGCCTCAGGTCTAAGGATTATTTACACAAGACCAAAACATGAACAATTAGACATTGACCACGCTAAAAGCTTCCATGTCGCTAATCGTTCCATATGCGTCACGTTCAGTGAATTTGTCTAATACAAACACTTGTGTTCTAACTCAGGCATCATAATACCCAATGACATGTGACTCATCATTCCCTTAAGTATCCAATACTTAATGGGGAAGTTAAGAACACACCGGTCTCAACAGGATTATTAATATCCACTTAATAATCCATCGACCGGGAACAATTTAAAGATTCAGTCTAACTATGAACCCGTCACATATATTCTTGACGTCTCAAGAATAGGTCTAGTTGCAACTGATCTTATGGAATCATTCATCAATATAAAATAATTGGACAAATGAATGAATACGTCGTTGCCATTAATTAAATAATAATAATGAAAATACAACTGAAATCCCTAATATGTAACTATTACATAGTAACTTTAGGGCATACATCCAACAATTTCCCAGTTACACTAAAGCCAACTTGTTTAGTACCTCAAACCCATTTTATCAATATGTCTTTCAAAAGAAGACGAGGTAAGGCCTTAGTGAAGGGATCTGCCACGTTTTCTGCTGAGGCAATTTTCTGCAAGGCGATATCACCTCTCCCAACAATTTCTCGATGAGATGGAAGCGTCTCTCAATATGCTTGGACTTCTGGTGAGACCTTGGTTCCTTAGCTTGAGCTATCGCCCCATTGTTGTCACAAAACAATGTGATCGGTTGCTCAATTGAAGGAACGACTCCAAGTTCAGAAATGAACTTCTTCATCCAAGCAGCTTCCTTTGCTGCTTCGGCGCCTACATACTCGCCTCAGTGGTGGAATCGGCAGTTATGCTTTGTTTGGAACTTTTCCAACTAACTGCACCACCATTGAATGTGAAGACAAACCCAGACGTAGACTTATAATCATTAGGATCCGATTGAAAATCGGAATCGGTATAAGCTACAACTTTAAATTCTCCTTCTCCATATATCAAGAATAAATCTTTAGTCCTTCGCAAGTACTTAAGAATATTCTTGATTGCTATCCAAGTGCTCTTCTCCCGGATCGACTAATATCTGCTAGTAATACTTACAGCATGTGCAATATCAGGTCTAGTACATAGCATAGCATACATTATGCTTCCAATAGCGGATGCATATGGTATCTTTGCCATCCGCTCCCTTTCTTCAGGAGTGTTGGGACACATCTCCTTAGAAAGACGGATCCCTTGCCTAAAAGGCAATAATCCTCTCTTGGAACATTGCATGTTAAACCGTGTTAACACTTTGTCTATGTATGTAGATTGTGAGAGGCCAATCAATCGTCTTGATCTATCTCTATAGATCTTGATACCTAAAATGTAGGTTGCCTCTCCTAAATCTTTCATGGAGAATTTCTGTGACAAGAATAGTTTTATCGATGATATCATTGGTACATCATTTCCAATCAAAAGTATATCATCGACATACAAAACCAGAAATGCAATTGCACTCCCACCGATCTTCTTATATACACAAGGTTCATCCGGATTTTTGATGAAGCCAAACGATTTGACTACCTCATCAAAACGGATGTTCCAACTTCTGGAGGCTTGTTTGAGTCCATAAATGGATCTCTTAAGCTTACACACCTTCTGTTTTTCACTATTGGATTCAAAACCCCGTGGCTGTTCCATATAGATATCCTCATCGAGAAATCCATTTAGAAAAGCCGTTTTGACATCCATCTGGAATATCTCATAATCAAGGTGTGCAGCTATTGCCAACATAATCCGAATGGATTTTAGCATGGCCACAAGTGAGAAAGTTTCGTCATAATCAATTCCTTCTTTTGACGATATCCTTTCGCCACCAGCCGTGCTTTGTATATTCCAATTTGACCTTCAACATTCATCTTCCTCTTGAAGATCCATTTACAGCCAATTGGTACAATACCATCGAGGCAGGTCGGTCAAGGTCCATACCTCATTGGAATACATTGAGTCCATTTCGGATTTCATGGCTTCTAGCCATTTACCGAATCGATGTCCAACATCGCCTCCTCATAGGTTTTAGGATCACCGGGTTGATCACTATCATTCACAATGAATAATGGTTCAATATGATCAACCGAGTGTCTATAACGAGCAGTGGGCGAGACATTCTCGCACTTCTCCTAAGAGGTTGTGTATCGAAGCTCCCACCGAATCGAGATTGGTATCTCGAACTCGGTTGTTTGATACTTCATTATTTTCTTCTTGTAAGACTATTTTCCGCCCAGCACCACTTTCTTGGATGAACTGATTCTCCAAGAAAGAAGCGTGCTTGCATACCAAAATTCTTTGGTCTGAATGAAAATAGAAATAATATCCAAGAGTTTCCTTTGGATATCCAATGAAGCGACCTTGTTCGATCTTGCCTCCAATTTTTCCACTTTCAGTTTTTTCACAAAAGCTGGACAACCCCAAATCTTAATATGATTAAGACTAGGTTTCCTACTATGCCATATCTCATAGGGCGTAGTTGGAACAGATTTGGACGGCACTCTATTCAGTATATATGCAGCAGTCTCAAGGGCATATCCCCAAAGGGATATTGGCAAATCGGTGTAACTCATCATAGATCGTACCATATCTAATAAAGTACGATTTCTTCGTTCGATACACCATTATGTTCTGGAGTTCCAGGAGGTGTCCATTGTGATAAAATGCCATTCTCTTTAAGAAAGTCCAGGAATTCAAGTACTAAGGTATTCACCTCCTCGATCCGATCGAAGAGCCTTAATACATTTTCCTGTTTGTTTCTCAACTTCAGGCTTGAATTCCTTGAACTTTTCAAAGGATTCAGATTTATACTTCATGAGGTATAAATAACCATACCGTGACTGATCATCAGTGAAGGTAATGAAGTAATTATAACCACCTCTAGCAGATTCATTAATTGGTCCACATACATCTGTATGTATTAATTCCAATATGTCAGCAGCTCGCGCACTTTGTCCCACAAAAGGTGCTTTGGTCATTTTTCCTAGAAGACATGCCTCACAAGTCGAGTATGACTCAAAATTTGAAGAATCAATGTATCCATCATTACTCAACTTGTTAATTCTGTCTTCTCCAATATGACCTAATCGGAGATGCCAAACATACCTTTATTTGGACCGTCTCTAGGGCGTTTATTAGTTATGGCATTTATATCAATTCTATTTTGCTTATTGACATTGGTAATCGCATTACCGGACATTGTAATGGTATAAAGATTGTTGGTTAATAAGCTAGAACCAACACATATTCTATTATGATAAATAGAACATACATCATCAGCAAAAGAAAATTCATAATTCTCTTTACCCAAACGAGGTATAGAGATGATGTTCCTAACAGCATTCTTATAATGCAAACAGTTCTTTAAAAACATTACATGTCCAGAAGGCAAACATAAATGAAAAGTCCCTATAGCTAATGCAGCAACTCTTGCTCCATTGGCAAACGTCAGGACAATCTCATTTCGCCTTAGCATCCTGCTTATTTCCAGATTCTGCAAAGACATACAAATATGTGAAGTTGCAGCAGAATCTAGAACCCATGAGCTGGATTCAGCACTAACCATAAGATTGGTTTCAATAAGCATAGACACCATACCTTCATAAGGTCGGTTCTTGGGCTTGACCTTCAAGCTCGCGAGGTACCTCTTACGTTCCTCCTCCAGGTGCCCTTTGACACCACAAGTAATGACATTTCCCTTTATCAATCATGGGCTTTGGTTGCACAACAGGTTTGGCAGGCCTCTTCCATTTATTCTTCTTTAAAACAGTCTTACCCTTTGAAGAAGAAGCCTTAGCCATAGCCACTACATTTGGCCTCGTGTTATGCATTTCCTTCTCATAAACTACTAGCATGCTATGTAACTCCGCAAGAGTTTTATCCATCTTATGCATGTGGAAGTTTTGGACAAAACCAGAGAAGGAATCGGGTAAAGATTGGAGGATCAAATCCACAGCTAACTCATTATCCATAACGAGATTTAGCCTAGCCAATTCTTCAATGTGCCGATCATTTTCAAAGCATGATCATTAACAGATGATCCTTCAGCCATCCTCATACGGTACAATGCCTTAGATATCTCATATCTAGAGGTTCGACCATTCTCATCAAAGTATTCCTTTAAGTGCAAAATGATCGACCCAAAGATCTTCCATAGATTCATACTTCTTCTATAATTCATTATTCATAGAAGCAAGCATATATGACCTAACTTTTAAGTCATCATCACGCCACTTATCATAAGTGACACGCTCCTCTTGGGTCCCACCCTCAGGAAAGGAGGTTGGCATCTTTTCATCAAGCACATACCCAATTTTTTCTGAATTGAGAACAATTCTCAAATTCCTCACCCAATCCGTGAAATTGGGTCCAGTCAAACAATTCTTGTCAAGTATAGAAGCGAGTGGGTTTGTGGTCACCATTTTTCAGAGTAATAATATATATCTGTTGCAGAAAATAAATTGTTAGCTGTTGTATCTTTCAAAGTAACTATTTCATTTTGGTCTTTAAATGAAATAGATCCTCCCACTAAATTTATCTTCGAATCCCATACTCCTTAAGATAGGAAGCAGTAATCTTTGTTGGGTAAAGATTACTAGTGGGGATTGAGTCCCACCAGTCCAAAATCCACCTCACCTAACAGTTATTGGTGTCTTATGAACTTAGTGAGTGAACCAGCTTGTTCAACGCATCATATGCGAGTCCCAATCATAACTTCGGCCTCTAAACCATGAAAGCCTCACCTAACAGTTATTGGCATCACGATCATAGTTAAGTCTAGCCCATCGTCTCATGCAAGTATTGAAAACACAAATGATTCCCTCACCCGACAGTTATTAGAAATCATTTGGCTCCAACCCCACAGCATCATATGCATAATGGAGTGGTCCAATATTATAAATGGTAATTAACCCCTATGTATCCATAACCGGTTAGTTAATCACTATAATATTGGATCAAACCACGACGATGGAAGGCCACGAGTTCGAAACCCGTTTCGACTTAATATTCTTTGTAAAGAGATTTGGGTCGTTATTAACGGTCTCACTTTGCACATTAACCGGTTTAACATGCACGATATCATAAACACAATAAATAAATAGATATCACATTAACATCTATCCTATGTGGTGATCATGGAATTATGGTTCAATGGGTCTCGAGCCAAAGAGACCCATTTAGCCATTTTAATGTTTTAATTATATGGACCTGCTCTTCACTTTTTCTTCAATCTTTGAACTCTTCAAAGACCGGGCCCAAAGAGCTCACCGGTTTAATGGCTCCTCCAATGGCTCCTCCTCTCTTGTAGTATTTACATCAACAATTGAAATACTAAACTATACTAAAATTACATATCAAGAAAAATTAAAGTAAAATAAAAGGAAGGACGCAACCTCCATTTAATAATTACATCCCAAAAAAAAAATACCTGTAATCATCATACATTCATCCATACAACAATCACAACAATTAGGGATTTTTCCATGATCACCACCCTTCCTTACGAGCCATAAATTCAAAATTTAAAGCTCTGGAAGGCTTGCATAAAATTCTGCATATCATTTGTAGAATATAAACACGAAGTACAACAAGTTATGGATTTTTGATTCAAAATTGATTTAGTTCTAATTTTTGCTTAGTTGATTAAATTTATCACATAAATTAATCAACTTCTATAGGCCACATAAAAGGTAAGAGAACCGATTCTCTTAACAAAATAAATTGGCCATTAGAACGCAAAATTATATTTGAACTACAAATCAATTAAACGCACGAAAAACGCCTAAGGTTGGCTCTGATACCACTGTTGGGGTTTCATGAATCATGTATAAGAAAAATCAACAGTATAAACGCAGCGGAAACAAAGATATATTTTACACATGATTCTCCTTAGGCGTTGTTCGTGCGTTTTAATCAAAAAAATCTAAACATAAAAGGGAGTTAAACGAAATACCTCTTGAAGCGCACTTTGAAACAAGTCGGTTCGGATGTTCTACAGTACGAGTCCCACAAGCGTCGGACCTCTAGTTCAGACACACCAACAACGAACGTCGAACGAAAGAGAGAGCTTTCGGATATCCACCACTTCGATCGTGCTAGCAATCACGTGGAAAGAATCCGTCGTATTCTTGGTGTATAGTAGTCACAGCCCGAACGAGAGAATTGTTTCTCTTCCTCGTGTCTCAAATACACAAGAACACACACACAATTTGCTCTCTGTTTTCAGCAAAGCATTTTCTCTCTAAAACACAAATGCACACCCTAACCCTTTTCTCTGTTTTTCAACAACCTCTTTTCTCTCATCCCTCGTTCATTTTTATATTAAAAATGACCAGCAACGGTTGCTGATCAATGGACGATCAGCAACCGTTGCTGATTGTCCATAATGGACGATCGTGCATGAGCAACCGCTCATGCACGAACGTGGCATGATGGTCAGCGGTTGCTGACCATCAATGCTACGTGCATAATGGTCAGCAACCGCTGACCATTATGCTTCGTGCATGTGCACGAATTCGTGCACATGCACGAAGCTTTAAATCTTTTTTTTTTTTTTTTAATAAACAAGTTAATTTAGGGCATAATCTACTAACAATGGGCTCAAGCCCTTTTTCGGCTTGCAACTCATTGGGCTTCCTCCACATAGGAGTGAACCCAGCTAACAATTAATCGGTGATGTTTGATAGCATAAAAAGGGCCATCGGTTTTGGGTATATACATGGGGCTAATGTGATTGATTTACCTGTAAAAATCATGGGTAAGCCTGGAGTAGAGGCGGGTATTTGCCAACATGAGTATATGCAGAGTTTCATGTGAATCATGAGTGTATGCAGAGTTTTTCTAGTTTCGATTCCTTGCTGTCTTTATAATATGCACTGATGATCACATGAAGGAACTAGTGGAGTGGGAGCACAAAAGCAAGATTGACAGGAAAATGCATGCCTCCGGTCACGATACCCATTTAGCTATGCTCCTCGGAGCAGTCAAATTGCTCAGAGAGAGGGAAAATCAGATCAAGGTACTTCTCATCTCATGCTTCACTATCTCAAACTTAAATGCTAAAGCGGCTGGCATTTCTCCATGTTCATGTCTCTCCATCGCGCATTTTGTCTTCGTAGACCCGGTCAAGGCAAGCCATCTTCAAACTTTAGATCGAAATCATGTCTAATGAAGAACGAGGAACCATTTTTCACCATGCTTCGAAAGAAAGCTTCTAGAACATTTTAATGGCAGGGGTTTCAAAGTCATTATCCTTATTCTTCTTGGGATCAAAAACCTTAAATTCTTATTTGAGAAAGTCGTCCGGATGATAGTGTGTGTTGAGAAAAGAGCGAGTTTTCTGGCTGAGTAGTGCACGTCTTAAAGGTTCGGGATTATAGTTTTGCAATTTCGAGTCAAGATGACATTCACGAAATCCACGCATTTCCATCAAACATCAGCTTTGTTAAATTGGTGTCAATGCCATAGTTCATTTAGATTAATTAATGCAAATATGACAATAAATACATTAAAATATATTAGGGATCTAATTGAATTAACTGAAAGTTCTCGGAAGACATTGCACATTAGTCAAAAGTGATAGAAATGAACAAATTGGAAATTCAAGTATGGCATGACACATCGATAAAAGTTCACAAACTACTAACACCAATTGACAATGGCTGTTGACGTGGAATTGAAGTGTGGAGAATTCCGATTATGCAAGTCAATTAACTACGTAATTTAATTTCCATGTTGGTGTTGGTCAAATATGTGAAAATGAAAAGAGGTTTATTCCGTAGAAAAGTATCTGCATTTGATGGGTAGATGCTAGGGCTCTTACAAGTTTTTGGTATAAAAATAGATGGGTTGTTTTCTGTCTTTTATGCCTTTATGTACTATGCAAGTGAATATCCGAAATTCCAACACGTAGTGGTACGTCAATGTTTATTTGAGGTCATTCGTGGGTATGACGATAACTGCCCCAATACGTAATTGAACGAGAGAGAAATTAAATTTTATCAAATGTAGGACTTAAATAAGCTCGTTTGGAAATTGCCTAAGTGGCCCATCTCCAACGACGAGGAGTTACGACATATGTAGTCACCTTTGTGAAGCAAACATGCAGAGGCAATGGTGGCGATAATGAGCGCGGAGCCAAAGAGAATTGACGCTGAAACAATGAAAGTGGTAAAGATACACACGGTTTTAGGATGAAATGGCCTCAAGTAATTGTCAATTTAGAATGGTTCAAACAAGTGAGAATGGACTTTGTGTAAGAAATATGGAATATGTCAATTTTCCTAGTTTAATGAATCCATAAATTTGAATGATCAACTTATGTTGATTGAATCTGAAAATCAGGTAGATCTAATAGTCGTATGGAATTGAACCAATTCAAATTTCCGGGATGGTATTGCATATTAGTCAAAATTAATTTAATTGAACTAAATGAAAGTTCAAGTATGACACGGCACTTTGATAAAATTTCACAGATAACTAGTATCATTATCTCTTCCAAAAGCAGAAACTACATGTTTTTTATATCTCAATTAAGAGAAGGCAATAGATGTTGATCCAATGCACTTTGCAAATTTACTTCTTGATTGCTCTGCAAACATTCAGAAATAATTGTGAAACGAGATCTCCCCAGAAGCATTCCTATCAGTATTTCTGGTGCCACGACTCCCAACAATAAACACGGCGCTATTCCCGTAATGTTCAAAGAGAAGCCGGCTCTACAGTGAAAACCATAAATCACATGGTTGGGATAAGTGAAAACTAAGAAGATATTAAAGGCGATCGTCATCATTATAATGAACCAAACAAAATAACACATGAAAAGCAAATTTAAAACTCACCATCTCCTGTGAATGCTCCAAAATTCCCGATACTGAGATTGCGAAGTTGCTCCAAGCTAACTGTAGAGAGCGGCGTTTCCAAGGGTACTTGAACGTGAAGCTCACGTGAGACTTGTCCCATGCTTGGTCGCAGCCGTGGATCGGCTTGCAAGCACGCGAATGCTAGCTTGGCAATCAAGACAACGTCTTGTGCATCTCTAAGACTAAGTCTAGAAGGTGAGAGACGTTGATCTAGCACATCCTTCAACATCATCGAAGACTCAATTTGGGCAGATGATGAACATTCCTGAGAGACATGATCTCCCGGATGTTTTCCCATGATTGTCTCTAATGCGACAACTCCAAAGCTATATACATCGCACTTTTTTGTAGGAATTGTAGAATAAGCCAACTCTGCAAGAGGAGAAATCTTATCTTCTTATAAGCTCGATCACATGCTGTATTCAAGTTGAAACATTGTTTCTCATAAGGTGACAATTACAAGTACAAATTTCTACTCAATCTACGCTTACAAAACCGATTTGACCAAGGGAGTTTAATCTTTGACGAAGTTCAAAAGATTTTGATTGACGCTTAAAGTAAGCAACATTTAGGTAACACGCACTTTTTTTATTTTTTATTTTGGCCGAAGGTAACACAACCTTCATATTCTCAAAATGGATCAATTCTAATGTTTTTCCTCATTTTCCAATTCTTTTTCTTTTTGGGGAAATCAGAAAGCTTTATGATCAACACTAAAGTTGAAATCTCTAAATTAATAAACTAATTTCCATAAGAAGATTAAATAATCAAAGAACCTAGTGAAAGTTCAATTATAGAAGGGATGCTTGTCACTAAATGCTAATAGAAAAAAGATTATGAAGTACCTGGAGCGATATACCCAACAGTGCCAGCAATAATAGTCCAATTTGATGAATCTGGCCTCAACAGCCTTGCAGTGCCAAAATGGGAAACATGAGCCTCATAATCATGATCCAATAGAATGTTGTTACTAGTCAAGTCTCGATGAATCAATGGAGATGACCATTCGTGATGCATATAGGACAATGCATCTGCAACACCTCGGACCATATTTACCCTCTTTTCCCATTGAAATTCTTTTGCTCTTTCATCATTGTTCAAAGTTGTTCTCAAGCTTCCTTTTTCCATGTACTCATACACCAAAAAACAACATTGAACATGAGAGCAGAATCCATAAAATTTGACGATGTTGCGATGGCGTAAGTTTGTTAAGGCTTGAATTTCCCTTTCAAATGGTATCAAATCAACAATCTCATTGTCTTCTTGGGATGGAGATATTTGCTTGACAGCAACCGTTTGACCTTTTGATATCTCAGCTTTATAAACAATTCCATATGCTCCTTCACCCACATAGTACTTGGAGTCAAATCCTTCTGTGGCCTTGACGATTCGCTCATAGAAAACTTTGCCATCATAACTCAAAATACGCAAATCCAAATCATTTGCCCATTTATCGCTATCTCTCTTGATAATCCTTCTTTGACGATGATTCATGATTATAAAAATGATCAAGGTGCAAGAGAGAAGGAGAAACCCCAAGAATGAGAGAATGAGAATAACTATGATTCTAGCTCTAAAGTATCGATTGTGTTTCTTGCTCTCGATAGAATTGCATTTCGGTAAGCCAACAACATTTCCACAGAGTCCTTTGTTATGCTGTAATGTCTCAAACAAAGCCTCATTGAAAGCCTTGACATTTGGGAGAGGACCTTCCAAGTCATTGTAGGATACATCAATAGAAGTCAAGGCTAGCATATCACCAAAAGTAAAGGGGATGAAACCAGACATGCTATTGTGAGAGATATTTAGAACATGTAAGTTTCTCAGTTCTGCAAGCTCTCTAGGTATATTTCCAGACAAATTGTTATAACTCAAATCAAGAACCTCAAGGGCTTGTGTGTTGCCTATATGAGCAGGAATGCTTCTCTGGAATTTGTTTCTACTCAAATTTAAGCTCAGCAAGCTTGTGCATGAGCCTAGTTGAGCTGGAATCGATCCACTTAAATTGTTTGATGCCAAGTTTAAATGTGCCAAGTGGGATAGAAGTCCAATCTCAATCGGGACATTTCCCGTGATCCCATTGTTGCTTAGATCGAGTTCTAACAACATCGACAGGCTTCCTATTTCCCTTGGAATCTCTCCGTTTAGACTATTTGAAGAAAGGTCCAATCGCTGTAATTGAGCCATCCTTCCAAGTGTTGCAGGTATCTCACCGGAAATGTTGTTATTTGATATTTTGAAGCTGGTCAAATTATGACAGTGCTCCCATTTCCATGAAAGTTCGCCGTTCAAATGATTGTGGCTTAGGTCCATATAATTTAGATGCGGATATATTCCAAAAACTTCAATTATGTTTCCAGTGAGTTGGTTTCCATCTAGCCTCACTCTAAATAATGAAGTACAATTCCTCAAACTTTTTGGTATAGGACCCATGAAATGATTATTACTGGTGCTAAAATATTGCAATGATCCCCCAAGGCATACATCTTTTGGCAGTTCCCCCTCTAGTTCATTGTCAAATAGAAGAAAATATTTCAAATGTGTCAACTTGTTCAGTTCAAAGGGCAAGGAGCCAAAGAATTTGTTCTCAGCAAGGCATAATGCGGTTAGATTGGGCAAGTTTCCAATTGATGCGGGGATTGAACCAGTCAAACTATTACAGGATATAACTAATTGTAGAAGAGAAGTGAGCCTCCCTATTTCCCAAGGAATGAATCCCGACAATCTATTTTCATTTAAAAAAAGATATTTTAAATTCCTCAAGTCACTTATGTTTCTCGGAATGAAACCGGAAATGTTATTGCGCCAAATGCTTAATCCGGTTAAATTGCCTAATTTACCAAGAGATGTAGGAATGGGCCCAGAAAGTTGATTTTGGGAAAGATCGAGTCTTAAAATAGAATCCAACTGCCCAATCTCTTGAGGGATGTGCCCACTTAGGCTATTTGCATCTAGGTAAAGATAATGGAGACTCTCTAGCATACCTATACTTGGAGGAATGTCCCCGGATAGTTCATTGGAGTAAAGATTAAGAAAGTTGAGTTTGGAAAGCTTACCAATACTCGAAGGGATGGAGCCATAGATCGAGTTGTAGCTAAGATCAAAGCTAACCAAATTGGTTAAGTGCAAGAAGTCAAGGCCATCTAAAGTTCCTCTCAAACCAAGATAAGAAAGATTTAGATTGTTGACAGCTTTGGAGTTGTCGCAAGTGACACCGCTAAAGTCGCAAGGATTGTTACCGTGCCATGAAGAGAGGAGAGATTGGCTATGGTTGTCAAGATTAGATTTCCAATTTAGGAGAGCCTCAGCTTCAACCTTACTCTCGGTCATGTTGATGGCGAAAAAGGAAGTGGAGGAAGCAAGATCACTTGCTCTGCGAAATGGAATTGTGTCAACTAAGAGGAGCAAAAAGAAGAAGCTGACAATTAAAGAAGGCTGGCTGGATAGCAATAAGGAAGAAACCATGATTTTCGGGGATATTTGGTCTCTGGGAGGTGAGATGGTTTAGGTCTACGTGTTGCTGTTAATGAGGTTGATGACATATTTATAGATGGAAGAACATTTTGGAAGCCTCAGTCCAACCCCTGCCTTCTACAGTTGTATAACGTTTTTCAATGAATGGGACCTTCCATGAAGAAAACTTTTTCTCGTTCAGATAATATAAAATCTTATCCTTTTTCCAATCAGTTTAGCGTTGGCAGTAAGAGATAACGAAATAACAGTACATAACCAAAACACAAGGGTTCGTTAATTTCGCAAAAAATAAATGACTTGAATAATATTTTTTAAAACAAATGAATGGGCGAAAAATATTTTCATCGTCCATGAAAATATTACATTTTTCATTGGTTGATTATTTCAAATGATACAAGTGATGGTCTTTAAGAAAATATTTTCTAAATCATTTATTTTCTGCTAAATATATTGACATTTGACTTACTTTTTGAAGTCTTCACCGAAAGGGTGAAAAAGGTCTGGCTCTTTTCTCAAAATGTCTTCAGAGTGGTGTTCGTTCGTCTCGAATCATGGCGTCACCAGCAGCCTAGATTTTCGCTGAACAACGATCACGACGTATCATCTGTTCGTTATTGGTGTCACCAACCAGGGCATTTTTGTCTCTCTCGCTGACTACACTTTCAGTCACCTCGCCTCTCGTCCTTCGCCAGCAATCACCGGCACATTGCCATCGAGAGCTCATACTCCAACCTATGGCCTCCACTCTTCGCTCCCGCCTCGGCCTCTTTGGAGGCAACTGTGCCCTAATCATCTCTCCTAATTCATTTGACATTCCGATGTTCTACAACCTCTACCTCTCTCTCTCTTTGTTCTACATCATTGTCGCAGTCTCTCCCTACAATCCTACCAGCACTGTGCTGGACATTCTCTATCTAATCCAGTTCTCGAGACCTTCAATCGCGCTCGCCACATCCAAAACCACTCACAAAGTCCGCCTCACTTGGAATAATTCTCATTGACTTGCTGGAGTTCGAATCCCCAACGAGCGGTGACTTGAACCGGTATTTTGCGACAGAATCAATGTCTCACAGTCCAACCTAGTGGCGAACCTAGTACTCCGTTGGGGATGATGACCTGGAAAGTGTAAGGGCGGCACTGACCCAACGTAACTTGATAGGATTTGTTTAGTGTAAACGAGAAATTTGGGGATTTTGGAGATAAGGGCTTAATTTGGGAAATTAGGAAATTGAGTTCTGACCATAAAAGATTGAGAATGCTATTGATTAACTTAATGGACAGAACAAATGAATAGATATAGTTTCGTTAGTACTCACATAATCCAAAACTTACTCAGCACCAATGAAATCATTTAACCCCACGCCTTGCACCTAAATCTAGTTATTATTTTAATGTCTATATGAGGGTAATGTAGTTTAACTAAAATCTCTTGAACAGACATTTACTTCGTCTAAATTTTGCAATGAATGCGCTTTCACCTTTTGCTTAACCTGAATTGCTCGAAATATTTACAACATATACAAATATTGATTTGTAAATTCACATACAATCATTTCATAATTTTCACAATATGGTTCGTGGCACTCTTCTACGAGTTCTTTGGAGCTCTAGCAAATGCTCCTTGCAAGCCTCTTGTCCTTGGGCTCAATGAAGCTCTCTCTTCCCAAGTAGTGCAGGTCTTTCTCTTGTTTTGCTCACCAAGTCTTCCCCAGATTTCTCATAACTTTCTTTTTGTGTGCTTTTCTCACTCTTTCAATCAATTTGTCTTAGTCGTGTGGAGAGCCTTGGCCATGAAGACCTTCACTTTTTCACCTTCTTTTCAATTCCACCCTTATGAATGGTCTGACTATATTATTGTTAGTGCAAAGCTATTTAATTTTGCAATCTTGGATCCAATTGGAAGGAGTCATGGTGCTCCAACGTCCTCCAATTTTTAAGCGGTGGTTTCCTTTTTTCCCTTTTTTTCACCCGATAAGTTCTTGACTTTCTTTTTCAGTCTTTATGGGCTTAGTTACTCGTGAGTTATGGACTCTCTCCATGTTACACGTGATGGGAAAAAAGAAAAGAAAAGAAAAAGCAAAAAGTTGCTTCCCAAAAAAACTCCAAAAAATAGAAAAGATGGTTAATGACTTTTTTTCTTGCCCAATTCTTACTCTTACAATATTTAAAAGAAAAGGAGAACTTGAAAGCCATGCCTCTCGGTCCTTCACCTTTAGCTTGAAAAATTAAAAATCACTACCTTTCAGTTGAAACTTAGATCTATTATATTCCAATCTAATAGTGAAATATTCTACAAGTATGGTATATCTCAGAAACCATTAAATCATATAGATGATTTATCTCACAATTCTAAACATGCAACTATATCTATATCAATGGCAACAATGACGAATTCTGTAAACAACAATTTACATAGCCTGTGATGAGCTATATAACTTTTTGACTATACAAGTCATGTTTTTCACCACTATTTTGGTAGCTGGTTGATCTCCAAATAGTAAACTTTTTGACTACTTGTAATTTATATTCAACGGTTTCACAAGTAAATTTTCTATTTTTTCTTTAAGTGTTAGCACTATGGTTTCAATCACTTTCCACGATGCACGTTACGGGGCAAGTACAAAACTAATGGTCAATTATTTTCTTGTTTATCAGTCTGTGTGGCAAAGGGAAAAAGAAGCAAAACGTTGCTCGGAAAAGAAACTCCAAAAGACATAAAAGATGGTTACAGGCTTTCTTTTTATCAAGTGCGCTGAAAAAGAAAATAAATATACTGATGAAAATTTTTATGGTCCACAAGTTTGATTGACAAGTGGAACATTTATCGAAGTTAGACTCATGTAATTTTCCAGAAAAATTCAGCTGGATGATACTATAAGCCTCAAAATCTATTTTGGAGTCCCACCTACATCTTCAATTTTCAAGCATATTCCCTCTGCTTATTTATAATTCAACCGCAATGACCTATATTTGAGTTAAAAATTAACTTATTTAATAAAATCATCCACCCTCCTCTTTTTCTAGCCAATATGTATAGAAATCTTAAGGTATTTCAAGTGCAATACTTTAAAAATAAACCACCACCTAGAAGAAATCCCTATGCACCTACATAACAGCAAAACTACACCAAAAATCTTAAATCTTTGCACATAATGCAATTAAGTCGTAGTTATTTGATTGGCACAATCAAGTCATCAACCTTTCCAAAACTAAAATCAAAACTTGCCTAGATAGAACTTGAAACCTACATGGCAACATTAAATTGCATTTCTTCATATAGGTTTAGGACTTTATTGCACTTTGCAATAAAAGCATTTGACTTGATTAATCAACTGAAAATTACGTATATTTATGTGTGTCGTGTGGTCTTGACTTGAAATTGCAAAATCATAATCCATGTTCCTTTGATATGTGCACCATTCACTCAGCCAACTTTATCTTTTCTGTACACACAATATAACGACTTTTGGTTTGTTATCAAATAAAGTGCAATAACAAAATTAGACCATTTGAAAGGTGGAATTCCAGAGGAGGTGAAAAAATTAAGGACTTCATCATCAAGGCCCTCCGCATGATTGTGACATTGAGTGGAAAAAGAAAAGAGAGAATCACACAAAAACATTTTGGAGAAAAATGGGGCAAAAGACAGATAAAGCTGATGTTTTTTTTTTTTTTTTTTTTTGGGTAAAGGCGATAAAGCTGATGTTGATCTTCTTGTTTATGAGGAATTCATATGATCATACATTCATGAGTGTTTTGGGGGTGAAGACTGGTTGAACAGAAAAAGAGGAAGAACCAAACCCATGAGTCGCCCTACTTTCGAAATGTAATGTCTTGAAAATAATTTCAAGCTATAAATTTCAAAAAGAAAAAGAAAAAAGAATTACTTGGGAACAGTGAGAGAGGCCTCCATTGAGCCGACGACTAGAGGCTTGTGAGGAGCATCTACTTGAGCTTCAAAGAGCTAGCGCAATTAACCATAGTATGAAAATAATGAAAAAAATTGCATATGAGCTTGCGCATCAATATTTGCATATTATGAAAATTTGGAGCTTTTGGAGTTAAGCAAAGATGAAAGTGTGTCCATCGCATAAATTTAATGAATTAAAAAGAAAAAAGTAGATGTCTATTCAAGTGGTTTTAATAAAACTACATGATCCTTAAATGGGCATTAGAATTGTTCAAATATTTAGAGACAATCATGGAAATCATCCAGGAAATCATGTCTCTAGGGAATGTTGATCTTCCACCCAAACTGAGTCACTAATGTTGTTGAAGGATGTGCCAGATCAACGTCTCTCGCCTTCGAGACTTCGTCTTCAAGATGCGCAAAACGTGATCTTGATCACCAAGCTAGCGCTCATGTGCTTGCAAGCCAATCCATGGCTTCAACTGACCCTGAGACAGGTCTCACTTGAGCTTCACCTTCAAGTCCCTATGAAAACGCCATTCTCTATAGTCATGACAATCGCCTTTTGAATATCTTTTTAGTTCTATTTAATCTCAACGATGTTATTTATGATTTTCATTGTAGAGCTTGAATTTGTACGAATGTTATGAGAACAGTGTGATGTTTATAGTTTTGTAGTCATGGCACCATAAATTTTTATGGGAAGGCTTCTAGGAAGATTTCATCTCACAATTATTTTCATCTTTTGTAGAGTAACCAGGAAGTGAATTTGCAAAATGCATTGTATCAACATCTCTCGCCTTCTTTGACCCAAAAGGAAACGAAAATGTAGCTTTTTTTGTTGTTGGAAGATATACTAGTACCAATAGTCTGTGAACTTTTATTGATGTGTAGTGTCATGCTTGAACTTTCAATTAACTCAATTAAATCACTTTTAACTAATGTGAAATATCATTTTAGAACTTTTACTCAATCCAATTAGACCCTTAATATTTTCATATGCTTTTTGTCAACCTTTTATTAATTAATTTAAAACGAAATACGGTAAGACACTAAATTAATAAAGCTCATCTTTGGTGGAGAAAATTGCGGATTCTCGTGTGTCGTGTTGAATTGAATTTGCAAAACCATAATACACGTTTCTTCAATATGTGCACCATTCACTCAGCCAACCTTTTCTTTTCTCCACACAGAAGGATGATGACTTTGAACTTTGGTCATTTCCACGGGACTTGCACGCTAAAATTTGTCTTTTGCAAATTAAAGACCCAACTTTGGTCCATCCTAATCTCAATGTGGTTCTCACATGCCACTAAAGTAAATTTGATTTTTCAATGAGTTTGGAACGCAATTTTAAATTTAATCCAACCATGTGTTTGTTCTCATGCCCATCAATCAGGGAATTTGATAGCTTGTTATAGCTGATTAACCTTTCCTTACAATACAACGCCATGCTTTGGCATGCAGTGTTTTCTTTATGAAAAATGCCATGGTCATGTTTTGGAGGAAATTGCACTAAAATTCTTCATCTTATGTACGAATCATAATCAGGTGTCAAAACTTTCAATTGCTGCAATAAGGTCCTAGGAAAATGGAAAAGGAGTCCTAAACCTCTTAGTCGGTGTAATCAAATCAATAACCTTTATTGCAACGGGTAACAAAGTCTTAAACCTATATTAAGAGGTGCAATTTAAGGTTGTGGCTAAGACTTCGAGAGCTATCTCGGCAAAAAGTTCGGCATTCTCCGTGAAAAAAGTCTTGACTTTCTGCAAAGGTTGATGAGTTGATTGCACCAATGAAAGTGATTATGACTTAATTGCATACTTTGCAAAGGTTTAAGACTTTTGGTGCAATTTTTCTTTGATGTTGGTGTAGACGGATAACTTCTAAGTGGTGACTTGTTTTTAAAGAATTGCACTTAAAATACCTTAAGATTTTTATACAGATTGGCTAGGAACAGAGGAGCGGCAATGATTTTACCAAATAAGGTAATTTTCAACTCAAATATAGGTCATTGCGGTTGAATTATAAATGGGCAGAGGGAATTTGCTCGAAAAGTGAAGATGTACGTGGGACTCCAAAACAGATTTTGAGGCTTGTATTGTCATTTGACTGAATCTTACCGGAAATCATATGAGTCTACCTTTCAAATTCTTCTTTTCTTTTAAATATTGTAAGAGTAAGAATTGGGCAAGAAGAAAATTACAAACCGATGGACAGTGTGCATCTGTCCGTGCGTTTGGAGATAAAGGGTGGCCCCTTCACCGCACATGATGAAGAAGACAACCATTAATCATCTTTTCTGTCTTTTGGAATTTCATATTTGAGCTACTTTTTGGTTCCCTTTCATTTTTAATCATCCACCGTTATTTTTCCACTTGCCACTTGGGGCAAGTAACGTGCATCGTGGGAAGCAATCGAAACAATAGTTTGAACACTTAAAGAAAAAATAAAAGAATTATCATGTGTGAAACCATTAAATAAATATTACTAGTAGTCAAAAAACTTAGTAATTTAGAAATCAATCAATTACCAAATAAGTAGTGATAGACATGACTTGTGTAGTAAAAAAGTTATGTAACTAACCACGGGCTATGTAAGTTGTTGGTTACACAATTCATCGTTGTTGCCATTGATATGGTTATATGTTTAACATTGTGAGATAATCATCCATGTGAGATGATTCAAAGGTCTCCAAGAAGTACCGTACTCATAGAATCTTTCACTATTAGATCGAATTGTACTAGATGAAAATTTCAACTAATCTCAATAAGGAAGGTTGTGATTTTTTAATTTTCAAGCTAATGGCAGAGGTCCAAGCGGCAGTGTTGGAAACCCTAGACTCGCCTACTTATATAAGCAAAAAAATGTCACATGGACCAAAGAGCATTCTAAAGTACGTTACAAGGCCACCATACAAGTATAAGGCCCACATACCATATCCAGATACTGTTACCATCTATCAATTGTTGAATTCGCAGAGCAGCAATGTAGGAGACGATCACAGCGGCGCAATTGACGATGAACGAGACAGTGGGGGTGCACGAAGTCTGGGGACGGTAGCCGTGACGTTGGGGTTTGTGGGGAGCTTTTTCATGCAAATCTTGAAACTTGAGGATAGAGAAAGTGGAGGAGAGAGAGACAGAGAACGTGGGATTTTTTTTTTTTTTTTTGGCAGGGTGAGGGGGAATAACACCTTTTTCTTGGTCAATATATGATAGGGATAATTAGCTCCCGATCTGATTCAGTCACATCCAAGAACCAGGAATTAGACTAGGAGAACCAGTTCCAAGTTTTTAGAACTAAAGACTAGACCAGCTAGTACTAGGATAGGGGACCGGTCACTTCACAATTTTTCTTGTTTGTTGTCGTCCGCAACATCCTCGAAGAGAGAGTGAGGGAACCGTGATCATACCAAAAGAAATTTCCCCTAATAGCTACAAAATTAACATCAACATATATAAGACATCAATATCCGCTCTAGTTGACGAATATCAAAGCCTAATTCACAAGAAATGTTTCAAATGCATTTCATCAAACAGATTGTAGGCACTGCAAGATTAAGTCTAGTTATGAAATTGAAGTTGTTTCTTGTTCTAAAAGCAGCATTAGAACAACAACGTCACGAATGATCAAGAAGCAACTCAGTTTTTTCAATAATTTTCACATGAGTTTCGTTAACAAAACTCGTCACAATAACTCTCCAAAATAGAGCACAAAAGAAGAGAATGAAATTAATAGGTCAGTGGATGACGACCAAGCTATAATCCGTAACCACCTCAAGTTTAGAAGCTTCAACGGTTAACACTTCCTTTCGGAATCAAAGTGAACGAACGGACTCTTGAGTGCGATTCCGTCACTGCAAAACTCCTGGCCTCACAGCAGAGTAAAGCAGAGCACTTCTTATGCCTCTGGTCTGGCTGGTGCAATTCTCATCCTGGAACCGAGAACCGGACCGGTGCCCTTGGAAACTGCCCAGAACTGACCAATTCATTCTGGTCCGGGTGGTTCCGTAGCACACCCTTAATATGTGGCCATTCCCTTTAATGCACTTGATGAAAGAAAGATAATTTTTAACCATTTTTTAAAATATATTATTAGTAATATCATTTCGTGTATTTCTTTCACATAGCATCCTGATCTCCGCTTTTCCAAGCAACATTTTATGAGAAAAATATGAGATAGTCATTGATTAATTGTGAATTTTTCAAATCTCTACATGTCACGACGTTTTATATAAGCATTATAAGAAAAGATGTATGCTCATACGCTCATGAGAGTTTCAGGGGGTGAACAAAAAAAGAGGAAGGCCCACACTAGCAAAGGGAATTCAAGTTTGTACAAGAACATCATAAAGAAAATGATGTAATTATTGATGAATATTGGTTCAATGTGCAATGTCGTCATTGAACTTTAAATTTGTTTAATGTGATTATTGAATTTTCACCAAATATTCAATGTGGTCGTTAAACTTGTGAACATTTCGTATAAATTTAATGCTACATTGAATATTTACCAATAGTTCAAGGATCACATTGAACAAATTATCAATCTAGGGACTATATTGCATATTGGATCAAATTTTATAGAACATATGTACTATTATCCTAACATTATGTGGCATTTGCTATATATAATTGTGTGAAATCGTGGGATCTTTAAAAATGATTTCGAGCTAGAACAAGTAAAAGATTGCTATTAACCATATTATGAAAATTATATAAAAAAAGATGTATTTGAATTCATGTATCCGTATTTGTATATTGTGAAGATTTCAAAGTAGTTAGGAAAAGGTGAAAGTGGATCCACCACAAAATTTAGATGAAGTAAATAGTGAAAAGTAAATGTCTACATGAATAATTTAATAAATCTAAATTGAAGAGATTGTTTAAGGGATTCTGTTGGTGCCGAGTAATTTTTGGCTCCGTGAGTACTAATGAAACCTTATCCATTCATTTGTTCTGTCGATGAAGATAATCAACAAGGCAAAATCAGGAAGTCCCACGCTTTCATTTTCCCCGTCAATTTTCTAATCCGCTGACAAAAGAGAAAAATATCTCTAATTCCCCAAGTTAAACCCTAATCCCTAAAAACCTATAAGCTAAACCGTAAATTCAAATTTCCCAGTTAAATTAAATTGATCCAATCAATCAAAGTCACGATGGGTCAGCTTCACGTCGCCAAGTCACCGAGCAGATGTCGTTATCAGTCGGCTTTAGTTCTCCGACGATTTCCAGCTTGTCCATATTCGGAAGTCAAGCCATCCGTCGGTGAAGTTCAAGTCATCCAAATCTGAAAATCAGACGCTTCTGTTGCCGAGCACCTCTGAAGCTTGTCATTGCAACTACAAGCCACCTTCGCAATCAAAATCAAGCATCGTTTCATAATTTCCTTTAACATATTTTAATTTTAGGTCCAATTTCATTTCTATTATTATTTTATCGGTTTTGGATTCTGCAACAAAATATCTTTCACCAAATATTATAATTTAATTTTTTATTAAAGGAGACTCATGTTTTGTGTTAATTTTGGAAAGAGAGGGTCAAATGTAAATGAAACGATATACCATATAATCCCAATGTTCAAAGAAGTCATTGACTTACCACGGACTTAATATCTATGATAATCAATGTCGAAACCTAATCAATGATATCAATGATAATGAAAGCTCATTAAAATTAAAGTGATTTGTACAACAACATTGAATACCAACATGACGCCTAGAAAGCTCTGCTTTTTACTAAGTTCGAGGACACAATGTCAGAATTTAATCAAAGTTCGAGGATACAATGTCAGAATTTAATCAACGACGCTGGACAATGAGGATGACACCAAGTAAACGCTGCTCCTAGATAGATATGAAGACGTAACGTCAGAATCTAACCAACGACGCTGGACAATGAGAATAACGTCTAGCAAACACTGCTCCTAGATGCGAAGGAGGGCACAATGTCAAGATCTAGTCAACGATACTGAACAATGGGTTAGCATTGAAATCTAATTGACAGCATTGCTCGGAATATAGATAATCGCTAGAATTGAATCTACGATAGGAATTTTAAGCTATAGCTAAGCTATACTAAGTAAGGGTAAAAGTAAGATAAAGCAATTTTGTGTGTTATTCCGGAGGAGGGCTTCTTCGTTGGATTGTTTGCGGTATTTATTGGCTAACTTGGTAACCATCAATAGTCAGCTACTTCCTCCTCAAGAATCACTTCATGTTCCATGTTGAACTACCTTATCTGTGCTTAGTTTCTGACTTGATCGACAACATTCTTAGGCTTATTCAACAAGTATTAATTGCTCTCTTTTGAGTTTGGCACCCTTTTAACTATTCCCGCCTATTTCTATCATTAATGTTGTATCTTCATCAGTGACCTTTGGCTTCGGCACGTGGTAATCAACTGCTTCCCCATGATACTATATGTCTTTTTACATCTATCAAAATTCAGCCCAAGGTTTCTCACAGTCCCTAATTATCTTTCCTTGTATGACCATTTATGGGCTATGCCGATAAAGATTATGCCCATACATAGCCATGATGGCAATTTTAGCACTTTCTATCCCTTGTGACTAGTACGTGCTTGTAGGTGTATTTTTGAGTATCAACATATGCCTCATTTTATAAGAAATAAACTAAGAAGTTTATTTCTTTTAAAGAAAATACCTCGTTCTACGTGCAGTATGCTATGGATGATCATTATACCTTTTGACATGTATGTAGGCAATACAAATCAACGACTCCCATTGCATCTTGACACGTCGCTTCAACTTTTGGTAGCTATCCTTCAACTTTGAATCATTGTCTCCTACTCCGAATAGAAGAATACATTCCATCATCTCTTTCGCATTTTTGTCTTCCTTAAACCCTAAACCCTTTATATTTTGCTCGTAAGCTTTCCATGTCACGCCCTAATCCTTGAGCCCGTGCCCATCCCTCGGTGGTTGATAAATTTGTGATGTCCCAGGACGCGTCACCGACCCATTCTTTTTAATGCGCATGCGGAAGCGAATAAATACCCCTGACAACAAACAACACGGGATAAAAAAGTAGGGCAACAATTCACAACCAAACCTCTTTTATAAAGACACAAGGTTTATAGACAAAACTAGGCTGTCTACAAAAGACCGGCTCAACAAAACAAAGCTATCCTAAGACCAATTAGTTGGTCACATCGCCGATCCTTCGGTCTCCACAGGCTCTGGGGGCGTCGGGTCCTCCACCACACCATCAACAGGGTCAGCTGCATCCTCATCTAGAGTGGCATCAACTACCACATCGGGGATTTCAAAACCCTGGAGGGGACCACACGGAATCCATTGAAATGGCAGCGAAACCACGCTCTGAACCGATGAGGTACCCTTTGAGGTAGGCCCTCATCAACCAAGACGGTGGTCACCACGAGTAAATAGACCCATTGATCCCTTGAGGCATGGTGATCAAAACTCCGCTCAATAACCATCATCGGCCGACCAAAACGTTCCGGAGGAACCGCCATCTAAGGACCTGAAAATGTTGAGCCTATGACGGGGTGAGACAATGTCTCAACAAGTTCACCCCTTAAACCCCTATTAGGAAAGAAATACACAGAGGGCAGTCTAAGCACACAAACAGAGGACTTATCTTGCCTCAATTTCTTCCTGCACGTCAATACAATTCAAAAACCCAAACAATCGATCCAATCAATCGATTCATTCAATTCAATCGCTCACACAAGCATGATATCGATTAATGCTTGCACAAGCATGAACTACCGACACACATCGATCCTCTGGATTAGCCAAGGATTACTGCTCACACAGGCTGATATGAATGACTGCTCGCACAAGCTGAGATACACTATTGCTCACACAAGCTGACAAATCATTGCTCACACAAGCTGACTTGTATAATTGCTCTCACAAGCTGACATATCATTGCTCACACAAGCTGAGTCAGATCAAGGCTCACACAAGCTGACAATTCAATGCTCACACAAGTTGATTTACCCTATTGCTCACACAAGCTGAGATGGTATGTAAAGCCATCTTTGGTGTCAAAACCTGACACCCGGTATTTTCTAATTAAAATACCAAATTCCACAATCATCACTCAATTGTATAATCTAACCACATCATTGCAATCAACACGCAATTCCGGTCCCGAGCTATCTTAGTCTAATTTCCGGAATTATTAAATAATTAAATAAATTTCGAAAAACAAATAATTAAATAATTACTCAATAATTAAATAAATGCCTAATTAAGATTACATTAATCTAACCTCCTAATTAGGCTAATTAAATCACTTAGTCTAATTAATCTTTAACTACACTAATCTAATCACCTAAACCATACTTAGTATAATATAAACACCCCTTAAGTATCATTAACTCCCTAAGCATAGTTTAGCAAGTAAACTCACCGGTTTAGCGTTCCAGTGAGTCCACGGCGACGGCAACACCAAGGCAGGCAACAACTGAGCCTACGATGACACTAACCAAGGCCCAAAAGGGACCTAAAACGGGCCTAGAAGACCGAAGCCCTTGCTGGCTTCAGTTTCCGCTTATTGGCCGTTGGAGCTAAACTGAGCAGCGCGGTTGGCTAGAACAACCAAGGCGGAGCCAGGCGGGTGGAGGATGGCAATGGCGGACCAAGTGGAGGCCACGGCTGGCTGGACGGGCGAACTGGCGAGCTCCAGGACCTACGACGCACAGCTGGAGGCACGAGGACAGGCTGTTGGGCGCGGCAGAGGCACGGGTTAGCTAAGCAACGCGCGCGGGCGAGCAGGCGCGAGCGGGCGATGGTCCGGTGACTCGGCGGGCTGCTTGACGGCTAGGGGAGGGTGCTGCTCGGTTTCTCTTGTTTCTCTAAGCTCTCTCAAGCTTTAACAATGGAGAAAGGAGGGAGCAAGAGAAAGAAGAAGGCAACTGAAGCAAAGGGGACCCCAAAGGCTTCCAAGCCTTCAACACTTGTCCAAATCTCCCTTTACTTGCCCCCACCAGCCATCAGCCATCCACGGCAGCCTTCAGCCCTCCAAAGCTTCCTCAATAAGCTTGCTAAAGGGTCCAAAATGTTGTCTCCTCCATGGCCTACGAATTTTGCAACAATTTCCTTAAAATCCATTCAATTCTCACTTAAATCAATCCAATTGAAGCCCAAACAAATCAGCCAAGGTGTCCACACTTAAATTCACATTTTTCTTTGTTCAAAGATCCCACTTGACGGCCAAAAGTGTGGTAAAAAATAATCCCTCGAAATTCCTGGTCCAAAACGGCCTAATTTTGATTTTTCGCCAAAAATCTCGGTTTGCAGAAAAAATTTTGGAGGATGAGTCGATGTTCCTAAAATGAATTGTGACATGAAAAAACTTTCAATTTCTGAAATCGGGTTCCAATTCGCTGTTAATTTCAACCAGACGCAATTTTAGGGTGTCTTAACCTACCAGATAGCTTTTAGGAATTTTTAGTGCAATTGACCCGTGGTTGATTGTTTTCAAGCCACGATGTACACCTTCGACACATTGGCGACTCTCGATTGTCGTGAAAATCTCAAGATTTCAAATGCGGACACAGGGTACCAAAACGACAGAAGAATCGGTCTAGTGCCAATCGACGAGGATTTTGTAATTAGGTGGAATCACCCACACTTAATCACATGGTTCAGTTGAATCGACCTATCTCCGGTCTCTAATCGATTTTTAACTTTGTCGTAATAACCCTTGCAGATGAACACGGTCAAGTAGTCAATCCCTGATCGAATTCTCAAGTCTATTGCGTTTAGATTTCTTAACGGCTTCACCTGATAGACTAGTTATCCCGTGAGTGATCAACTCAAGGAAAAGAACTATAAGCGTGTCGATGAAAAGCCCAACTTATTCAATCGAAAACAAAACTTGAAATTCAAGATGTCACAACTCTTCCCCTCTTATAAAAGTTTCGTCCTCGAAATTTAAACCATTATAAATCTTTAAACAAAAATGTGAGGGTACAATCGTTTCATCGAATCTTCACTTTCCCAAGTTGCTCCTTCTGTGTTGTGGTGTTGCTAGACCACTTTAACCAATGGGATCATTTTCATACGTAGAGTTTGTTCTTTCCGATCTACAATCTGAACCGGGCTTTCCATGTACGACACTCTATCGTCCATGTCTAACACTTCAAAATTTAGCACGTGAGTTGGGTCAGGCTCATACTTCCTCAACATCGACACGTGAAAGACATCATGCACTTGCGTCAACCTTGGCGACAATGCAAGACGATACGCTAGGATCCCAATTCTTTCTAGAATCTCAAAGGGACCTACGTACCTCGGACTCAGCTTTCCCTTCTTACCAAAGTGTGAAGTACCCCTCATTGGTGACACCATCAGAAAAGACGTGAGCACCAACTTTGAATTCCAAAGGCCTTTGACGCTTATTTGCGTAACTTTTCTGATGGCTCTGAGCAGTCTTTAATCTGTCTTAGATGAAGGCAACTGCATCCATTGACTGATGGACTAACTCTGGGCCCATGATCTTTCGTTCTCCGATCTCATCCCAACACACTGGCGTTCTGCACGCTCTGCCATACAACGCTTCGAAATGAGCCATTTAAATGCTTTGCTGGTAGTTGTTGTTGTAGGCGAACTCAACAAGATAAAGCTGTTCCTTCCAGCTCCCCTTGAAATCCAATACGCAAGCTCGCAGCATGTCTTCTAGGGTTTGAATCGTCCTCTCAGACTGGCTATCTGTTTGAGGATGATAGGCCGTACTGTACTGTAGCTTCATTCCTAAGGCAATATGCAAACTCTTCCAAAAGGCAGCTGTAAATCTCAGGTCTCGGTCTGATGTAATCGTCACCAGCACTCCATGTAGATGAACAATCTGACGCATGTACAACTCTGCATGCCTATCCAAATCAAGGTCATTCCGTACTACGATGAAGTGAACCCACTTCGTCAGTCTGTCAACCACTACCCAAAAGAAATCATTACCCCTCTGACTTCTTGGTAAGCCTATTACAAAATCTATTGTGATATGCTCCCATTTCCACTCAGGAATCTCGAAAGGTTGCAAAAGTCTTATCGGCTTACAATGCTGTGCCTTTACTTGCTAACACGTTAGACACTTGGTGACATGCTTGGCGATATCCGCCTTCATACCGGACCACTAATAGTGTTGACACAGATTCTGATACATTTCCGTACTACCAGGATGAATGCTATAACTGCTACGATGAGCTTCTGACAGAATCTCTTTCTTAAGCACTGCATCGTCAGGTACACACAATCGTCTTCGGAACCTTAGTGTTCCATCATTAGAAATTTGAAAGTCAGCCTTTCTCTTTTCGATATTCTCTTGCAAGATCTTCTGAATCTCTGGGTCTGTCCACTGAAGCGTATTGATTCTGATTTGTACTTTCGGCTCAATTCTGAGGGTGGCCATACGATTCGAAAGGTGACCTACCTCAAATTTGAAAATGAATCTCGAGCTTTCTCAAGTAAGGTCCATTCCTTAACTAGCATATGCGCAACTGAAGACTTCCGACCCAAGGCATCTGTGACCTTATTCGCCTTTCGAGGGTGATACAAGATATCATAGTCATAATCCTTCAGGAGTTCCATCCAATGACGTTGTCTCATATTCAACTCCTTCCGAGAGAATAGATACTTGAGACTTTGATGGTCATTGAAGATTTGGAATCTTTCTCTACATAAATAATGTCTCAAAATCTTCAGAGTGAATGATTGTTGTGAGTTCTAAGTCGTGCGTCGGGTAATTCAACTCGTGAGGTCTCAACTGACGAGGCGCGTATGCAACAATCCTACCATGCTGCATCAGCACGCAACCTAGTCCTCTAAACGATGCATCACTGTAGATCTCATATCCTCCAGGACTTGATGGTATGGTTAACATAGGTGCGGTAGTCAGCTTCTACTTAAGTTCTTGGAAACTATGCTCGCACTTGTCTGTTCAGACAAACTTCTCTTCCTTCTTCAGTAGTCGAGTCAACGGTGACACTAACACTGAAAAATCCTTCCACGCACCTTCGTAGTACCCCCGCCAAACCCAAAAAACTTCTGATCTCTATCACGGTTGTTGATCTTGGCCAGTTGATAACTACTTCGATCTCAATTGGGTCCATGGAGATTTTTTCACCTGAAATCACATGACTTAAGAACGCCACACGAGTCAACCAAAACTCGCACTTACTTAACTAGGCATACAACTCATGATTCCTTAGGATCTGAAGTACCATCCTCAAATGTCTCTCGTGCTCCTCAGCACTTTTTGAATACACTAGGATATCGTCGATGAACACGATCACAAACTGATTCAAGTATTCTTTGAACACTCGGTTCATTAGATCCATAAAAGTAGCTAGGGCGTTCATCAAACCAAACGACATTACCGTGAACTCATAATGGCCGTATCGAGTATGAAACGCTGACTTTGGTATGTCCTCCCTTCTGATCCTCAGCTGATGATACCCTGTCCTTTAGTCAATTTTTGAAAATATCGATTGTCCTTGGCTAGTCAAACAAGTCGTCGATCATCGGCAATGGATACTTGTTCTTGATCATTACCTAATTGAGTTGATGATAGTCGATGCATAGGCGCAACGAACCATTCTTCTTCTTTACGAACAGAACTGGTGCTCCCCAAGGCGATGCTGTGACATCCTGAATTTCAGGTTCTATTTTCGATGGAATGAGTTGGGCTTTTCATTGATGCGCCTATAGTTCTTTTCCCTAAGCTAATCACTCACAGGATAACTAGTTTATCAGGTGAAGCCGTTAAGGAATCAAAATGCAAGAGACTTGAGAATTCGACGAGGAATCGACTGCTTGACAGTGTTAATCTGCAAGGGTCATTATGGCACAGTTAAAAATCGATTAGAGACTAGAGATAGGTTGATTCGATATAACCATGTGATTAAGTCTGGGTGATTCTACCTAATTGCAAAATCTTTGTCGATCGGCACTAAACCGATTCTTCTGTTGTTTTGGTACCTTGTGTCCGCATTTGAAATCTTGAGATTTTCACGATAACCAAGAGTCACCAATGTGTCGAAGATCTACAAAGTGTGGCTTGAAAATAATCAACCACATGTCAATTGTACTAAAAATTCCTAAAAGTTACCCGGCAAGTTAGGTCACGCTAAAATCACGCTCGGTTGAAATTAACCGCAAATTGGAACCCGATTTCAGAAATTGAAAGTTCTGTCACGTTGTGATTCATTTTAGGAACGTCGACTCATTCTCCGAATATTTTTCTACAAATTGGGATTTTTGACGAAAAACCAAAGTTATGCCGTTTTTGACCGGGAAAATTGGATGATCGTTTTTAGCGCACCATTGACCGTCAAGCGAGATCTTTGGACAGGGAAAATGTGAATTTAAGTGTGAACACCTTGGTTGAATTTTTGAGGCTTCAATTGGATTGATTGGAAGAAGAATTGAATGAAATTAATTAGCAAATGTACAAAATTCGTATGCCATGGGGAGTAACATTTTGGACACTTTGGGAAGCTTGTTGGGGAAGCTTAAGGGAGGAAATTGGTTGAGATGTGGGCTGACATGGTGGGGGCATGTGATGAGTGATTTTGGATAGAGTTGTGGACTTTGAAGGCAAGTGGTGGCCCCTCTCTTCAACTGTTGTCTCCTCCTTCTTCCTCAGCCTTCCTTCCTCCTTTCTTGCCGTGTTGAGAGCCAAAGAGACCGCAAAACCCAGGGAAGCCAGCCAACCACCGTCGACCCCCGCCGCCCGTTCGTGCTCCTTGGCCGTCGTTCGCCCATCGCACACCCAGCCGCGAGCCCCGCACCAGCCGTCCGCCATCCTCGTGCCCAACAGCTCATTCCGTGCCTTCTCGCCATCCCCGAGCCACCTTGCTCGACGTCGAGGTCACTTGGTTGCCGTTCAATCCCCGAAGCTACCCACCTGGTCCGCTGAGCCCGCTGGTCACCACGTGCTTGCCCCGCTCGTCCGCGTCTCCTGCTCGCCGTCTCGCCACCCCGTGTCATCATCTGCTTCTGTTCGCTGGTCCAGCAGGTCACTAGGTCGCCTCAAGCCACCGTTCAAGCTGCCGGAGCTGCCACCATCACCCACCTGGCCCCACCGCACCGTCGCCAGCCCGCCTTGCCGCTCCTAGCCATTATAGCCAGGTCGAGCAGCCCTTCGGCCAAGCAAGCAAAAGCCAAAGCTAGCAAGGGCTTTCGGTCTTCTAGGTCCTTTTTAGGTCCCTTTCGGGCCTTGGTTGGTGTCACCGTAGGCTTGGTTGTTGCCCGCCTCCACGTCGCCATGGACTCACCGGATCGCTAAACCGGTGAGTTTATTTGCTAAACTTTGCTTAGGGAGTTAATGATGCTTAAGGGGTGTTTACATTAGGCTAAGTATGTTTAGGTGGTTAGATTAGTTTAGTTAAAGATTAATTAGATTAAGTGATTTAATTAGCCTAATTATGAGGTTAGATTAATGTAATCTTAATTATGCATTTATTTAATTATTGAGTAATTATTTATTTATTTATTTATTTAATAATTCTGGAAATTATACCAAGATAGCCGATCGTTAGAATTCTGTGTTGATTGCAATGGTGTGGTTAGTTTGTACAATTGATTGTTAAATTGTGCAATTGAGTGATGATTGTGGAATTTGGTATTTTAATTAGAAAATATCGAGTGTCGAGTTTTGACACCGAAGATGGTTTTACGTACCATCTCAGCTTGTGTGAGCAATGATATGTCAGCTTGTAAGAGTAGTATACCTTATCAGATTGTGTGAGTATTGATCGTTTATGAGCAACGATCCGTATATCAGCTTGTGCGAGCTACTATCTATCTATATCAACTTGTGTGAGCTACTATCTATCCATTTCAGCTTGTGTGAGCATTGACTGTGTCAATGGTATCAGATAAATAGTATCGACTGGATCGAATGATTGATGAAATTAATTGGTTGAAATTATAAACTGTGCTGACTTGCAAGAGGGAACTGAGGTGAGGTGAGTCCTCTAAATTGTGTGGCTAGGCCTTTAAGCGTATTTCCTTCCTAGTCAAAGTTTAGGGGCTAAACTTACTGAGACATTATCTCACCCGGTCGTGGGCTCAACATTTTCAGGTGCTTAGATGGTAGTTCCTCCGGAACGTTTTAGCTGGCCTATGAGGGTTACCGAGTGGGTTTTTAACTACCCTGATCCTGGAAGCCACTGGGTCTATGAACTAGTAGTGACCACTGTCTAGGTTAAAGAGGGTTTACCTCAAAGGGCGCCTCATCAATTCAAAGCTTGGTTTCGCTACGGACCCAATGGATTCAGGGTGGGTCCCCTCTGGGGTTTTGAAATCCCCGCTGTGGTAGTTGATGCCACCCTAGGTGAGGATGCAGCTGACCCTCCTGATGGTGTGGTGGAGGACTCGATGCCCCCAGAGCCTGTGGAGAGTGAAGGATTGACGATGTGACCGACTAATTGGCCTTAGGACAGCTTCATTTTGTTGAGCCGATCTTTTGTAGACAGCCCAGTGTTGTGTATAAACCTCGTGTGTTTATAATTGAGGTTTGGTTGTGAATTGTTGCCTTGTTTTTCTATCCCGTGCTGTTTGTTGTTAAGGGTATTTGTTCACTTCCGCTTGCGCATTAAAAAGAATGGGTCAGCGACGCGTCCTAGGACGTCGCAAATTTATGGACCATCGAGGGATGGGCATGCGCTCGAGGATCAGGGCATGATAGATGCACTGGGACGTATGAATCCCTTATCCAACAACTCTTGCATCTACACCTTCAGTTCTTTCAACTTAGACAACGCCATCCAGTAAGGAGCCTTAGAGATTGGCTTTGTCCCGGGTGCTAACTCGATCACAAACTCGATCTCCCTCTCTAGCGATAAGCCTGGCAATTCTTTTGGAAACACATTTGGAAATTATTGGACTACTGAGATGTCCTCGATTTTCAACTCCTTAACTGTCGTATCCACGACAGTCGCCACGTAACTTTGGCAACCCCCGTCTAACAAACGGGTTGCCTCAAGCAATGATATTAAGGAAATTGAGGGTCCTCCTCGACTTCCAATAAACTCGGAACTTTCACCCGCTAACGAGT
The DNA here is from genome assembly GCA_014182405.2 of Eucalyptus sideroxylon. Lineage (NCBI taxonomy): Eukaryota > Viridiplantae > Streptophyta > Magnoliopsida > Myrtales > Myrtaceae > Eucalyptus > Eucalyptus sideroxylon. Next base: position 23,722,708 of record CM024558.2, on the reverse strand, counting down.
TAAACCGAATCGCTTTTCGATAGTAGTCCATCTTAGCTCTTTGCTTGGTGAGCCAGTCCATGCTAGTTATCACATCGAAATCATACATGGCTACGACTAACAAATCTATCCTCCCCCCTCGCTCGCTAATCACTAACTTGCAACCAGAACAACCCAATGCAACTAACACCTTATCCTTTAATGGTGTAGATATGCCAACCACTAACTCCAACAACTCAGGACTCAATCTTACCAGCTTCAAAAATTGCTCAGCTATAAAAGAATGAGTGGTGCCAAGGTCAAATAAAGCATATGCAGTATGGTCGTTGAACGAGACCGTACATGTGATCACATCAAGTGAGTCCTCTACTTGTCCTCTAGTGATGGCATACACATGTCCTTGTGCTGGGGGTCTATTATGTCCACCTTGCGGTGCATTCAATGGCGTAAACCCATTATTTGACCCAACGACGGTGACGGCAGTAACTACTATGGTCCCCTTTGATTTCTAGGACAGTCTCTAGCAGGTGACCCTGTTGGCCACACTCAAAACAAGCACCCATCCTAAAATGGCATATTGATCCATGTCGCCTTCCACACAAACGACACACGTCATTCTGACTTGGCACTAACTTGCCTATCCCACCCTTCCTGTTGGGCAGGACATGATACCTTCCTTCGGTTATAGGCCTCTTCCCGAACCAGTTTCCATCTCTGCTTGAACTGAACCTCAACCTAGATGAGGCGGCTTGCTCACTCAAACTTCTTTCTATCAGCTGGGCCTGACCATAAACCTTATTGCAATCCTTGAGATCAAGCGGCACCAGTGGGTTCTTCAACTTTAGTCGGAGGCCGTTCATGAACCTCTAAGCTTTGTCTTCGGGATCTTCCACCAGTCTTGGCGCATACTGAGACAGTTCAACAAACTTAGCCTCATACTAGTCCATGATCATCATCCCTTGACGGAGGTATTGGAATTCATCCATCTTCCATTCTCGAGCATTACCAGAAAAATACTTGTCATTGAAGGCTCTGAGGAAGGCGTTGCACATCGGAACCACGCCTTCAAGGAAAATCGTGCCTCTGGTGGCCCTTCACCAAGTATTCACGTTATCCTGCAGCTGGTATACTGCTAGGACAACTTTCTCCTCTTCTACGCACATCATAAGTACAAAGGCTTTATCCAGGTCTTGGACCCAGAGTGATGCAGTCTCGGAATCTCCTGCACCAGTGAACCTCGGCGGGTTCAACATCAAGAACTGCTCCACGAGCTTAAGAATAGGTCTCTCTCTCTACACAACTACGTTCCTAGGTGGAATTTTGGTAGGTGCAACAGCAGCAGCTTCAGCGGCAGCAGTGACGGCAGCAGTAGCAGCGGCTGTAGCAGCGGCAACTTGATTCTGGGCCTGCTGCCCTATCAGATTTCCAAGCATCTCTAGCGCCTGCATGATCCCGTCAATCATGGGATCATTAGGGGCTACTACCCCAGCACCGACTAGAGGTGGTGCTACACCATTAGCGTTGGTCTTAGCCTGCGCTTTACCATGGCCACCTCGGGTACCGACTCTTGTCGACGTCCTACCGCAAGTCACAGGGGCTACTGCCCTCTTCCTAGGAGTCCTCTGCTCTTGATCACCTTTCTTGTAGACTTTCTACAGGACCTGCTTCGTAATTTACACAGAATTAGAAGCTAAGTGATTACACCAAGCAATCTACCAAACAGCTATCACTCACATGTATTAGCATGAAATAAAGGTCATTCCTACAAACTATCCCATGAACCATCGCACCTTATCACTCCAACTACCGACCAGCTCTGATACCACTTCGAGCGGGGATGTCACGCCCCGATCCTCGAGTGTGTGCCCATCCCTCGGTGGTCGATAAATTTGCGACGTCCCAGCACATGCGCCGATCCATTATTTTTAATGCGCATGCGGAAGCGAACAAATACCCCCGAAAAGCAGGGCAACAATTCGCAACCAAACCTCTTTTATAAACACATAAGGTTTATACACAATACTAGGTTGTCTACAAAAGACCAGCTCAACAAAACAAAGCTGTCCTAAGACCAATTAGTCGGTCATATCGCCGAGCCTTCGGTCTCCATAGCCTCCGGGGGTGTCGAGTCCTCCACCACACCATCAAGAGGGTCAGCTGCATCCTCATCTAGAGTGGCATTAACTACCACAGCGGGGATTTCAAAATCCTGGAGGAGACCCACACAGAATCCATTGAAACCGTAATGAAACCACGCTCTAAACCGATGAGGTACCCTCTGAGGTAGGCACTCATCGACCCAGACGGTGGTCACCACGAGTTCATAGACCCATTGATCCCCTAGGCCATGGTGATCAAAACTTCGCTCGGTAACCCTCATCGGCTGACTAAAACGTTCCGGAGGAAACGCCATCTAAGGACCTAAAATATTAAGCCCACGACGAGGTGAGACAATGTCTTAGCAAGTTCACCCCCTAAGCTCCTATTAGGAAGGAAATACACCTATGGCAGTCTAAGCACACAAATAGAGGACTTACCTCGCCTCAGTTACTTCTTGCATGTCAGTACAATTCATAAACCCAAACAATCAATCCAATCAATCAATTTATTCAATTCAATCACTCACACAAGCATGATATCAATTAATGCTCGCACAAGCATGAACTACCAACACACATCAGTCCTTTGGATTAGCAAGGGAATACTGCTCGCACAAGTTGATATGAATGACTGCTCGCACAAGCTGAGATACACATTGCTCACACAAGCTGACAAATCATTGCTCACATAAGCTGACTTGTATAATTGCTCTCACAAGCTGACATATCATTGCCCACATAAGCTGACTTAGATTAATGCTCACATAAGTTGACAATTCAATGCTCACACAAGCTGACGTATATAATGCTCACACAAGTTGATTTACCATATTGCTCACACAAGCTAAGATGGTATGTAAAACAATCTTTGGTGTCAAAACCCGACACCCAATATTTTCTAATTAAAATACCAAATTCCACAATCATCACTCAATTGTACAATCTATCCACACCATTGCAATCAGCACGCAATTCCGGTCCCGAGCTATCCCGATCTAATTTTCGAAATTATTAAATAATTAAATAAATTCGGAAAAATAAATAAATAATTAATTAATTAATTACTCAATAATTAAATAAATGTAAATAATTAAATAAATGCCTAATTAAGATTACACTAATCTAACCTCCTAATTAGGCTAATTAAATCACTTAGTTTAATTAATCTTTAACTAAACTAATCTAACCACCTAACTATACTTAGCATAATCTAAACACCCCTTAGCATCATTAACTCCCTAAGTAGAGTTTAGCAAGTAAACTCATCGGTTTAGCGTTCCAGAGAGTCCACAGTGACAGCAATACCAAGGCGGGCAACAACTGAGCCTACGGCAACACCAACCAAGGCCTGGAAGGGACTGAAAACAGGCCTAGAAGACCAAAAGCCCTTGCTTGCTTTGGTTTCTGCTTGCTGGCCGCTGGAGTTGAATCGAGTGGTGCGGTTGGTTGGAACAGCAAAGGCGAAGCCAAGCGAGTGGAGGACGGTGATGGCAGACCAGGCAAAGGCAATGGTTGGCTGGATGGGCGGCCTTGCGAGCTTGGGGACCTATGACGCACAGCTGGAGGCGCGGGGACAAGCAACTAGGCGTAGCAAAGGCATAGGCTGGCCGAGCAACGTGCGCGAGCAAGCGACGGTCGGTGACTCGGCAAGCTGCTCGGCGGCTAGGGGTGGGTGCTGCTCGGTTTCTTTGGTTTCTCTAAGCTCTCTCAAGCTTCAAAAATGGAGAAAGGAGGGAGCAAAAGGAAGAAGAAGGCTGCTGAAGCAAAGGGGACCCCAAAGGCTTCTAAGCCTTCAACACTTGTCCAAATCTCCCTTTGCTTGCCCCCCCCATCCATCAGTCAACCACAACAACCTTTAGCCCTCCAAAGCTTCCTCAACAATTTTGCCAAAGGGTCCAAATGTTGTCTCCCCCATGGCCTACGAATTTTGCAACATTTCCTTTCAAATCCATTCAATTCTCACTAAAATCAATCCAATTGAAGCCCAAACAAATCAGCCAAGGTGTCCACACTTAAATTCTTATTTTTCTTTGTCCAAAGATCCCACTTGATGGCTAAAAGTGCAATAAAAAACAGTCCTTCGAACTTCCCGGTCCAAAACGGCCTAACTTTGATTTTTCGCCAAAAATCTCGGTTTGCAAAAAAATCTTCGGAGGATGAGTCGACATTCTTAAAATGAATCGTGACATGACAGAGTTTTCAATTTTTGAAATCGGGTTCCAATTTGTGGTTAATTTCAACCTGGTGCGATTTTAGAGTGACCTAACCTACCGTGTAGCTTTTATGAATTTTTAGTGCATCTGACCAGTGGTTGATTATTTTCAAGCCACGATGTACATCTTCGACACATTGGTGACTCTCGGTTGTCGTGAAAATCTCGAGATTTCAAATGCGGATACAAGGTACCAAAACGACAGAAGAATTGGTCTAGTGCCGATCAACAAGGATTTTACAATTAGGTGGAATCACCCACACTTAATCACGTGGTTATGTCAAATCGACCTATCTTTGGTCTATAATCGATTTTTAACGTGCCGTAATAACCCTTGTAGGTTAACATGGTCGAGCAATCGGTTCCTGGTCGAATTCTCAAGTCTCTTGCATTTAGATTCTTTAACGGCTTACGTGACATCCTGATTTTCCAATCCTGTTTTCAATTGAATGAGTTGGGCTTTTCATCAACATGCCTATAGTTCTTTTCTCTAAGTTGGCCACTCACAAGATAACTAGCCTATCAGGTGAAGCTATTAAAGAATCTAAACGCAATAGACTTGAGAATTTTACTAGGAATCGACTGTTCGACCATGCTAATCTGTAAGGATCATTATGGCACAAACCGATTAGAGATCGAAAATAGGTTGACTCAATAGAGCCATGTGATTAAGTGTGGGTGATACCACCTAATTACAAAATTCTTGTCGATTGGCACTAGACCGATTTCTTTGTCGTTTTGGTACCATATGTTTGTATTTGAAACCTTGAGATTTTCATGACAACCGAGAGTTGTCAATGTGTTGAAGATGCACTTTGTGGCTCGAAAATGATAGACCACAGGTCAAAAGCATTAAAAGTTCATAAAAGCTACCCGGTAGCTTAGGACGCGCTAAAATTGCGACAGGTTGAAATTAACCACGAAATTGAACCCCATTTCAGAAATTGGAAGTTTTGTCATATCACAAATCATTTTAGGAATGTCGACTCACCCTTTGAAGATTTTTCTACAAACCAAGATTGTCGGCGAAAAATCCAAAGTAAGGGTATTTTGGATCGGGAAATTCGTAGGCTCGTTTTTTATCGTGGTGAGGAAAAATGTTGATTGGAATGATGGTACCTTGGTTGGATTTATGGAAATCAAATTGAACTCAACTAGAGCCAATTGATGGAGGATTGCAAGGGAATTGGTGGAACTTAAAGACCAAATGTCACAAATTCATATGCCAGGGGAGAGAGAACCTTTGGACCACTTGGGAGGCTTCTTGAGGAAGCTTGGGGAGAGAGAAATGGGCTGTGGATGGCTAAGCAAGTCGTGTGGCAACCACTTGAGTGTTTTGGCCAAGTGTTGAAGGCCTAAGAGGCCATTTAGGGTCCCCCGCTCTTCAGCAACCTTCTCCATCCTCTATCCCCCTCCTTTCTCCATTGTTGTGGTTCTTGGAGAGCTCAAGAGAACAGGAAACTGAGCCAGCCCCTTCCCCCTTGCGGTCGACCTCTTTTCCCTCCCCGTTTTCTCTTTCTTCCTGCTTCTGCTCCAGTTGACCTTCCTACAAAAACCCGAGTTAAAAAGTTGCCTTCCCATGAGAATCAGCTCTCGTGCCACCCACCATAGTCTTCAGGACATCCAAACCATATGGGAGGACCTCACCGCTCACCGAACGGAGCCGCCGGCCGACCCCCTTTCAGTTGGAAGCCATCGCTCGTCGGTCTATTGGTCTACCTGCCCGCCTGCATCGTTTTACGATTTTCGCCATTTTCCTCCCATTCCGACCCTTCCTCCGCCTATCCCAACCACCAGCAAATCCCCCCATGACCCCCAAGTGCCGCCGGTTGCCAACCACCAGCTTGCTGGAGCTCTTATCAGCCCTTCCTCGTTGTTTCAGCCACTAGTTCTCTTTCTCGGTCCAGCAAGCAAAAGCCGAGAAACTAGCAAAGATCTAGGACTTTGTGGCCCATTTCTGAGCCCTTCCCGGCCTTGCTTGGTGTCGCCAATCGAAGGTTTATCGCTCGCCTTGGCGTTACCATCGCCGTTGACTCATCGAAATGTTAATCCAGTGAGTTTACTCACTAAACTCTGCTTAGGGAGTTAATGATGCTTAAGGGGTGTTTAGATTAGGCTAATGATGGTTTAGGTGGTTAGATTAGCTTAGTTAAATGTTAATTAGATTATGTGCATGATTAGTTTAGTGGATGGATTAATAAGTCTAATTATGCAATTAGATTAGTGTAAACATGATTAGACTTTTAATTAATTATTTCTTTATTTCTTTATTTCTTTATTTAAACTAAATATTATTTAATTATATTATTTTATATTTTAATTTAATTTAATTTTTGAAATTAATATTTTCCGGAAATTATACCGGGAGAGCCACTCATTAGAATTTCTTACTGACCGTAGTGGTGTGGTTAGTTTTTGCTAATGATCTTTAAATAGTGAAATTGAGTTATGATTGTGTTATATAGGTATTTTAATTGGAAAATATCGGGTGTCGGGTTGTGACACTGTTAGTGGTTTTTGAGTATTATATCAGCTTTGGTGAGCTATTATCTATCTTTATCAGCTTGGGTGAGCAGTTATCGTATCGACAAGGTGATTTGATAGTCGGTACTGAATTGATAAATAGATAGCATTGATTAGATTGAATGATAGATGGTATCGATGGTATTGATTCGATTGGATTGATTTGATTGGTTGAGATTATGAATTGTACTGACATGTAGGAAGGAACTGAGGTGAGCTAAGTCCTCTGTATTGTGTGGCTAGGCCACCCTTAAGTGTATTTCCTTTCTAGTCGGGGTTTAGGAGGTGAACTTGTTGAGACAATGTCTCACCCCGTCATGGGCTCAACATTTTCAAGTCTGTAGATGACTGCTCCTCCTGAGCGTTTTGGTCGGCCGATGAGGGTGATAGAGCGGGTTTTTAACTACCGTGATCTCGGAAGTCACTGGGTCTATAAACTGGTGGTAACCACCGTCTGAGTCGAAGAGGGTTCACCTTAGTGGGTACCTCATTGATTCAGAGTGTGGTTTCGCTTTGGACCCAATGAATTCCGTGTGGGTCTCCTTCGAAGTTTTAAAGTTCTTACTGTGGTAGTCGATGCCATTCTAGGGGAGAGTGCAGCTAACCCTTCTGATGGCTTGGTGGAGGACTCGATGGCCCCGGAACCTGTGCAGACCGAAGGATCATCGAACGTGTTTGACTAGCTGGTCATAGGACAATTTCCTTTTTGTTGAGCCAGTCTTTTGTAGACAACCTACTATTGTATATAAACCTTGTGTGTTTATAAAGAAGTGTTTTGGTGGTGATTTGGTTTCCTGCTTTCCTATCCTAAGCGTTTGTTGTCAAGGGTTTCGTTTTCGCTTCCACATGCATATTAAAAATGAATAGGTCGGCGACGCATCCTGGGACGTGGCAAATTAATCGACCATTGAGGGATGGGCACGCGCTCAAGGATCGTGGCATGACAGCTTCACCTAATAAACTAGTTATCCCGTAAGTGATCAGCTCAGGGAAAAGAACTATAGGTACGTCGATGAAATGCCCAACTTATTCAATCGAAAACAGAACCTGAAATTCATGATGTCACATTCCATGGCGGCTGAAGCTCCCAGATTCGAACCAAAATCTTACATTTCGAACTTCGACAATCTTCTTCACACTAAAGAAGCTAGCTGTTGTCGATTTTGACTGTTGAGTGTTGTAGAAGAGCATAAGAAAGCGTTGCTTCTTGGTCTTACCCTCTTGGATCACAACCATGTTCCACCGCCTCTCAAGCCCTGCTTTCCCACTAAAAGAAATGAGAAGCTTTTGATATAGTATTCCTTCATCAAGGATATCTGGAGATCCACCCTTATTAAGTTTCAAAACTTCCCTTTATTCAAAGAAAATTTCCATGCCTAGTATCTACGATTACAAGATGATTTGCCAACCTATTTGACATAGATGAACGTGGGTATTGAGATGGCACTAGAGGTTAGCATATTGGCTCAAGACTTAAATAGAGGTTTAGTGGGTTCTACTATCTGCTTTTGGTCTCCATCGACCAATTGTTTCTTTTTTCCTTGGGGACCCATGTCTGTGAACCTTTTGGACATATGCACCATCTTTGGGCTTGGTCTAGATGGTATTACAATAGAAGAAATCAAAGCCTTAGAGGACTTCCCTATTCCTAATGATGTCCTTGCTTATGGGACCTTTCTTGATGAGTACCGTAAAACCTCAAGTTATGTTCATTTGAAAGAGTTGACTACTTTCCTGCTTTATTGACTATTGAAATATGTATTCTTTAATCTGGTCTTAAAGTCTCGAAAGATTTCTTTAGACTTACTGCCAATCTTGCGAAAGGAAAGAAAGTAGCTCTTGGTCCACTTGTTTTAACTATTTTGTATAGGAGTCTTATCCATGTTGCTCTTTCGATGACACCAAAAGAAATCGGAGCTCTATCTGTTCCATTTTGGATTTTACAAGCATGGATGGCCCTTTATTTTCCTTTCTTATATAGAGAGATCCCATGTACTCTTCCATCCAGTCCATCATCGAAATCCAAACAACCGAAATCCAAACAACCAAAATCTCAAAGTCTGGGTTGTAGACTACTCATCTTATCTCCTAGGAAGGTTCCCGATGGCACTTCCTCATTTGTTTACTTCCTCTATGAGATATTAAACTTGGACCAAGCTTGTCACGCCCTAATCCTTGAACACGTGCCCATCCCTCGGTGGTCGATAAAATTGCAACGTTCCAGGACGCATCGCCGACCCATTCATTTTAATGCACATGCGGAAGCGAACAATTACCCCTGACAAGAACTAGCACAGGATAGAAAAGCAAGAAAACAATTTCACAACCAAAACACTTTTATAAACACCTCGATTTATATACAAGACTAGTCTAAAGACAAGAGTCTGTAAAAGACCGGCTCTCAAAACAAAGTTGTCCTAAGACTAGTTAGTCGGACACATTCGCCAATCCTTCGGTCTCCACAGGCTCTGGGGGCTTCGGGTCCTCCACAGCACCATCAAGAGGGTCAGCTGCACTCTCGCCTAGAGCGGCATCAACTACCACAGTGGGAATCTCAAAACCCTAGAGGGGACCCTCCTTGTATCCATTAAGTACATGGAGAAACCATGATCTGAATCGATGCAGTACCCTCTGAGGCAGGCCCTCATCGACCCAAACGGTAGTCATCATGAGTTCATAAACCTAGTGAGCCCTAGGGACAGGGTAGTCAAAAGTCCGCTCAGTAACCCTCATGGGCCGACCAAAATGTTCCGAAGGAACCGCCATTTGAAAAGGTTGAGCCCATGATGAGGTGAGACAATGTCTCAGCAAGTTCACCCCCTAAACTCTGACTAGGAAGGAAATACACCTAGAGGCAGTCTATGCACACAAGATAAAAGACTTACCTCACCTCAATTCCCTCCTACAAGTCAGTATAATTCATATACCCAATCATTCAATTCAATTCAATCCATCGATCAATCGATCCATCCATTCATTCAATTCAATTCGATAATTGCTCGCACAAACTGATGTAAATTATTGCTCTCACAAGCTGACATACAATAATGCTCGCACAAGCTGATATATGATCATTGCTCTCACAAGCTGACGATTCAATGCTCACACAAGTTGACGATTCAATACTCATACAAGCTGACGATTTAATGCTCACACAAGCTGACGATTCAATGCTCACACAAGCTGACGATTCAATATTGCTCACACAAGCTGACATACGATAATTTCGGTGTCAAAACCCGACACCCGAGAATTTCTTATTAAAAATATCAGAATTTTACAATTTTGGAATAAATATCCAAAATCAGAATTCCCACCCAATTTGCATAAATTAGCATACAGTTGCATAAATTAAGTACACCACTGCAATCAGCACGAAATTCCAGTCACCGACTATCCTGGTATAATTTCTGAAAAATAATAAATAATTAAATAAATACCAAAAATAATTAAATAAATGCAATTAATTACCAAAAATACCAACTTAGGCAGGAAATGCCTAATTAACCACCTAAACGAGCCCGAAAAATTTCTGAACCTATCTAGATAAATAGCACGACCTATCTAGTGTCTAATTAGTCAATTCTAACCACCTAACATGCACAATTGAATAATTAAACCGTTAATCCATTCTAACTAACCACATAATCCATATTTAACTTAAACTAATAACCCCCTAAGCATCATTAAACCGTTAATCCATTCTAACTAACCACATAATCCATATTTAACTTAAACTAATAACCCCCTAAGCATCATTAACTCAATAAGCAGAGTTTAGCGAGTAAACTCACCGGTTTAGCCATCCAGTGAGTCCATGACGACGGCGACGCAAAGGTGAGCAACAAACAACCCTGTGGTGACACCAAATAAAGCCCAGAAGAGACCTAAAACGGGCCTCAAAACTTCAAAGCCCTTGCTAGCTTCGGCTATTGACTTGGGCGAGGAAAGGTTGGCGAAGGTTGCAGCAGGCGACGGTAGGCAACGATGGTGGTTCAGGTGGCTTGAACAGTGACGGACGGCGGCCTGTCGACCTGCAAGCAGAGGCGAACGACGGCGCGAAGAGGCGGAACTAGCGGGGCTAGTGGACGCGGCTCGCGGGGCGCAACGAGCGAGCGAGCAGCGGCTTCAACGATGGTTGACGGGCTAGGGGGAAGCTACTCTATTTTCCTCTGGTTTTTAGAGCTCAAAGCAACACAACCATGGAGAAAGGTGGGCTGGAATGAAGAAGAAGGAGCTACTGAAGAGTGGAGGGTCCCTTTTGCCCTCCAAAGTCTTCTATTCTATCCAATTCCCCCTTGGCAAGGCCCCACCAACTAGGCTATCATCTTCAGCTCCTTGGCAGCCCTCAAACTTCCTCAACACACTTCCCAAATGTGGCACCCCTAAACCACTTAAGGTCGCCACAATTACCTATCGCTATACCTAATGAACACTAGTTACATCTCTTAGTAGAAACATCGTAATTCATAGACTTTTTTTTTTTTTTGAAAGCGATCCCAGTGCAACTTATTAGCGGAAGCATAATTCAATATCACCATCTCTCCCTCCAACGATCATGATTCAATGCACACCACTAAGTACCATAGGAAAAGATAAAGTCGAGCCACTTTTATTTACATATTTTCAAGATGGATTTTCTCGAGTCGATATAACAAAAGAAAGCCATGATTTTTAGCTACACTTGGCCACATTCCAAAAGGATATTTCGACCCCTAAAGTGATCACGTGACACTCTCCATCTAACAGTGGCAGCTACTCCCAAAAAGAGACATCAGCTCTCTACCCCTCACGCAACCATCACACCCATCCTGGTGCGTCGGGTGGTGGCGGCGGCAACATTCCCCTAAACACTCCGTCTCGGCGAACATGAACTGACAGAAACTCCTAGATGACAGGGCCCCCGGCTAGGCCCACATTGTACATAACCAGCACTCGCACTCGCACAAATGTCAGTTCAGGGACGGTGACGCAGTCGATCTCCATACATTCTACTTCTACATTCGATGGGAGGCCATAGAAGGTCTTGCGTGATGGTAGGGAGCGGCATCTTTCTAATCTGAAATGTTGGTCCCCGAAGGGGTGAGTACTCAGTAGGTAAAAGATCCAATAACCACTCAATGCATCACACAATACAAACATAACATAGTACATGCCATTCATGCATCCAAGCATAACTTACCTTGCAGCCATGCATATACAAACACACTATATGTACATACATCTTCATATACTCATCACAATCATATCACATACATATCATCATGCCATAGGTGATCATCATCATGTCATATATGCGTGTCATCATGCCATAGGTGATCATCATCATATCATATATGCATGTCATCATGTCATAGTAGATCATCATCATATCATATATGCATGATTCAATTTTCAATTTTATCTTTTAATTTGATCACCACATCTCTCTTTCCCGAGATCAATAATTGCATCCCATACTTTATCACTCACACCCCAACCTAGCATCACGAGAAAAACCTCTGGTATACACACCACCAGGCATCCGGCACCCCCACATTCCGGGCATCTCACATCCCAACTGGCATCACGAGGCATCCCCTCGGGCAAAAACCTCCGAGGCTTCCGGCACCCAACCATTCCGGGCATCTCGAAACTCCCGAGGACATCCGGCCATGTATCTCAATACAATCCGGGCATCTGGCACCCCCCATCCCGGGCATCCTGACACTCCCAGGGCATTATCATCCACCTCCAACAGTTTCATCATTTATCGTAATTTATGTTCACCTAATTATGTCTCAACTCAGCATAGCATATGATGTAATGGCAAACAATATCACTTTCATCCTTTTAATTTTTTTTATATGCATTTACAATCATCATCATACATGCAGCAAGATATAATTACTAGAGACAATATGATCCATGGAATCCATATAACTTAGAATAGTCCAAATATCATGCCTTTTTGAAATTTACTGAATTCCAATTTGCACAATTTTGGAAAACATTTAAATTAAATATCCATATGGTCCTCAAAAATCACATAATCAGAAGACATAAAGGTAACAATTTCATGAAGAACACAAGCCCAAAACTGCTGCACACAAAAAGATATAGCTCACACATTACAACATGCAAAAATTCGGACAAAGTCAGATTGCACAGTTTTTGAGATATTTCGATTAAAATACCTTAATGACCTCCAAAAATTATGAACTTTTACCAGGTTATAGTCAAGACCCTAAAGTGGATTTTTCATGAAGACATCTAGGCCAGATTCGCTGTAGATAATTTTCTATAGACGGTCTAAGCTCCTGTTTCTAGCACCGAAACGTTCAGTTTAGCTATATCCGAAATATCAAGTTTTTTCCTGCTTATCCTTCTTCATTTCCTCTGAAATTTTTATATTTTTTCCCTCAAGAGGTCCCCTACAACTTTCATTAAGGGATCTAAGTGAAATTTTCAAAGAATAGTCATCATATAGGTCTAAGAAGTCTCGGGTGTCCAGTACCATATTTCCAGATTTACTGTCTTCAAAAGAAAATCGTTTCACTGGGCTACACTTGCTCATTTTACCTCACATTTGAGTATGTTAGTCTTTAGTATGTTTTCTACAAGTTTCATGCAGAAGTCGAAGGGAAATTCTCGGTAAAAAGCAACATGCAACCCACAAAACTACCAAAAGGTCAGCAAAGCAGGTCCAGATCTAGTGTCTTCGTAGGAGGAGGGTTTAACCCCTTAAAACTCAGCCTTTTTGTCTCAAATTTTAGTATGTTATACTTTGAGATGTTATCTACAACTTTCATGAAGGAGTCAAAGTCAAAATCCAACTCGAAACATGCATGCAAGCCTCTACAAGTTTCTGGGTTAGGCGGTATACGCGAGAACAGCAAGCATTTTCAAAAACAAACCACATTAGCTTCGGTTCATTACCTCTAAACACCCAAGAATTCAACCACACATGCAAGACACACAGGCAAGAGTAGAAATTGATCCTAACTTGCCTCTAAGATCAAGCGGACGACGGCACACGGACGGCACACCGGCGACGGACGGACGGACGGGCGTGCGGGCGAGCGGCTCCTTCTCCTCTCTTGGTTTCTCTCTTCTCTCTCGCAACTCTCTCTCTCTCTCCCTCACTCTCTTGGACGACAGCCCCTCCATCAGCCAGCCTCTCTCCCTTTTGTTTCCCCTAATTCCCATCATTAGCAATGATGATGTGCCTCCCCACAAGCCAATGCATGGAGCCTTTCTTTTTGCCACTTGGCAAGGCTCATGCAAGATGGGCTTGGGCTTGGAAGAAGTGGGCCGGCCACTCCTCCCCTCCTTGGTCAACAACCACCTCTCCATGGGCCTCAATGGGCCGGCCATTTGGCCCACCAAGAGTTCAAGCTTTTGGGCCTAAGGCCCAAACCTAATTAAACCCCTATTTCACTTTTAACAATTCACTTTTAAATTCTTTCTTTTATAGATTTCACGTCCTAAATTTCACATGGCCAAAATCTTGTAACATTTAATCTATATGGATTAAATCTATGAGGTGCATAGCTAAGAATAAATTCTTCTTATTAATTTATCCTATAATACTAATTTAAAACTCACAAACACAAGCATATAACACTTAGTCTTAAGAGAAAACTAACGGCTAAAACATAATCCATAGGTAATTTCATTACCTAATCATAATCATGGGCTTTAATACATCTTGGAGGTCATCTTGAATTTTCGAGATGCCACACCAAATGGTCCAAAATGTTACCTCCCCCATGGTCTACAAATTTTGAACCATTTTCCCCAAATCCACTTCAATTCTCCTTCAATTGGATCCAATTTGATGTCCATAAATCCCAGCAACGTGCCATCATCCCAATCAACATTTTTCCTCACATATTGAACCAACTTGAATCCCAAAAACGTGACCAAAAACAGTCCTCTTATTTTTCCAGTCCAAAATACCCTTACTTTGAATTTTCGCCAAAAATCCCGATTTGCCAAAAAATCTTCGAAGGATAAGTCAACGGTCCTAAAATGAATGGTGACATGACAAAACTTATCGGGTTCAATTTCATGGTTAATTTCAATCTGGTGTGATTTTAGCGTGACTTAATCTATCGGGTAGGTTTTAGGAATTTTTAGTGCAATTGACCTGTGGTCGATTATTTTCGAGCCACAATGTACATCTTCGACACATTAGCGACTCTAGGTTGTCATGAAAATCTCAAGGTTTCAAATGCGGGCACAGGGTACCAAAACGACAGAAAAATTGGTCTAGTGTCGTTTGATAGAAATTTTGCAATCAGGTGGAATCACCCACACTCTAATCAAATACCTCTATCAAATCAACCTATCTTCAGTCTCTGATCGATTTTTAACTGTGTCGTAATGACCCTTGTAAATTAGCACAGTCGAGTAGTCGATTCCTAGTCAAATTCTTAAGTCTATTACATTTAGATTCCTTAACAACTTCATCTGATAGACTAGTTATCCTGTGAGTAATCAGTTTAAGGAAAAGAACTATAGGCACGTCGAAGAAAAGCTCAACTTATCCAATCGAAAACAGAACCTGAAATTCAGGATGTCACAAGGCTCATGTCGATCTATTCTCTTATGATACTCCCCAGTTCTATTACCTTTTCTATGCGGAGACTCGGCACCTGGATAACTTTGACATGTTCTGGTTATGTGTACTTACTGCAGTTGATCTTCCAATACGGCTCTATAAAAAGGAAAGATTCTACCATGGATGTGAATCTTACTTTCTACAATATTGTGTTATAAAATTTTGGCTCTATCAGGGTATACCAATGCCAATTGCTTACTCCATAGAGTATCCTTTGATGAACAGAAACAAATACAACTTCCAGAAAAATGAACCCTTTGTTTGTTGCTCTCAGATAACTACGACAATGTGGGGTCGTTTTTCTCTAGAGTTTGAAACTTTTCTAGTTTCTCTAAGAGTTATAGCATAATTTACTAGTTGGTGGATCTCTTTCACATTTGAGAGCCCCTATAAAGAAGCTATGAAGATTGTTTTTGATCATATAAAGCAATGCCACCCCCAACTGACTGAAGCAACTAAGAAAGGCAAAGCAGTCTTGGAATATCCCCTCGAAATTGATCCTGCAATTGCATCAATAGTACTCAAGATTGGGGCTCTAGAAGAGACTGATGCTCATTTGCCTGTTTTGTCACAACAAGAGGATCTAGAACAGTAAAATCTAGGAGAGAGTCTAAAACCATAGCAAGAAGTTCTAAAAGAAGAGGAAGAAGAAGAAGAAGATCCTGGAGAAAAATTAATCAGGCATTGGCTTAGAGTTGTTAAAGTTATATCCTATTGATCACCTCTAGTTCTATTGCACTAGTACTAACTCTTTTTCTTTCGTTATCTAGATACTCTTGATTCTTCATTACACTTTGAAGATGAAGACACGCTTGGCACTGTAGTGTCTCATCTTAAGCAAAAGAATGATGGTTCTCCCCCTTCAATGAGGAAACAACCTCAACTAACTGTTGAAGATCTGGTCTTAGTTCCAATCAAGGACAATCTCGTGCCTCCAATTGAGCTGATTAGCTTCAACATTCCACTCAAGGCCACATCAAAAAATTTCCAGGGTGCAAAAACTCACCTTTTGACTCCTGAGGATACTAGAGTCGTGCTTACCCCTATTTCACTAACAATCCATGGCAAGTGTTTTCCTAGTTTCCGTCATATCCTTATTTGTTTGTTCTACTTTTTGGTGTTGACATTATCTTGAAATGACAGTTGTTGATGCACCCACTAGCATCAAGGACTCACTCCGGCATACTTTTGTTCAACCTTCGATCAAAGACACTATCACGCAACCCGGTATGTATGAGGCCTCCTTGCTTTGTTATAGTAGATGGCCTAACTCTGACATTAACTTTTCTAGATATAACATTATCTACCTCTAAGTCTTCACCAATCATTGCATCTTTAATAGCTAGTGTTACTCCCCCACAAGTTCTTCCTTTTGGTCCCGCCGAGTCATCCATCCATAAAGAGAACTTGACTTCCCCAGCTATTTTGGCTAGCAATATCGATGCTTTGGATGAAGCCATTCAAGTTCTAATTGCTAATGACTTGACCCTAGGAGTTCTTCAGAAATGGTCAAACTTGATAACTTGATGGACAGGCTAGTGCAATTCCTATTTCTTTCAAGTGGTGGCATATCTATGATATTAAATAGTTAGCCTACCCTTTCTCAAATTGAGTTGTTGATGGATGAACTGAATAAGGATGATGTTGGTGATCTTTTGCCTCCGAACCTTAAGTCAGGGCTCGAGGATTTCTACAATAGGTTTTCATCTATTTTTTATACTTATCATTAGACTAGACTCGGTTGACAGCATTAATTGTCCCCGAAGGAACTTCTTTGAGCTAAGTAATCAAGTGAAAGAGGCAGAATAGCAAATGAAAGAAGATCACCAATCTCTTTAAGCTACCATGAATGACATTGCTGACCTTGAAAGAGAGAAGTATACTCTTGACGAGCAAAAGGCGGCGATTAAAAGGAGACTAGAGGAAGTTCGCCAAAAGCTAGAGACCAAGTTCAATGACAAATCTTAGAGTGAAGATTGATTGTGCAAATCTGTAGCTGTCCTCAAAGAGATGAAGGCAGAAGTTTATGCTCGTTGAAAGCAGTTAAATTCAGAGCATCGTCGTGTTATTAATGAACACCTAAACCATAACCTTGGTTTCAACCAACTCATGTGTAATCTTCAGCAAGAAGTGAAATCTTTTTCGTACCCAAAGCCTTCAAAATGAAATCACTTCTTTTAGAATTTTATTTTGTAGTGCCTTCACTCTTAATTTCCTTTATTGCGCGCCAAACAGAATTATGACAGGATCTTCAAATACCACGAACTCATCCACGTCCCTCAAATGTAGGATAGTAGGTTAAGCTAGTTATCCTTGAAGCCTATTTATATCTAGTAATCCTACTTCTTCACCAACATTTTTGCTCGTACACAATGGCAGGCTGTTCTCAAAATTCTGTAGGCGTTAAAGCAACTTCACACTTATTACGCTTAGATGCACTCAGTGTCCATGAGGGGAGGGGAAAGCTCACCTTGATATTTATGGACCAAAGTACTGAGACTAGTTATATTGCCTTGGGTACTCATCTGAAGCTCTTGCCACCTCCGTCTCTTTTTGCAAAATGCTTTCCTTGTCATTATGAAGAAATTTTGCCCATACACTAGTCTTTGATATGTACTTTTGCTTGGCCATTCCCCAATTATCACTTATGCTCCTATTCTTTTCTTGACAATTGATTTTTCAACCGGTACAAGAAGCTGAAGAAGGAAGTCTCAAGCATATGGAATGATGCCAAGATCGATGACTGTTTGAAGTTCTGCTGTATGTCTATTGACTCTTTAGAGGACGGGCTAATTGGTAGCTTCTGCTGATTCTGGTCGCCTTTGACCAATTGTTTTTTCGTTCCAACTAGTTCAGTGACCATCACTTTACTAGATATATGGTCTTTGACTGGCCTATCTCCTTTCGTGGAATTTGATTGTCAACATATAAGCACTTTCTCGTTCTTTGATAAGATTCCTCACCTAGATTTTTCCTATGATGAGTTCAAGGATAGATTTACCAGGATTAGTGGACCCATCTTTGTTGAGGAATATGTCGCTTTCTTATTATGTTGGCTTTGTTGATATATCTTTTGTCATCCTTTGCTAATTATATCCCATGAATTCATTGATATGGCTTATGCATTGTTGAGAGGCATTGATATTAAATTAGGTCGCACGGCTCTTGCAGCATCATATCGAGGCCTCACAGATGCTCAAACTTCATTATCTAGAGTTCATTTCAAACCTTTCTTTAGTCATTTATGGATTTTGCATGGCTTGCTGCGTGTTTACTTTCCCAAGCTTTTCCATAAGAAAGGGCAGACTCCAATCCATTGGTCTGAAGCGCATGAGCCATTTGTCGAAAGCGAATTTGGGTTTTGGAAATTCTATCAAGCACTTCATCCACTACCTAAAGGCTTCTCCTTGTTTGAATGCTTGCTCAATACATTGCTATCTCTAATTAACTTTGATTTTTACAAGCTGGGGGTTGATAATAAAGCTTGCAATCCAATGTATGCTTATTCCGGTCAAGCATTCTAGCTTTTTCCTTGGCTACGAGATTTATAACCCGCACTATTGTGCTCCACAATTTGGACTGACCTAAGGTGTGCCCTTGCCAATGGTGTATTTGATGAACTTTGCTTTCTCTAAGTCCCGCTTTGGCCAAGGATAGGGTAGAGCTGATGTCATTTATCACAACGAAGTTACACATAATGTCCTTGAGCATTTCCACTTCATCAGCTTCTCAGGTTATCCTCATAGCTCTACATTCTTTAATGAGTGGAGCAACAATAATTGACTCCAATTATTCCCTTGATGTGCTAATCGAGTCCTTTCCAAACTCACTCGATTCCCTTTGGGTTTATTGCACCTATTCAAAAGACCTTCAAGATAAGCAACTCTAGGCATTCGATTAGTGAAGGTAATCTCTTTATCTTTACTCATTTCCATTTGCTTATCTTCTAAACCTCTTGTTCAATACAGATGATTCTTCCTCGTCCAGTGGGCAAACTATAAGGAATCTTGACAAGCTTCTGCTCGATTCACCTCTCTATTCAGCCGATGTTAATCATATCAATATGGTTCAAATTTCAAAAGGTTCCAATGATCTTGGCTCATCATCTCGCCTCTTACCTGATGAGCTGACTCCATTCGGGGATTACAACTTTACTCAACTTAAATGGGCACAGCTTCATGACCTATTGAAGAAGGGTTATGATACCATATATAATGACATAACACCGTTGTGAGGTTGAGAACTTGCTTACTTTCCTAACTAACCTGCCTTATCCTTTGTGGTGTCGAGCTCTTGAGTTTACTGTTGTTGGAGAAAACTCTCTTATTGTTTTGAAGTTGACAAAATGTTTTCATCAGTCTAATCTAAAGATTTCCAGACCCAATTGTTAAAGTCTAATGAACTTCGGATTCTATCATCAAAGTCTAAAGACCTCAAGACCCAACACTCAAGTTTACCCTCAATGACAGCTTCTAGACCAACGAAGAGAAGATTTATCCTGATACGAGTTTATCTTTAAGGATTCAGTTCGTATGGTTCATTGAAGATCTTACGGAAGGAGATAGCACATCAAGATCAATTATTCTTATTGAAATCAAGTCGAATAATCGAGATCTGTTGAAAGGCAAAGTATATTTGGAAGATTCTACTTATGGAAACCTAGATCCTAATTATATGGATGAGCAAGATTGGTGGGCTATCATCACATTCCTTAAACGACTCGAGATCTCTTTGATTGATTCTATCCAACGGGTAGATTTGAAGAACTTCTTTGGAAAGTGCCAACGGTTATGTAGGCATGAAGGAGTATACAAAGAAGACGCTCAAGTTGTTCGAGAGTGTACGTGAAAGAAAAACTCCAAAGTCTGAAACTCTTAAGTTCTTTATTGATTCAATCGTTGAACTTTCATTTTACTCAAAAGAGAGAGCAAATACTTGTGAGACTTTGAAGAAGTGTAGTAGAGTCTCTACACTATAAAGTCAAGGACGTAAGACTATAACATCTTTTTTGATCCTTAGTGAAATCTAGCCAGTGGGCTGTCAGCACGAGAGAGTGGCCGTAGGCTTGGCCAAAACCGAACCAATATAAACCTTGTGTTTCAATTCTCTTTCTTTTAAACTCCTTATTTTAATTTACAGCTTCATATGACTATTTACTGTAGTTTACAGTGTTAGCAAATTAATCTAAAATTTCTTTATCACATATTCACCCCCTCTAGGTGATCTTACTAGCCCTTTCAATTGGTATCAGAGCTTGTGTGCTCAATTTATTGAAGTGTTTTTACTTCTGAGCTGAAGATCTATGGCTAGTATTTTGGCTCTAGGTTTGGTTGAAGGCCAAAGCAACACCAGGCCGCCTTACTTTGATGGAAAGGAATACAATGTTTGGAAAAATAAGATGAATGCATTCCTAAGATCGAAAGATCCCTTGGAATGGGATGTGGTAGAAAAGGGAATCATTCCAAGGCTGCATCAGTCTCAGAAAGAGGAAAAGAAGTTGTAGATGCTGGCAAAATGCCACAAGAAGAAATAACCAAGAGACAAGCTCTTAATGCTAACGCAATCTATTATTTATACTGTGCTTTATCTCTTACTAAATATAACCGAATTTCATTATGTGAAACAGCAAAAGAAGTTTGGGATAGGTTGCACATTACCAATGAAGGAATTGATCGAGTTAAAGAAACAAAGATTAATATTTTACTCAAACAGTTGAAGCCTTCAAGATGAAATCAGGAGAATCCATTACTGACATGTTTAGTCGTTTTATATAAACTGTAAACGGTTATCATATCAGGGATAGCCAATCTCAGGACCAATGAAGGTCAATAAATTGTTGCATAGATTATCCAAAGATTGGAATCACGTGAAAACTTCAATAAAAGAAACCCAAAGGATCATGCCTCTTACAGTTGATGAGCTTGTGGGCACACTTCAGTCATACGAAGTGGAACAACTCAATGAGGAAGAAGATCCCAAACGTAAGAAGTCAATTGCTTTAAACTTTAACGATGATTCTAATGATACATATTCTGAAGATAACATGGATGATGAAGAGCTAGCACTTATGATAAGAAACTTCAGGAAACTGAACAGAAAGAGAAGAAGATTTAACTGGAAGAAGCAAGGTTCGCAAAAATTCCAGAACAAATCAAATGAGGATGATGAGTTCAACAAAGATGTGATCTGTTTTGAATGCAAGAAAAAAAAGACACATCAGACTTAACTGTCCTCTGCTAAAGAAAAAGAAAGTAAGAACTGAAAAGTTCAAGAAGGCTCTCAAAGTAGAGACATGGAGTGATACAAAATGTGAGGAAAGTGATGGAGAATATGCCAACATATGTCTTATGGTGAATTTTGAATCAGACTCAGATTTTGGAATAGATTCAGACTCAGATAGTGAAATCGAGGTCATTATCAAGAAAAAGGTTAAATGGTATTTGGATAGTGGCTGTTCGAGACACATGACTGGAGATTCAAGTTGTTTTATAAAACTTGTTCAAATAAATGGTGGAAAAGTCTCTTTTGGTGGAAACAGCAAACCAAGAATTGTTGGGTGTGGAACTGTAAAGATTGGAAGTCTTACAATCAACAATGTCTCGTTGGTGGAAGGACTAAATTACAATCTACTCAGCATTAGCCAACTCTGTGACACTGGATTCAAAATCAACTTCCAAGAAGGAATATGTTCGGGAACTAGCAAAGATCTTTCTCAATCTTTCACTAGACGAAGACATGGGAACATTTATCTTCTAGATATAAAACTAGAAAGATCTCAATGTCTAATATTAATTCAAGATGAAGTGAACCTTTGACATCAAAAGCTTGGCCATGTCAACATGAAGCAAATTGCCAATATTTCATCTAAGAAACTCGTTCGTGGACTACCCAACCTGAAGTATCAAAAACCTGACTTATGCACACCATGTGTGTTGGGAAAACAGGTTTGAAGTTCCTTTAAACCAATAAATCAAGTTTCAACTAATCATGTTTTGCAGCTTCTGCATATGGATCTCTTTCAACCAATCAGAACTCAAAGTATTGGTAAAAAGAGATATTACCTAGTAATTGTGGATGATTATTCTCGATTTACTTAGGTTTACTTTCTAGCAAGTAAGGCTGAAACCTTTTCTCACTTTTCGAAGTTTGCTAAGAAAGTTCAGAATGAGAAAGGATATGCTATTTTAAGCATACGGACAGACCATGGAAGTGAGTTTTAAAATCAAGAATTTGCCAAATTTTTTGATAAATCTGGTTTTCAGCATGTTTTCTCTTCTCCATACACTCCAGAACAGAATGGAGTTGTGGAAAGGAATAATAGATCTTTGTAGGAAATGGCAAGAACTCTTTTAATTGAAAGTAATATTTCTTCTCGTTTTTGGGCTGAAGTAATTTCTACAGCTTGTTATATTATTAACAAAGTATTCTTAAGGCCTATTCTGGAGAAAACTTCTTATGAGTTATTCAAAGTAAAGAAGTCAATTGTTTCTTACTTTCATGTGTTTGGTTACAAATACTTTATTTTTAAGAATGCAAATGATAGAACTGGTAAGTTTGAAGAAAAATCAGACGAATGAATTTTCCTTGGATATTCAATCACAAGCAAAGCCTACAGAGTATTCAACAAAAAGACTCAATTTATGGAAGAATCTATGAACGTTAAATTCCAAGACTCTTTGCAAAATCAACAGATTCAGACTCAATCTGAAGAATTTGAACCTGCTCTAGACTTTACAAAGTCTACCTCCCCGAAGCAACTCAAACTTCTGAAGAATAACAATGAACTGATATTAAAGAATCAACTCAAGTAGAAGATTAGCAAATTGTCGACCAACCAATAACTGGAAGCACAAGTCTAGTCATCCCGAAAAACTCATCATTGACAATATTGATGAAGGGATTTGCACCAAATCCAAAAAGCAAGAAGAGTCTAGCACCGTGGCACTTATTTCTGAAATAGAACCCAAAAGCATAGAAGAAGCTTTAGCTAACGAAAGCTGGATTAAAGCTCGCAATAAGAGCTCAGACAGTTCAGCATTAATGATGTTTGGGAATTAACTCCTAAACCAAAAGATAAATCCATTATTGGAGCTAAATGGGTTTTCATGAACAAGATGAACGAAAAAGGAAAAGTGATTAGGAACAAAGTAAGACTCGTAGCCAAAGGATATACGCAAGAAGAATGGATGGACTATGATGAGACCTATGCACCAGTAGCAAGGTTAGAAGCAATTAGATTATTACTTGCTTTTGCCTATTATAAAAATTTCAGGTTATTCCAAATGGATGTCAAAAGTGCATTCCTAAATGGATTTATCCAATAAGAAGTCTATGTGGAACAACCTCTTGGATTTGAAGACCCAAAGAGACCAGACTCAGTATTCATATTGAAAAATGCTCTATATGGATTAAAGCAAGCACCTCAAGCATGGTACGACAGGTCAAATAAGTTTCTAATTCTAAATGGTTTTGTCAAAGGAAAAGTAGATACTACCTTGTTTATTAAAAGAGAAGGTAAAAACTTTCTACTTATTCAAATCTATGTTGATGATATTATATTTGGATCACCTAACAAAAACATATGCAAGAAGTTTTCTAAGTCAATGCAGGATGAATTTGAGATGAGCATGATGGGTGAACTATCTTTCTTTCTTGGATTACAAGCAAAACAATTGAAGTAAGGAATTTTCATTCGCCAAGAAAATATGCAAAAAAAAAAAACTCATTAAAAAGTTCGAGTTGGAAAATTGCAAAAAGACACAGATACCAATGTCAAGTTATTTGAAGTTGGACAAAGATGAATGAGTAAAGAAAGTTGATCAGAAGCTCTATATGAGTATTATTGGTCCACTTCTTTATCTTACTACTTCTAGACCTGACATTCTGTTTAGTGTTTGCATTTATGCTAGATTTCAATATGATCCCAAAGAATCTCATCCAAGCGCTGCAAAACGCATCATCAAATATGTTGCAACTACTTCAAAGTTAGGTCTGTGGTATCCCAAAAAATGAGACTTTACTCTCCTTGGATATTCAGACATAGATTTAGCAGGATGTAGAGTTGATAGAAAAGGTACCTCTAGCACTTGTCAATTGTTGGGAAACAGAATAGTATCTTGGTTCTCAAGAAAGTAGAGTACGGTTTCAACAGCAGAAGTAGAGTACGTGGTTCTTCGAAGTTGCTGCTCTCAAATCTTATGGATAAAGCAACAACTGAGAGACTTTGGAATCGAAGACTCATGCACTGAAATCAAATGTGACAACACCAGCGCAATTAATCTTACAAAGAATCCAATTCTTCATTCAAGGGCAAAGCACATAGAGATTCGACATCACTTTATTAGAGATCATGTTCAAAATGGAGAAGTTATGATTCAATTCATTGATTCAAAAAATCAACTGGCGGACATATTTACAAAGCCACTAGAGAAAAGCCTATTTGAGTATATTCGCAACAAACTGAACATCATATCTTTTATCCAATAAAGTCTGACGGTACTCAGACTTAGAGGTAAAGTCTGAAGGTGTTCAGACTCAGCAGATCAAGAGTTACGACTGTAAGTTATTTTAATACTAGCAATTTAATTTTTGGTTAAAGACTTGAAAAGGTACAGTTACTTTTAATCGCTAGTTGATTGAAATTATCTTTTCAAGTTTTGGAATTTATAGCAACTATTCATTTTCAAAAAGGGCATTTATTCATTTTCAAAAATGCAGTTAGCCATTTTCAAAAAGGTAGTTATTATTTTTCGAAAAAGCATTTTCATTTTTTCCTTTATGACAATTCGTTTACCTCGCTTTATATACTGTTGAAATCCATCTTCTTCGTTCTCACTCTCAAACCCTAAAATACTAAACTCCCACTTGCTTTCACTTTCACTCTTGTTTAATCCAAAAAGTTTTCACCTTTTCTAGCAAGTTTGAGAATTTCTCCCTTGAAGCAACAATGTCTTCAAGAAAGTCTTCGAGAATTGCAAACAGGGGACCACGACACATGCCTGAGGGTCCTACGCATTTCAATTTGACCGAGGAAGAAGATTCTTCTCCACCATAGCGACCAAGTCAATAACAACCTTCTCAGCAGCGTCAATCTCCTCCACCAACTCAACCAGAAGAAGAAATTTTGGAAGAAGTTGAACTTGTAAGAACGTTAACTCCTAAGGTTGCTTTCAAGCTTTATTCTAGTTTGAAAAGAGGAGAAGCTGCTATGTCTTTGATCGATGAATATATGAGAGAGAGAGGCCATAAGAATGAAACTCTATTTCTGTGCGATATGGAGAAGATGGGTATTGTAGAAAATGGAACGGCTGAAAAAACCTTTGCTAATTTTCCTAGTGACCCGCGCTTTGGTACTATTAATCAACCACAAGGACAAGACAACGACAAACGTATGTTTATCCATTTCCAACCTAGAACGGGAGTGGCTGCAAATGTTGTTGGAGATGGATCAAGTCTGTTTAGATCAAAGAACCACAAGAGGGTTTATTTGAATCTAATGAAGAGAGGGGTTATGAACCCTAGGAGCATTGATTTTGATTTTCTCGATTCAGTGAAAGTAAATTTGCGAGAGATGTTTGCTCTTTTGCAATTGGAGCACTTTTGTTCACTGCTACTTATTCAAAACTCACAGCTTACTTCTACTCGAACTTATCTTTCTTGGATGCAAACAATTTCTCTTTCACGATCAGGGATAAGGAATTTTTGGTGAATATGGACACTTTAGCTGACCTAATTGGGGTGGAAAGAGCGTGTTTCCAACCAATTAGCGTGTCCATTACTCATGCTACTCTGACATTGGTTAAAGACAGGGATGTTGAAGGCAAGATCTCCTACTCAAGGATGAATGCCTTCAACATCTTGTTGCATAAAATCGTGATCAACTACATCTGTCCAAAATCGACATCCAAGACTAATGTGTCTCGGTCTGAAGCAAAATTGATGTATGCCATCAATGCTGGATACAAATTCTCTCTACCTCATACCATCATATTTCACATGTATAGGACAGTGGTAAAAGATAAGGGACAACTCCCTTATTCTGCTCTTATTACACGCCTTTTTAGACATTTTAAAATTCACATCCTGCACCGTTATGTTTATTGAACATTTCTCTAATGGTGATTGGATTTAAAATGGTCACAAAGATGCATTTGAAAGAGCTTAACAAGGTGTTAGAGCGCATGAAAGAGAAGTCTCCCGTCAAAGCAAAACAAGACTCTACTGTAGCCAAAAGGAAAGGCAAGGAGCCCATGGATGCTCCAGTAAAGAGGAAGAGAATTCTCATCTTGCATAATGAAAAGGATTAGGATGAAATGACTCTTTCAGCCTTAAGAAACTTGAGGAGTTTTGTCAACTTTCAAGAGACAAGAGAAGAGCCAGAAGAAGGAGAAAAAGAGAGAGAAGAGACAAAGAAGGAAGATGAAGAAGAAAGGAGGACAAAGGAAGCAAGAAGAGAAGAAGAAGGAGAGGAAGAAAGAAGAGAGAAAGAAGAAGAAGAAAGAAGAGAAGAAGGAGAAAAAGAAAGAGAAGATGAGAGAGGACAGGGTCAAGAAGATTCTTTTGAGCCAACTTTAGCTGTATACTTATCAAGTGACTCTGAGATGGCCAACACTGGAACTGCTGGAGCACATGACACAGACAAACATCACTCTGAAGTTGAAGTTGAACAAGAAGAAGATTTTACTACTCCACCTAAAGGCAAACAAACAGGGGGAGCTGTCAAACAACGAGGTATTTCTTCACCTATCTTTACTAGTGATGTGAGTCATTCTGCAGCAAATCCAAAGGATGTGTATGCCTATCATTATCCAGAAGCATCCACTCATAGTCATGGTGGACAATCTGCTGAAGATCCATCCATTCTCAAAACTCTTGGAATCGACTCGGTTGGACCTAGTGCTACAACAGAACAAACAGCAGACTTTTCGAGACTGCTAGAGATTCT
Source organism: Eucalyptus sideroxylon (assembly GCA_014182405.2). NCBI lineage: Eukaryota > Viridiplantae > Streptophyta > Magnoliopsida > Myrtales > Myrtaceae > Eucalyptus > Eucalyptus sideroxylon. The sequence goes on along the minus strand of CM024558.2, from coordinate 23,695,346 downwards.
ATTGGATGTAAGGAAACACTAATATGCTATGGAGTATGAGATGCGGGATCTTAAGAACGCTTTCATGGCCACTTCAGTGTCTTTGCAACATTAGTTAAACGCCCTGAAGAATCAAGTGCAGTCTAATGTGAAGGGTGAAGATTTACAATCACTGAAGCAGAGTTTTGCAAGACTTGAGAAGACAGTAAATTATATGAGAGAATTCCAACTTGTTCATCTTCCAAAACAGCCATGATTTTGACTTTTATCAAACAACTCTCTTTATTCGTTCTCCACTTTTTGCTATTGACAAAAAAGGGGGAGAAGTGATGCAGATTTGACTTTGGATTTCTTGGATTTCTTTTGAACTTTTCTTATTTTTAATTGTGGATTGGATTTGGCTTTTGATTGTGGACTGCTTGACTACTAAAGTACTTTGATTTGATCTTTTGATACTTGCAATAACTTAGGCCGTGTTAATGATTATGGAAGGATAATTGTTTTGCAGGACTAACATACTTTATGTGGTTGCAGAATCAATATTATCCATGTCCTAATCTTTTTATCTTTTATAACCTATTTCTTACTGTTGACATGGGTGAATTCTTTTCTTTAATACCTTGTATTGCTTAAAATTTTTTTTGCAGGACAAAAGTTTTCAAATCTGTAGAAAAGTTTTGTCACAATCAAAAAGGGGGAGATTGTTGGAGAAAACTCATTTATTGTTTTGAAGTTGACAAAACGTTTCCATCAATCTAGTCTGAAGATTTCCATACCCAATTGTTAAAGTCTGACGAACTTTAGATTCTATCATCAAAGTCTAAAGACCTCAAGACTCAAGACTCAAGTTTACCCTCAATGACAGCTTCTAGACCAACGAAGAGAAGATTTATCTTGATATGAGTTTATCTTCAAGGATTCAGTTCGTATGGTTCATAGAAGATCTTACGGCTGAAGATAGCACATCAAGATCAATTATTCTTATTGAAATCAATTCGAATAATCGAGATATGTTGAAAGGCGAAGTATACTTGGAAGGTTCTACTTATGGAAACCTAGATCTTAATTGTATGGGCGAGCAGGATTGATGGGCTATCATCACATTCCTTAAACGACTCGAGATCTCCTTGATTGATTCTATCCAACGAGTAGATTAGAAGAACTTCTTTGGAAAGTGCCAATGGTTATGTAGGCATGAAGGAGTATATAAGGAAGACGCTCAAGTTGTTCGAGAGTGTGCATGAAAGAAAATTTCCAAATTTTGAAACTCTTAAATTCTTTACTGTTTCAATCGTTGAACTTTCATTTTACTCAAAAGAGAGAGCAAATACTTGTGAGACTTTGAAGAAGTGTAGTAGAGTCTCTACACTGTAAAGTCAAGGACGTAAGACTGTAACATCTCTTTTGATCCTTAGTGAAATCTAGCCAGTGGGCTATCAGCGCGGGAGAGTGGACGTAGGCTTGACCAAAGTCGAACCACTATAAACCTTGTGTTTCAATTCTCTTTCCCTTAAACTCCTTATTTTAATTTACAGCTTCATATGACTATTTACTGTAGTTTACGTTGTTAGCAAATTACTCTAAAATTTATTTATCACCTATTCACCCCCTTATAGGTGATCTTACTAGCCCTTTCAACTATCAATGAATTTTCTCTTTCTTTTGGCTTCATTATAAAGTCATATAGCGCATGACTAAAGCATATAGAGGACATCAACAAGGTAGAGGAGAGCGTCTTTTTCAAAAGGGCAAAACTATCTCGACAATGCACATTTTTGACATCCGGAAGGTGAATGATCATACTCCCTTGCGGACATTACTGATTTAATCGAAATTGATCATTGACCTCGAGGCAACTTGTGTTTCCTTGAACTTTAACTATCGGAGCTTGGGAACAAAAGGGATGACCATTTTGAAGTCACTAGCAATAGCGAAATGCAGCTCCATAGTTTTGTGTTAGGGACAAGGCAACACTTAATGTAATTCTACATATGTTCCCATCCTTATTTATGGCTTTTGTGAACTCTATGTTTTAGCTTTATCTTGTAAATAAAATTTCCATTTCGGCACTTGCTTATTGTACCTTTTCCTTTGTCCTTTTTCTCTTTGCTATTACAATTTCAATATTTCTGACGCTGCTCAACCTTTCGTAATATCTTTGACATCCTATCACCATCGTTAAAGTACTCACATCCTTATCCTTCATTATGAACCAAGATTCATGCAAATCACTTGCAGTCAGCTGTGTCTGTTCAATTTAATGACCAACTGCATCTCATTCATCTCAATTCTTCAATAATTGCAACATTTCAATGGATGAGCACCATCCATAATGGCTAACCATCATGTCATTTTGATTTCCAACATAATCTTAATTATGTGCATCGTATCAATCCATTATCCAACGATGCATGAATCCTTATCTTTTCGGCTATCCTGTAGTTGCGCACGTTCATCCTTGATCACGCTGATTTGCAAAGGGTTATGGCTATTCATCTTCCAAACTTGATCTATAAACAGTGTGTTCCATGGTAACCGGACCCCATCCACCACCTCAACCTTTGAATTTCTCTGCAAACCCACGAAGTTGAAATGGTGCCAAAGTCTTCTTCTTACTCCTTTTCATCCTATTACGACCGCCACTTCATTGCCTTGTGGAGGGAACTGCTCTCCTATCTCAGCCTCACATATAACCTATTGATATTCAAGCCTAGCGCCCTTGAGAGACTGAAGAGTCTCATGACCCATGTTGCACTTAGGAACTTGCCCGAGGGTAACCTTTTCATCTCCAACTATGACAAGTTCATGGTATCTTTTAGTTATGGTGTTGAAAGTTTCCAATCCAACCTGGGGGACATGTTGCCTTCAACGTCACTGAGCACAAGTCTTGGAGCAAGAATGAAGAGATTAAGAACGCCGATGCAATCAACTGTGAACTCATAGAGGCACAAGGGACCCTTCATGCCGCCAACACTCGACTGTCCAGGTTCCAAGGGGTCATCTCCAACGGGGCTAAAGCAGTGAAGAAGCGACTGAAAAAAGGATTGGCCCCTAAGGAGCAGCGAGAGCATGAGATCGACCAGGCCATGCTAACGAGATCCCCGTCCTATGTGGACTCCAATATTAAGGGCGTCGAGGCGTTGCTTGAGAAGGCCAATGAACTAGTTGGGGAATAACTGGTCCTTTTCTAGCGCTTAAAACTAGGGAGAGATGCCTTTAAGACGTTGATGGATAAGCTACAGAAGTCCAAAGAATTTACCGAGAAAGCCAACGACCACCTAGAGATGCGACTACGCCACCTCGTGGTTGCCTTTCGGCAGCACCTTGACTTTAGCAGGTTGGACTAGGGGCAAGGTTAGGAGTGCAAGAGCAGCAAGAAAGAAAGGGAAGAAGGAAGGAATAAGAAAAAAAGAGAGAAGGGGAGAGAGAGAGTGAAAGAGAGAGGGAGAGAGATGTCAAAATGAAAAAAAAAAAAAAAAAAAAAAGGAAGTTTTTAGAAATTTCTTGGCCTTTTATTTTTCTTCCATCTCTCGCATTTCCCACATAGTTGGATAGTATTTCTTCAAGAACTTGCCATTAATCAATCACTGAAACTCTTTTCCATCCAACTCCATTAATCGATATGCATTTCCAATAAGAACATCATTAACTAAGTATGAACCTTCCTAGTTTGATGACCATTTATCAAATCTTTCATCATCAGCACTTGTGGGTAAAATGTTCTTCCTAACTAAATCACCAATGTTGATATACTTAGGCTTCACATGTTAGTTGTATGCTCTGACAACTCTTCATTTTCGAGTGACCAACTTTTCCAACGCTAAAGCTCTACTTTCACCAAGGTCATCAACATTGGCACACATTAACTTGTTATACTCTTCCGTCGACAAATTATCTTGTAATTTCACCCTAAGTGACTATATTGTAATTTCAAATTGGAGAACAGCTTCTTGTCCATATGTTAGCATATATGGGCTAACCCCAGTACTCGATCTTTTCGATGTTCAGTAGGCCCATAACACTATTGATAATAAGGAGTCGCATTCTTACGGGTTTTCCTCCAAATGCTTCTAATAAGATTAATGATGACATTGTTCGAAGCTTTGGCTTGACCATTAGCCTAAGCATAATAAGGTGTCGAATAAACCATTTTGATGTCTCTGGTTTTCAAACATCCTAACACCTCTTGCGCTGTGAACATTGTCCCTTGGTCAGCCATTATGGACTCAAGAATCCCGAATCGATGAATAATTTGTTCCTCAATAAACTCCCTAACAACCTTCTGCATTACATTCTTATAAGAAGCTACTTCTACCCACTTTGTAAGGTAATCAGTTGCCATCAAGATAAAACTATATTTTTTCGATGAAGATGGGTAAATTTTACCTATTATATCCATTGCCCAACCTTGAAATGGCTACAATTTAATAATGGGTTTCATTATTGCAGCCGACACATGTTGGAGTGAACTATGCTTTTGACAGGGCTCACACCCTTTAGCATAATCTATGCAATTCTTCATAATAGTTGGCCAGAAGTAACCATATCAACGCAGCACCCATTTCATTTTTATCTCGGCTTGGTGTGTGCCACAAATTCCTTCATGTATTTCGGCTATTATGAGCATTGATTCCTGCCTTCCTAGATATCTTAGCAGCAGTCCATCCCCTGTCCTTCGATACGATTCGTCAACAATGAGAAAAAATTTCATTGCCTGTCTTTAAAAAATTTTGTCATTGGCAACTGGGTTTTTCAAATAATTTATGAGAGGAGTTCTCCAATCCTGCTCATCTTGAGTGTCTTGTCCTTCGGCCAAACGACTTGAGCTTAGCATTATTCTTTTATCTATCGAAGGTAACATTTTTGCTTGTGTAGTAATATATTCTGCGAGCTCTTTCAATATTTTATAACAGGATACCATTTGAGCTAATTCGTTGGCATCCAAATTTTCACTTCTCCCAACGTGAATTAATTCACATTCGGCGAAATTACTTAACAACTCTTATGCTAGGATTTGATGTGATATTACATTTTCATTTAAACACCGATATTCCCCTGTCAATTGCTTTATAATCAATTGTGATTCCCTTTGATTCTCACAAATTAGACCTCCATATCGATCAAGATATTGAGACCAACAATCAAAGCCTCATACTTCGCTTGATTGTTTGAACATAGAAAGTTAAGTTTGAACATGAATTTAGTTTTATGACCTTGTGGAGACACAATCATAATCCTAACGCCTGATGCTCCAAATGTGCTTGATCCATCAAAATACAAAACCCACGGTAGTACTTGAATGTAGTTCTCATCTTGTTCAATCTTTAAAGTGGGTGAGTATTCTGCAATGAAATATACTACTACCTGCCCTTTTTTTTGGCTTGAGTGGCACGTATATTATATTGATCTCAAATAAGATAAATGCCCTAGCTATCCGGCCTTTATAATTAGCTTGGTTAGCATATACTTAATCATATCCATCTTGCAAATTACATATACCATAGTCGGCAACATATGATGACGTAATTTTGTACATGCTGTCGCAACCCGACCTCCGCACTTCCCTAATGAAAATGGGGGAAATGTTGAGTTTAGGGATACTTGACCATGAGAATTCCTTCACAATTTGCATTCCAAATGACGTCATCACCTCATCTTTCAAGAAAAATCATTGTGAGTTCCCTTGTACATGGTCTCAAGCTCTTCCAAGCTCAAATCCCATATGACAGTGAAAAGTGTCGTGATCCATACCCTTATGGGCGATACACCTCAAAGGGGGAGGTCAAGTGTAAATATCGAATTTCAGGATACTTTTACCACGGTAGCCCTATTGATAGTATGCTTCACCCATATGGATGGCATCACTTCATCCTTTAGGCTACCGCCACATTAAGTATGCTAAACCACAGTGACCCTCGTCGATGCCCATACCCCTCACAACAAATTTATTCATTAACTATGTGTTTAAATAATCCTAAAAAAGGGAGAGTCGCCACTAGTCTCATTTTTGGCGGTTGATTAGAAAACCTAATTGATGGTTGGAAGTTCTCTCTCGATTTCTATGTAATTAGATATCTATTTTTAGGGACTTAGGTTATTCTAATATTTCTATTAGCACCCTTTGGATATTGTTAACACCTAATTTTTAGTCGACAAGTCGAAAAAGGGTAAAAATATTTGGATTTCTGATTGAGAAAGAGCCCTTTTTTAGCTGTAAAGTGTCATTTTTCATTTCTTTATGTTGCATTGTCACTATTAAGCAATTTTTGAGTCATTTTCAAGAAAAAGCCGAAAGGTTAAATGGTTGACTTTCAAGTTGATTTTTCAACAACCCTTTAACCAAAAGCCAAACCTATGACAAAAATTGGCTTTTCACCCAAAAAGATTTCATTTAGCTTTAATTTCACTTTTATCAAATTAATTTCTCAAAAATTCAAAGATTTGACCAAAAATCAAAAGTTAACTAAAGTGTTGACTTTTGGTCAAATTTTTTACCAAAAAATTCAAAAAATAAAAAATTCTCAAATACATTTCTTTTAATGCCAATTTGACTTCGATGTGGAACATTTCGCAAAAATCGATTCTGAACTTTATTTTTTGAATTTTTTGGTTTTAGGTTCTAAATCGGCCAAAAAAATCAAATTACTTTTATTGTAATCATAAGTAGGTGTAGTTCTTTCTTCGACATTTAGTTTAGGGACCATTTTAAATCTGCTCGCATATTTAGCTTTGCGAATTGCCCAGTCAAAGTACAAGTTGCTGTTTTGAATCCTAATTATGGGACTAAAATCGATTCTTCATGAATTGCGAACGGACGGTTGTTCTTCACTCATTTTCCTAAAATAAGTCTAAATCCGAAGTCGATTTTGGGAAATTTACATTAGAAATTCTCGATTCAAAGAATTTTACTCTTTCAAGCATAAAAAGTTAAGCAATTAAGCTTCAATTGGCAAAATTATAATTGACCCATTCAATGTTATGGTTTAATTTTATAGATCTAGGTCCAATTTTAATGTTAGGCCTAAATTCATTTTTGACATAAGCTCGAGCACTCTAATTCTAGATCAATTTGAACATATTAAGTGATCTTGCATATGGCTGGTTGATTAGATAGGGTAATCAAGGCACTAATTGAACTCAATTTCAATCAAGTTACAATTTTGCCCATTGAATCGCAAATTTGACCATTTTAGCCCTTTAGGCCCAATTCAAAGCATCCAAGGTTTTGACATGTTATCTTTCAAAAGAATCACTCAATTAAGTCAAAAACAAAAGACCCTTAATTGTATTCATAAGGTTTAATTGGCTTAATTGAATCACGATTGGGCAATTTTTTCTCAAATAAGATAAATTTTCTTTCTAGGACCAAATTGCATAAATTTTGAACCCACAGGGGTCCCAAGTGAGCGAAATAGCCAAAATCTTATCAAACCAGTCAAGAACTAGCAAAAATCTATCAAATCGGACACCGGTTTGACCAGCTATCGACAATGCTAGCTAGTTTAGCCGCTTGCCAGTCGGTTCTAGACCTCCGGCGATTGGTTCCAAGATCTTTATTCCATCAATTTCACTCCCGCGTCTTCAATTTCTTGAAATTTTGCAAATTGGCCTTCGAATTTCATCAAATTGCAATTAGACCCCTAATCGAACATTTTGATGTAATTCTCGATTTTGGTTTGGGTTTTCGTGAATTGACCCACTGGATCAATTACCCGACACCTTGAGATCACAATGCAACCTTCGAAATCGAATTTTGATCATTGGATTAAAATTTCAACCGTTGGATCGAACCGACGGTCAAAATTGCTTGATTTAGAGAGGGTATATATACCCATTTTCCTTATATTTTTGGGGAAGCTCATTAAAAAAAAAAAAAAATCTACTCTCTCTCTCCAGATCTCTTTCCCTCTCTCTCCTCTCTCTAAACTTTGTTGCCAAAATCCTCATTTCTCTCTTTTTGCTCGATCCAGCCGGTTGTTCCTTTTGGCGACTAGATCGCCGCTGGTTTAGCCCCCACCGGCGACGATTCATCCTCATCGACATTCTTCTCATCTTTCTTGAGCTGTCAGTAGTTGGCCTAATCTCCAGTGAAGCCCTCATCTTCTCGGTTTGGTGCCCAATCTTCACACTAATGGTTGAACCGGTGAAGAGGTCATCAGCCTTTCCTCGGCTAACCAGAAGTCTAGAGGTCTTTTCAGGCGGAACAACTGCCTCAGATCCATCCTCAAGTCTAGGTCGGGAACCCCCAGACCAACCAATGAAACAATTTTGATGGCTTGATCTTTATCGGAGGCTCCAAAACTGATTTAGGCGAGATCGATTATGTTCCAACCTGAACCGAAGGCCGCTGGTGTTCCTAGGTGTCCCTAACCACTGGCAATCAGTAGCTTCAAAGGTCCTTAACCTTGATGTGGTCAAGGATCAGCCGGTTAGTCACCGATGGGCTCCAATCAGCCCGATCTTCCTTCACCGGCGCATGAAGACCGGTCCGATTGGACCAATTCTGGTTCAACCTTAAACCAGCAATTTAGCCACCTCTCATAGGTGTTATTTGCTGTCCAGATCTAATAATTAGAGTCCAATCTAGTTCCGGCAAGTAGTTTCGATCGATCGCGTCCATAATCAACAAAAAACACATCAAAGGTATCCTCAATTTCAAACCCCATGAAGCGAGATCGGATTAACCGATTTAGGCTAGGGTTCAATTTTAAGTTAATATGCTATGTTTAGATATTTGATTGATGGATTAGTATAGTTGAAGTTGCTTTGATTGATTATTCTTAATGAACTTGGATGATTGAGCTTGATCTAGCTTAAATCTACATTTTCATATCTTTAGACTGATCTGACGTTTTGGCCAAAATGAGGTCCAAATGACCTTATCTTAGTTCGAGTCCTCTTAGAATTTTAAAATACACATCACTAACTTCGAATCAATAGGTCACATGCCTCAATCAAGCGATGTTTAAACCTCAAAAAACACATTCAAAGATGTGTGATTCTGTAGGAGTGTAGGTCAATTTTTTGTTAAACTTCAGTTTTTGCTATTTTTGTGCTGCTTTCTATGTTGAGCTCTGAAAGAACTTGCCTACAAGAAAATTGTTTGTTATTGTCTTGAGTATGTCTTATAATCTTTTCGGAATTTTCAGACATGTTTAGTTAGGTCAAAAACCCTAAGATCTCAGATAGGGTCAATTTGCCCTGTCTTAATCCGAAATGGATTTAAGTAGGATTGAACATGTAATTGACCTTATTCAACCTCGAGTCCTTCATGATGAATGGGCTACATGTTGTATGTGTCCAATTCATGCATGATTTGCAAATTTTTGATGTTATCTAGTGTGTCAATTGCATGCATTCATGTAAATAGTGCCGTAGTAAAGTAGACTTATCGAGAGTCTATTTTTGCCATTTTTGTTACAACTCGCATTGTGACATCCAAAATTTTGAGTTTTAATTTGACTGGATAAATAGGGCTGTTTTGTTCAGTTGAAACCAGGGATGGTGAAATTAGGATGCGAGTGGGCTATACTGATAAGAAAAAGTACCAATTTTATCGATGAAATATTTAATGAAATTATGGGGATCAAATTGATTTGATTCAAGTGGATTAAGGTTCAATTTGGGAAGAAAAGTTAGCAAAATTCGTATGCCCATAAACCCAACTCTTTGAACTACTTAAATGCTTCTAGAAGGGGACATAAGTGTCAAAAATTGAAGAGTGGGAGACAGCTGGTGGTGGCCATGTGTGGCTGACATAAGAGAGAGAGAGAGAGAGAAAAGAAAGGGAAATTTGGTTTTTCTTCCTCCCTCTCTCCTTCGTCGACGGAACCCCCTCCCCCATCTCTTTCTTTTTCTTCAAACCTCCATGGAAGCCGAAGATCGTGGAACTAGCAAGCCGAAGCGATTTCTCTCGCGCCGATGCAGCAAGCAACCGAGCCGAAGCCGCCGCCGCTCCGCCGGTCCGTCCGCGCATCTTCGCCCTCTCTCTTTCTTCCGGTTCGAACGAACCGAGCAGCAAGAGCAGAAGCAACGATCGCGTTGCTTGAGGGAGCCGAGTCGCGCCGCACGCCGCCGCCGCCACACGCCGCCCCGCCCACGTCGCCGCCGCCCGCCGCCCGTGCTCCGCCCGCGTCGGCCTCTCCCTCGCTCAGCCCTCTGTTTCAGCGAAGTTTCAGATCTGGTGGAGCTCCGCCAGAGCCGTCCGACCTCCTCCGGCCACCGTGAAGCCTCGCCTTGGTTCGGTTCGGCCCCTCCGTCCATTTCCGACCCAACCCAGCTCCGGATCCGCCCTCATTCGCCCTTATCCAGCCGCACACAGAGAGTGCAGGAAATGGGTTTCCAGCTGGTTCGGGCACGTTTTGGGCCGTTTCCCGACCCCGAACCCGAGGCCCGCTTTGGGAAGAATTGTTCCTCGCGTCGCCGCCGTCGGATTGATCCGATTTGCGCGCGATTTGGTGAGTAATCTCACTAATCCTGGATTAGTTGACTAATTATGCTTTAAGGTTGGTTTAGTTTTAATTAATTATGTTTAGGTTGTTAGATTAGAATTAATTAGCAATTATTAGTCAATTGTGATGTGATTTAAATAAATTGATTGTGCAATTAACAAGTAGACGTGGTCTACTATTTATTGGAAGCATCTCGGGAATTTTCCGACGCCTAATTGAGCTTCAATTTGATGATTCGGGCCTAAGTGAGATTTTTGGCATTTAAATATTAATTTTCGGAATTAAATTAAATAATTATTTATTTTCCGAAAATTCAAGGGAGATGGTCTGGAACCGGAATATTATGCTGATGATCGTGGCGAAGTCCGTTTATTTAATCGGACTTTATTTTAAGCTAAATTGAATTTTTAATATTAATTAATTTTCGAAATTAATTAAATAATTATTTATTTCCTGAAAATTCAACTGGGATGGCCCGTGACCGGAAAATTATGCTGATGACCGTGGTGAAGTCCGTTTATTTAATTGGACCTTATTTTGAGCTAAACAGAATTTTTAATATTAAATAATTAATTTTCGAAATTAATTAATTAATTATTTATTTTTCGGAAATTAAGTTTGAGATGGCCGATGACCGGAATTTCATGCTGATTGTCATGGTGTGGTTCGTTTATTTATTCGAGGCTTAATTTGTGAGAAATTGATTTATTAGTGATTTTAGGATTTATTCCTAAATTGAATAATCTTTGGTTATTACTTGAAGAATAACCGGGCATCGGTTGATAATGCCAATATATTGAAAAAGTTGCCGAGTGGGGCCGTGATGCCACTACATGCCGAGTGGGGCCGTGATACCACTACATATAACATTGCCGAGTGGGGCCGTGATGCCACTACATATAACATTGCCGAGTGGGGCCGTGATGCCACTATATGCCGAGTGGGGCCGTGATACCACTACATATAACATTGCCGAGTGGGGCCGTGATGCCACTACACCCGAGTGGGGCCGTGATACCACTACATATAGCATTGCCGAGTGGGGCCGTGATGCCACTACATGCCGAGTGGGGCCGTGATGCCACTACATATAGCATTGCCGAGTGGGGCCGTGATGCCACTACATATTATATTGCCGAGTGGGGCCGTGATGCCACTAAATCTAAGAAAATTGCTCGGTGGGGCCGTGATTACCACTTATAATTAAGTTGTGTCCTAAGGACAATGATTCATAATTGGGAATTAAATTGGAATAGTTGAAATGACCGGAAGTGGTCATGTTGACATGTAATCGACTAGGTCGATTGATCGTTGCTTTGATTTGACGTCGTGAATTGATTGACTGATTGGGAATGACCATGAGATGGTCTGATTAACTTGTAATCGAATAGATCGATTGATCGATGATTCAATCTGAGTGTGACTTGATGTGATTCATTGCCTTGGTTGGATGTTGTGAATTGACCGATTGATTGGAAATGACCATGAGTGGTCTTGTTGGCTTATGATCGACTAGGATGGTTTGATCGATGCTTCGATCCGTGATATGATTGCTTGAGTGCCTATTATAAATTGTACTAACTTGCAGGTGGAATCTGATGCCAAGGTACGTCTTCTACCCTATGCGTGTTTAGGCAGCCTATAGTATAATAGTTTACTAATTGGGCTTAGTGGGGTAGAACTCGCGAGACGTAGTCTCATCCCGGTTTGGGGAAAAACATTTCAGGACCCCGTTGAGAAGCCGAGGAGGAATGCGAGAAGGAGAACTCGGAGGTGAAACCCGAGTAGAAGGACTTTTGGAAGAAGAAGATAATACCGAGAGAGATTTTGAGTATGACCCGAAGGGATTGAGATTTCATCTTCTTTTGTGAACTCCAATTGATGTGAATAGTTATGAAGTTATTTAGTTGATGTCATGCACAAAAGTTTGGTTATAAATTTCAATATGAAAAATATGGCCCTGCTTTTCTATCCCATTGTTTTATTGTCTGGGGATTTTAATTGCTTCCGCATGTGCTTAAAAATGAAAGGGTCGGCGATACATTGTCCTGGGATATCGCATTATAAAATCGACCAACTGAGACGGATGTGTGCGTGCTCGAGGATCGGGCGTGACATCCCCGTTTAAGTGGTATCAGAGCCAGGTTGAAGATTGGAGTGATAAGGAGCGTTGACCATGGGATAGTTAGTAGGAAAGGCCTTTAAATTCATGTTGGTGCATGTCTGTGTTAGCTGGATGCTAGAATTGATTGTCGTGTGAGGATCGCTCATCTTCTAATCCAGTGTGGATGTGGAAGACGGGTTTCAGTGTAAAGACTGAACCATGAGCGAGCAGGAGCTGAGAACTCCTAGTAAGAGGACAATGTCCTCTGTGACTCAGGATAAATCACTGACAAATGTCGGTACCCGAGGTGGTTGTGGCAGAGTGTCGGCTCTGGCCAGCTCGAGTGTAAGAGTACCACTGTAGGTTGGTACTAGTGTAGCAGCGTCGAATGATCCTAAGTTCGATAGGATCGTTCTGATGCAAGTGTTCCTTGGGATTGGATAAGCCGAGGCTCGGGATCGAACCGCCGTCGTGTTGTAACCGCCGTTGTCGCTTCACCTGTTGAGATCCAGTGGGAATATGATCTCGGGATCGAGCCATCGCTTCCAAGTCAAGGTACGAGATCCGGTTCGGGCGAAATGGAAATCGGTCGAGAAAAGATCGAAGTCGAGAGCGGTTCTAGCAAACCGATGAGACAAATGGAAAGAGTGTGTGTTGTCACTTGGCGGGTAGATAGAAGACTCACCCGATAGGTGTCGAAATTGTAGATGGAAGCATGGATAAATCCAGTGTCCGAATATGACTAGAACATGTTGTGATGATGACTAGCATGGCCATCAGATGAAGGATTATCAGTGGAAGTCTAAGGTAGCATAGACATTGCTACTCATGCGGCCGAACGCCACTAGGATGGCGAAAGGAATGGGAGTAGAATGGACCTTGCACCAATCGAGAAAGAATGTGTCGAAGGTGATTTTATCGAGTAGCGCAGCGAGTTTCGTGCTAAGTAGTAGAACTTAAATTGTTGAAGTAAAAGTGAAAGAGAAGGGAATCACTATCAACGGTTGTGCTTGACTAGTTGCTAAGGTGTGAGTTTGACACCGCATGAATAGTGTGGGCTCAAGCAGCATTTAGTGATAATGAATCACAATCTTGGAGTAAGCGAGTTTAGTCCATTAACATGTGAAAGTGTCGAAGTTATTGGGAGTTGAAAAGAATCTTCGATTTCATTAATCTCATTGGCTTGAGGCAATCCGTTTGTTAGACGGAGGTTGCCTAGGTTACTTGATAATTGTCAAAAATAAGACAGATTGAAGAATTGAAAATTGAGGACTCCTCAGTAGTCCAAGAATTTCTGGAAGTTTTGCCGGATCAGGATTGTCGGGAGATAGAATGCGATTGAGCGCACCAAGACAATTGTGCAAGTGTGAGGATTGATGAATGAGGAATTCATGCATATTAGTGCATCGCTTTAAGGAACATCAGTTTTGTGGAAAGAGAAATGAATATGGTTCATTGCAATCATGCATCAACCATTGTCAACTTAATTGGGTGACTTGTTATAAAGAGTGTGGATGTCTTCAAGGATCGACTTGAGGACAGGTTATTGTCAGTTGAGAATCAGGAATGAGGTTATACTGAAGACGGCATTTCGCACTTGATTTTGTCCTTGTGAGAATAATGTAAAGCCATTTGATTTGACGAACGCTCCAGTCGCTGTCATAGATTTGACAAATCGAGTATTCAAAGAATATCTAGATCAATGGTGATTGTGTGGTGTAGCAACGTTCTAGGGTGTTCATTAAGTGATGAGGATCACGAGAGCCCTTAAGAATGGTCGTGTGGTTACAGGTAAAGGAATCTTCATGGACCCAGCCAAGATCGAATCAGTTGCTAATGGACCGAGACCGACATCAATGTCAGAGATCAGAAGTTGTGGGGATTGGACAAATTACTATGGAAGGTTTGTGAAAGAATTTTCAGCATCAGTATCATCATGGGCTTGACCTCTTGAGAAAGAAGGGAAATTCATTGGCATAGAGAAGTGCGAGGATAATTTCCAAGCTTTCGGTAAGATCAGCTAACGCACTTGTGCTAAACTTTCATTTGGTGCTGGAAAGCATGAAACCTTTAGTGATGTGTCTTGCCAACGACTGGGTATGTAGTGATACAACATGAGAAGATTGTTGTATAACCGTCCCACCAGTTGAAACCCAACAAGTTGAACATGAAACAAAGTGTCGTGAATCGAGTTTTGGCGAACTATAATGATGTTATCTGGTATTATCTTGGGAGAATGAAAGAAGTAATTTATGTGTTGAGCCGAGAGTCTTCGATTATACATAGGCTGGCTAAAGTATAAACTTTACTTAAAAAGGATTCGAAATTTGGTTTTCAAATTTGAGGTAGGCTACCTTTTTAAATTTTATAGCCGCCCTCAAAATTGAACCAAATGTTCAAGTTAGAATCGGTGCCTAGTTGACAAGCAGAGATGTGCAGAAAATCTTATAAGAGAATACTAGTAAGAAAGATATTGACTTTAAGATTTCTGAGGATGGAACGTTCGGGTTCCATGAGGAATTGAGTGCACTTGACAGTGTAGCACTCAGGGAAAAGATCGTGTCGAAGTTCACTACGTATTGCAGTTTTGACCAGATGGGGCAAGTAAGTCAGAATCGACGTCAACTAAATTGGTAGACCGATATGAAGGTAGATATCGCCAAGCAGGTTGCAAGTGTCAGAGGTGTCAGTAAGTGGAAGCTTGGTAATGCAAACCGGGAGAATTTTTACCATCACTTGAGAGTCCCAAGTGGAAATGGAAATATATGGCTTACTAAGGATTCAGGGGATTACTAATATGAATGAAGAATAGTGGTTAATCGATAGATGGAGTTGATCCACTTTGGTACAGTACAAATATATCTTGTTTTGAGTGTGTGATCCAGATTACGGCTCTGATTTCGATTAGATAAATTGGGCATTTTATCGACGCGATTACAGTGTTTTTCTCTGAGTTGGCCACTCATGAGATAACTAGACTAGCTGGGTGAGTTATTAAGGACTTTAAGGCAGATAGACTAAGAATTCGACCAGGAATCGATTTCTCGACCGTGTTTATCTTTAGAGATCATTACGGCACAGTTAAAAATCGAAGTAAGATCAGAGATAGGTTGGTTTGACTAAAATGAGTGACCAATCGTGGGTGACCCCACTAAATTGGAAAACTCTCGTCGACTGACACTAATTTGACTTTACTGTCGTTTTGGTACCCTGTGTCCGTATTTGAACCTTTGAGATTTTCACGATAATTGAGAGTCGTCAATGTGTCGAGTGGGTTCATTGTGGCTCGAAGAAAATCGACCACGAGTCATTTGTCCTAAAAAGCTCTGAACACTACCCGGTAGCCTAGGTCACACTAAAAGCGTGTCGGAGTGAAATTAACCGCCAATCTAAGTTCGATTTCAGAAATTGAAGATTCTGTCATGTCACATAATGGATATGTCGAAGTGTCGACATGGAGTGTCGAGGGTGAATTATATCTCGAATCTAGATTAGAGATTATAAGTTGGCAGAGTTTTCAGAGAGTTCTTTATTAAGCAGTGTATAACAGAGGGTACAGAATTTCAGTGGTGAAAAGAAAGTGAAGAAGATTTCAGGCCAAAGTCGATCAATAGTCGGTGATTGCAATTGCCAAGATCGGTGCCGAGTTATATTAGATCTTGACTAGAGATTCCCGCAGTCGGTTTCTTTTTAATCGGTGCAAAGCAGTGTAATTTCAATCGGTTGAGATGAAATCGAAATCAGAAAATCGCTAGTCCGAGTCGGCTCGGTGATCGTTTTGCGGTTGTTAGATCGAGTAAAGACTTTTTTTGAATCGTTGAGGTTCGAAGGTTTATTAGGAGTCGAGAAAAAGAGATCGATGTGGATGACAGAATGTCTTATGTGAGAAGCTCGGTTTAGTTGTTAGTTCGAAAGAGCGAGATTTGTGTACAAAGATGATCTCCTTGGTCAAAGTGGTTAGACAACGCCACGAGACCGAATGATCAACGTGGAAAAGTGACACTCGATGAGACGACAATACCCCCACCTTTCGTTTATGGATTGGTAAAGGTTTAAATTTCGAGGACGAAATTTTTATAAGAGGGGAAGAGTTGTGACATCCAAAATTTTGGGTTTTAATTTCTACTGGATAAATAGGGCCATTTTCGTTCAATTGAAGCCATGGATTGTGAAATGGGGATGCAAGTGGGCTATATTGGTAAGAAAAAATACCAATTTTAATGATGAAATGTTGGATGAAATTATGGGGATCAATTGATTTGATTCAAGAGGAATTAAGGTTCAATTTGGAAAGAAAACCTAGCAAAATTCGTATGCCACCTAAACCCAACATTTTGGCCTACTCTAAATGCTTCTAGAAGGGGCATCTTTGGCAAAAAAATGAAGTGGAGACAGCTGGTGGTGGCCATGTGTGGCTGACATAAGAGAGAGAGAGAGAGAGAGAAAAAAGAAAGGGAAATTTGGTTTTTCTTCCTCCCTCTCTCTCCTTCCGTCGACGAACCCCTCCCCTCTTCTTTCTTTTTCTTCAAACACCATGGAAGCCGAAGATCGAAGAACTCCAAGCCGAAGCGCCGATTTCTCTCGCCGCCGTCGTTGCCCACCGGAACCGGAGCTACCGCCGCCGCCGTCCGCCGTCCCCGCTGCCCGTCACGCATCTCGCCCTCTCTCTTTCTTCCTCCTGGTTCGAACGAACCGAACCAGCAAGAGCAAAGAACGATCGGCGCGCTTGAGGGAGCCGCCGTCGCGCCGCACGCCGCCTCGCCGCCACACGCCGCGCCCGCCCACGCCGCCGCCGCTTCGCCGCCTCGTCGCTACTCCGTGCGTCACCATCTCTCCCTCGCTCAGCCCTCTGTTTCAGCGAAGTTTCAGATCTGGTGGAGCTCCGCCGAGCCGTCCACCCCTCCTCCGGCCACCGTGAAGCCTCGCCTTGGTCTTGTTCGGCCCCTCCGTCCATTTCCGACCCAACCCAGCTCCGGATCCGCCCTCATTCGCCCTTATCCAGCCGCACAGAGAGTGCAGAAATGGGTTTCCAGCAATGGTTCGGGCCGTTTTGGGCCGTTTCCCGACCCCGAACCCGAGGCCCGCTTTGGGAAGAATCGTTCCTCGCGTCGCCGCCGTCGGATTGATCCGATTTGCGCGCGATTTGGTGAGTAATCTCACTAATCCTGGATTAGTTGACTAATTATGCTTTAGGTTGGTTTAGTTTTAATTAATTATGTTTAGGTTGTTAGATTAGAATTAATTAGCAATTATTAGTCAATTGTGATGTGATTTAAATAAATTGATTGTGCAATTAACAAGTAGACGTGGTCTACTATTTATTGGAAGTGTCTCGGGAATTTTCCGACCCTAATTGAGCTTCAATTTGATGATTCGGGCCTAAGTGAGATTTTTGGCATTTAAATATTAATTTTCGGAATTAAATTAAATAATTATTTATTTTCCGAAAATTCAAGGGAGATGGTCTGGAACCGGAATATTATGCTGATGATCGTGGCGAAGTCCGTTTATTTAATCGGACTTTATTTTAAGCTAAATTGAATTTTTAATATTAATTAATTTTCGAAATTAATTAAATAATTATTTATTTCCTGAAAATTTAACTGGGATGGCCCGTGACCGGAAAATTATGCTGATGACCGTGGTGAAGTCCGTTTACTTAATTGGACCTTATTTTGAGCTAAACAGAATTTTTAATATTAAATAATTAATTTTCGAAATTAATTAATTAATTATTTATTTTTCGGAAATTAAGTTTGAGATGGCCGATGACCGGAATTTCATGCTGATTGTCATGGTGTGGTTCGTTTATTTATTCGAGGCTTAATTTGTGAGAAATTGATTTATTAGTGATTTTAGGATTTATTCCTAAATTGAATAATCTTTGGTTATTACTTGAAGAATAACCGGGCATCGGTTGATAATGCCAATATATTGAAAAAGTTGCCGAGTGGGGCCGTGATGCCACTACATGCCGAGTGGGGCCGTGATACCACTACATATAACATTGCCGAGTGGGGCCGTGATGCCACTACATATAACATTGCCGAGTGGGGCCGTGATGCCACTATATGCCGAGTGGGGCCGTGATACCACTACATATAACATTGCCGAGTGGGGCCGTGATGCCACTACATGCCGAGTGGGGCCGTGATACCACTACATATAGCATTGCCGAGTGGGGCCGTGATGCCACTACATGCCGAGTGGGGCCGTGATGCCACTACATATAGCATTGCCGAGTGGGGCCGTGATGCCACTACATATTATATTGCCGAGTGGGGCCGTGATGCCACTAAATCTAAGAAAATTGCTCGGTGGGGCCGTGATTACCACTTATAATTAAGTTGTGTCCTAAGGACAATGATTCATAATTGGGAATTAAATTGGAATAGTTGAAATGACCGGAAGTGGTCATGTTGACATGTAATCGACTAGGTCGATTGATCGTTGCTTTGATTTGACGTCGTGAATTGATTGACTGATTGGGAATGACCATGAGATGGTCTGATTGACTTGTAATCGAATAGATCGATTGATCGATGATTCGATCCGAGTGTGACTTGATGTGATTCATTGCCTTGGTTGGATGTTGTGAATTGATGATTGAATGGAATGACCGTGAATGGTCTTGTTGGCTTATGATCGACTAGGATGGTTTGATCGATGCTTCGATCCGTGATATGATTGCTTGAGTGCCTATTATGAATTGTACCGACTTGCGGGTGGGATATGAGGCCAAGGTACGTCTTCGCCCTATGCGTGTATAGGCAGCCTATAGTATAATAGTTTACTAATTGGGCTTAGTGGGGTAGAACTCGCTGAGACGTAGTCTCATCCCGGTTTGGGGAAAAACATTTCAGGACCCCGTTGAGAAGCTGAGGAGGAATCTTGAAGGAGAACTCGGAGGTGAAACCTGAGTAGAAGGACTTTTGGAAGAAGAAGATAATACCGAGAGAGATTTTGAGTATGACCTGAAGGGATTGAGATTTCATCTTCTTTTGTGAATTCCAATTGATGTGAATAGTTATGAAGTTATTTAGTTGATGTCATGCACAAAAGTTTGGTTATAAATTTCAATATGAAAAATATGGCCCTGCTTTTCTATCCCATTGTTTTATTGTCCAAAAGTGCTTGTTACATTTAAAAACTTCCGAGCACGTCATTATGAATCTTGAATCATCTTGTATGGTCATTGAATTGTATGACATTGTTGCATGTTGATTTAGGGTTAGATGATCACCCTAATTGTTTGTCATAGCCAATTCTACATTGTCTGCAATTTCTTCATGCTATTTGTGCATTAGTTGAGTAAGTTTGAGGTTCATTAATGCATGCTTGTGCTTTTTTTTTTTTTTAAATACTAACATGCGCACTTTTAAAGATTTTGGTCTTAGAGCACCAAACTGACCTTGTTTGGACCCGAACCCTTCTAAGAAGTCATAAAGCACACCTAGAGATTTCTAATGCCACTGATTTTGTATCAATCGCTCATAGTTATGGCCATTTTCCATTTTTTCCAAACTAGATCATAATTTGGACATGGGATCAAATTTAGACCCCTATTCTAATCCCTATTTGGATAGACCTTTGTCATTTTTGTTCCATTTTTTCTATAAGGATTCTTGTCATGCCCCGAACCTTGAGCACATGCCCATCCCTCGATGGTCGATAAAAATGCGACTTCCCAAGACGAGTCGCCGACCCTTTCATTTTATTGCACATGCGGAAGCGAATAAATAAATCCCCACAATAACCATCTCGAGATAGAAAAGCAGGACAACAAATTCACAACCAAAACATGCTGTTATATGTACACTGAGTCATATACAAAAGTCAGCAACCAAAAGTCTACAAAAGACTAACTCTCCAAAAAGAAGCTATCCTAACTGACCTACACCTCAGATCCCCTCAGCTCAGCTCCAGATCCTCCACTCTACGGTCCTGAAAAGAATTGAGCCTACGATGGGGTGAGATATAAATCTCAGCAAGTTCACGCTCTAAACCCCGATTAGGAAGGAATATGCCTAGAAGCGCCCTAATCACGCAACCACACAACCACATAACCATAGAGACTCACCTCGTCTCAGCTCCGTGCATTGTACTCAAATGTCTCAATTAAGATAATGAACTTGACCCTTTTTCTTCGTATTAAAAACATCTTGTGAAAATATCGCGTGTGGGTACACGGTCAGATCGAACCCGAAAAATTGATATTCTCCCTTTTAAAATCTCACTATTTGATATAGTACTTAAAACCATTTTTTGTGTCAAAACCCGACACCGGGATTTTCTAATTAAATACCAAACTTTTACAATTTTGGAATAAATAACCAAAATTTCAATCACCACTCAATTTGCACAAAATAACACTCAATTGCAGAAACTGAACACACCATTGCAATCAACACGAAATTTTGGTCACCGACTATTCCGGTCTAATTTTTGGAAAATATTTAATAATTAAATAAATACCAAAATTAATTAATAAATGCAATTAAATACCAAAATTACCAACTTAGGCCGGAAACGCTAATCTAACAACCTAAACGGGCCTAGAAAATTTCCGAACCTATCTAGATAAATAGCACAACTTATCTAGTCCTTAATTAATCTAATCTAACCACCTAACATGCATAAACGAATAATTAAATCACTAATCTCATCTAAATAACTACCTAATCCCTAATTAAATTAAATTAATCACTTCCTAAGCATAATTAACTCACTAAGTAGAGTTTAGCGAGTAAACTCACCGATTTTGCGATCCGGTGAGTCCACTGCAACGGCGACGCGGAGGCGGGCGATAACCGAGCCTGCGACG
This sequence comes from Eucalyptus sideroxylon, assembly GCA_014182405.2. Classification (NCBI taxonomy): domain Eukaryota; kingdom Viridiplantae; phylum Streptophyta; class Magnoliopsida; order Myrtales; family Myrtaceae; genus Eucalyptus; species Eucalyptus sideroxylon. The sequence goes on along the minus strand of CM024558.2, from coordinate 23,673,988 downwards.
ACACCAAATGGAGACCATACGAGCCTTTAAACAAGCCCAATAGCTCAAGGCTGGGCTGAGGGCTCGGCTTCTGCTCCTTGGGTCGAGGGGCTGCTCGAGTGGCTGGTTGGGGCCGAAACAGGCCAGGCAGTTACGGCGAGCTACAACGGGGTCAGGTAACACTCGAAGGTGGCTGGACGGCGATGCATGATGGCTGGATGAGCTCAGGATGGCAGGGGGTGACGGCCAGGGCGCGACAGGAGGCGCAGGACAGCAGGACAATCACACGGGCTAGCGCGTGGCGCGACGATGAGTGACGGGTGTGCGATGGCAGCAGGCGGCTTCAAGCGGCTCCCGGCAGCTGGTCGATAGCTAGGGGAGGTCCTCTCTGGTTTTTAGAGCTCAAAGCTAAACAAGAATGGAGAAAGATGGCTGGAAATGAAGAAGAAGGGTTGCTGAAGAGTGGAGGGTCCCTCATGGCCTCCAAAGTCCACCCTTCTATCCAAAAACACTCAATGCAAAGCCTCCACCACCTTGGCTGGCATCCTCAGCCAAATTGCAGCACATTGGCTTCCCCAACAAGCTTCCTAAAGGGTCTAAAAGGTTAAGGGACCCTTGGCCTACGAATTTTGCACCACTTCCATCAAATTTTGATTCAATTCCTCTCCAATTGGAGTCCAAAAATCCATCCAAGGTGCCCACACTCAAATTCACATTTTTCCTCGTCAATCCATCCAACTTGAATCCCAAAAACGCGACCAAAAACGACCCTCGGATTTTCTTGGTCAAAACGGCCCTACTTTGAATTTTCGCCAAAAATCCCAGTTTGCAGAAAAATCTTTGGAAGATGAGTCAATGCTCCTAAAATGAACCGTGACATGACAGAACTTAATCGGGTTCAAATTTGCGGTTAATTTCAATCTAGCACGATTTTAGCGTAACCTAACTTACCGGGTAGCTTTTAGGAATTTTTAGTGCATTTGACCCATGGTCGATTTTTTCCGAGCCACACTGTGCATATTGGATGCATTGGTAACTCTCAGTTGTCGGGAAAATCTCGAGGTTTCAAATACGGACATAGGGTACAGAAATGACAGAAAAATCGGTCTAGTGCCGTTCAACAAAAATTTTGCAATTAGGTGGAATCACCCACACACTAATCACATACCTCTATCAAATTGACCTATCTCCGGTCTTTGATAGATTTTGACAGTGCCATAATGATCCTTGCAGATTAGCACAGTCGAGCAGTCAATTCCTGGTTGAATTCTCAAGTCTATTGCATGTAAATTCCTTAACAACTTCACCATATAGGTTACTTATCTCGTGACTGGCCAACTCAGAGAAAAGCACAATAAGCACATTGATGAAAAGCCCAACTCATTCAATCGAAAGCAGAGCCTAAAATTCAGGATGTCACAATTATGTACTTAAGCCCTTAATGAAACCTACTTTTCATCATGTTGGCTATATTGTGTGAAAAGTTTGTGATTTTTAAACCTATTTTGATGGGATAAATTCTTGTGATAATGACTCAATGTCCTGATAACTTGACAAATTTCTAATGAGTTATTGCTTATTGTTTGATTTTTGTAAAATCATGTGTAGTTCATTTAGGAAAAATTTCTTCACGAAAGTTGTTCATTATCATGTCATGCATTTTAGGAGATTTTTCCATAGCTAGATTGTCAATGGGCATCATCCAATTTTGCTAATTTGTCATGCTTGGTCTGAAATTTTCTAATGTGAATTTGGTTGTGATTGCTTAGTTAGACTACTTAGTTTAGTTTGTGCATGAATTTAAGCCATGTCATCTTCATCAAAGTTGCTTTAAATTCTTTGATATTTGTTGTCAAATTGTTTCCAATGGATCAATTTTCCAAATCATATCTTGAGATCACTTTGGTATATGTGATGTTTCCAAAAGCAACTTGTTTAGGATTTTTTTTTTTTTCAAAACTCTATTTGACATTGTGAAAAGTCACTATTTGAATTGTATTCAAAATGCTTGCGACGCTTGTGAGTTCATTTATGCGAGCCCCGAGTTAGCCTTAACAATTGAATGCATTTCATAACTGAGATATCACTTTATCTCAAAACTTTTGGTGGATGATTTAAAAACAAAAAAAAGATGTCTTCGAAACATCACATGTACCCTCATCCATACAATAACGTCATTCATTAGAAAAGCCTATGTTTGTGATTGGCGCATGCCCTTGATAACAAGTGACCTGTCAATGGTTCACTTTCTTATTGATTGATTGAGAAATAAGATTCAAAAAGACCTACATGCATGTTTAATTCCTGCAATGCATGTGCCTTTTAGATGTATGATAAAGCCGATGCATAATATCAAGAGAAAACCTCAGGATGACATAGATCGCTTGGTTAGAAGACTTGTAAGTGTATTGGCCATGCGAGAAAACGATTGATCAATAATGGCTGTAAGTCATAAAATAAATCGGGTAGGTGTCTTAAAGGTACCTATGTGTAAACTACAAAGGCCGACCTTGAGACCCAAATCTTCCTTTTGAATTGAACTTCCTTTAAGTGATTGACTTTGGCATGATGCTCTGCTTTTGATTGTTTTAACGTGTACACTTGTTTCTTTCCATTGTATGTACCTAGTTATAGTTCTTAAACTAGGTTTAGATTAGGATCTTGAAAATGAAGAGGACACAAAGATGGTGAAGGTCGATGTCCATTTTCACCATCATTTTGTACCATTCATCCCCGACAATTGTTTTGGGTTCCTTTTTCTATATAAAAGCCCGACGAGTTGCATGATAGATTTACTGTTTTCCTTGATTGTTTACTTAATGTCTCGCAATTTCAATTCAAATCATTACTTTCTTTTCTCATTTTCTACAAATAAAATAGCATGTAAATGACCAACCACACATGATTGCTTAGTTTAGGATAAACGATCCTAAAAAATTAAAGAAAAAATGCATTGACACCTTAGGTAAACATAACATACTGTTAGGTACTGAAAGGGTGCTAATAAAAATATTGGCGTAACCCAAGTCCCCAAATCTAGATATCTAGTTGTGTAGGAATCGAGGGAATACTCTCGACCCTCAATTGGGTTTTCTAGCCAACCCCCAAAAACGAGGCTAGTGGCAACTCCCGTCTTATTTCTAAGTTGTCTTAAACAACTAGACCGTATAAATGAATTCGCCATGAGGGGTATGGATCTTTAGCAAAGGTTCACAATTATAATTTAGCATACTCGAGACGATGAAACCAACCTTTGGTGGATGTACAACTCGAGAGGGCTATCATGATTGTAAAAGTACCCTTAAACTCATATTTACGCCGGATTCCTTTTTGGCCTTAAAACTGTCAATTAGGATGTACCGTGGTGTCAAGGTAGGGTTGTGACACTCCAGTGTCACGCGGGATATGAGCTTGGGAGAGCTTACAATCACGGTTAAGTGAACTTATAAGAGGTTCGTTTAGAGGGGGTGAGGTGATGACATCCCTGTGGTTGAGTACCGTGTAGGAATTTTTGTGGTAAACCCAACCTTTCCCCTTGCTCTCCTCATGAAAGGGATTGTTGTTGAGATCGGATCGCAATAGGCTTGGCAACTTTGCTAAGGATTGGTTATTAGATTAAGAAGACTTGAAGTCGTTTAAAAATAGTTGTTGTATTTAACTAATGTGTCTTGTGTAGGATCACTTGCATGTCAAAGTCACGTGGAAAATCAGGTTAGTCGCTAATAAAGTATTAAATATTCTTGTAGGTGGGAGTTATAAGGGGTGAAGTGAGTGCAAACCCTTTGTTTTGCAGGTGGAGTAAAGATGTATGAATGTATGATGATTTATATTGTAGTGCCAGATGTTTAAGTTTAAATGCATGCTTACAAGCTTTAGCACGACACTGCACACACAACCACGATTTAAAACCCCGATCGTCCAATTTAGGACCTTAGGAGGTTTATGGGTGGAATCCACGAGTGAATACTTGTGGTAATCCATTACTTACATAAACCCACTCGTCCTATCCGATAAAAATAGCACTGACCGATGATAGTAGCGGTGGGTAAACTATTTTTATCTTTTAGGATGAGGACCTTGAGCCTTTAGTATCCTCACCTTAGGCGTCAAAACCCCACAGTTTCATGCGACATGTGATTTGTGCTTGTCATGTGTTTGGTGGATAAGACATCGTTCTTTTCTTATCGCTCTCATCTTCTTTCATTACATACTTTAATTATGTGCTTTATATTCCAACGACGATACGTTTTAATCACGAATGCCCCTATAGGTTTAGGCTTAAATGGGTAAGCCCGAATTGGACGTCGTCTCAATATCAATAATCTCAAGGCTATATGGGAGAATCTTGACCCAAGACATCAAGATTACATTGAAAAGCGCATAGGCTTCCTCTCGACTTTGCTAAAAGTTGAACCACGTATCGCAATGGTGAAGGCATTAGCTCTTTTTTGGAATCCCATGACCTCCACCTTAATGTTTAATCGATATGAATTAACCCCTACAATTAAGGAGTTTCAAAAAACCATTGGGTTAGGCAAAGCTTCTTTACGTTTCATCACTCCTCCTATTGGTCAAGATCCAATCTCTCTCCTAAGTCAATTCCTCAATATCCTTACCAACAAAATTAGGGCTATTCTTAAAGGAAATTTGAATTACATGCCTTATACATTCCTTGAACAACACCTCTTTAGACTTAAGCCTAAAGTTAGGAACCAAATTTCTCGTGTTTTCCTTCTCATATTCTTCGGCTTTGTGGTGCTCCTGCATACCCAAAAAACAATGGATCCTTTAGTTACTCACTTTGTCAATCAAGTTTACGCCTTCAATTGTTTTACACACATGATTCTTGCTGAAACGTTCATGTCTCTTAATTGTTTCAAAGCAAATGGCTAAGGAACTCTAGAGCTCCATTAGGACTTCTCTAAATTTGTTTCTTTTCGCATATCAAAGAATTCGCCACTCACATGAACTCTTTCCATCATGGTCTTTCTCTATATGGTTCTATTTCCTTAAAAACCTCACCCCTAGCTTAATCCAATGGCATGTCTAGTGGCTTGGGAATCTCGAGGGGCACCTTGTTAGTGGAGTTGACAACCCACTTTCCCTTGTGGGGTTGATGGGTTTAACGTCATATTACCCTTTAAGGGTGCTTCACCAATATCGTGCACTTCAAACAATCCCATCAATCCTCAAGCTGGGGTTATATTGTATTGATTATCACAATAAGGTCATTGAGGAAAACCAAATTGGCCATGTCGAGGCTGTGATTCGAGCCGCTACCGGAATTTGGTTGTAGACTACTCATCTTATCTCCTAGGAAGGTTCCCGATGGCACTTCCTCATTTGTTTACTTCCTCTATGAGATATTAAACTTGGACTAGGCTGTCACGCCCTGAACCTTGAGCGCGTGCCCATCCCTCAGTGGTCGATAAAATTGCGACATCCTAGGACGCATTGCCGACCCATTCATTTTAATGCACATGCGAAAGCAAAACGAATACCCCTGACAGTAACCAACTCGGGATAGAAAAGCGACAAACAAATTCACAAACAAACACACTTTTATAAACACCCCCGGTTTATAAACAACACTAGCCTGTCTACCAAAGAGATCAGCCTTCAAAAAGGAAACTGTCCTACGACCCACTAGTCGAACACGTTCACCGATCCTTCAGACTCAACAGGCTCTGAGGGCACCGGGTTCTCCACAGCACCATCAGGAGGGTCAGCTGCACCCTCGTCAAAAGTAGCGTCGACAACCACAACGAGAATCTCAAAACCCTGGAGGGGACCCACTCTATATCCATTGAGTCCATGGCGGAACCACGTCCTGAATCAATGAGGTACCCTCTCAAGTAGGCCCTCATCGACCCAGACGGTGGTCACGACCAACTCATAGACCCAATGACTACTAGGGATCCGGACGTCTATCCCCCACTCAGTAATAGCTCGCGGCTGTCCAAAACGTTCCAGAGGAACCACCATCTAAAAACCTGAAAATATTGAGCCCACAATAAGGTGAGACAATGTCTCAACAAGGTCACCCCCTAAACTCCGACTAGGAAGGAAATATGCCTAGAGGCAGACTATACACACCAGATAGAGGACTTACCTTACCTCAGTTCCCTCCTACATGTCAGTACAATTCATATACTCAATCAATCAATTCAATTCGATTATTGCTCACACAAGCTGATATGAATCATTACTCACACAAGCTAATACAGATTCATGCTCACACAAGCTGATACCGATTAGCACTCACACAAGCTAATATAGATCATTACTTACACAAGCTAACAGATCATTGCTCACTTGCTCACACAAGCTGACACACCGACTCACATCGAGGATAGGTTCACTTAACCATCACACGATCAATCAATACCGGCCAAGGACATTGTGCTTTGCACACAAATTCCTCAATTAAAGTAATGAACTTGGCCTAATTTCTCCATGTTAAAAACACCCGATACAAATAGTCATGTGTGGGTACACGGTCAATTTGAATCAGAAAAATTGATACCCTTCCTTTTAAAATCCCACTATTCGATATGGTATATAAAACCATTTTCGGTGTCAAAACCGGTCACCTGGGATTTTTCTAATTAAATATCAAAATTTCACAATTTTGAAATAAATACCAAAATTCCAATCACCACTCAATTTGCACAAATTAACACTCAATTACATAAACTAAGCACACCGCTACAATCAGCATGAAATTCCGGTCACCAGCTATCCCAGTATAATTTCTTTAAAATATTAAATAATTAAATAAATACCAAAAATAATTAAATAATTCAATTTAAATGCAATAAATACCAACTTAGGCCGGAAATGCTAATCTAACCACCTAAACGAGCCTAGAAAATTTTCGAACCTATCTAGATAAATAGTACAATTTATCTAGTCCTTAATTAATCTAATCTAACCACCTAACATGCATAATTAAACAATTAAATCACTAATCTAATCTAACTAACCACCTAATCCCTAATTAGCCTAAACTAATCACCCCTTAAGCATCATTAATTCCCTAAGCAGAGTTTAGCAAGTAAACTCACCGGTTTACCGATCCGGTGAGTCCATGACATCGGCGACGCAGAGGCGGGCGACAACCAAGCCTGCGGTGACACCAACCAAGGCCCGAAAGAGACCTAAAATGGGCCTCGAAGACCAAAAGTCCTTGCTGGCTTCAGCTTCTGCTCCTTAGGCCGAGAGGCTGCTCAAGCGGTGGGCTGGGCTAGAAACGGTGAGGAGGTGCACCGGCGGTTGCAGCGGTCAACGACAGCTGCTAGACGGTAGCGAATGGCGGCCAAGCGACCTTGACAACGACCAAGGAGGCTCGGAGAATGGCAAGATAGTGCGGGACAACAAGTAGGAGGCGCGGAAGCTCGCGGGTGGCGCGACGACTTTCCGAGCAGAGAGCGGCGATTCTAGCGACTACAGGTGGTGGTTGACGATCAGGGGGAGAGCTGGCCAGTTTCTTCTGGTTCTCTCAAGCTCTCAACCTCAACAACAATAGATAAAGTGGCCCTAAAGAAGAAGAAGAAGTTGCTGAAGATTGAAGGGTCCCCCGTGGCCTCAAAAGTCTTCACTTCTATCCTCTTTCACTCATTGCAAAGCCCCACCACCTTGGCTGTCATCCATGGCCAATTTGCTGCACAAGACTTCTCCTAGAAGCTTTCCTAAATGGTCCAAAATGTTGTCTCCCCCTTGGCCTACGAATTTTGGGCACCTTCCCTTCTAATTCCATCAGTTCCCCTTCAATTGAGCTCAATTTGATGTCCATACATCCAGCCAAAATGCCATCGTCCCTCTTATGATTTTTTTCATTAATTGAACCAACTTGAATCCCAAAAACGTGACCAAAAACGGTCCTCTGATTTTCCCAGTCCAAAATAACCTTATTTTGAATTTTCGCCGAAATCTTGGGTTTGCAGAAAATTTTTTGGAGAATGAGCTGACGTTCCTAAAATGAATCGTTACATGATAGAACTTTCAATTTATGAAATCCGGTTTAAATTTGCAGTTAATTTCAATCTGATGCAATTTTAGCGTGACCTAACTTACCGGGTAGCTTTTAGGAATTTTTAGCGCATTTGACTTGTGGTTGATTATTTTCGAGCCACAATGTACATCTTCGACACATTGGCAACTCTCAGTTGTCGTGAGAATCTCGAGATTCCAAATAAGGACACAGGGTACAGAATGATAGAAAAATCAATCTAGTACCGTTCAATGAGAATTTTGCAATTAAGTGGAATCACCCACACTTTAATTACATATCTCAGTCGAATCAACCTATCTCTAATCTCTGATCAATTTTGACAGTGTCATAATGACCCTTGCAGATTAGCACGGTCAAACAGTCGATTCCTGATCAAATTCTCAAGTCCATTGCGTTTAGATTCCTTAGGGCGCGCATGATAAAATTTCTGTTTCTCAATTTCTCTGTTTCTCTGTTCCCCGAAACAGGTTTGGAACAGAAATCCGTTTGGTAACGCAATTTGATTTCTCTATTTCTGAAACAGATTTCTATTCCAGAAATAGAGAAATCGAATAAATCAGAAGCTGAAATTTTTAACTTCTCAGTTTCTGAAATAGAAATAGAAATAGAAATTTTTTTTTCTCAACTTTTCAATTTAGTCCAAAATATTTTAGATCACTAATATTGAAATAGAAATAGAAATAGTTAATTTAGTCCAAAATATTTTAATGATTTTTTAATATAATCATTCTCATCGATATTGATTGAAAATCTTAACCATTGGGCTAGATGGTGAGAATTGAATGAACAAGTCTTCATTTGTTGCACGTAAGAGATTTTATGCATGGTAATAGTCAATTGGTCATATTCATATCTAACGAGTCTTTCTTCACCTACTCTTTCGTGTATGCCAGCAAACGACTCTATTTGGCTAACTATTTTTTTAATCATAAACTTCATATTAAGGCGGTAAAAAGGGGTCAAATCATTAGGGTTTCATCCGATTTTTCTTTTATAAGGAAAAGAGATCTAATAAGAAATATGTTGTTCTTGTAAGAGTGTTGATGAAAATATAGATTTTGATAATAAATTTTTAAATAATCCTAGTGTTGATAATTTTGAAAAAAATTGGTGATGATTTTTGAACACGGTGAGGATATTTTTAACAAAATTTGGAAAGAAATTGGAATTAGACTTGAAGTTAGGATTTTTTTAGGAGATTAGACTATTATAATCATGGCTATCATTAGACTTATTTGATTAATGTGAAATCAATTTTGGCAAAAACATAACGACATATTCACTACAATTGAATTTCAATTTTTTTTTGCCACGTTGTTTATTTTTCGAAAGAAAATATTACGTAATAGGAAACGTAAGCACATGTAATATAAATTCCATGAAATTGTATTTTCAACTTTTCTAATGTATTAGTATTATTTCGACTATTTTTTGTATTTGAGGATTTTCTATATTGTTTTAGTATTATTTCGGCTATTATTTTATATTTGAGAATTTCCTATGTTGTTATCTAATCAATTTCTATTCCTAGAAATAGAAATTTTATTCTGTTATCAAACAGATTTCTGTTCCCGAAATAGAAATTTTGAGTTGTTATCAAACGGGTTTCTTTGCTCAGAAACTTGTTCGGGAATAGAAATTGAGAAATCAATTTCTGCCCAGAAATTAATTTCTGGAATAGAAATTTTGTCATGCGCGCCCTTAACGGCTTCACCTGATAGACTAGTTATCCCGTAAGTGATCAGTTCAGGGAAAAGAACTATAGGCGCGTCGATGAAAAGCTCCACTCATTCAATTGAAAACAGAACCTGAAAATCAATATATCACATAGAGTTCCTCTCAAACCAAGATCGAAAAGATTTAGATTGTTGATAGTTCTAGAGTCGTCGCAAGTGACATTACTAAATCTGCAAGGATTGTTGTCGTGCCATAAAGAGAGAAGAGATTGGCTATGGTTGTCAAGAGTAGATTTCCAATTGAGGGGAGCCTTTGCTTCATCCTTACTCTTGGTCATGTTGATGGCAAAAAAGGAAGTGAAGGAAGCAAGATCATGTGCTCCGTGAATTTGAGTGGTGTCAACTAAGAGGAGCGAGAAGAAGAAGCCGACCACTAAAGAAGGCTGGCTAGATAGCAATAAGGAAGAAATCATGATTTTTGGGGATGTTTGGTCTTTAGGAGGTGAGAGGTTCAGGTGTACATGTTGAGTTAATGAGGTTGATGACATATTTATAGATGGAGGAACATTCTAGAAACTTCAATTGAGGCCTTGCCTTTATAGCTGTGCAATGTTCCTTTCATGGAGAAAACTTTTTTCTGGTTCATGATAAGATAAAATCTTGTCCTTTTTCCAATTAGTTTAGCGGGGGCCATGGGAGATAACGAAATAACAGTACATTATGATAAGATACAAATTCCATTTGTTTCGCAAAAAACAAATGACTTAAATAATATTTTTTTTAAAAATTGAATGGATGAAAAATATTTTCATCGTTCACGAAAATATTTAAACATAAGTTGTTGTAGATTATGATATCATTTTTCATCAACTAATTATTTCGAGCAATAAAAGGGATCGTTTTTAAGAAAATATTTTTCAAATTATTTATTTTTCATGAAATATGCGGACGCTTGAGTTACTAGTCTTCATTGAAAAAGGAAAAAATTCTGGCTCTTTTCTCAAAATATCTCTAGAGTGGGGTTTGTTTGTCTCGGATCATCGTATCACCAGCGGCATAGATCTTCACTAAACAACAATCACGACGTGTCACCTGCCTAGTATTTACGTCACCAACCAGGGCATCCTCGCCTCTCATCCTCTACCAGCAACCACTGTTGCTCTTGTCGACGCTGCCACTTCCCGGCGCGTTGCCATCAGGAGCTCATTCACCAACCTCTGGCCTCCTCTCCTTGCTACCGTCTCAGCGTATCCAAAGGGGACTGCGCCCTAATCATCTCCTCTAATTCACTTGACATTATGATCCTCTCTACCTCTCTCTCTCTCTCTCTCTCTCTCTCTCTCTCTCTCTGTTCTGCAGCATCATCACGGTCTCACCCCGCAATTCTACCAGCACCGCGCTGGAGATTCTCCCCTAATCTAGTTCTTGGGACCTTCAATCGTGCTCGCCATGTCCAAAACTACTCACAACGTCCACCCTGCTTGGAACAATTCTCATTGACTTGCCAGAGTTCAAATCCTCGACGAGCGGTGACTCGAATTGGCATTTTCGACAAAATCAATGCCTCACAGTCAGACCCAGCTTCAAACCTGGTACTCCGTTGGAAAGTCTAAAGGCAGCACTAACCCAACCTAACTTGACAGGATCAGTTTAGTGTAAATGCAAAATTTGGGGTTTTTGTATATTACGGTTTAATTTTGGGAAATTAGGAAATTGAGTTCATACCATTTCGGACTTGATTTTGCTTAGGGTGCAGAAAAGCCATGATTAAGAAAAAGTGGTAATTTGACATCAGTTTCATCTCTATTGTTTCCATAAAAAGATCATGAGCGCTACTGATTAACTTAATGGACATACCAAGTAAATAGATTTTGTTTCATTAGTACTCACATAATCCAAAACTTACTCGGCACCAACGTAATCATTTAACCCAACGCCTTGAATCTAAATCTAGTTATTATTGTAATGTCTATACGAGGGTCATGTAGTTTAATTAAAATCACTTGGTCGGACATTTGCTTCATCTATATTTTACGATGGATGCACTTCTGTCTTCTCTTAACCCAAGTTGTTTGAAATATTTACAACATCTATAAATATTGATTTGTAAATTCACATGCAATCATTTCATAATTTTCACGATATGATTAATGGCACTCTTCTACGGGTCCCTTGAAGCTCTAGCAGATACTCCTTGCAAGCCTACTGTCCTATGGTTTAATGGGGCTCTCTCTTCCCAAGTAGTGCGGGTCTTCCTCTCTTTTTGCTCACTAAGTCTTCCCCAGATTTCATGGAACTCTCTCTTTGTGTGCTTCTCTCTCTTCCAATCAATTTGTCTTAGTAATGTGGAGGGCCCCGACCATGAAGACATTCACTTTTTCACCTTCTTTTCAATCCCACCCTTATAAATGGTCTAATGATGTTATTTTTAGTGCAAAGCTATTCAATTTCACAATCTTGGATCCAATTTTAAAGCAGTCATCATGCTCCGACATCCTCCATTTTTTTAATGATGGTTTCCTTAATTCCCTTTTTTTTCAACCGATAAGTTCTTGACTTATTTTTTCAGTCTTTATGGGCTTAGTTCCTCATGCATCATGGACTCTCTCTGTGTTACACATGATGGGCAAAAAGAAGAAAAAAAGTAAAAAGTTTCTCTGGAAAAAAAAAAAAAAAAAAAACTCTCTGTGTTACACATGATGGGCAAAAAGAAGAAAAAAAGTAAAAAGTTTCTCTGGAAAAAAAAAAACTCCAAAAGAGGAAAAAAATGGTTAATTGCTTTCTTCTTGCCCAATTCTTACTCTTACAATATTTAAAAGAAAATAAGAACCTAAAAACTGTGCCTCTCAGTTCTTCACCGGTAGCTTGATAAATGAAAAATCACCACCTTTTAGTTGAAACTTAGATCTATTGCATTTCAATCTAGTAGTGAAATATTATACAGGTACGATACTTCTCAGAAACCATTGAATCATCTCACATAGTTGATTTATTTCACAATTTTAAACACATAACTATATCTATATCAATGGCAACAATGATGAATTCACTAAACGACAATATACATAGCCCATTGTTAGCTATATAACTTTTTGACTACACAAGTCATTTTTTTCACCGCTATTTTGGTAGTCGGTTGATCTCTAAAACAATAAACTTTTTGACTACTTGTAATTTATATTCAGCGGTTCCACAAATAATTTTTTTTTATTTTTTCTTCAAGTATTAGCACTATTGTTTCAATTACTTTCCGCGATGCACGTTACAAGGCAAGTAAAGAACTAATGGTCAATTATTCTCTTGTTTATCAGTCTGTGTGGCAAAGGGAAAAAGAAGCAAAAAGTTGCTCGGAAAACAAACTCCAAAAGATAGAAAAGATGATTAATGGCTTTCTTTTATCAAGTACGCTGGAAAAGAAAATAAATATACTGATGAAAATCTTAATGGTCAGCAAGTTTGATTGACAAGTGGAGGTTTTATTGGAGTTAGATTCATGTAATTTCCCAGAAAAATTCAACTGAATGATGCTATAAGCCTCAAAAATCTGTTTTGAAGTCCCACATACATCTTCACTTTTCTAGCAGATTTCCTTTGCTTATTTATAATTCAACCGCAATATTTGAGTTAAAAATTAACTTATTTAATAAAATCATCCACCCCTCTCTTTTCCTAGCAATCTGTATAGAAATCTTAAGGTATTTCAAGTGCAATATTATAAAAATAAACCACCACCTAGAAGAAATCCCTTAACACCAGCTTAACAATAAAAGTACACCAAAAATCAATCTTTGCACATAATGCAATTAAGTCGTAATTATTTGATTGGCACAATAAGTCATCAACCTTTCCAAAAGTAAACTCAACAATTGCCCACATAGAACTCGAAGCCTATGCGGCAACATTAAATTGTATTTCTTGATATAGGTTTAGGACTTTATTGCACTTTGCAGTAAAGGTCTATGACTTGATTACACCAACAAGACTCAATTATGCTTAATTTTATTTTTATCTTCATAGGATCTTATTGCAGCAATTGAGAGGTGAGAATTAATTACAGTCCGTACCTAAGATGAAGATTTTTGTGCAATTTCCTTCAAAACATGACCACGGCATTTTTCATAAAGCAAACATTGCATGCCAAAGCATGGCATTATGTTGAAAGGAAGGGTTAATCCGCAAGGTATCAAATTCGAACAATTGATGGGCATGAGAACAAACACATGGTTGGATTAAATTCAAAATTGCATTACAAACTCATTGAAAAATCAAATTTACTTTGGTGGCATGTGAGCAACCTCATTAAGATTAGGATTGACCAAAGTTGGCTTTATAAAATGGAAAAGATAACTTTTAGCGTGCAAGTTCCGTGGAAATGACCAAAGTTCAAAGTCATCATCCTCATGTGTCGAGAAAAGAAAAGGTTGGCTGGGTGAATGATGCACGAATTATATTTGTCACTGCTTATTTGGTAATTGATTGATTTCTAAATTAATAAGCTTTTTGACTACTTGTAATTTCCATTTAATGGTTTCACATATGATAATTCTTTTATTATTTCTCTAAGTGTGCAAATTATTGTTTCAATTACTTCTCATGATGCATGTTACTCGCCCTGAGTGGCAAGTAAAAAACTAACAGTCGATTTTTATCTTCTTTATGAATTTGTGTGCAAAAGGGAAAAGGAATCAAAAAGTATCTTGGAAAAGAAATCCAAAAGACGGAAGAGATGGTTAATGTCTATTTTCCTCATCATGTGAGGTGAAGGGGCCACCCATTCTCTCCAAATGCACAGACAGATGTGGTTAGTTAATATCTCATTGGCATGTTACTTGCCCTGAGTGACAAGTAAAAATCTAAAGGTCGATTATTATCTTCTTTATCAATTTGTGTGGGAAAGGGAAAAGGAAGCAAAAAGTAGCTCGGAAAAGAAATTCCAAAAGACAAAAGATGGTAAATGGCTGTCTTCTTTGTCATGTGTGGTGAAGGGACCACCCTTTATCTCCAAACGCACGGACTGATACACACCGTCCATCGGTTTGCGATTTTCTTCTTGCCCAATTCTTACTCTTATGATATTTAAAAGAAAAGAACTTGAAAGGTAGACTAGTATAATATCCTGTAAAAATTCAGCTGAATGACAATACAAGCCTCAAAATCTGTTTTGAATCCCATGTACATATTTACTTTTCATGCAAATTCCCTCTGCTTATTTATAATTCGATTGCAAGGACCTATATTTGAGTTTTTTTTTTTTTTTGGTCGAAAGAAAACATATATTAGATTATAAGGTATTACAAGCAGATGCGACAGCGTCCGAAGATAGAATGTCCTGGAAAATAAAGGGAGGGAAAAGAAGCCAGTTTTGAAGTGGGCCTTGATCCCTGTGGGCTTTAGCAACCCAGTCAGCTGCTAGGTTTGCTTGTCGTCGAACGTGGTGGAGAGAGAAGTTAGGGCATTGAGAAAATAAGTTGCTAAGAATCGCGAAGAGATGGCGTTACGTCCATGGCGGCCGCTGTTTCTGTTGAACGATCTCCACCAACAATAGGCAGTCAGACTCGATCACTAAGTGTTGAAGATGAAGCCCCTGCTGGATCAGCCGTCGAAGAGCCGATATGAGAGCATAGATCTCGGCTTGGAAGGCCGATTGGGCGGGCACAATTCTGGTAATCACATCGGTAAGAACTCCTTTGCTATCTCTATAGATACATGCGATTGATCCATCCTCCGACCCCGTGTGAAAAGCCCCATCAATATTACATTTAAGGAATCCCTTTTCAGGCGGTTTCCATCTCTGATCTGAACTGACGAGGTTGTTTTTAATCCGCTGTACAGAGGGGTGTAAAAGCTTGATGATTCGGCTTTGGGCAAGGGCGTTGTCCACGGCTTGGAGCGGATCCAGTTGGTGCTGCCAAAAGACAGCATTATTTCTTTGATGCCAGATCTCCCACAGCACACAGGCGATCGCTTCAAAATCTGGAGACGCTCTTGGGAGAGAAGCTCGGGTTGCAACCCAGGCATCAAAACGTTGAACTGAGGTAGGTGAGATCGTGACCTTAATGTCTTCATGATTCCAGATATCTTGAGTCCAAGGGCAGAAGAAGAAAAAATGTTCAATCGTTTCTGGAATGTTGTGGTTACAGAGTGTACAGTAGGGATTAGGGGAAATATGACGTTGATAGAGATTATCTTTTGTAGCAAAGGCGTTTTACAAGCTAACCGAGAAACACCCGAAGCTTTGGAGCATTCGCATATGCCGATTTTCTTCCATAACTGGGTAGGGTTGTTATAAGAGGAAGAAGCTACATTCATTGGGGTTTGATGTGTCAAAGAGAGATAATGATAACAGCTTTTCACTGTGTAGGTACCTGAAGATGTAGCAGTCCACACTAATTGATCATGCAGGAGCGAAGTGTTGAGAGGAGTATTCAGAATTGCTTCACTGACCTAGGCATCAAAGAAGGTGGTAATAAGCGAGGTCTTCCATTCTGACTTTGGTAAGTCTATTAGATCAGCGACTACATCAGGTTCTCCCTCCTCTGCTAATCCTCCTATATGACCAATTGGTAGCCAGTTATCTTCTCTTATTTGAATTTGTGATCCATCCCCAACTAACCAATGAAGTTTAGGAGTAATAGCTTCTCGTCCTTTTAATATACTCTGCCACCCCCATAAAGGTCGATAGCCTGATTAAGCGGTTTGAAAAGATGAATACCTGAAATATAATCCCTTGAAAAGCTGACTCCAAATAGCATTAGGTTGTTGAAAAAGACGCCAAGCTTGCTTACCAAGCATTGCTTTATTGAAGTTAATTAAATCTCTGAATCCCATCCCCCCTGATGCTTTTGAGTGCTTTAATTCTGTCCAGTTTTTCCAATAAATTCCAGATTGACTGTTGTGTTTACTCCAACAGAATGCTGATATCTTCCTCTCTATTAATCTGCAGAGCGACAAGGGAAGCTTAAAAATGGACATTGCATACTGAGGTAAGGCCTAGATTATTGATTTCAGTAAGATTTCCTTGCCACTTTTCGATAAGAATTTTTCCTGCCAACCAGCTAATTTAGCATTGACTCTTGCCAGGATCCAGGAGAACACTTGGAACGACCCCAATCCGAGGGAATGCCCAGGTACTTACCATATTTACTGACAATAGGTATTCTGAGTTCATTCGCTAAATTGGTTTGTAAGGTGAGAGGGCAGTGTTTGCTGAAAAATAAACTTGATTTGTTCCGATTAATGAGTTGGCCTGTAGCTAGGCAATATTGGTTTAGGATATTGACAAGGTTTTGGCATTCAGAAACTGTGGCTTTTAGGAAAAATACTGAGTCATCAGCAAAAAAACAAGTGAGATAACTTAGGATAGGCTCTATTGAATTGAATCCCCTGTAGATGGCCCATATCCACAGCTTGACTGATAGTAGTTGACAGAGCATTGGCAAGTAGAATGAAAATGTATGGGGATAGGGGGTCACCTTGGCGAAGCCCTCTAGTAGGCTGAAAGTAAGGGAGCTGTTCCCCATTAAAACGAATACTAAAAGAAACCGTAGTAATGCAAGCCATAACCATAGTAACCCAGCTATCATTAAAGCCCAAATGCTTCAAATAGGCTTCCAAGAAATCCCATTCAACCCTATCGTAAGCCTTCTGCATATCTGTTTTTAAAATAAGATTGAATCTTTTCTTGCATGTTCGCACTTTAAACTGATGAAGCACTTCTTGCACCATCATGATATTGTCTTGTATCTACCTGTCACTGACAAATGCTGCCTGTTCTTTTGATATTAAACTAGATAGCCAAGGCTTAAGTCTATTGGCCAGTACTTTCGAAATAATCTTATAAGCGAAATTGCAAAGACTAATGGGTCGGTACTGGTCAATGCTTTCTGGGTGTTGAACTTTAGGAACTAGGGCAATTATTGTTCTGTTTAGTCTAGGAGGCATACAACCTGTTGCGAAGAAGTCTTGAACTGTTTGAACAACGGTTGTTTTGAGTTGAAAATTAACTTATTTGGTAAAATTATCCCGGCTCTTGTTTTCCTAGCCAATCTGTATAAACATCTTAAGGTATTTCAAGTGCAATACTTTAAAAATAAATCACCACCTAGAAGAAATCCCTCTACACCAACAACACAGAAAAATTGCACCAAAATCTTAAACTTTTGCAAAACATGCAATTAAGTCATAATTACTTTGATTGGTGAAATCAAGTCATCAACCTTTGCAAAAAATAAAGTCTTTTCCCATGGAGAATGCCGAACTTTTTGCTCAGATAGCACTCGAAGCCTAAGCCACAACCTTAAATTGCACTTCTTGATATAGGTTTATGACTCTATTGCACTTTGCAATAAAGATTAATGATTTGATTACACCAACTAAGAGGTTTATGACTCTACTGCACTTTTCCATTATCCTAGGACTTTATTGCAGCAATTCAAAGTTTTGCTTGATTATAATTCGTACATAAGATGAAGATTTTTGGTGCAATTTCCTCCAAAACATGACCAGGGCATTTTTCATAAAGCAAACATTGCATGCCAAAGCACGGCGTTGTATTGTAAGGAAGGGTTAATCCGCTATAACAAGGTACATTCAAACAATTGATGGGCATGAGAACAAACACATGGTTGGACTAAATTCAAAATTGTGTTGCAAACTCATTGAAAAATCAAATTTACTTCAGTGGCATGTGAGCAACCTCATTAAAGATTAGGATTGACCAAAGTTGGGTCTTTAATTTGCAAAAGACAAATTTTAGGGTGCAAGTTCCGTGGAAATGATCAAAGTTCAAAGTCATCATCCTCATGTGCTGAGAAAAGAAATAGTTGGCCGAATGAATGGTGCACAAATTAAAGGAACGTATATTCTGGTTTTGCGATTTCTATTCAACACGACACACACGAATCTAATTTTCTCAATCAAATATGAGCTTTATTAAATTGGTGTTTTACCATATTTCATTTAAGTCCATTAATAAAAGGATGAAAAAAAGCATATAGAAATATATTAAGAGTCTAATTGGACCAACTGAAAATTCTAAAATAATATTGCACATTAGTCAAAAGTGATTTAATTGAATCAATTGAAAGTTCAAATATGATACTACACATCGATAAAAGTTAATAGAGTACCAGTATTATTATCTTTTCCACAACAAAAGCTACACGTTCTTTACATGTCGGTTCAAGGAAGGTAAGAAAAGCTGATATAATGTGTTTTGCGTATTCACTTCCTGATCGTTGTACAAAAAGATGGAAATAATTGTGAGATGAGTTCTCCTGTGAAGCCTTCCCGTAAGAACTCCAAACTATAAACATCACATTGTTCCTGTAATGTTCATAGAGAATTTGACTCTGCAGTGAAAATCATATATCACATTGTTGGGATTAGAGAGAACTAAGAAGATATTCAAAAGGCAATCGTCATGACTGCAAAGAGTGGCATTTCCATGGGGACTTCAACGCAAAGCTTGTGTGAGACTTGCCTCATAGTTGGTCGATGCCACGGGTTGGCTTGCAAGCACATGAATGCTAGCTTGGCGATCAAGATCACGTCTTGGGCATCTCAAAGACGAAGTCTAGATGGTGAGAGAGGTTGATCCAGCATATTCTTCAACAGCATTAGCGACTCAATTTGGGTGGAAGATGAAGAGTCTTGAGGTTATAATGCCATGCTATAATGTCCTCAATTTTTTAGGTTATCGCTTCCTTCTATTTGACCTATAAGTTCTTGACTTACTTTTGCAGTCTTCATGGGCCTAGTTCCTCATGAGTCATAGATTCTCACCATTTTACACATGATGGGCCTAAATAAAGTCTGGCCCCACTATAAAATTTAAACAAGATATACTTTTCATAATGTAGGAACTAAAGTAAAAATTTAGGTCTAACCTCTTATTTGAGTTCGAATCGCCTCTACTTTTATAATCCATTGGAAAAATGTCGTAACTCATAATCACACGAGTTTTATCGCAACATGTGTTTTATTTAATGACATGTTTTTTTTATGTAAATCGAAGAAAGAAAAGAAAAAGGAAAGGAAAGGCTAAAAAAATTCAAAAATTCAAAAATTTCCAAAGAAAATTACAAAGATGGTCTATATCACCACCATCATCGTTCATGCTAACAATTCCAGTCCAACATTGGCTAGAATGATTACACTAATAAATTACCAAAATGTTAAAATTAAATCTGCACAATTAAAATATTTATGACGTTGCATTATTAATGTAAATTTTTTTGATAATTTTCCTGATTTACATAAAACACTCATAAATTGCCACCTGTGTAGACTAAGCCAAACTCATTTTCTTCTGACCAGGACTGGGTCCTACCTCACCACCTCGATCTCCACAAGTTTGATTAACAAGTGGATCTTTCATAAAAGTTGCCTCACAAAATTTCCCAAGAAAATTCAGCTGAACGACATTGTAAGCCTCATTTGATTACACAAGTCATGTTGGTCACTATTCATTTGGTAGTTGATTGATTTCTAAAATGGTAAACTTTTTTGCCTAATTGTAATTTCTATTCAACGGTTTCAACCACAATACACTCGCACAGGACATTTTGTATTTATTCTTTAAGTTTTTGCACTATTTTTTTAATTACTTCGCACATTGTGTGTTACTTGCATCCTATCACATAGACATCATTTTTAAAACGAGGAGCAAGTCTCCCAATTAAAGTTATTATTGGGGAAATCTAAGGTGGCATGTCACTTGGGGGAAAATACCCAATTAGTTCTAAATCTATTGTACAAATGTTAATTCAGTCTTAAACTTTTCAATTTTGCCAATTTAATTGTAAATCTTTGCATTAAATTCCAAAGTAGTCATCCTGGCCAATTCTCACTGAAAATCGCTGACATGGTGTGGCGTGGTGTGGTGTGGCAATCTAATTATCATTGGCCATTCCAACGAAAATTGGCCATAAGAACTATATTAGATTTTTGCGCAAATGTTTAGGACTAATTTGACAAAATTGGAAGGTTTAGAATTGAATTGGCATTCGTACAAAAAGCTTATGACTAATTGCAAATTTTTCCTCAACTTGCAATAAACATGTTTCAAAAGTTATGGTATTCAAGTTATAAAAAAAAAAAGTTATAACATTCAAGTGAGCGTCACACAAAAGTTATAGCACTCAAATTATTGAAAAAAAAAATGTTATGACACTCAAATGAAAGTTGCGAGAAAAATTATGACACTTATAGTGTTCCTTTTTTCATGAAGATTTGTAGTTAAATCTCAAGTGTTAATGCAATGAGCAATAAATTCCAATTTATCTCTTTTTACATGAATTGATCTAGATAATTGAGGTTTGAGCACGGTCAATGACTTTCTTCTTTATCAGTATTTGTGGCAAAAAGAAAAAAAAATTGCCAAAAAAATGAAACACCAAAAGACAAAAAAGATGGTTAATGGCTTTCTTCTTCAAGCGTGGTCAAGGAGCCAAACCTTATAGCTAGACACATGGACAGATGCACACTATCCCTGGTTTGTGATTTTCTTCTTGTCCAATTCTTACTCTTGCAATAATTGAAAGAAGAGAAGAACTTGAAAGGCAACTTATCATGAATCCACTGATTTCTGCCGCTTCCATTATTGCTGCTGGGTTAGCTGTCGGGCTTGCTTCTATTGGACCTGGAGTTGGTCAAGGTACCGCTGCGGGCCAAGCTCTACAAAATGATGAAACCCTTTGTGGTCCGTAAATTTGATTGCCAAGTGCAGCTTTCATCAGAGTTAAAACTCATGTAAATTCCCCATAGAATTTGGCTGAATGACATAATAAGCCTCAGACTCTATTTTAGAGTCCCACATACATCTTCGTTTTTCAACCAAATTCTCTGCATAGCAATTCTCGTCTCATATGTTTTAATCTTTGGTTAAAGACGACACGCCCTCAATTCTATAAGACTAGTAGGTAATTTTTCTTTTTGAGTGGAAATTTAACAGTTTTTTCTTTTTCTTTTTTAGCTAATGGGTAACTTATGGATTTAAAAAGTAGATGGTATGGATATAAACAGATAAAGGATCCATTCATAAATACCGGTTGCTCGCTTGAACATGATAATGTGATGGATTAGCTTAGACAAGATTCGGGTGATGGGCACCCCAAGCAGACTCCACCAAAGGGAAGAAAGAGACTCAATGGAGTAATTAAATTAACCTTATTCCGTATTTAAGTAATGAAATATGATGCAATATGCCCAAATGCAAGAACAACAGAAGACATGGTTGTCGTCGTCCAGCTCTACTTTTTTACATTGTTCCCATTTCAAGAAATAAGAGAGTGGTTGCTTACTGGAAAAACACGCTTCAAATCAAAGTCGCTAATCCGCATTTTGACGCCACCAGAAATTGTCTGCTGTTTCGTAAATCAGACACCAAATCTCCTTTAAGTTCCAAGTTTTTCATTGTGAGCGATGAACAAAAGGAGCATCGCTCAAGTATTACACTTAAAAGGGCAAGAAAGGAACGAATACCTTAAGCTAGTCAAAAAAAGTCAACATGCATGCATCCCACAAAGATGCTACTAAAACCCGTGAGATAGCCTATGGCTTATCGTTTCTTCATCATCCAATGTAAGATTTTTTCTGTTTCAGCATGTAGGACTCTCAACAATCTCATATAGTAGGCAACCTGGCAACATAACGGTTGTGTATGAATCGATCCCTAACCAAGCCTAACTTGTGCCAAGCTACTCGACCCTCTTCCTGTTTGGAGGTTTTGGACCTCTAGACTTAATCACATGTCAAACATTTACAGCAAAAGCAAGACCCAAAGGTAATAAACTGACACGTTATTAAAGCAACGAAGTGAGATGCAAAAACATGCAGGAGAGCGCCGGAGGATGGAATTACCCGAGTCATATATGAAAGATAGAGAAGCCAATGGACAGTCTTCGGCCCAAATAATTTCAAGCGAAATCTAGTATCGGTCCTCTCGGGATAGTCTTCACCATGCACAAATTTCAAGTGCAGTCTAGATTAGCAACCCTCTCACGTCCAGCACATATTTTTGCTAACATAATTTTGGAAGTAACTTGGATTATAACCTTTTCTTCTCACATTTGAGTCCGAAATGTCCAACCACAGGACAGCAGCAGCGGCAACAAATAAGCCGGCTATGTAGTATGAGGCATATGAATAATTTTTTATGCCATTACACTCAATTTCATATCAAAGTCAAAGATCAATAAGACTACAAAATTTCGAGCATAGCTACATGTGACTCAAAGCCAAGTCAGATGCGCAACAAATACACAATTATTTGCATTCAAACATCCTCACCCTATTTCTTATCAAAAGAACAAGCATCCTCACCTTATATGAAGATGAGAATTCCAATTTCAATCTCCTAGAGAAAAGAAATTTTGGCATAATATCTCAGTTCTTGTGAGTTAGGTTTGGAGCTCAATAGGTCTCAATAGACATTTGCATTTTGGGCAAACTAGAGATTTGATGACACTTATAAATTAAAGAGGAAAACACAGCACATATTTACCTCATCTCCAACTCAAATGGTTGCGCAAGCCATACGTGTTTCTGGAAACTCAATTTCTAGCAATGATGCAAGTTCGGTCAACTACTTAATCAATTTCAGCTGAGGTGAAGACTATGACCTGCCTTTGCACTTTCAGTGCCAACGTTGACTAAAAAACAGATATAATGCAGGAATTTCACATGCCCAGCAAACCATATTTTGCACAAGAATCATCCACAATTATAAGTGCACATACGCACAAAAGCAAGAATTATCTCTAAGATAAAATCATAGACCTAATCTTTGAATTCTAACAAGCTTAAGGACTAGTGTTTCAGATTTCCATTTGATAGTATAGGAATTATTAATTTCTCATGAGTTTATCAATTTGGAATTTCTCGTGGTATTTACCCGTGGATTTTCACGTGGACTTGCAATGTCACCATTTCATGTCACTATGTGTCATCCGTGTCAACAAATTTTATGGCAAAATTTTACAGAAACTAACAGATGATAAATTTATCATAAATGTACCAGCTTTGGACTTTAGTTTGGAGTGAATTTGTCATGAATGTAACAATTTTGGATTTTCTGTTGTCAAAAAATTAATTTAGGATATATTAATCCAATAGAAAAATATGAAAGTTGCCAATAAGCATATCTTCTCGCGAACTTTTGAGGTGCTTTTTGAGCACCGGGATTGAATGCTTTTCCCTCTTAAGACTTAGTGATTGATTTGGCAGGAATTCTTCTAGGCTTAGCTAGGATGTCACACTGCCACACCATTGTGGTATTGTTAGCCACATCAGCTATCGCTTACAATTATTTGGACAAGAAAGATAACAATGGCTATTTTTATTACCCCTTGTCACGCCCCGAACCTCGAGCGCGCTAACATCCCACCATAGTCATGCAAATGCGACATTCCCAGGTAGTGTCGTCGACCCCATTCATTTATTATTGCGCAAGTGGACGTATTATAAAACCCCTGACAATGAAATACGGGATAGAAAGGCAGGAAGCAAAACCACAACATATCACTTTCATAAATCAACAGAATTACAAACAGAAGCCTACAGCCAAAAGTCTACAAAAGACCGGCTCTTAAAAAGGAACTGTCCTGCGACCTACAAGTCGGACACATTCTCCAATCCTTATGACTTAACCTCTGCAACTCCTCAAAGCCAACCAAAGCTATCTGGTCACTCCGTCCACCAGAGACCTGAAATTTTTAATCCCACAACCGGGATGAGACGATGTCTCAGCAAGTTCAACCCCCTAAACCCCTATTAGAAAGAAAATATGCCCTAGGGTGGCCTAGCCACATCACACAAAGAACTTACCTCGCCTCAGTTCCTTTCTGCAGGTTAGCACAATTCAAATCACCAAATCACATATAGTAATAGGAACTCAAACAATTGGAACGCCATCACTTTCATATAATCACAATCGCACTTAACATGCATTCCAATTATTATTCACTACCACACAAGGGCATAGCCTACTCGCAGTTCGGCTATCTACTGGCATATAGCCAGGCATCGCCTCCCCCCATGGACCGCGGCTTCGTCGGTACGTCGACGGCATTCCCGAAGGAGCATGGGCCCCGGAATCTCTGCGACCCGCAACCACCGCGTGGGCATCCCATATAGGGGCAAGTCCGGCTCAATAGCCCAGGACGATTCCTCTTAATTATCACATAGCCAAATCATACTCGGCCCCGGGACACTTTGCATTTAACTCAACGCTTCCACTTAAAATAGTGATCCCGGCCATTTTTCTTCATATTAAAAATATTCCATAAATTACTCACGTGTGTGGGGACACGCTAATTTCGAATCAAAAAGCCAATATCTCACTTTTTCAAACCCACTATTTAATATAATCATTAAAATCCAATTTTTGCATCAAAACCCGACATTTGGGTTTTTATGAATAAAATCCTTATTTATCCCAATCAACACTCAATTTGCCACAATCAATCATCAAATTCAAATTCTAAATACACAGCAGCGATTGGCACGAAATTCTGAGAGTATAAGGTCTCGACGAAATTTTCGAATTTTAATAAATAATTAAATTTATTCCGAAAATTAATTAAATAATAATATTCGTATTTTTCGCAATCCACATTCAATTTATAATATCCGACCATCAATTTCAAAATCCGAATACACAGCAGCGACCGTACGAAATTCTGAGAATTTAGGGTCCCGAAAATTTTTTCGAATTTAATAAATAATTAAATTTATTCCGAAAATAATTAAATAATAATAATTTAATAATTTTGAATAATAATATATTATTAAATTATTAAATAATTTCGAGATATTTAAATAAATCAAAAGTAAATTTCTTTATGTCACAACAAGGCTTATATTAATATAAACCTTCATTTAGCCTTAAATTAAACTCACTTTAAGTTAATCAAGCACATTAATCTAATCTACACTTAAATAAATTAAACTAACCACCTAATAACACTTAACATAAACTAAACACACCTAAAGCATCATTAACCCTCTAAGCGAGGTTTAGTGAGTTAAACTCACCGGATTAGCGAACCGAGCGGACCAAAATGACGAGGACGACGAGGGGATCGACTTTCTCCAAAGCGGGCCAAGCATCCGAGCTCGGGAAGGTGGCCGAAACGGGCCACGAAGGGGCTGCCATACCCATTTTCTAGGTTGCTGATCGGGGCCGAGAGGGAGCAGATTCGGCACCGATTCGGACGGCCAAGGGTGGCGGAGGCAAGGCGAAGCTCCGACAGGCTAAGGCGGGGGCGCATGGCGGCTCACGGTGGCTGATCCGCGACCTAGGCTGGTCGGACAGCCTCCCAAACGTGAAGACGAGCGAGGACGATGGCGAACGAGGGAAGAGCAGTGGCGCGAGCGGGCGAAGGAGAACCGGCGATGAGCTAGCTTCGGCGGCTTCGGCGGTTCCGGTGGCCAAATGGCGGCGATGGACGCTCTGTCGGACGGCAGCCAGCGACGGACGAAGGGAAGAGGGCACGACGGAGGAACGACGAGCGCACACACGAGACTTCGCACGCAGACGGGCGGCAACGGCGACAACGTGCGGCAGCGGTGAACGGCGAAAGCGAATGGCCAAGCGGGCGAAGGGGCGGCTGGTCGGCGTGCGGCTGGCCGGCGGTCGAAGCTCCCCTTCTCTCTCCTCCAAAGTCCCAAGCTTGAAGATGATGTTGATGGGTGCCTTTCCAAGAGCCAATATCCACCCTCCACTTGTCCAAATCTCATTCTCTTTGGCCCAACCACCATGACATCATCCCATGTCATCTACCACTAACTCATCTCCTCTACAACCTCTTCCAATGGTTGCATTTTATTTTTCCGCCAAGGCATGAAACTTTGTACATTAATTTCTTTAATTCCATTCAATTCTCTTCCAATTGAGTCCAATTGAAGTCCATAAAATTAATCCAATGTCACCATACTTTAATTCACATCTTCACTTGTCCATAGAACCAACTTAAGTCCTAAAAGCAAGATCAAGGGTGGGCCTACTAATTTCTCGGGTCAAATTAACCATTTTTTGATTTAATTGCTGAAAAACTCTAATTATACGAAAAATCTTCCAAAGATGAGTTAATATTCCTAAAATGATTTGTGACACATCCAGACTTCCAATTTCTGAATTCGATCTCAATTCCATGGTTAATTTCACTTTGGCACGATACTAGCGCGGCCCAACCTACTGGGTAGCCTTTAGAAATTTTCATGCATTTGACCTATGGTTGATCATCTCAAGCCACAATGTACATCTTTGAAACATTAGCGACTTTCGGTTGTCGGGGTAATCTCAAGGTCTCAAATACGAACACAGGGTACCCAATCGATAGAAAAGTCGGTCTAGTGCCGATTGACAAGAATTGTGCAATCCGGTGGAATCACCCACACTCGATCACATGCCTCTGTCGAGTCAACCTATCTCCGGCCTTTAATCGATTTTTATTTCTGCCGTAATGACCCTTGCAGATTAGCTCGATCGAAAGGTCGCTTCCTGGTCAAATTCTCGAGTTTAATGCATTAGAAACTCTTAACGGCTTTGCAGATAGACTAGTTTTTCACATGAGTGGCCGACTCAGGAAAAGAACTATATGCATGCCAACGAAATACCCTTCTTAATTTATTGAAAATAGAGTTGGAAAATCGGGATGTCACACCCCCCTCCCCTCATTAGAGTTCACGCTTCTTTGGGGACATTTCCAAAGTAGGGTCAAATTTGTCTGCGAGTATAAGTACATGATTCTTTTGGGATTTGGCCAATAATTAAATTATAATCCATGATAAAATGATCAATTATAGAAAATATGAATACAATCAATGTTATAAATTTAGTTACCTGTAATTAGGAAATCATCAATCATGAAATTTCAACTTGTAGTTATAACTAATATTATAAATTGGGAACATGACACAAATGGTCCTTGGAATTTGGTCCAAATATATAATGTAATCTTTGAACTTTTAATTTGTCTAATGAGGTCCTTAAACTTTAACCTGATGTGCAATGTAGCCTCCAAACTTTTAATTCGTTTAATGTAGTCCTTGAATTTTTTTATGCATATTCAATTTAATCTCTATAACATATAAAAATGTTTAATATTATTCCTAATATTTAATTAATGAATGATAACATTAACATTTTCATATTATTTAGGACTACATTGAATATGTACTAAAAATCTAATGACCATATTAAACAAATTAACAATTTGGAAACCCCATTGCAAATCAAGCCCGAATTTATGGATCATATGTGTCATTATCTCTTATAAATTTGGTTACATGTGATTATTAATTAAAGTTATATTATGATATATTTTGAGCTTAGATTTACTCATTTTAAAGGTTAACTCAAAGTTAAGAACCCAATTTATCGATAGTTTATATATACCCCCTTCTACAATATGAAATAATTAATTTATAATCAATATATTGTTATTATGTAACAGTGACTATTAATTATTAATGAATAAGAACAGTAAAATACTTTTAATCAATATCTAACTTAAATAGCATAGTGTTTGATTAGTTATGTTTTTTTAAGTTATGTATATTAAATAAATAACATTATGAAGAAAATATTACTTGTTTTAGATTATTAATTTACACGTATATTTAATAAAAAAATTAACATATATTTAGGTATAACATAATGATGATCATATAGTAATCACCATTTGAAATGAAAGTACCATAATTAATTTACAGCTCATAATAATATTTCATGTATGATTTCTCTTTGTTAATAGAAGGAGTTAGGCTATGATTATTTGTCATCAAAGGCGCATTTGGCAGTTGGAAAAAAAATTTGGATAGAATAAAGTTTATCATATCTTACATTTGGTGTCTATTCAAGACAGAATAGAGTACGATAGAAAGAAGATATAAATTGGATAAAATTATCTCATAAAGGAAGTGGGATAAAGATGAATAGGATTTTTAACATTCATAGTAGAAAAATTATTTTCCCTAAATGACAATATTCTTAAAATATTTGAATTCTAATACAAGAAATTTAAAATAGCAAAAAGAAAATTTAAGTTATTTTAATTTACTCTTATTTTTATTCATATATTCAGTTTTATTCTATTTTATAAAATAAAATAAAATAAATATATAAATATAAATATATATTTAAATTTATTACATATTTTAGAATTTTAGGTATGTTTGTATAGTTTACTATTTAATAAAATTTTATTAGAGAATGATGGAAGGGGAAGAAAGAAATAAAAAAAAAGAAAGTAATTTAAAAAGAGGAAAATAAAATAAAAAATAAAAATAATAATAAAGTAGGCAAGAGTATCGCTAGAGACTTTTACTTTCTCCGTTTGTAAAATTTTTTTGTTTATTTATATTAATATGTCATTTATACCAAATAATATATATGATGGTATATGAATATATCCGATTTTATTACTGTAATCACCAAATAATTGACATGATATAGTAAAATCCATGAATTTCATATTATATCTTATTTAGTCATATCCTAGTTAGAAATCTGGACAACCTAACGCGGTCAAAGAGTATATAAGGGTATAATATTCCCAAAACCAAACTACTTGTAACCCATCCAATTATGGTAAACCAAGTCTTGGAATAATCATAATATTCCCAAACCAAACTCCAGATTCGCTCTTTTCAATAATGAATCGGGGCTTGGCCCACCGGGCCGAATCAATTCATTAGAGGCCGAAAGCCTTCGGTTCGGTCCGGGCCTTCGAAATCGAGCCCAACACCTCGAGGCCCGATCTTCTCGGGCGGGCTTAGAATTTGACGGAATGCCGGCCCGACCGGCCCGTTTATAGTGGCGAGGCCAGAGGAAGAGAACGAGGAAGAACGGCAATGTGGGCGTACCCGCCGACGCGGAGGCAACTAGCGGCGACGATCGGCGTCTTCGCCGCCGGCGCCACCCTGATTGCGGTCGGCATCCACCTCTCCTTCGCCAACATCGCTCCTCAGAAAGCCCGTGCCAAAGCTCGGGGCGAATTCGTCAGGTCTCGCCTCCGGACGTTCCTCGAAGATTGACGACCCTCCTAAACCCCCGCCGACCCCCCCACAAGTAACGATTTCGCACTCTGCCGGCGTGGGTCGCCGTCTTTCCGTCCATCCCCGGCGAGCTCTTAATCTGCCCCCGTTTCTGCTTCTTCAACGGCATGGTGCTTGGATATGTTGAATTGACTCTGTTTTCGGAGTGAGACTTGAGTAGATCAGCTCCAAATTAGCCTTTTTCGCTTTTGTTTTGTCGAAGAA